>OX336389.2:1225238366-1226438366 GCA_946902985.2 Meconema thalassinum | reverse complement strand
ATTCATTATACTTGATAATTACGTCATAATCACAATGTAATTAGTATCACCGTCACAAACATCCACTGCTGCGGAGAACTTTAGACTGAAAAAAGTCTGTCATTGACATTAACTAAACATTATTTACAGGTACGCCACTGAAATTGAACCGCTGAAGGTTCTGGTTTTGCTTTGTCCGTATTAGAGGGTACTGTTCAACCTGTACCATGTGTGCTCTCAACTAGTCAGCATTTCACTACATACTACGTTTTACTTCAACTATCACGAATTCATTTGATACTCATATTTAACCAATATACCACTTTTACAAGATCTTCCGCCTTTCAACAACAGAATATAACCTCCATAAAGCTCACAATACTTCAAGCAGAAAGACAGCTACATTATAGGTTCTTATTCTACGGATATCAAAGCAGAAATTCACTTAGTGAACAACTCAGAATAAATCACCTTGACCTATGAGTAGAGGACAGACGCCTGTGCACTAAAAACGTGTGTACATTTTCCAGTACATCTGGAAATCCTGAAATTATGTGAGGACGGGCGATGTGTACATGTGTTAGAGCTATAATCACATTATCTAAAAAAATACATTTCTTCTAAATCCATCTTTAATTGTGTATCATCAGAGCGTACGTACTGAAAGAATAAAAGTTTCTTCATAATGAAGAAATCACGCTAGTTACCCTTTTAAAATGGGACTAATGTTAATATTATCAGAATTTAAATATTAACTAATTAATCAAAGCATGTTTTTGGTAATAAACATTCAAGACAATTACGCCAAGTTCCTAAGCTGTATTAATAATGGTGACACACCATCAACACCGTCTAACTTTCAAGAAATAACTATAGAATTTCTAAAAATTCGTAGCCAAGGATGGATGGAAGGTTACGAAACATTGTTAGTTGAGGATTTTTGCTTACTGGAGTCTGTTACTTTTTTTAATGTGTAACATCTCTCCGCTCGGTTGCTGGATAGTTTTGTGGGAGTGATTTTGAAAATTGGGGACGGAAGTGAATCGGGCGGAAGTGGATCGAACGGAAGTGGATCGGACGGAAGAGAAGACGCACTGCCAGAAAAATGGGACGGAAGTGAATCGGGCGGAAGTGGATCGACAGGAAGTGGATCGGACGGAGGTGAAGACGCACTGCCAGCTGGATGTACAATTGAAAATGTGTGTATTGGAAACAAGGCAGTGTGTGCTCTGTAGCACGAGAATGTTATGGCAATACAGTAGGCAGTGCATTTAGCAGGCACTGGTTTGACAAGCACAGTGGCAAATGTTTCACCGACTTTCAATTGTCATTGAGCAGTTTATGAAGCTTCACGTTCAATGTTGAATATCACATGGGGTAGGACAAATACGACAAATGAAATTTAAGTAAGCGGCATTATTGTCAAGCTGTGGGTGAGTAGTCAAATATTAAATGCATAACAGAATGTTGATATATGAGTGGAATAAAAGCTGTATTTTCATCATATGTGAGACTATGTCATTTCATGATTGTAGGAAGCCATGTTTTGATTGTTTACGACGAACTGTATATGGGCCTTGAGAATAATTAATGTTATGGTTACTGAGGAATGTGCTCATAGTATTTGAGAGTACTGTCGACGTTGCGTGTCACTTTGTTATTATGAATTATTAATGTAATAGGAAGGAAGGAAGCTTGTAGTTTTGCGTGTCCGTTAATCTCACGATCATGATCCGCGGTACCTCCCTTTTACGTGGAATGCGAACCACAGGGCATGGCATTTCAATTCGAAAATCTCACATGTATTGACCGGGAATCAAACCCGGTCTACCTTGGTGAGAGACTAACAGCTTGACCGCTGCGCCACAAATGTGACAGTAGCATATCTCCAATTCAATCTATACATTCATCATAGTACCAGTATGAAAATGGAGTGTAAATTAACATTTTAAGAATGTCCAAGCTGTGTAGTATACGAGTAGGATAACATGTCAGATGTTACACATCATATGAGACTACTGTAAGGCTCGTATCTTTTTTTTTCAATCCATCATCACCATGGTTCGTACTGGTAATTTTCCTAAATATTTTTTGCACCCAATCTCGACAAATGTCGGGATGATACTTGATTTTAAGTCCCGAAGCATCTTTCTCAATCCTGGTCAATAATAAGTCCAGTACACGCATGGCTACAGTTATTAAATAATTTAGTTTGTCACACAAATTTGATACTCGGGGCTGATGATCAAGATATCAAGACGAAGCAACAAATCAAGAACCGAATTACAGGTTGCATTAAAATCAAACATGCTCTCCGTGGCTTCGGCGGCAGCACGCCGGCCTCTCACCGCTGGGTCCATGGTACAAATCCCGGTCACTCCATGTGAGATCTGTGCTGGACAAAACGGAGGCAGACAGGTTTTTCTCCGGGTACTCCGGGTTTCCCTGTCAAAATTTCATTCCAGCAACACTCTCCACTATCATTTCATTTCATCTGTCATTCATTTAATCATTGCCCCAGAGGAGTGCGTCTGGCCTCGGCAGCCGGCACAGTCCATATCCTCGCCGCTAGATGGGGGCTTCATTCATTCCATTCCTGACCCGGTCGGAGACTGGAAGCAGGCTGTGGATTTTCATTAAAATCAAACACCTTGCCTATCACGCACCGGAAGTTTGTACGAACAGTTATGAAAGTTCTAGCTCCTAATGCTTGCTTGCTTAGCGCATTAAAGTGTGGAATATGCGCTTGGCTTGGAAACATTTATCTCCATTGAAAAAATAAAACATTTTTAGTTTTACTGTTGCTAAGCGTTGACATTTTGCTGATTCATCAAGGGCATACATATATGCAGACATTCCTGTATTTCATCATCACACATTCCCGTAAATTACACGTAACTTTCATTGTGTTTGTGTTAATAGCCCTCAATGTTCCCTGTGCAATTTCATTTTATGACTGGAGTTTCATTACTCAGCTGTAGCTGAACATTAGCATGGTGTATATGGGCATCAACAGCTTCTCTGGGGATTTACAGAAAATTGAGCCTTTGCTAGAGCTGACACGTGAGTGGCAGTACTGTAGTTTGTCATTTCACTTGCGAGCAATCTTCGTGAGAACTCGCCGCGTTGCGACTGATGCTGTATTCCGCTTTCAATAACTAGGCGTTCATTTTTCAAATGAATAATAATCCTTGCTACACAACATAAACAGTTCGTACTCTGCCTTGTTTGCCACCCTACACCCTCCCCACACACAGTTAAACCGCGCCATAAACTGGGAATATGAATATTATGACGTGGTGAAATAGGCGTCAATATCTCATGAACCAGTTGGCGTACGGTATGTCTATTACTATTTTACCAGGTCTGATATGAAATGCCACCTCACTGAACTGCATTTATCCGCTTTTAGCCGTTGTTGTTGCTTCATTTGGAGCAGTTCAGGTTTTCATGGTCATTATTTTCATGTGCCTGTGTTTGTATCCGTAGTCTAATTCTCATGCTCCAGTGCATGAAATATGGTACCATAACGGTATTAGCTTGGATTGAGTATGGAAATCCAAACATGATGCGGCTACTGTCAATTTAGGAAATTTGAATTGGATATCTGAAACTCAGCCACCCATTCCTGTTGTAGAGTGTGGTTCACACCACTCGACTTCACTGGAGGGTCTTCTTCTTTCGTGCTAAACAAATCGTACCCTGACGTCATGTCCTTTCAATAGAAGGAGGGCGTGGTATTTGCCTGAATTTTCTAACAGCCCCATATTTTACTCGTATATAATGGTGTTTCATAGTAGTGGCAGAGAGTGCTAACGCGTTACCTCGTGCCTCGCTGGCATCGGGAGAGCGTGGGTTCGAATCCCACCTCGGCCGTCCTGAAAATGGTTTTCGTGGTTTCCCATTTTCACCACCAGACAAATGCCGGGAGGGTTCCTTTCAGTAGGTCCACGGCCGATTTCCTTCCAACATCCCTTCCCTCACCCGTCCTGAAAAGAAGAAAATTGTACATGCCATTGGCTGCATTAATAAAAAAAATATAGCATTTGCAGCACAGGGTACTTCCACAATTGGTGTACAGCTGGTATCACGCTGAAGCAACCTGAAATAGGGATACGAGTAGTTTAGTCGGGAAAAGAAGTTAGTTGTAGCCTGAAGTTGGGAGCCATCCCGGGAACCACTTCTAGGATGGCTGAGTTGAGAATAAAACCCATCTCTTCTCATATCTACTACACGGGACCGAGAGTATCCCATTCCATCCCTTACGCCACAATTGAATTTCCGGACCTCAGTGGTGACAGCCACGAATTCTAGCCACTACACAACGAGGTGGTCAACCATTCAATTGTATTAGGTTCAGACAACAATAAACTGCTCTAGGAAGCATGATGGGAGTATCTTTTGAGAACTACTGCGCTGGGAGTATTAATGCGTTTATAGTAGTTGTATGTATTGCTGATACGTGACGCTGTGTACTTATATATTAGTTTTAATTGGTAGTGTGATGAATGAAAATCCGGAGGGTAAATTTGGCATACCAATTATTTACTCTCAGTTTAAAACTATCATAGAAGTATGAATACGTTGCGTGTGCGTGCGAGATTGATTGTTGGATGGTTATTTTAGGATTACGTATGTAGAACTGAAAAGCCACATTTGATGTAGGCTATATAATACGACCTCTTATTTAATAATTTAGCATGTTTTACAATCTTCATATTTAACAACCTACACATATCCTATACTAACATTTCATTAAAATAATCTATGTAAATCCGTAATGCAGTTTCCACGATCTCGAAATCCTATTAATTGTCACTTATAATCTGCCATTAATGTACTGGAAAGGTATATCTTGAGTACTGAACAATGAAACGAAAATCCACATTCTGCTTCCAGTCTCCGACCGGGTCAGGAATGGAATGAATGAAACATCTAGCGGCAAGGATATGAACTGTGCCGGCTGCCGAAGCCTGTCGCACTCCTCTGGGGCAATGATTAAATGAATGCCAGATGAAATGAAATGATAGTGGAGAGTGTTGCTGGAATGAACAATGTGATTTCTTAATAGGTACGAAGCTTATACAAATTCTATAGTACATAGATCGAGCAGATCAACCAGGTTGTGTTCTACTGTGATATAAGACCATTTATTCTAACATTGAATCACTTCAAAAACCAAATCCTTTGAGAACTATGAAAATATATGAATTGCCCTGCAGACATTCAGCTTAAAACAAATTCAATCTAAATCTCCCTTTGATGAAGTTAACGCTGAATATTTCTAGGAACATAAGATGTGTAAGTTACCGCTATGCGCATGCTATTAAAACAACTGCATGCACATATATTTATTTTTCACGTAATGCTTTTGGACTTTTTAAATACTTTTATAAATGTGGCCCTATAAACCTGTTTTAAAATGTTTAAAACAAAAAGTATAGCCTAAACTAGAACAATAATGCTTAATGCATAATTAATGTCTATCTATACTAATATAATAAAGCTGAAGAGTTTGTGTGTTTGTGTGTTTATGTGTTTAAACGCGCTAATCTCTGGAACTACCAGTCCGATTCGAAAAATTCTTTTTTTATATGATAGCCAGATTCAAGAGGAATAGTTTAGGGTATGTACAGTAGTATTAGGCTACACCTCTCAGATAACCTAAAAGATTGATTTTTGTTCAGTAAGTCGGTAGAACAAGAGCTCCCGAACTGTTCTATCCGCATGCGCTGGCGTTATGGTTAGTGATACGTACACCGTTTCACCGATCTGAACCAAAATTTTTATACTTACCCTTTGGAACCCTGCGAGTAACACTGTCTACGTGAAATTTATGACAGACCAGTCCATTCCCTGCATTTATGCCCTTTGGCACAAATCTACACCTTATCACCGATATGAACCAAAATTTATATACATACCCTTTGGAACCCTGCGAGTAACACTGTTTACATGAAATTTCGGACAGACCCCTCCATTCTCTGCATTTAGGCCCTTTGGCACAAATCTACACCGTTTCATCGATCTGAACCAAAATTTGTATACATACCCTTTGGAACCCTGCGAGTAACACAGTCTGCATGAAATTTCGGACCGACCACTCCATTCCCTGCATTTAGGCCCTTTGTCGAAAATCTACACCTTTTCACCAATCTGAACCAACATTTGCATACTTACACTTTGGAACCCTGAGAGTAACACTGTCTGCTTGAAATTTTGGACAGACCACTCCATTCCCTGCATTTAGGCCCTTTGGCACAAATCTACACCATTTCACCGATCTGAACCAAAATTTGTATACTTACCCTTTGGAACCATGCATGAAATTTTGCACAGACCACTCCATTCCCTGTATTTAGGCCCTTTGGCATAAATATACACCGTTTGGCACAAATATGCACCGTTTCACCGATCTGAACCACATTTTGTATACTTACCTTTTGGAACCCTGTGAGTGACACTGTCCACTTCAAATTTAGGACAGACCACTCCATTCCCTGCATTTAGGCTCTTTATTACAAATCTACACCGTTTATCCTAATTGAACAAAATTTTACATACACTTTGAAACCCTGCTGGTAACACTGTCCACTTGATATTTTGGACAACGCTCTCCATTCCCTACATTTAGAATAACAGACAAAATAAACTTGAAAACCACGTATTAAGGCCCTAGAACCATTCATGTCCGTAGTAGTGTAACTGTAAGAGTATTTTAATAAGTCTATTGTTGACGGGCAGTTCGGGCTGCATCACGTCTCCCCTACCAGCATTCTGGTGCAGAATTGCGAAAATAGTTGCATCTTGCGCTGTTTATAAATTGCAGTCACGGGGAGCGATTAGTGCAAAAAAGATCTCTTAGGCACCTTAAAACAGTTATCATCATGAAAATATTATGCCTCGCTATAAGTGCAATGGTGTTGGTGCAGTACATTGTGCTTACCAGCTGCAATAAGTGTTGGTGCTTTCAAATTTACCTTCAATTATTCCGAACCTTATCGTTGAGAATTATGTGGCGATAAATGATACTATTGCTACGTCAGTAGCTCGGGACAGCCGAAGTTTTCCAAAGTGATCTGATTATTTTCCTAAGGCGCTATGCGACAAAAGACGACACTATTGGTCTCTACATTTCTAACAGCCAATTAGATATAGGCCCCAGGCAGTGCCATTTATTTCTCTTACTCCTCTTTCTAATAATTTTTAGACTTTGTTTGTAAATTACATGTGCCAGTGCTGTAGTTAGTGAATACCCGTTTCCCTATTCATTATTATCATTAGGGGAAAATGATCTAAATGTTACGTCCATTATACTGTACTGCTTATCACCCTCACTACAACCACCACCACCACCCCCACCACTACAAAAAGTTATATTTAAATTATTATTTTTCTGGTAGTTTAAGTATCATGTGCCAGTACTGCAGTAGTATTCATTATCATCCATAAAATAAATAAATCCACCGGGCCAAGCCTGGCACTACTGCTAGTATTTAATAAACGGGTGCTAAAAATGTATTCCCTGAGTACTGGGCAAAAGCGTTTTCTCAATGGGTATGCAGCTTAAACAAATTATATAGTACAGTATTGAGCTCTTATGGCTCATGTTGGTGATAACTTCAAGGAGCTTGAGTTGGTAATCAACCCAACGATGGACGAAACGCACCATGTAAGGTTTGAGCTATCTCCTACCCTTATTTTGACTCCGGTATTGCATTCCAACCTTCTGACTGGGAGGAAGTAATTTGCATTTTCGTTTTTAATATTCAACCATTTTATACAACGCCATTCTGCATATTTTACTACATTAGGATGGATTTAACGATTTATGGAGTAATTGGATCTTTTTTCCGGACAGATATGCGAATGAGGGTTAATTAGTCGTTACACGACTCGTTAGGTTTCTTCATGAACCCGGAACCTCGATGAAGACGACGTCACAACCGTGTCTGCTTGCCTGTCGTGCAGACGTATTTTTTTGGGAGAGTTTCCCCAGTGAATTTTAATCTGCGTTATAAAAGGATATAGTTGTGAGTTGTATCGTTATGACAGTGCATGTTACAGCATAACAACGTACTGGCTACTTTGCGTGCGAAAGAGGCACAATCTGTGTGGAAAAAGTATTTCTATTATCACATTGGAATTTTGTACGACTGCATTGTACGATTATAGCGTGGTTAAGCCGCGAGGTACCAAAATACATCACAGGAATCGCGTGAGTAACTTATCAAACAATTTACAATCACATTGACTTGTAAACAGTAAAGAAGCAATTGAGATCTATTATGTGTGTGCGATTGCAACGATTTTCGACGTTTTTGGCCACAGTAATAACTTCAGTGAGAAGAACACCGCCCGCGTGTTCGTTAAAGCCAATTTATACCAGTCTGCAACAGTGCAAAGCCATCATCTGGTCAAATTTAAGTACAACTATTTGCGAATTCTGTGCCACGAATGTTCTTCAAAAGGCCGAAAATGGAATTCTTCAACCACCACGTGGACGAGTCTATCAACAACTTCAGAATGATACCCGAGATGGAGTAAATTGCCCTGTTAGGGGGATGCTTGGGGCAAATATCTCATAATGAGGAGGAAAGGGAAACGATGGATTTGGAGGACACAAGGTAACATGAGATCCAGTTCGCCGACCACGTGAGTCCAATAATTTCTATTTGTTAAGGTTTCTGCTTCAGTTGAGTAGTTGTATAATCGCATTTAACAGCAACCATTTAGGTAGGACATATTCTAAATATCATATTTACTGATTGATAGCCTTTGAAGACAGCCCTGGTCTTAACACTAATTTTGTGACAACCTGTGGCATAACTATGCAATGTGAAAGGCTACTATGCACTAATGTAATTTGGGGAGACACCCATGAATTCTTATACCCCTTGCGAACTTTATTTCCAGTCTGCGATGTAGACAACTTCTGATTTAAATACCCTGAATGTTTAATTCATTTATTTTTGTGGAATGAAGAGGCATCCATTCATGTAATTTGGACACCCGGCGTATAAATCAGCAGAAGTGAAGGTTCGCCCGTCGCCTTAATTAATGGTTAATTTCTATTTGTGATGCACAGAGGCCACATCATTCCAGAGTTTGGAATCAGCAGGATTCATGCATAAACTTCTGAAGCCGTGTATTCATCTTTGCTATGTCATCGTATCTGTTACACCACGAGGTGTAAGTGTTGTTTGTTATGCTTATGTTGTGTCAAAGAGGACACAAAACATTTTCGAAACCTACTATGAGGTGTACTGAGAGACGTTGTGTAATACCTCCAGAACAAAGCACGAGGGTGATAGTATTTTTATATTCCGAAGCACTTGGAGTGTATAGACATATCTGTGATTTTATGCTCTTCGATTTCAACTTTTGATATTTTGATGAGCATAGTGTGAGACTAGCTCAGGTGTTAATGAACCTGTAATAATAATAATAATAATAATAATAATGTTCGTGTGGCCTCCGGAGAGGCTGAGTGCATGTCTTACTAGTTGACGCCCGTGGGCGACCTGCGCGTCGAAATGGGGATGATGTGATGATTACGATGTCACATACACCCAGACCCCGAGCCACGGCAATCAACCCCAGGAGATTAAAATCCCTGATGACTCGGCCAGGAATCGAACCGGGGGCACTTCGGGCTAAAGCCTAGCGAGCTACCCATTTAGCCACGGAGCCGGACATTGAACCTGTAAATAAGTGTGTATTTAAGTCTTATGAGCCACAGATAGGACTGTCGTTTTGTGAGCTCCAAAATATCACAATGCATTCTGATTTGCGAAGGCAAAGGCTGCGCTATAGACATTGTCATTCTAGTGGATCAAGGTTTGTGTAGCTGTTGACTCATGCCCACACTGCACGTTACAAGCTAATATTACCCAGCATTCAAAAGTGATTCTTTAGCGAGACAACTACAGTATTGTTGACACACGACGAATTGTTCCCATGAATGCTAGATTCAATGCTAAGTTATGTTACAAATTTAGGTCACAGCTGATCGCTGGAATCCATTGTAAGACTGTTATGTCACATGTTTGAGAGTCGTCTATGCTTTCGACAGTTAATAGATGTTGTTTTCATGAATTAGTAACCTCTGAGAGGAAATTTATCCCTGTGTTTAAGAAAGGACCAGACCATATATAAAAGTAGTAAAATGTGTTATTGTCGTGCCTATTGGAGGCTGATGATGGGATAGACGTTGTTCACCTACATTATTTAATGGTGTATTTTTCCGGTGATGATGGTTGCTTTTATATTCACACTAGCAACCCACCCCGGGTTCGCCCGGGAACAGTTACGAATGCTTTACGTGATAAGCGCTTTTTTTTCGATGTCAATGAACTACAACCTACAATATATCCGTTTTACGTCTCGGCATGATGGATTAAAATCACTGACTGGACTATTAATTATATTATCAATCATGGAGATAGCATGTGCAACGAATTCTCTCCAGACGAGGAGCATGAAAAACAAACCCCCCTTCCATCCTATCTAAAAACACTTATAGTGGGCGATGTATTCAAGATACAGATATGCTCTCGCGGACTTTTTCGTAGAACTTCTCATGCTGAACAATTCTTACGCTAACAGTATATTGATATGTTTAACGGTTTGCCCAGCGTAAGCTTCAGAAGCGCTCGGACGCCAGATTTTTTTCGACTTTATCACTGAAATCGTTAGTGCTTGGCTTCCTTTGATGTAAAATAAATTATTTTCTACTGAAACTTTCCCCGAGATATCCTTTACAGAATGGTGAAAACCGCATCAAAATCCATCCAGTGGTTCTCGAGATTACCCGTGACATCCAAGAATCGGGGACTTTGTTTTATACTAAGTAGAGATTATACGCCAATCAGTATAATTTAATATAATAGAATCCCCCTTCCGTCCAATCTTAAATTGACTGTGAATTTCGCGGAACGAAAAGTTTACAGGCGATATGAGAGTTGCATTTCCAGAGAATAGCGAGGTGAATGAAACTCAAATCCCCCTTCCGTCCAATCTTAACTTGACTGTGTTTCACAGGCGAAATGAAGAAAACCCGAGTTTCCCTTCCAGGGAAACTCCAAACACAACCACCCTTCTCAGAAGTCTTAACTCAACACGACTGGACGGTTTGCTGGTGGTTGTATCTTGGGCAATAGGTTCGCCCGCTAGCTAGGCTGCAACAGGGATGATAGACTCGCCCTTAGATAGCTCGTAAACTGTCGCCTCAGTAGTTGAATGGACATGGTTGGAAGAAATTAAAACGTAAGAACACTTATAGTGGGTGATGTATTGAAGATAGACATATGCTCTTGCGGACGTTTTTGTAGAACTTTTCATGCTGAACAATTCTTACACACATAGTATTTAGATATTTTTAACGGGTTGCCCAGCGTACGCATACAAAGTGCTCGGACGTCACTTTTTTTTTCGACTTTTCCACTGAAATCGTTACTGCTCGGCTTCCTTTGATCATAAATAAATTATTTCCTACAGAAATCATCCTCGAGATATCCTTTACAGAATGGTGAAAGCCGCATCAAAATCCATCCAGTGGTTCTCGAGGTTACCCGTAACATCCAAGAATCGGGGACTTTGTTTTATACTAAGTAGAGATTAGCCGAGGCTTTGCGAGACTGAGAGCCGCGTATTGAGCTTTTTATAGCCTGTGTTATTGTGCTAGCCGTGAGGTGGTAGTCAGATGAGTTATTGCTATAGACAACACTTTAGAAGTGGTTTGAAATTCATTTGGTATGTGTCTTTATGGTCATTAGGAATCTGAAGTAAAGAGTGAGGGATTAAAAACGACGAATTAAATGAACAACTAAATCATGGAACCGAATTATCTTAAACGGGCGATTTAAAGCAACTGCCAACTAATTTGAAATTTTATCTAACATTTTTATTGTTGACCGACGTATTGAGTCGATCTTTCGTTGGTGGAACTGACATTATTTACGACTAGCTGATACTATATTGAGACGACGAAGGCCACTAGCACCACTATAGTTTGTAACTTGTGGGCAGCAGTGACTAATGCAATGTTAGACGCAGTTCTTAATGTGCTATTGTTAACCTAATCACATACTCTGAGATGAGGATTAGATGCAAAGAGTATTCTAGTCGGCGTAGGCAGGATTGTCTAATAATTAATTGTGTATTTAATTTACAAGTGTATTTATTCATGTTCCCTGTACTCATGTGTGTATATTTGAGACTTATTGTTTTTGTTCATTATGCTAGGATGTGGTTGCTATTCTAGATCTGTTATTTCTTTGCTACGGATGCTTCTCACCCATAATTTAACGTAAATTAGGACTTAGCTATATGATTAACGTAAAGACAAATGCCGGAACTGGCACCACTTTAACGTAGCCTATATTCTATTGGTGCATTTAAATGTAAGTTTATTTTTGTGGCATGTGGACGATTAGTATTCTTGCATTGTTTTAAATTCGATGATGTGATTATTCGTATTCTTAAATACTTATTGTATTTGCGTAGGAATTTCAGTTTCGTGCCACATTCTAAGCTTGCTTGGCGTGTGATTTTTGTAAGAAGGAGTTTTGTGAGGGTACAACTTAACGTCAATTTAGGAATGAATTATTTATTTTTATATTTTTATTGGCTTTGTGGACTAGTCGATTTTCAACCCCCCGAAGTAGGATAGGGGTTTGTGATTTTATTGAATAAATGTTTACAAATTTTACTTAACCCTGGATCTCTTGATTGCTTGCTTTATGTTTGGGGTGTGTTTCCTTGGGCATGTATATGACTTCTCCCCCTCGTTAAACCTGATGCCCCCGGGTTATCAGTCTCGTGCCGGAAGTGGCCTGAAAAACACATCGGATCCTCTCAGATTGTGTGTTTGGAGGATCGGGATGTCTGGAATGTCATCTGCAGTTGGTGGTACCCTGACAATCCCGTCTAACGGGCACAGTATATAGCACAAGCAGATCAGCCAGGTTGTGTTACACTGTGACAGGACGCCATGTAGGCATCATTTTGTCTACATCTTAGTTTACATCTTAAAATATTTATCAATTACTTTCAACCAATAAAAAAGCATAGCATTCAATAAGGTACATGTAGCCTACTTTCTTTTTAAGGATACTGTGTACTCTCGAGCATGTGAATTTTGTACAGTTTCAGGTATCATTGTACAAAGCAGTTTCTCGTTATGTGGTGAGGCCATGGCTACGATTCTTGTAATATGCAAAAAGTAATTTATTCTGAATTAGATGATAACCATGTGGTGATATTTTGAGGTACAAAAATCTGACAAAAAATGTATAAAATTTTTAATAATAGAAAATATTCAGGACCACATATCTGAGTTGTTTTTCGACTAAATGCTCTCCAAATTTTATCACATACGGAGAATAGATAATTTTAGAATGTTAACCTATTTTATTAATATTAGAATAAAATCCAAGAAAAATACCCCCAAAAGAAATACTAATTTTCAATATTTTCGTAATGGATTCCAAATTTTTCGTATCGGCTTTTTAACGTCTGATGAAAACTATTATAGGTTAACATTCTAAAGTGTTCTATTCTCAGTATTAACGTTTGGAGAGAATTTTGTTGAGAAACAACTAAGAAAACTGTTCCTGAATGGACCTATTTTACTTTTATTCTCAATTTTCTTATGCTATAATATTTGTAGTAATTATAGAAGTTCTAAAAGAAACTGTTCCAGGATTTGATCCTGAAACCTTGGGAACAGCAGGCGAGAACGTTATCGTTGAGCCACAGAGCCAGTAAAAAGGGATGAAACACTCTGTGAATCAAGTATACGGCAAATTACTTATGGTGCTTCGAAATTAGGAAGTAAAAAATGAAATGACCCAAGAATGCTAGCCTCTATACTACGACGTGGTCATCCACTGATGTTAGGTTATTATATTGAGTATCACAAAAGTAACTACTGTTTACTTGGAAGTTGTGTAATGGGGCGTTATTGGAGATATATGTGGGAAATAAATTAACATAAAATGATGAATGAAATGAAAATGAGACACAATTAAAATATGCACTTTTGTTTTGTACTTACCTTGAAGTATACACTAAAAATGATATGATTTGGTATGGGCGCCAGACTAATTAGATAGTCAAAATAAGGGGATTGCACAGCTACTCATTGGCAGAAAACAAGATATCTTATCCCCGGTCGAAGTGAAACCGTAGTACTCAAACCGATTCAGCATTATGAAGGATAGTTGGGTTGGCCTTATATAATATTACTAACTACTATAAATGAGGGTCCTGACATTGACTTAAATGAATTTAATGAATCTAGGTAACAAATATAAAAAGAAAAACACAATAAGAATAGTTACAAATTTGAATTTAAAGAAAATTTACTGCGGCTCAACAGATAAAGGATAATGAATGGATTGAACTAAAATGAATACAAGCTTGATTTTACATGGCCTGAGAGACGTGAGATAAATCATGATCTTCGCTCACCTCTTGAAGTATTGTCATATATATAGATAATATGACTGATGTCCTCGTTGATCCGTCCCGTAGTTGACATGTTGTAGTACTTCAGCATGATGCCTCGCTAATATTTTCCTCTGAATGTATAAAGTTGGATGGTCGATGCTCAGGGAACGACGGTTTGATGGCGACTCCCAACTCACGTTAAACTGACTCCCAGTACGTAGGACTACTGGCGTGACTGAATGAATAATAGTAAGTGTTCTTCTCTGGCTTGAGCTCCTGTATTTATATCATCTTCAAGTTTTTGTCGATAATATGGTTCTTAAAATCCACCCTTTCAATTAGACACAGTCTATAAGTCACTTCTCCTTCACGAACAATACTCATCAGGAATACTGACATTTCCATTATAGAATATGCCATGTCTTCAGTTATTTCGACACAGCTGCCAGGGTTTCTTACATTCATTTGGGGGTGCGAATGTTAAGTCCAACCCTTTCAATTAAACACAGTCTATAAGTCACTGCTCCTTCACGAACAATACTCATCAGGAATACTGACATTTCCATTATTGAATAATGCCATTTCTTAAGTTATTTCTCCACAACAGCAAGGGTTTCTTACATTCATTTGGGGTAGAGAATAGATTTCCCACTACCGGCACTAATAGTGACCGGAAACCGCATCGTCTTTGTCACGCGCTAGGACCTTCTTCAGGAAATAACATCTATTGTAGAAATGCGAGCGACCCTGTCACTTCCCACGTCTCTCTGACAACTAAATTGACAACCATTCGTAAATGAAAATCTGTTCAGAATGATTTGAGCTGCTTACAGACAGATAAAATCTTGTAGCATGGAATACTACTTAATAAAAAATTAATATATATATAAATAAAACGAAAAAGATTAATTATTATAAAAGCTTGGGGATCGAATCGTTACAAATCGCCCCTTGAAATAAATGATTTTACATGAAATGACAACATTATTTCTTTCAATGCACTCTGCCAAAAATATCTAAATACGTTACACTAAAAATGAAAATACACAAATACACTTCAGAATGACAACATAAAAAATTTCCACCCTGACAATATACAATTACACTACCACAAAATTATACATATAAACAAAATATACCCTTCATTTTATATTTGCGTTCCCCATTTCTCAACTTCTCAAGTGTTCATATAGTCTTTGGTTTTATTTAAAGGAATTCCTGAAAGAAAGAGACATTGATGTACCCTTCACTTTCGCATTAGACGTAATTCGTCTTCGTTGCACTTTAATAACTGACATATCGTATGCATATCATACGTGTTAGCTTTATAGCTAATGAGCGTAGAATTTTTCTGTCAGCCTAGTGTAGGAATACATAGTTGTTGTACTACTGACAATATCACTCGTTACACATCACTGCACACGATTACTTTCACGAATTACATAATTTATCTTTCGTTTCTTTAAAAGAATTACGAAGTTGCAATGAATCAATCTGGTGATGCTTAATATGTAAATGTAGAAACAAGGAACAATTAGCAATACTCATAAAACAACCCAAATGTCAGTACATATGTATTACTCATGAAATTACCCCACATACACATGAAATTTCCGTCAATTGATATTATATTTACCCAAGTATCCTACTTGCTCTTATCCGGACACACAATAACACAGGTTATTAATAACACTCTCTCGTACAATTATACATAGAACCCTCACTTTCCGTTACCTGTTTTATCCGTAGTTACCTGCCTTAATACTCTTTAATTATTATCCTTCCGCGAAATCCGCCTGATAACATGAGATTTTAATTTCTCCTCTAAAGAAATGACTTACCTTTAAATCCAGAGTACCGTGATTACCTCACTATCAATAAATGTAGCACCGCGCACCCCTTATCCCTTTAACTGATTTTAAATTATTAATAAATGATTCCTCCGACATCTCTTCTGACAATAAGTCTCAATGCTTTCTCACCCAATAAACTACCAGTAAACCGCCACTTCATTTTAAATTTCACATGAATTAGTCCCACTTTGCATACATTAACTTCTCCGAATACTTCAACCATTCAAGCAATTATCTTTGAATTATAACAAATTCCTTTCAATAACTTCTGAATATTATGTCAACCAAATTATAATTATTATTATTATTATTATTATTATTATTATTTTTACTTTTAAACTTGCGTCGAACAATAACACAATATACCATTAATTCCTTCTCGCTCATCATCAGCAATTTATGTTAGAAGTGGTTCAACTAGGTATTAAGCTTTGTAATCTATTTGGATGTGTTCATAAATTGAGTACAGTATAACGATCTATATCAAAAACTTGGACCAACTCTCATCTGTATTCCCTTGCATACAACAGCGCTTCTTCCTATTCCAAAAACTCCCAGCTTCACCTCCACGTGGTCCTTAGACACCATAAAAAACTCTTGCTCAGAGATACCAATCTACTCTGGCACACTTATTTCTTCAACTCTCACTTCAATAAACTCATTTGGTCAACTACCAAATCTTAAACCCCAAATGCTCAATGGCACTAAACATCACTAGCCTACTTCCTCCTTACACCATTTATGTGACCTTACACATCCACATATATTCTTCTCCACGTATCCGACGTCCTATTAGTCCATTACTCTCTTTTCTCCACCAGATGTTGGTTAATTCACTATGCGTTACCTTCGTTAACTTTAAACCACTTCTACATTTCTCCACTTATAGTACCTGATTATCTCGATGTCCTCAACTGAAACTACATTACTGTATATCAATATTTACTTAATCCACTTATTAATTTTATTCTCACTGTACCACCTCAACGTAAATCAATTAACCATCTCTACTTTATTATTATTATTATTATTATTATTATTATTATTATTATTATTATACTTCTTCGTATTATTATTACTCCCATTATTATGGTTGGCATAATAGTTATTACTTTCAATATAGTCTAATCATTTCTGTTTTAATACACTTAAATACTTCTTCCAACTACGCACATATTAATAGAAGCTACCTATCGTTAAGCGGTTCACAATGTTTACCTATCCCACTGTCAAGAAGCACTGGTATGTGCGCCCCTCGCACTCTAAATTCTACGACTGAGTTGAATTTATTACTAATTGGTTCCTCTGGTACTTCACATAAATCAAATAGTAATTCATCACGAATATTAAGGTCCTACGGATAATTAACACATGGTACTACACACTTAGATAACTACTCTCTCTGTTATTTTAACGTTCTCACCACTTTCTTCTTCGATTCTACCTTTCTTACTAGTTATACATCCTTCTCTCTTTATCACAATAGATTCTATCTCCTCATTACAATACATCGCTGCAGTGAAGCTACCCTTAACCCCTCCTCCTAACTTTTCGCCTAATATCTCTACTTCTAGCCTCCATTCCAAATAGTAATCTTCATTCTTATTTTTAAATATCTTTCTAATCTCATCTAACAATGTGACCTGGATTTTCCGCTTTGACCTACTCCTAGAGACTTTAACTCCTATCATCTGCATTCCTCGTTCACTGTAATCTGCCTCCTGCTGACCTTGTTCGATAACCATGTCTTTATGACTGTTACTTAACGCACGTCTCTCTGCCTCTAATAATTTTATATTAATTTCCTCTATACCAATTTGGAAATCTTCCCTTATCTGCTTCTTCTCTTCATATATGTTTTTCTGCATTTCTATTTCTTGAGTGCTTAGTACTTTCTTTATTTTACCTACTTCCCTTGCTATATTTTCTTTACACTTCTCCCCTATCTCATTACGTTCTATAATCTCTTCTACATCTATCCTGCTTTCACCTATTACCTCCGCTATCTCCGCTGACTGTTGTTCCTCACCTACGCTACTTTCTTCTACGTCTACCGTTCCTACCATTTCCACCTTTTCTTGGAAATTACTTTCTTTATTCATTAGTTCCCTTCTCAATACCTTCTGTTTCTCTTGAATCTCTTGATAATTCTCGGTATTTTTCAAGTGATTTTCCTCTACCTTCCTATGAAATTCAGACTCGACTCTCTCAATCTTGTCCCCCAGCTCTATTCTCACCTGCCTAGTTTCTGCTTCTACTAATTTGCTAACAATCTCAACTTGAGTTGCTATTTTTTCCTCAATTTGTTTAACTATTTTCTTTTCAATCTTACTTTCTACTGCTTCTAATTGTTTATCCATTTTCTCTATGATATATTTAGCCTTCACTTCTATCATCTCATTAATTTCACCTCTGATTTCCTGTTTCATCCCCTCAATACTCTTCTGCAATATACCATATTTCCTATTTAATTCTTCATTAATAAGTTCAATTTTAGCATTAGTGGCTTCTAACTTATTACTCAGATCCTGATTATTACTCTTTATGTTCTGCAACGCCCTCATGATTGCCTCGAATTTATCTTCCGGAATATCTGGAGATTTCTGTTTCTCATTTGCCATCTCGAAGTACACCGTTTTAAAAATTGCCCTTCCAAAATCACTTCACTCCCTCAAAATCACACTTGCACTGACATTTATACCTTCCTTTCATAAATACTGAACAAGTTTTCGAGCGCCACGTTAAGGTGCCATAATGTAATGGGGCGTTATTGGAGATATATGTGGGAAATAAATTAACATAAAATGATGAATGAAATGAAAATGAGACACAATTAAAATATGCACTTTTGTTTTGTACTTACCTTGAAGTATACACTAAAAATGATATGATTTGGTATGGGCGCCAGACTAATTAGATAGTCAAAATAAGGGGATTGCACAGCTACTCATTGGCAGAAAACAAGATATCTTATCCCCGGTCGAAGTGAAACCGTAGTACTCAAACCGATTCAGCATTATGAAGGATAGTTGGGTTGGCCTTATATAATATTACTAACTACTATAAATGAGGGTCCTGACATTGACTTAAATGAATTTAATGAATCTAGGTAACAAATATAAAAAGAAAAACACAATAAGAATAGTTACAAATTTGAATTTAAAGAAAATTTACTGCGGCTCAACAGATAAAGGATAATGAATGGATTGAACTAAAATGAATACAAGCTTGATTTTACATGGCCTGAGAGACGTGAGATAAATCATCATCTTCGCTCACCTCTTGAAGTATTGTCATATATATAGATAATATGACTGATGTCCTCGTTGATCCGTCCCGTAGTTGACATGTTGTAGTACTTCAGCATGATGCCTCGCTAATATTTTCCTCTGAATGTATAAAGTTGGATGGTCGATGCTCAGGGAACGACGGTTTGATGGCGACTCCCAACTCACGTTAAACTGACTCCCAGTACGTAGGACTACTGGCGTGACTGAATGAATAATAGTAAGTGTTCTTCTCTGGCTTGAGCTCCTGTATTTATATCATCTTCAAGTTTTTGTCGATAATATGGTTCTTAAAATCCACCCTTTCAATTAGACACAGTCTATAAGTCACTTCTCCTTCACGAACAATACTCATCAGGAATACTGACATTTCCATTATAGAATATGCCATGTCTTCAGTTATTTCGACACAGCTGCCAGGGTTTCTTACATTCATTTGGGGGTGCGAATGTTAAGTCCAACCCTTTCAATTAAACACAGTCTATAAGTCACTGCTCCTTCACGAACAATACTCATCAGGAATACTGGCATTTCCATTATTGAATAATGCCATTTCTTAAGTTATTTCTCCACAACAGCAAGGGTTTCTTACATTCATTTGGGGTAGAGAATAGATTTCCCACTACCGGCACTAATAGTGACCGGAAACCGCATCGTCTTTGTCACGCGCTAGGACCTTCTTCAGGAAATAACATCTATTGTAGAAATGCGAGCGACCCTGTCACTTCCCACGTCTCTCTGACAACTAAATTGACAACCATTCGTAAATGAAAATCTGTTCAGAATGATTTGAGCTGCTTACAGACAGATAAAATCTTGTAGCATGGAATACTACTTAATAAAAAATTAATATATATATAAATAAAACGAAAAAGATTAATTATTATAAAAGCTTGGGGATCGAATCGTTACAGTTGGGATATACGATACGAAAATTCCAGCCTAAAGCCCATATAATATAGATGATGCAATCGTCAAGCTGCTTGACTCTCACTAAGCCTCGATTCTCTATCAATGCATGAGAAATTTTCGAAGTGAAATATCACGTCCTGTGGTTTGGATTCCATGTACAAATGAAGGTGCCGTGGATAATGATGGTGATAGTAACGGTCAAGTAAAACTACAAGCTTCCGCTTACAAGCCTTGCAAACCTGCGTTTCAGCTCCATCGTGCAGTGTCCAATTTAATTGAAAAACGTCACTGTGTTTGCCATCAAAACCAAAATCTTTCTTAAATTTTAATTTTGTTTGATCAACCAAATCAGTGGTATTGAATTAGTCTGTTACTATATCAATTCAAGGTTTATAGGTGGAGGTGACAATGAAACAAGACTAATAGCTTTTATTTCAAATAGCGGCTAAGTGGGGCTTGCTGCACTGTGCTGATGATGATCCCTATTTAAAATATACAATTATTACACTTCCTGCATTGTGAGTGTCACTTAATATTCGTGAATTGATATCACAATAATCTGGGGCTGCTCTATTGTTTGCTCAAATACAAACTTATTGTTTTGTTTTTGTTTTTTTGAAATGGCAATCATAAAGCCAATACTAGTTAAAATGAACGCCACATGATGTAGCTCATAGACAATCTTTATTTGGGTAAAATTCATCTGCTCGTTAAAAATCAATTGAAAATCCCTTCATAAATACTGGAGAATATGTGACTGATGGCTCTTAGAAGAGAGACTTGGTGGAGGCTATATTATTCAAGCAGTTGAGTAGGACAAAATGTCATCATTTATTCTCAGTCCAAGCATTTCAGATGGATAAAATTAGATTTATAAATTCTATGCTGCTGCTTTATTAGCCTATCTGAGAAGTTAGAACAAAATTGAATCACACATATGAGTATACAGCGATGGACATATCCGTTTGTCATTCTCTGTGTGTGTGTATGTCTTTCCCGCTTTCTTAGCTCCCCAATCGACGAAACAGATTTGAATACAATTTGGCACAGAAGCGGCACTAGTAACAGGTAAGTCAATCCTATATTTTATATCATCATCATTTTAACAAAGTCAAAATGGCGGCCAACTGGGAATAAATGCCTAAATCACATGCCGACTAAACCAATTGGATTGGAGGGAAGACAGCCACCGGTGGTAAATGCTTACTTTGTTTTATTTCTATTTAAATGTAGTCCCCATGAGAAACAACAGGAAATTCCAAAATGGTTCACCACATTGCGGCGGACTAGAGAAAAACCAGGTAGCTGAAGGGATGAGGTATGGATTGCATTTTAATTATTTTGCAACCATTATTGTTGAGTTATTGACATGAATCTTACAAATAACTATTTTCAAATGTACATTAAAACACCTTTACATCCATATTATTACCAATAACCGAAATAGCTCAAATAAAATTGATGTAGGCAACGTTTGGAAGAATATATTGACTCTGCTTTCGAGGCTCATTCAGCGTATTCAAGTCATGAGACAATAATACTCATCCTACAAGGAACTGGGAGGGTGGAGGGCAGATGCCAAAACGTTGCAGGATGTGATATTTACCTTAACACTTATTCCTTCAGATTTAATTTGCATTGAATAGTAGTCGGCATAATATGGAGCTCCCATGTGCACTCTCATTTTAGCTTGCCCATTCCAGGTTGTTTACGTACCAAAATCTTTTTTAATCCATCACATGGCAAGTATATTTAAGTGGCAGGAGAAATTTTGAAATGGAAACAACCAATTAAATATATGAAAATAGCGATGACTGAAAAGGAGTGGGGAAATATGTTTGAAACTACAGTATTATAACTGCTGAGTTGTATACATAGCAATAAACTGCTCCGTAAGATGTGTACTTAACTTGCTATTATTGAATACTCAACAAGGTTGGTAGTCAGTATTCCGAATGGATTCTGATTATGTCAGTGTGCTCATTATTCTTATTATAGTTTTAAATAAGCTCAAGGATTTCAGAAAGTAAAATTTCAATGTTGTTACATTCGTCCACCATGTTCGTGTTTTATCGTACGATTTATGTTGGTCCATAGCCTCCGTGGCTTAGGCGGCAGCACGCCGGCCTCTCACCGCTGGGTCCGTGGTTCAAAAACGGAGGCAGGCAGGGTTTTCCCCGGATACTCCGGTTTTTCCTGTCAAAATTTCATTCCAGCAACACTCTCCACTATCATTTCATTTCATCTCTCATTCATTTAATCATTGCCCCAGAGGAGTGCGTCAGGCCTCGGCAGCCGGCACAGTCCATATCCTCGCCGCTAGATGGGGGCTTCATTCATTCCATTCCTGACCCGGTCGGAGACTGGAAGCAGGCTGTGGATTTTCATTTATTTTTGTCCATGAATGCCACGTCCGTTTTCTGCTGTTGAGCATCACATTAGAAGGCATTGGTAAATATTCAATAAAAGTAAAAAAAAAAAACTCGTGTTTAATAACAATATTATAAACGAAAAACAATGAAATTTTCCACCCACGTATTCTGTTCTAACTTGATGAAAGGCACTGAACTGTAAATACTGACTTTACCTGGCTCATGGAAGTTTACACTATAGAAACAATCACACCGTCTAGATGAAATTAAATAATTAATGATCGCGTAATCAAGGAGCAACTAGGTCACAGATAGGCAGACTAGCGACCCCGCTTTTGGTTACCGAGTACGATCGGCGTGTCCCTTCTATATTGCATGGTAAGTTTTCACATAGACGTCTCGCTTAGTGCCTTGATAATTTTGAAGTAGATGTTTGCACAAACTGATTGATCGATAATCTTCTTCAAACATTGACGCTACACGAAGTGCGCTCTTTGCAGGTCCTGCTCTGTATGCTCTGGTTAATAGCTTAAGATAAGACCACACGAGGCTCCAATTTCCGCGGCAACTACGGTCGCTATTCTTAACGTTTCTCTCCAGGTACTTTCTCTTCAAGTTGTTATTGCAAGTGTTTGACAAAAGGGATAGCTGGGTTAGCGACCTCGAATCCATTTTTGCTGATAATGAATGGACTGTCCGTGTAAATCACTAGTCCTGGATTCGATGATTTTTAAGATGATCGTACTTATTAATTTTAATTGTCTCCTAAGTCATTTAAAAGTACAGCGGACGTTTTTCGAAGGTGTACCTATGCGAATTATGTAGTGAGATACGATCACTCCTTCCTTCCATCCTTCGTTCCGTTCATGCGTCCTTCCATGTTTGCTTACTTCCTTCCTTCCTTCCTTCCCCTCTTATTTGCTTCTATCCTTCCTTGCTTCCTTCCGTTTTTGCATCCTTCCTTGTTTGCTTCCTTCCTTCCGCCCTTCCTTGCTTCCTTCGCTTCTTTCATCCTTCCTTGTTTGTTTCATTCCTTGCTTCATTCCGTTCTCGCATCCTTCAGTGTTTGCTTACTTCCTTCTTTCCTTCCTTCCCCCCTTCCTTGCTTCTATCCTTCCGTCCATTTTTGCATCCTTCCTTGTTTGCTTCCTTCCGCTCTCCTTGCTTCCTTCGGTTCTTGCATCCTTGCTTGTTTGTTTCCTTCTTTGCTTCCTTCCGTTCTTGCATCCTTCCTTGTTTGCTTACTTCCTTCTTCCCTTCCTTCCCCCCTTCCTTGCTTCTATCCTTCCGTCCATTTTTGCATCCTTCCTTGATTGCTTCCTTCCGCTCTCCTTGCTTCCTTCGGTTCTTGCATCCTTGCTTGTTTGTTTCCTTCTTTGCTTCCTTCCGTTCTTGCATCCTTCCTTGTTTGCTTACTTCCTTCTTTCCTTCCTTCCGCCCTTCCTTGCTTCCTTCGCTTCGTTCATCCTTCCTTCTTTGTTTCATTCCTTGCTTCATTCCGTTCTCGCATCCTTCAGTGTTTGCTTACTTCCTTCTTTCCTTCCTTCCCCCCTTCCTTGCTTCTATCCCTCCTTGCTTCCTTCGGTTCTTGCATCCTTCCTTGTTTGCTTCCTTCTTTGTTTCCTTCCTTCCATCCTTCCATCCGTCCTTCTATCCGCCCTGCCTTCCTTCCTTCCTTGGAGACTGTTTGGGCCATCATCAGCCAATCATATAAATACAGCATTATGTTCAGTATTTATCGTAATCATATTATAATTATAATCGTATGCTCATTGCGTACTTTTGAATAACCTATTGCATGGAGGAGAAGGAAATCATCTTTGCTGAAAAGTTACTGATCCTGCTAACCTGTAAGAATGCCGCAACACGCCAAATACAGTATCTCTGTCTGGAGAAATGTTTACCTCAATCTTCACAGTGTGAAAAATTTCGGAACCATTTTCTTCAGTGTTGCCATATTAGAATGTATATAAGGATATATTTCCAGCTAGTAGACATGGGGCCCATTGAGTCGCTTAAATACAAAAGCCGACAAGTATATCTGTGAATGAGGGTCATTTCAATTTTTATTTCCTATTTCGAAGTAGGCCTACTATAAGTAATTTGCCTTATACACGATTCACAGAGTGTTTCATCCCCCTTGACTGGCTGCGTGGCTTAGCCGTAACTTTATCGCCTGCTGTTCCCAAGGTTTCTGGATCAAATCCTGGCGCAGTCATTTGGCATTTGAAGGTGCGCAAATATGAGGGAGCCATGTCAGTAGATTACTGGCACTTTAAAGTCCCCTTCGGGGCAAGATACGGCATCCCGGGGTCTCTAAAATCTGAAGTAGTCAAAAGAGACTAAAATACAATAACAATAGTAATATGCTATATGTTTCATCCATGTCCAACGAAACGTTTTATGAAGCATATCAGTTGCAAAGTTCGTTTTAATGTCTCGAAACAGATGACGTAGGGATTCAAGTTTGGGCTTGAATCGGTTTGACATGAACGACTCAGTTATCTTGTCAAATATCTTAAAAACCTTAAATCAATGCATAAGTATTAAACTAAAAAACAACAATAATTGTAATAATAGTAATAATACACATTGATGTACGAGGTGTGTTCAATTGAAACCTTGCTACTTGATGTGTTATTGCTTCACATTGATATGCGCATGCTCAAGAGGAGTTCAGTGTATAGTTCATGGGCTGTGATCGGTTACTTGCACTTTGCTTTGTTTGTAGAAACACCTCATTTCATTCTGTTGGCTGCTGCGATTCAAAACCTGTCAAGGCAAGGCCAACGAGCATTAATCGAATGTTTAATGGCATAGGGTTTCAATCCAGTGGACAGTCAAGGAGAATAACAAAAAGTGCTTGTCAAAGACACTTGTAACGTTGTGGTCATGAATGTTCCAGGATGGCCGCGAGAAAATGGCCGAGTTGCAAATCATGGTCTGTGACTATCATCTTTACGGGACATCGAAGAAATTCCTAAAGGAACAAAGATTTCACTCCGACTAAGAGATACAGGAATTAGTTGGTTTGAGCAGCAATCACGGCATTCACCACCCACCCAAACAATGAGATGCCTGCCTCAACGCCATGGGCGACTTGTTTTGAAAAATGTGAGCAGCAATGTGTAATATGTGACTTTCGTGTCGATTTTCCGTTATTCCTGTTTCCGTGCCCGGAGACCTTCAAGGGGTTCCATTGAGCTACTTTCTAACAATAATTTGTAAGTGTATCATTTATGTATTTATTTCAAATTTGTAATGGCATATGATTAAGCTTATTAATGATAACTACCGAATAAAATTGGCTGTCCATGTATGTGTTGACTTACTGGAAAGCTTAAATTACCTAAATATCACAATTCAATCAAGGCAGGCGCTCTGCAACCATGGTAATCCTGCCTAGACCATAGAGAATACAGGCAAATAAATTATTTACATCTTCGTCGTTGTTGTTGTTGTTGTTGTTGTTGTTAAATCATGTAGGGGCTATGCGACATCGTGATCATGTAGCCCTCTGTACTTAGGTGTGTGTGGAATTTGTATGATAACCTGTGTTATTGTCTTGAGTGTATTAGTCGTTGTAGTTGTAATTCAGATGAAGATTGGGAATGAGGTGGCCATGGCCTTAATTAAGGACCCATAACGGCATTGGCCTGGAGTAGAACTGGAAAACCACGGAAAAGTACTTCAAGGATGGCTGAGATGAGCATCAAACCCACCTCTTCTCAGTTTTGTCTCACAAGGCTGAGTATACCCCGTTCCAGCCCATAGACCAGAATTTCATTTCTTGGCAGAGCCGGGAATCGAACTCGAGCCTCCGCGGTGAAAGCTAAGAGTGCTAGCCACTATGTATAGAGGCTATTCTTTATTCTTTAACAAGTTTGATCAACAATATAAAGGCCTATATTTTTGAATTTTCACAGGTTTTCACACGAACGTTCATGGATCTTAGTCTTCAATAGAGAATAATCGTTCTATATTATTTTATTACCATCTTACGTAGAAGATTTCAAACCCATAACTATGTATTAAGTGAACATTTCTGGTATTGGCAAACGTTAGTTTCTGGCAATAGTTACACTGTGTTCAGTCGTCGCTTCACAATTTAAACTTATCAATAGCAAAAAAAATTGTTACCTGGTTGTTTAAGGATAAATATAGGACAGGGGTTCGAAGGCTGAAGTTTGAGTGCCTAAGGGATAGTCATGCAGCAAAGCGATGTATTTGTTACGTTTCCTTGTGTAGGGGCTTTGGTTAACGTGGTCATCACGTTCATGTGGAATGTGTATGAAAGGTGCGTTGTTACCCTATTCACATTAGTAATTGTTTGTAAATTTAGTTCTGAATCATATTATGAAAGTCGTGGCAATTAGTCTATCCACAAAACTGGCATTTGCTGGAATTAAAAGTGGGACACGACTGTATGCCACCTTGTATAAGTAATATTGCTTTCAAAACCATGTCTTCTCGGTGCCCTCACGAGACTGGTGGACTTTGTTCTAATATTTTAAATATTTAATAGCAGAATGGGACAATTTGGTGGACCTTGATGAATTCTGAGCTTTTTTCGTTTACCATAAAAATAAGAGCAACAATAAAACTACGGTAATAATTTATTATTATTGTCATTGTTCACTTGTGCCAGTTCAGAGTAGACAGTGGATGAGGTGGAAGTTGCACGAGTTGCCATCACGCTCTGATAAAACCACAGGGTTTAGGAAAGATTACACTCACAAGGCTGGTAAACAAAATAATTTTAATAATTATTGTTATTAATGATTCAACGGTGTAGTCACTTCGTAGTTAGTGTTCCATGAACAACGGTTGAGTGGCCTAGTATGTGGTCCTTACAGCTGGTATAGCAGTTACTATGGAATAGGAGTGGGTATCTTGCACATATTCTGAGTCATGGCCCTCTTTGCGCTCAGACGGCTAGGACTAACCAACTCACCAGTTTTTTCCTTGAGGTGAAACTCAAGTAATGCTAGCAACATGCTTCACTTGTACTGAATGGAAATCTGCTAATAATATACTGAGCAAGTCTCGGACCCATGGAAGTGATTAGGGATTCATTGGAAACGAACTGGAAATCGAACTGGTATTCGATGGGGTGCAATTCATATGAAGGGGATTATGGAAGAAAGAAACGTAAAACTGGCTGAGTCATCAAGCAGAATGGGACAGAATATACTAGGAATTGGTGAAATTCACGTAAAGTAGATAGAGAAGAGAATGTAGGAGATTGAAAGGTGTAAAATGTGGTAAGGCAAAGATAGGATCAGGGCTGTATGTTAGGAAAACCTTAGAACGTAATGCATTTTCTGTATGACCCGTAAATGAACGATTAGTGTGGATGGATTTGGAAATTTTAGAATCTGGAGTAAGAATTATTTCAAACTCTACTCAATGTCCAGGGCTTAAACGGGATGAAGTAGACAGACTGTATGGCGCACTGCGTGATATGGTAGTGAGATAGGATAGTGTAGTACTGATGGGGAATTTCATTGCACGGATAGCAACTAGGGCTGAGGGGTATGAGAAGGTAAGTGGGGTGAGGTTAGGGAAACAAACACCAATGGGAAATGAGTATTGTACTTCTGTGCTAGCATGCATTATTTGTTAAAGAACTCCTTCTCGAAGCATAAGGAGATTCATAGGTATACGTGGGTGAAAAGAAAAACCAGATCGATAATTGACCATATCATCTCTGACTTCCAATTCAGGAAATTGATAAGGAATGGAAGAGAAATCGGGGGGATTTTTTGATAAAGCAGACCACAGACTAATATGCTGTGAATTAAGCATATTCAGACGTAGTGCAGAAAGTGAAACCGGTTTGCAGATGCACTAGGGTTAAAAATATCCAGGATAAGTATCTTAGGCAGAAATACACACATCAAAAAAAGTTTTGCATCACCTCGGTTCCCAGATCTCCGGCATATAGACGTTGACTGTGTATATTGTATCCAAGATACAGTCCCTTTGACTGTTCATAGATGTCACTAAAACTGCTCAAAGATGTAAACAACCATGCATGAGCAGGGCCTATTAGACGGAGGGGGTACGACAGCCGATCAGTCCCAGTCATTCCACCAGGACGAAGGTACGCTGCGCATGTTGTCTGTAGTTCTACCATGCCTAGAAGGTCAATACCGCAGTTCGATCGCGTCCGCATTGTTACTTTGTGTCAAGAAGGGCTCTCAACAAGGGAAGTTTCCAGGCGTCTCAGAGTGAACCAAAGCGATGTTGTTCGGACATGGAGGAGGTACAGAGATACAGGAACTGTCGATGACAGGCCTCGCTCAGGCCGCCCAAGGGCTACTACTGTAGTGGATGACCGCTACTTACGGATTGCCGCTCGGAGGAACCCTGACAGCAATGCCACCATGTTGAATAATGCGTTTCGTTCAGCCACAGGACGTCGTGTTTCAACTCAAACTGTGCGCAATAGGCTGCATGATGCGCAACTTCACTCCCGACGTCCATGGCGAGGCCCAGCTTTGCAACCCCGACACCATGCAGCGCGGTACAGATGGGCCCAACAACATGCTGAATGGACCCCACGGAATTGGCATCACGTTCTCTTCACCGATGAGTGTCGCATATGCCTTCAACCAGACAATCGTCGGAGACGTGTTTGGAGGCACCCTGGTCAGGCTGAACGTCTTAGACACACTGTCCAGCGAGTGCAGCAAGGTGGTGGTTCCCTGATGTTTTGGGGTGGCATTATGTGGGGCCGACGTACGCCACTGGTGGTCATGGAAGGCTCCGAAACGGCTTTACGATACCTGAATGACATCCTCCGACCCATAGTGCAACCATATCGGCAGAATATTGGAGAGGCATTTGTCTTCATGGACGACAATTCTCGACCTCATCGTGCACATCTTGTGAATGCGTTCCTTCAAGATAACGACATCGCTCGACTACAGTGGCCAGCATGTTCGCCAGACATGAACCCTATCGAACATGCCTGGGATATGTTGAAAAGGGCTGTTTATGGACGTCTTGACCCACCAACCACTCTGAGAGATTTACGCCGAATTGTCGTTGAGGAGTGGGACAATTTGGACCAACAGTGTCTTGATGAACTTGTGGATAGTATGCCACGGCGAATACAGGCATGCATCAATGCAATAGGACGTGCTACTGGGTATTAGAGGTAGTGGTGTGTACTGCAATCTGGACCACAAATGCTGAAAGTCTAGCTGTATGATGGTACAACATGCAATGTGTGGGTCTCATGAGCAATAAAACGAGCTGAAATGTTGTTTGTGTTGATCTCTATTCCCTTTGTATTTAACGGTTCCGGAACTCTTGGAACCGAGGTGATGCAAAACTTTTTTTGATGTGTGTATATGAGAATGATAGGTGGGAAATTGCAAAGAATAAGTTGTATAGTCCAGATACAATAAAACAGGGTGGACAGGATACAGGGATGCAGTGCTTTAAGTACACAAGGCATGTCTCGGAACAATAGTGTGTAAAGACAGAAAAGAAAAAGCGATTCCTGGTGGAATGACGTAGTGAAATCGGCTCGCAATAGTAAAAACAATGTAAGGAATGTATTTTGTGGGAGTTCCATGTAGGCCTACATCCGCTGAACATTTTTTAGGACATTCATTCTAGGGACTGTGGGCTTTAAAATTAAGTGCCTCATGTGACATCACTCGTCTTAGGGGAATGGAACTATGAAGGGAGATTATATTTTCTATGCACCAAATTTATTGTATGCCCGACATTGCCGTGCCCAGCACTCATCAATCATGGCGAAAGTTCATTCGTCACCGCATACGGAGCAAGTGAGATAGTATCGCAGGCATATGGACGTTTAATATCCGCTGCAGAATATTCCGAGAAGAACGCTTACAATAAGAGTATACTGGCTGTGGGAAGGGAATCGCTCACACTTCATGCTGACACACATGCAATGTACACATGTTTTCGTGGGAAGAATTGATTTTTGCATGGATTTCCTAAGGAGGTACTGTGCATCTCCTGTGACTCATCCTGGCATGGATGTTAAGCTCTTTTTAGCAACAATCGCAACCAACGCCGTCAATGTGTACCATAATATGATATGATACAGGCTCCTCTTATATGTGTGCTTATCGTGGGGTCAGACATATCATTATTAGTAAAGTGATTCGTTCATGTGTGTACTTGATCAAAGGAGTGATTTATTAGCCTACTTTTTAATTTTGTAAAAAGTGAAATTAGTAAGATCTATACGGGCCGAATATCCGTGTGACTGTACTGTATGTGTGTATGCTGATTCCCTCCTATCGTATCCTAAACCACGAAACCAAATGGTATCAAATTTGGTACAGATGTAGTACAGGTAAAGTTCACCTCAGAGTCATGTTTTACATCGCTGCCATCTTTAAAAAAAAGAAAATGGCGTCAATCCGCGTGTTCAAAGCCTAAATCGGATTACAACTAAATTAGTAATCGGATATCTACCAATTTTGGGAAAAACAAGCCCTCTGGTGGAGAGCGTCTAAAGACCAAACTACAAGATCATTAGCCGTATAATTAAGAGATGGCGGCCACGTGACTAATGCCAGTATTAGGCTATTATCCACAGGTTATAATTCAGTAAGTCCATGTTCACAGCAATTAACTTTTAAATAGTTCATATTTCAGGTGTTCCGATTAGGAAGTGACATGGAGTACCTTCTGTTACAAATGTGTTGATTATATGAAGTAACATTACGCGCAGCTGGCATTGTGAAAAGATAACATATAAAAATAAATAACTCTCAATATTTAAGATCTAAGGCAATGCAAATTAGAGACAAGATTGGATCGTAGGCTATAGCCTATATGGCCTTGTATGGCATAAGAAAAAAACAGATTTTCCATACATTTAAGATGGTGACTGGGTGAAATATTAGAAAATTAAAAATTAAAATTCAGAATTTGTGCATCCAACCGCACGGCAGTGAAAAATACTTCAACATATTGTAGAGAGATTTTATTTGTTCGTGCGGAATACGATAGTGATGCGTCTAACATGTCACATAATTATGATGAATTAATTAAATACTTGCGAATTGTTGTACTGCATGGTCAGGATTCGCGTTGTGTGAAAACGTGTTAGATATTGCAAAGCTTTAGATCAGAGCTGAAATACCATTCTGTGATACTATGTGTGCAGTGTAAGATCATTATAGATGGCTTAGGCGGCCTGATTTCAGTCATGAAATCGGATCAAGCTAATCTTGTGCAAATAGTTACCGTACAAAGTTTCACTACACCCGGATGATTATATAGGGAGAAAATTCTATTTAAATGTTTTAACTTCGCTTGGTCGCAATGTTAGTTGTATACTTCACAACTTTTTAGACATTCTATAGGTGAACTCATAGTAGTATCTTCTATCAGTATCCTCTATTTCAGGGTGATATCAGTAATTGTTTTGGAGATATAGAATGGCAGTGAAATATTTCGCTCGGCCGCCATGATGGATTAGTGAAACGTTGAAAAACGGGAATGGCACGGTCAAGGTTGGACGAGGTAGTATATGTCCTTGCCGAGATTCATTAAAATCACTCTTGCCGTTTAAAATTCATTACGGGAACACACACATTCGCACACACACACACACACACACGGACAAAAGGATATCTCATAAGACTATTTTTATAAGATGAAAATAGGCTAAAAATGGGAACTCTATAACTAATGCGTAACACTACCCATCATTTTATATGACCACGCAATGGCAGAAATGTCAGCAGGGACACATAACAACAATCACAACTTCCACCATCAATTACCTCAACAGCCAATAAAACGGTCAACATGTAGGACCAAGGAGATGGCAAAAATATACATGTGTCGTAACTAAATTTCTCTGTATGGTACTAAAAGAATATATGGGGGAATTGCTTGTCTCAAGTTTGTCTTTTAAGTACCTATGAGTACCACACTTTATTACTAGTATGATGTCTCTCAAACGTGGCTCTTAAACGAAACTTGTTTTGCAAACAAGAATATTGGGAATGATCTTTGGATGTTGCCGAGTCATCTCTGGGTCATCTGTCACATTAGATATCCCTGACGAGTGAACCACACACCGCCACGCAGCACCGTGACGTAACTCTGGCACGCCATTCTTCTTTCGTAGAGAATGGAGAAGTGTCAACGTGCACTGTACTGTTGCAAATTGACTTAAAAGTTACACCCACTCGGATAGAGCGTCAGTCATATTAATTACATCATTCACTTTTGGGAACGAAAACACGTGTCATGCAAGAATGCGCGCACACAATCAAAGAGCAGGGATGATATATATACAAAAACTTCACGATTCTCATGGGGGAAGTTGATGGACACTGGTTTCCAAATCATGATATTGGCAGCGTCTACTCCCCATTACGATTATTAAGAGGTGAATTAGTGTTCCCACTTGATTTAGAAACGTGTGATTTTCGTGTATTTGCTTGGTGTATGGTTCATATGTGACATCCGGTGTTGTGTTGATATTACTTGTGCAGGCTTATGAACACTATCCGTCGTAGCCGAGAATGAAAAGCTCGTCCTTTCCAAACTTGTGGGTTTCTATACGAGTCAGTAAATACATAATGTGTATTGATACATATTTGAAGAATATTTCCGTATATGATTAGCAATGGATTTTTTTAGAATCGCCATGCATATTATATTCAATTAATAGCGGGAAGCAATGCTGGCCAGATCATCTGGAGAATAGCACATCCTTCCAGCCACCTACTTACAGAATTGGCGTGGTAGAAACGAGTACTATCAGCTTGCCACGGTGGGTGAGTGGATATCGTGTCGGTCTACTAACCCCAAGATTGCAGGTTCGCTCCTGACCGTGGTAAGTGATTTTTGAAAGGCGGCAAAAATACGATACGCATGTCATTCGATGTTGGCATGTCAAGGAACCCATTTGAATTCAGTAGGCCGAGTTCATAATGGCAAAATTAATCTCGGGAGTTTCCGCCAACAGAAAGTTCCTCATTTCTCTACTAGAAAGCGCTATAGTGTTCAAGGAGGTTAGATATCTAACATCTAACCTCCTTGACATTCATAGTCAAGGAACAACGAATTTCGACATGCAAGCTACCCTCTGGGTGTCAAATTACAAAGCTTGCATCCGGCACCCGAGGCCATACGATATTATTATTATTATCTATTAATGTGTAACCTGCTCTAATGGATACTCAAAATCCACAAGAATTGGGTTCAATGATGTTGTATTCGTACTTTTGTTCTTTTATATACACCTTGATGTGGACAAGTGGTGTTCGATGGCCACAAAGGTACTGAGGCATTAGGGATAAGCAGACCTCTCGCCCAGGATGTGTTGGGTTCGTTTTTTGATCAGGCAGCTAGGCTTTGGTTACGCCTCACTAGCGAATGTACTCCAAAGAATGATTGGTGATGTCACTGGGGCCATATCAGAGATGTGACGTTTGCCGGGCTCATCTCTTTGAGCAGGCTGAACTGGCTTGGCTGGCTGTGTGCAGTAGGCTGGTCGGGCTTGACTGGAGATAAACGGAAATGTCAAATGTCCCTAAAGATTACGTGATGCATAGCAGTTTTATGGAGTTATGTGTTGGCGCTTGAAGGTTAAAGTGGGGACTCACAGACAGACGTACAGGCGGGCCGAGACGAGAAGTCTCAATGAGTTCATGATTGATTTCATAATTCTTCTTTTACATTTTCAAAATAATGAAAGTAGGCTTCTATAATTCTTCCAAAATGTTAAAATTAGGCTAAAAATATATCCACGTTCACCGGATGTAATTGAAAATCCACGCAACGGCATTAAACAAAACTTTTCTTGACCAGTGTGTGCTAGGTTTTGTCATAACATCTCTGTTCATGTTCGATATTGCTGCAGTTCAATATATATAAAATAGGGACGGTTATCTGTGGGATATTGTTTTTAGCCTATTTTCATTTTATTAAAAAATAGGCTTATGGGATCACCTTTAGTCAGGGTGTGTGTGCGTATGTGTGTCTGTATGTGTGTGTGTGTGTGTGTTCACTAATAACTTCTAAACGGCTAGAGTGATTTCAATGAAACTCGGTAAGGTCATAGTACTACTTTGGCCAATCCCAACCGTGTCCTTTAAATTTTATTACTTCTAACCAATCCAACATGGTGGCTGTGCGAAATATTTCACCGGCATTCTATATCTTCGAAACTATCACTAATATCACCATGAAATTTTGTACGTGGATAAAGGACACTGCTAAAAGTTCACGTATGAGACTTTCAAAAACCTGGTAAATGCAAAACTAACATGGCGGCCAAGCGAATTTCAGACATTTAAATAGACTTTTCTCGCGATTTAAACAGCCAAACGCATTGACACTTAGTACAGCAAATGTATAAAAAATCCTCAAACGAGAGGGCGATAGCAATAACATTCAAAACAACAAACAGCTCAAAGAAATAAATTCGTTGAAACAAAAAATAAAAGAACATGACTTAATCATCACAAAAGCAGATAAGGGAAACACTACAGTAATTTTGAACAAAACAGAATACATTGAAAAAACAGTCGAATTCCTAAACAACAACGAAATCAAGGAATTAACAAAAGACCCCACCAACAAATTCCAAAAACAAATAAAAAGTGCGCTAAAAGAAACAGAATACATACTGACCAAAGCCGAAAAATCAAAACTAATAAACATGAACCCGAAAATACCGTCATTGAGGGGACAACCAAAAATACACAAAAAGGAATGCCCAATGAGACCAATAGTCAATTGTAGGAATGCCCCTAATTACAAAATCAGCAAAGAGTTACTAAAAATCTTAAAATGCCGTCTTTCCAACGACAAAAACAACTCTGTAAAGAACACAACAGAACTAGTAACAGCATTGAACACCCTACAAATGAAACCTAGCTTCAGGCTAGTAACCTTCGACGTAACTAACATGTACACCAATATTCCGATTATTGAAGCAATCAACACTATCGAAAACAACTTAAAATCCAACAATTCGGTAAAAGAAATTGAAGAGATTGTGAGATTACTGAGGATCGTTCTCACCCAAAACGTGTTTCAATTCGACAATAAAATATACACACAGAGAGAAGGCCTAGCAATGGGATCGCCACTAAGTGGGTTAATCGCTGACATCTTCATCAATGCACTAGAAAATGCGTTCTTAGAAAAGACTTCAACAAAGGGAATAGTAATATGGAAAAGATACGTAGATGATGTAATTTGCATCTACGATACTGAACTAACAAGCGAAGAAACAATTCTCCAATCCATTAATAGCCTTCACCACTCTATCAAATTCACTAAGGAATCCGAAATAGACCGGAAAATAAATTATCTCGATATAACTATTGAACGTAAAGACAACGACCTTTCATATTCCATATTCCGGAAAGCAACACAAACCTCGCATGCAATCGACAATCAGTCTAATCACCCCAGTACGCACAAACTAGCGGGTTTCAATTCAATGGTGCACAGAGCTTTAAACATACCCATGTCAAAAGACAACTATAATAAGGAAATAAGAACTATTATGCAAATAGCAAAGGAAAACAACTTCTCGCCAAGCAAAATAAATCAAATTATAGCCAAACATAAAAATAAAGATAAAACGATTCCCAAACCGGACAGTAATGAGAAAAAATTTGCGCGTTTCAACTATGTGAATGCGAATACATATAACTAACCTATTCAAAAGACAAGGCATAAAGATAGCTTTCACGACGAAAAACACAACCGCTAGGCACCTCCTAAATAGTAATCTAAATAAACGTGACCCGTATTCAAGGTCAGGGGTATATTCTATAACGTGCCAAGACACCGATTGTCAAGCTAATTACATCGGGCAGAGTGGAAGGCGAGTAGACACACGTTATAATGAACATAGGAATGCGATAAGATACGGAACACGTTCAGCCGTGTGCGAACATATGTGTGACGCAGGGCACAGCTTTACCAACATAGAGTCGGACCTTAAAATAATCCATCACGAATCGAAAGGCAGAGCTCTTGACATAAAGGAAGCAATCGAGATACACCTAGCCAAACGAAACAATCCCAACAATCTAAACGAACACACGTTCATGGAGAGCTCACCCCTCTTCACGCTACTAAAAAGCACACCCTGTCGGAAACAAAACACAATTTAGCGACACAGCCAAGCTAGATAAAAAAGGGGGGAAATTAGGGGGTTATTAATAGGTAAATGTTATCTGGATCAGGTGTACGATGTACTTTTCTTCTGCAATAAACCAAGGCCCATATTCGCGGCAGTATTAAAGGTGCCGGGACGTCCTCATAAGACCGTCAACGCTTAGTTCGAATGGGTTGTGCTCCACGCGTGGCGAGGGCCAATCCACGGTCTTTAATAGTTGTTGACCCACCTCATTCAATAACATACATCTTATCTAGGTTGGCAACACCTCACATAAACACATCGCTATCACTCCCCACAGCACGTAGGGACAGGGGGGAGGAGGCAGGGGAAAAACCAGTCGTTAAGATAACCACCGCAGTCGACCGCACAGCGAGTTCCAGTGAGCACGAAAACTGCGAGTAGCTGTAATACGGAAGACAATCAGATAAGTAGTTAGCCAAAAATTTTATAGTTTAACCATAGTTTACAACCATATAATCTCTCTAAAGTACAATCTCCGGATAGCTATCACCATTTAGCATTTCACCTAACATATATACTGCATTTAGCATACACTGACAGTTGCAGTACCAATACTGCAACTAAATAATTGTACATATTGTAAATATTTTCACCTGTATTTCAAACATAGATTTTGTAGCCTAAGTGTAATGGATCTGATGATGATCGCTTGACGATCGAAACTGGTCATCCTAGTGTTTTATTAATCTCATGTAATTTATTTCAGGATTAGGGCATAACCCATCTCTTTTGGGTACATTCGTGTTGACCGACTGAAAAGCACTAAACTCTTGTATATACAATTTGTAATGCCCTGGCATCTAATTTAGTTCCATTGTTTACATAACCTCAAGATGACGGCTGCGCAAAATTTTCAAACTAAGTTTTTATTTCTTGTGTCGTAATCATGCGATGAAAGTAAAAAGTTTGAATAATGAACCTACGCAATAATTTTAATTTAATGGCATATAACTGTATGGCCTATATATATAACAATCCAACATGGCGACCATCCGAAATATTTAGACGGTTCTCAATATATACGAATCTTTTACAGCAATCAGACTGAATTTTTGCATGTTGATAGGGGCTATAAACATAAGTTCACCTATAGGACTTTGAATAACCTGGTGACCACAAATCCAACATGGCGGCGACGCGAATTTTAAATATTTAATTGGACGTTTCTTACGATTTAACCATCCGAGTGCACTGAAACTTGGTAAGGTATATGCCTACACAAAAGTTTATCCACTGGCATCTAATTCATTTCAATTGTTTGTAGAACTACAAGATGGCAGCTGTGCAAAATTTTAAAATATCGCTTTTATTTCTTGTGTCCTAATCATGCGATTGAAGTTTGAATACTAAACGTACACAATAATCTTCATGTAATAATACATAACTCTAAGACCTACACATATAACCATCCAACATGGCGACCATCTGAATCATTAGACGTTTCTCAATATATACTAATATATTACAGCAATCAAACTGAAATTTTGTTTGTTGATAGAGGCAATTATTATAAGTAGGATATATGAAAATAGGCTTTAAAATTCCTGGAACTACTTCTTTATTCGCCTCTTTACCTTACCACAGAACCCATCGATCCCTTGTCGAAATATACTGTCTTCCCTGGAAAATGAAGGAAATACTTTACATTACTAGGACTTCGAAATATATGAGGAAAGTTCAGAAACAAAATTATCATTATAGGTGATACCATAATCCATGCTCCTTTTCCTTGTCACTATGCTCCACGATAACCCTGCAACAAATCGCAATGTCGCCGTGAAGCCAGTCCCATTGCCACGTCAACATTAGCATAGCAAGCGAATTCCCTTCAATATTTCCATAGTAACAACCATTTTAAATAATGACTTAATTTAGGTCATTATCTTTATATTATATACATACAGTATTCTGAGTCGTGGACCTCCTTGAGCTCAGGTGGCTAACACTACCTACCCTAGTTGTTTTCCCCCGAGGTGAAACTCAAGGTGTACTATGTAAGTAATGATAGAAACCTGTTGCAGTTGTACTTTCTAACCCTGCTAAACATTTCTTGAGCAAGCCTCGGAAGGAGTCCCACTCCCATCTGACAAATCAGGGACTCCTTGGAACAGAACAGGCAATTGAACTGATATTCGATGAAGTGCTACAAATATGGAGGGGTATTTTGAAACATTAAATGTAATTCATTTCTAAATTATGAATTTTCAGGGCGGCCACTGCACACTATAGTCAGTGTGATAAATGTATCACTTTCGCTACTGACGCCCCTTACATAATACTCCTCTTAAAGAAATTTAATCCTTACTTGTGCTATAACATCCTGAATTACTAATTTGTACAATATCATCTTGAATGCATGGAGTCACTGGTCTTTTGCTTAGAGCGTAGGAAACGACTTATAAGGTCCTATTTCATTATTAAATTTCGTTATTACAGCTCTAGGATACCGATAGTTAGAAATTAATTTTGCAATCTCATGATCGCCCCTGTGCGCTATATTCAGAGTGATAATCTTCTGACTAACGCATGTGAGATATCTAATATTATGCTTACCTCCTGGCAAGATTAGTCTTAATTACTCAATTTAATTCGTAGTTGTCGAAGTTAATGTTCTAATATTTCGCACATCCATCGTCTTGAATGTATGGAGAGTCTGTTCTTTTGTCTTGGTCTACAGGGCCACATAAATGGTCCTACCGTGTCACTAATATGTGTTGCCTTTTCCTGTTGAGAGTTATTTATTTAATATTTTGCAATTTCAAAATGGCGGCAGCGCGTAACTTACAGTCGCATGTCGTTTTTTCGTTGACAACAGAGGGTCCTTATACAGCATAAGTGTATCCTACTGCCAAATACTGTAAACATGCATTCATTGTATCATAAGTTATGATTTATAACACTGACACGAATCACACGGCTGCCATCTTGAAATTAATTAGATGATAATCTTGTAGTTTGGATGCCAGACGCTTCTTACATGAAGGTTTTTTAAAATGTTCTAGAGATCAGACAATTAGTTAAGTCGTAATTTGATTTAAGCTTTGGATATTTGGGTGACCACCATTTTGTTTTGGTTAAGATGGTGGTGATATAAGACATGACATTGAGGTGTCCTTTTCTCTGTACCAAATTTGGTACAATTTGGTTCTGTCGTGTTTGAATTGATAGGGAAGACGGACATCACACAGACAGTCTACTTTCATTTCTAGCAAAAGTTGAAAGTAGGCTAAGAACCGCTCTTGCTATGGGAACTATAACACTGTGTTAGGGGCTGAGATTGCAGTAGGCGCCCTGTTACGTGAAATAAGATATCAAAAGGAAGCTTGCAGTTTAACGTGACTGTTAATCTCGTGATCATGAGCCACGGGATCTCCAGTTTTACGTGGAATCCAAACCGTAGCACGTGATATTTCACTTCAAATATCTCACCGGAAGGCGAGCAGCATGACCTCTACACCATCACGCTATCTAAATAAGGCATGATCACAGCATTTACCTAGTGGGTGTGGGTGAAAAATCTGAGTTTTAGGAACCTCTTCTTTTGTTGTTACACATCTCTCCTATTCATTTTCCTCAGTACAATTCTTCCTACGTTCACACACCGGAAGCAGCATATTTAATAAGCTGACTTTCATGTCTGAGTATTTCCTCATAGTCTACTACTCCCGGCCAGTTCCGTTCTTTTCGGGAAGGAGTTTTGTGGCCTGCAGAGCTTTCCAGGCTCACCGGAGATGTGGTTTAATAATTGGACTTCCTCTAACCACTAACCTTAGGGCTAGCCACAGGATGGGAGTGGGCGCTGCGTGTTTCACGTATGGCAAACATTGTAACTCATCAAAATATCACTTTATTTCCTTTTACCAATCTTGGCTGACGTTAATGAAGACATATGGGAATCCGAAATACCTCATTGGGTTGTGTCAAAAATCACTCTCATAAGATAAAGAAAAGGGTTCTAATTGTCGGTAGAAGTGCAAATTGAATGAGTGACAATACAGTTGATTCTTTTTCTCTCCATTTCATATTTAGTTATTTTAGTCTATTTTCATCTTATAAAATATAGAGATATGGGATCACCTTTTGACAGTGCATGTGTGTGTGTCAGTGTGACCATGATTTATAATAAACAGCCGAAGTAATTGCATTGCAACTTGGCAAGGATTTACCATCCAACCCCGGCCACGCCTTTTAAATGTCAATAATTATCACCAATCCAACATGGGTGTGATGTATTTCAGTGGATTTCAATATCTCCAAAACGATCACAAAAATCAGCCTGACATTTTCTATGAAGATAGAGGCTACTATGGTGAGTTCACTTATGTAACTTTTAAAAACCTAATAAGAGCAAAACGAAATGTGAAATGGAATCCTTCAATGGTTTTTCTCGTGACTTAATCATCAGAACTCTTTGAAACATGACATAATAAATCCTTATTAAAAGGTCAATAAATTGGTGTCTAACGTAATTCATTTTTACGGAAAATTCAAGAAGGCGGCTGTAGGAAATTTTAATATCATATATTTATTTGTGTGAATGCACTTGGTATTCTGCCCGAACACTCAAAAATGCCATACCTTCTGGAACACACTTGCTTTGTTTATCTCTAAACGCAATGACCATGTGCTTGGAGATTCAGCTTTATCCCTTAGCAAGGCAGTGTGGCCACTAAAGGCTTCCATAGTCCAAGCATGAACCATTCAACTGTATTTATTTATTTGGATTTATTGTGCTTCTAACAGCCTTATACCAGCCTAATAAAAGAAACACATGTACATTTGGTTACACAATTCTATAAAATTACAATATAATTGACGGGCATACTTTTGAGATTGTAATCTAAATTAATTCTACAACTAAGTACGAAAATAGAATGATTCTGTGCAGGAAATAGGAAGGTGGAATGTACGAGTTCATGAGATCGCATAGCAGGCAGAAACGAAGAAACTATATGTGTAACTGAATAAGTCAAGTTTGGTTTCTATTGAATGCTCATTGTACAATTGAATGGCACTTATTATTTGGGGATGTTTATCCTGTTCAGTTTTAGTTCTTGGGCAGTAAAATGTAATAAACTTTCGAGGGAGGTGGGACACGTAAATTAATCTGTGATATTAAATACGGACTATACAAAAGGTTATTGAATACTTTGAAGACCAAAACAAGCATTGCAATTTTTCGACTGTTAGCCAGAGATTTACAATTCAAGTACCTCAGAAGATTTCCATAGTTATCATATTTCAGATAAATGCCCGTGATTTTACACTGGAGATATGAGTATCATAGGAATTTATTCTGAAACAATTCAATTTTACTAATGTGGTTCAAGTACCAGGGATTCCAGAACCTGGATGCATATTCTAATCTGCTTCTAACAAAAGAATTGAACAATAATTTTACACTTTTTTTGGTTGCCGAAATCCTTAGAATTTCTTCTCACAAAGGCTAACATTTTATAAGCACTAGCTACCGTTTCATGCGTGTGCAATGTAAATGTTACCTTTGAATCAAAACGGACTCCTAGGTCTTTGTTAGAATTGTTAATTGTGAGATACGCAACCAATATCCGGTACGCAAACATCACCTGGAATTTCTTTCTAGTAAATTTCACAACTGAGCATTTCTATATGTTAAGGACCAAGCGATGTACTCTAGGATGTCGCATAATTGAGATCTTCTTGTAGTAATTGAGAGTCCTGCTCTGTCTGAATATTTCTAAAAGAGTTGACATCATCCGCGAATAACAAAACGTTTGAATATTTAATACACCTTGCAATATCATTAATAAGAAGCAAATATAATAATAGAGGGTCTGGGTTTGAACCTCGTGGGACACCTGATCGGGCATAGTATGAGTAGGATTGATATCTGTTGCAAGCAACAAACTGTTTTCGTTCACTGAGAAGAGCTGAACAAATTCAGCATATTGTAGGAGAAGCCAAAATATGCTAACTTATCTAAGAGGATACCATGATATACCTTATCGAATGCCTTCGCATAATCTGTAAAAAATTACATCAACTTGACTTGCTTTGCCCATTCATATTGATACTTTATGAGTGAACTTCATTAGATTAGTTACTGATGATCTTTTAGGCATGAACCAATGCTGAGAGTCACTTATAATTAACTGTACGTGCTGACATACATACTGATATAACAATTGTTCAAAGAGATTTGCAATGACGGACAGTATTGACACGGGTCTGTAATTACCAAAATCAGACTTTATCTAAGGAGTGTTCTCATTAGTAGTGCAGCATTGAAGACCACTTGATAAAAATTCCTCACACATGTTTGATTTTATGTTTACTGCGTATTTTCATTTTCATGGCAAACTAATATATCATCATATCTCTAAAGCCTGTGGACATGGTAACTCAGTATTTTGTATGGTGGTTCTTTTAAGTCTTAAGGCAAGGGATATGACAGGATTTAACAAATTGTAAATTCTAAATGGTAGAAGATGGGGGCTGACAAATAAGATTTTTGTAAAACGGTCTGAACTACAATCCCTGAACACTTTGATATCATCGACGAGACACGTGATTGAGGAATTTTTGATCTGATGTGTTCTAACGGTGAAAGTGGGGGTTAAAATTTCAGCAGCGGTGTGTCTATCTCTGAAACGACTTGAGCAAAACATGTAAAATTCAGGGGAACTAACTCTCTTTTAAAAGTAATAGGTGCCGTGAAGAACATGAAGCTTACTTTCTATTAAAGTATAGATGTGTCCATAAGACGTATAATTGAATATTCTTGTGATGATCGTTAAGAGTTTCACTGTGCAATGTCTGGCCTCCTTGACAAGGTTTCGTTGCAATTCTACACTTGCATCCAGAGGAAATGATTCTAGCATTAGAGAAGTACATCCATGGAATAGTTGATCTTGTGCTTTATGCAGAGAAAGCCTCTTATCTGGGACTACAGACTTGCTACGTTTCGTCATTGCAACTGAAATAAATAGTGGATTATCAATAGTTATGTTTTATAATTTGAAGATCGCCGCTGCGCGCTATATACCGAGTGATACTCTTATGACTAATGTTAGCGAGGTCTCTTATATTGTATCTACTCCTCTCTCGCCAAATTTCCCCTGAATTGTTCTACCGCATCATGACCTAATTATACTCAAGTTTTAAGAGTACGCCCAGCCACCATCGTGAATGAACATTTAATAACAATCACACTAAGCAAGTAAACTTGAAGGTCAATCACCATTATTAGTATACACATTTATCTTGAGTTGTTCTGCTAGTTCGATTACTACTGCAACTAAATAAGTGTATATATTGCAAATATCATAACCCATAGGCCTACTTGTAGACATGGATTTAATGGCCTTAATGTAATGGATCTGATGATGATCACTTTACGATCGAAACTGGTCGTCCTAGTGTATTTATTAATCTGATGTAATTTTTTTTTTCAGAATAAGGGAACCACCCATCACTATTGGGTACAATCGTGTTGACCGACTGAAAATGATTAAATTTCGATTGCTAAGGCAACACTGAAAAATGACTTCCAACACGATAATACACTACAAAACACTTTTTTTTTGTTTGCCATATTCGTACCACGGATACACTGGTGAGAGCCAGGCAACTAGACCACTCGACCAAAGTACCACATTGAATTAAAAATAGGTTTAGGAAGTGCCCATCCTCTTCTTGGTGAAGCGGCTGTGACCCCGGAGGAACGGGTTCGATCACCCGGCTCTGTCAAGAAATTTAATTCGGGTATATGGGCTGGGGCAGGGTCCATTCAGCCTCGTGCGGCAAAAATGACAAGAGGTGGGTTTGATTCCCACCTCAGCCATCCTGGAAGTGATTTTCCATGGTTTCTCACTTCTACTCCAAGCGAATATCGGGATGATTCCTAACATAATGTCACGACTGCCTTCTCCCTAATCTTCTCCTTAATTAAAAATACACACACTGATCACAATAACACAGGTTGTTGGACAACTTTCAACTCACTCAAGTACACGGGGCATACTGCCCACGATGTCCAAGCACCTCAAATGAAACAACAACAACAACAACGAAGTACCGTAATGATTGGAAGTTAAGATAATCTTAGCATAGTATTAGGTATAATGCTGAAGCAGATGACCTCACTGTTCCTCCCAAGCAATTAACGCATAACACTACGTTCTATTTCAACAAGTTACTACAACCAATATTCAATTATTCAATATTCAAACATCTTGTTTTTATCGATAACTAGCTGAAGTACCCGAGCTTCGCTACGCGTCATAAATAAATTAAAATATGAAGGTGACAGTTAAAACAGGGGATAGGCGAGGTGCTGCGCAGAGGGAGATTAAGGATGGAACATTTTGTCCAACTACACCGCTCGGCGTTGACCGTGTTTTATAGCACAAATTTAGGTTTTACTCGCTAACGGTTGGAGATACCTTTCGGATAGAAAATGTAATTTTAACCTCGTACATACCTTCAAAAGTTTGCTATTTCTTAGCGTTCTCTTTGTATTTGAAATGGAAATATGAAAGTTTTATACCAAAGGGTGTAGTGAAGTCACTAAAATGGTCGCCATCTTTAAATAGTACAAAGTATTGAAATCAAAAGTAACCTATATGTTAACCAGGTAAATCAGCTACTTCCATGTAAAATTCATGTAAATCGGACCAGTGGTACTTGCGTGATTGAGTAATACATAGACGCACATCATCTCATTTTTAGCCTCGCTTCGCTCGCGTCATAGTCGTGTCATATTGTTATTCAATGAAATGCAGGTTTAACCCCATTAACACCCCTTTAGAACCTGAATATCCAAAAATCCCTCCTTGGTAGACGTTTTCGACACACAACAAACATATCCCCAAAATATCATTCTTCTAACTTTAATCGTTTGGGTTTGTCGATGAGAGTGAACATCCAAAAATCCTTCCTTAGGGGACGTTTTTCATCCAGAATTTCACCCCTCCCCATAGGCCCCTTAAATTGGATTTATGAAAAAACGGTCGAACACATATCTATTTTATTTATTTATTTATTTATTTATTTATTTATTTATTTTTAAGCTGATTGATTTCCTCCGAGTTTCAAACTCCTCGCCTATGTCGTTTAAGAGATACAGGGTCCGTTAGGAATCTTTCAACCCCCACTTTTCATCCCTTTCATCTCATAATATATACTACATCGAAAAACCATTAGACATGTGTCAGCTTATTTTTAATGATTAGTATATATGCCAAGTATCACATCCCCAAATGAAACCACTCGTGAGATATTGTTATTCAATGAAATGCACGTTTACCCCCCTTAACACCTATTTAGAACCTGAATATTCAAAACTCTTTCCTTAGTGGACGTTTTCGACATACAACGAACATATCCCCAAAATTTCATGTTTCTAACTTTAATAATTTTGGCTGGGCTATGATGAGTGAGTGAGTCAGTCAGGACATTTCCTTTCATTTATTTTTGATAATTTCACCCCTCCCCATGAACCCCTTAAATTGGATTTATGAAACAAACAGTCGAACATCTATTTACTTATTTAAAGCTGTTTTCCCCCTGAGTTTGATGAGTGAGTAAGTGAGTCAATCAGCTAGGACACTTTCTTTCCTGTTTTTTTCCCCCAGAATTTCACCTCTCTCCAAGGGCCCCTTAAATTGGATTTATGAAAAAAAAAACAGTCGAACACCTATTTACTTGTATTTTAAGCTGTTCTTTTTCCGCCGAATTTCAAACTTCTCGCCGATGTCCTTTAAGAGATACACGCTCCGTCAAGAATCCCCCAACCCCCAATTTTCACCCCTATCACCTCATAATATACACCACATCGATAAACCCTTAGACATATGTCTGATTATTTTTAATGATTAGTTTATATACCGAATATCACATCCCCTAAGAAACAACTCATGACATATCGTTATTCATTGAAATGCACGTTTACCCCCTTAACATCTCTTTAAAAACCGAATAAACAAAAATCATTCGTTAGTTGACGTTTTCGACATACAGCGAACATATTCCCAAAATTTCATTTTTCCAACTTTAATAGTTTTCGCTGGGCGTGATGAGTGAGTGAGTCAGACAGGACATTTTCTTTCAATTATTTTTACCAGAATTTCACCCCTCCCCATGGGCCCCTTAAATTGGATGGATGAAAAAACGCTTGTACACCTATTAACTTATTTTTAAAGCTGTCTTTTTCCCCCTGAGTTTGGTGAGTGAGTGAGTTAGTCAGTTAGGACACTTTCTCTCCTTTTCCCCCCAGAATTTCACCCCACTCCATTGGCCCCTTAAATTAATTTATGAAAAAACGGTCGAACACCGATTTACTTATCTTTTTAGCTGATGTTTTTTCGCTGCGTTTCAAATTTCTCGCCTATGTCGTTTAAGAGATAGGCCTACACGCCCCGTTAGGAATCCTTCAACCCCTACTTTTCACCCCTTTCACCTCATAATAATACACCACATCGAAAAACCCTTAGACACATGTCTGCTTATTTTTAATGATTAGTTTATATGCCGAGTATCACATCCACAAATGAAACCACTCGTGAGATATTGTTATTCAATGAAATTCAGGTTTAACCCCCTTAAGACCCCTTTAGAGCCTGAATATCCAAAAATCCTCCCTTAGTGTACGGTTTTGACATACAACGAACATATCCCCAAAATGCCATGTTTCCAACTTCAATATTTTTGGCTGGGCGATGATGAGTGAGTGAATGAGTCAGGACATTTTCTTTCATTTTTTCCCTTCAGAATTTCACCCCTCCCGATGAACCCCTTCAATTTGATTGATAAAAAAAACTGTCGAACAGCTATTTACTTACTTTAAAGCAGTTTTCCCCCCTGAGTTTGATGAGTGAGTGAGTCAGTCAATCAGTTAGGACACTTTCTTTCCTGTTTCTCCCCCCCCCCCCCCTCCAGAATTTCTCCCCTCCCCATGGGCCCCTTAAATTGGATTTATGATAAAACGGTCAAACACATATTTACTTATTTTTATGCTGATTTCTTCCCGCTGAGTTTCAAACTCCTCGCCTATGTCGTTTAAGAGATACACGCTCCGTTAGGAATCTTTCAATCCCCACTTTTCACCCCTTTCACCTCATAATATACACCACATCGAAAAACCCTCCGACTCGTGTCTTCTTATTTTTAATGATGAGTTTATGTGCCGAGTATCACATTCCCCAATTAAACCAATCGGGAGATATTGCTGTTCAATGAAATGCAGGTCTACCCCCTTAACACCCCTTTAGAACCAGAATATCCAAAAATCCTCTCTTAGTGGGCATTTGCGGCCCTTGGGGAAGCTGCATACCAAATTTCATTCCAATCGGTTTGATGGTTTCTGAGATTTCGTGATGAATGAATGAGTGAGTGAGTGGTATTTGACAAATATATAGTAGAAGATAGTGTCAAGTCTTTGTTATGCTAAACTCGGTTGACAGTGCTGTGTGAGAAGTTGAGTAACTAACGTGATTTCAAGTAAAGATCCTCATTTTCTATACCGGTAGTGCAGAGCGCAAATGGCATCCAGTCGGCCGTGTCTCGACTTGAGCTATGTTGCCATGGAAACTATCCGCCTTGCCATTCCTTCATGAGTATATTTTATGATTTGATTAGCATGTGCTGGAGTGCAAAAGGGTCGAAATCAGAAAAATGAGAAAGACTATCGAAAATTCATGTAGCCAGCGGTTCCATCTGGGTCCTAAACTATGTGTATGCAAAATTCGGTTGAGATTGGTGTAACGGTGTAGATTTGTATACGGAACAGACCCACCCACATACATACCCACATACATACATACATACATACAGACTTTCACTTTTATATATAAGATTACTTACCCCATAAGAGTAAAATGTTGCGAAATTCCTATCTTTATTCCTTGCCTATCAACTGAAAGGAACCGCCATGCACTATTTGCTTACGTGTGGGGTAGATGCTCCGGGACGTGAATTGAGGTGCTATCCCAGTAGTTGCCTGGAGCGAGTGTGGCAAATTCTCGGGGGAAAACCATAAGTAGGGGTGTTGTAAATCTGAAAGATTTACTCAACATAATATGATTCACGGTATTCCTTCTCTCTTAATATGGTGCAATACTAGGTCAATCCGAAACGTGTGCCTCAATATATTTTTATAATTCTACAACTTATCTTCGAGGTGAAGGGAATGAAAGTTGTTATAAGAGATCAAAAATGAAGGTTATATGCAACTTATCTTCTCAAATATAACAGTTTTTACCAATGTAATAGCACGTTGTGTGTATTCACCTTTACGGTGTAAGCAAGTGTAATAATCAGAAGAATTGTCACTGCCAGAATTTGACGATAATCTGCTCGCTGTTAGCTCTGTAAATGCCACATGCTCTTGGCGAAACATTTATCATGATACGCGACGTTGAACTATTTGTCGATTTAATACTTACTGGCGTGCACCACCTGCACTGGATATTTGGTTCGGTGCACACTCATATCACACCCTACTCATTCCTTGAGAACATATTCACACATACTCCCAGCTAATCAGCTCCAAGTCAGGAAACTATGAAGCACATTTATTGTGCTGCTCCGTGTGATATCACATTCCCAGATTCTGGATTATTATCAAAATAGCAGTAACTTGCAAATATTCTGAGCTGTACAGGGGATCACAGTTCTGTATCTTACAGCGTCAAGCACTACGCTATGACCTTCAGTATTACACAATATATTACCTTATGGCAGTTGATCAACTGATCCTGTGTATCCCCTCGTACGGTGCTTGCATCGAAACAAACCCAGGATCTATTCCCTGAGATTTAAAAATCTGTCCACATTTCTCCTTCACCTGTGTACCTACCAGTTACTTCGTCAAGCTCTCTCCAGTACCTTATCCTGGTTTAAACCTGTTGGTTACATGTTGTAATTTTCATCGTTCTATTCTTATTTTATATTTACTTGAACTTCACTTTGCTTTATCAAGCTTTATCACATCCTACTTGCTTGGTCATCTACTTCTATTTTCCCTAGTTTTCCCTATTTCATTAATGTACATGTACGTGTATACTCTAATTGTTAACACAATTAGCATACAAATATTGCAGTCTGTTCTTTTTTCAGGCTGAAATGTGAAGACTGTCGAATACAAATTTGCACTTTTACAGGAAACATTCATAAATTAATTCAAGCCATCAATATTCCTATATTGCATCCCAAAGAAAGCTACAAAATTCGTATAAAACACAGTTGAAATTAACTTATTTCTGCACATAATGTAGTTATATTACTACACAAGATATTTTTTGCTGTTGGTATTCTTTACCCGTATTATCTTCCGCTTAAATATCCTGTGTACGTTCATTAATCAAAGCTGGAAGTTGGATCAACTCTCCAGTGCGTGAATGACGGTATAAATATGTTCCATTAATGCAATTTAAGAACACAAATTATATGTGACAAATTTACCTGTATTGATGAATAAAAAATGCATCGTACATAAATTGTACATACTCTAAGTTCCCAAATTATTACCAAAATACTTGTGGTGAAGTTTGATTTGCGAAAGCAGTGGATTTAATCACGTAATTTTCATTCCTTAGTTGATGGGACACTAACGGAGAGGCTTGCTTCAGTTGAATGCATGTGTTTCATGCACTTCTGTGTGTTATGTTCACCAACGTTGTTACGAAAATATCTCTCTTATGAGAGCTCTCCATTCAACTGCTTGTGAAATTGTGTCGGTGTGCTGTGCAGGTTTGGATGTGGTAGAAACCAGAACGTCTTGAATTCATTTCCGTTCCCGATCGCACAGCAAATTTGCTATCGCTATAGCTACGTTCAGCTTTATTACACACAGGAGAAGTTCGACCGTGCGTTACTGCTTTCAGATGATGTATGTAGTTCTGTCTGTGTTAAGGCAAATGTCAATTTCCCTCCACAATAAATAAATCAAACACTGTATAATAGCATGAATATACTGTACCCAGGTACAATCCACATTCCATAACATGATTTATCCCTGAAATTTAATAGACAGGGAGAATTGTCTCGTATGCTGCATGCATTAGGTGAAGTAAGTATGAATTCATCGATCGTTTGAATACATATTAAGAACAAATTCAGGTTTGAACTGTCGACATAGGCAGTATTGTTGGCGCCTCCTGAGGCCGTGGTCATCTACGCCAGTATCCTATTCATATAAATCGTAGAAATGAGACCTGGTCGTGGCGAGGTGGCGGTAGTGTAAACGCATGGGTTCACCTGTCCGCAGTGCACGAAATTACGGTTCGAATCGTGACTTACGTCTCATCTTCAGGTCATACTCCAATGGGATCTATTCCTCAAAGTCACTTCTATGTTTCGATACATATCACCTTGTGGCGTAGCAGTTAGCGTTAAATTGCTCACTATAATGACAATGCATTATGAAGTTAATAATAACTAGCGGACCCAAGTGGGAACTCGCGCATAATGAGTTGTGTGCGCCCCATGTGTACAGACTACCTGCGTGGCTCTAGTGCTATGCGGGCTGTAGGCGACAGAGTTCTCGCAAGGGGCTATCGTCTTGTTTATTTGTTTAAAAGCACTTTATAAACAAATATATATATATATATATATATATATATATATTCGTTTACTTTTCAAGAAATGCAAGATTTTTCCTGTACTATTGAGACGATTTGGAAGAATTTGGTACAAACCGCACCTTTTAACTCCTTCTGGTTTAGGAGCTTGAGTTTTGTGAAACATACACCTTAGCGTATTATAATTATAATAATAACTATAATAATATTGGGTTTTACGTCCCTTTTAACGATTGTAGATTTAGAGACCCCAGTGTGCCGGAATTTTGTCCTGAAGGGGATTCTTAACGTGCCCATTCATTTACCGACATGGGCTTTTCACAATTGAGTACCCTCAAAATGATAACTCTCTGCGCTGTGAATCAATCCGACAACCTTGGGCACAGTAAGAGAGAGACTCACCACTGCACCACGTAGCCAGTATCCACAGTATAAAAGAAGAGAAATAGATCCTAGATTATTTGCATTCTTTCATTACATTACTATTAACATTCTTCTTTACCCTATCCACAACCAACTCTTGAATATACTGTATAACATGTTGAATCAATATTGCTTATCATCTAGTAAATTTACAGAGCCGTAACTTATCAAGAAGTTAGTCATATTAAAGCTTCACATACCCCGCGATGCATCCGTGGTCGTTAAGTCATGCAGTACAACCGCGTGGGCAACTGCAGTGGTAAATGTGAATAAAAGTCAAAGTTATGATTGCGTGATCTCTTGAAATTGAAAAGACGCCTTTACCAAGAATCATCATGATCCGAAAGACCGTGTCATTGAGTATTATCAGTTAGTTGACGAGCTTTAAAACTCTGCCGTCTATCGTGACTAAAAGCAAAACGTGTTATTTCTCTACTGTGTATTCAAGCTTTAGACTTAACATTACTCGGTGGCAGAAGGTGTAAGGCACTACAGAGCTTGGCAACTAATGTATGACTCCGATCCGCGGTCAGAAACGTCTGATAGTTGTTATTGTAGTAGATGCAGTAATATAATTCATCCATGTCATTCGCCGTAGATTGATCTCAAGCCCATAGACAATGATTCATCAGTTGTTTAGCTGAAATCCATCGACTGAGCTCCAGTTGTACGATCACCGGATATAACTTACCTGAGCTATAATTATACCCGCAGTTAGCGCAGAATTGAAATTGTACTATGTTGTTATAAGCAATAATCTAAGTATAAACTGCTGAATAATTAACCAGACATCAAATGGCAGGTTATCTTCTTATTCCAAGTAGGCAATACATATGGTGGACGAGACATTACCGCATTAAGATCAAGTGTTAAAATCAACGCAAACTCTAAATTATAGTAAATTATTCATTAATTAACATGAGAATGTATAATTTTATAGAAGCATAGTAATTACAAACACAAAATGTTTGTTGTTGATTGATTTAAGGGGTTTTGCGACGTCGTGGTCATTTAGCCCCGTGTACTTGTGTTTGTGTGGAATTTGTCAGATAACCTGTCTTATGGACATACGTCGGTACTATGCCTGCGTTAATGGGAAATGACTAAAATACGAAACAAGCGGTTTCATGAAGAAATATACAGCCTATTTTCACCATACTACTTAAGTTAATTGCCTCTATCAACATATAACATTTCAGTTTGATTGCTGTAATAGATTCGTAGATATTGAGAACCGTCTAAATATTTCGGAAGGTCGCCATCAGTGTGTGTATTTGTAATTCAGATGAGAATTGAGAACGAGGCACCCATGGCCTTAATTTAGGAACTATCCCGGCATTTGCCTGGAATGGAAGTGGGAAACAACGGAAAACCACTTCCAGGCTGGCAAAGGTAGGAATCGAACTCGCCTTTTCTCACAATCAGCTTTGCCTCGGGAGGCTGAGTGTACCCCGTTCCAGCCCTCAGACCAGAATAACATTTCATGGCAGAGTCTGGAATCGAACCCGGGCATCCGTGGTCTTTGCCAAGAATGCTAGCTACTACGTAACGAAGCGGACTATACACAATTACCAGCGACATTACGTACGTATGTAAGCCTCATATGCGTAGTATGCAGTTAGCAATAGACCTAAGAGGGATCGATGATCAAGTTGCTAGCGTGCCAGACCCACAACGTGGAGTCGCATCTCTTTGAATCGAATCTCATCTCGGCCAACACTTTTAGCCTCTTTTCAGATTTTGCAAAAATGATGAAAAACTGAACAGATGAGATGACCCGGGCAAGGAATATTTATGTATAACCGACGTTTCCCCCAGCAAGTAGGGCTGGCATTTCAAACATTTCTTCTGAATGATTTTATGTCTGAGGTACAAATAGGCTATTGGAAGGTTCAGGAATTAATACAAAACATGAACGGATTCTTCTAGTTTGTGGTTGAGAGTTATGCGTGGAAAGAGATTACGTAACCCGATGGAAAATGAACCTTACGTGAATTATTTTGTTGGACGGCACATGCACCTATGGCTAGAAGGCGCGACCAAACATAAGGAAAATATTGGCAAAGAAGAACAGCCTATTGTCAAATACGCGCTATTGCAAGTTCAGGTACGACATATAAATGCCAACCAGAAACAACCAGAATCTAGTATAATCCGCTCACGATTCGTGTTAGTTCTAGAACATTCCAGTTGCCAATATAAACCGCAAGGAAGCACCACTTAAACCATTCAGAACAACCGTTTGAAAATGTCAGACGCACTTGCTAAAGAAACGGTAAACATGACCTAACAGCCAGAAAACCTGTTCTGAAGATTATTATTCTTCCGATCGTGCGAGCCTACACCAGTGAATTGTTATTATTACTGTACTATTATTAAAATTATGAAATTATCATTATTTAATATTATAATTACTATTATCATTATTATTAATATTATCATCATCATCAAATATATATATATATTTTTTTAGCGTATGGCTTTTAGTGCCGGGAGTGTCCGAGGACATGTTCGGCTCGCCAGTTTTGTAGCTGCTTCGAGACGGACACCCAATGGGTGAGCTACAAGTACCGTTGGGGAGGAATGTTGGATGGGAGGGTCGAGGAGTTGGAAGGTAGCGGCTGTGGCCTATAGTTAAGGACCAACCCCGGCATTTGCTTGGAAGGAAGATGGGAAACCACAGAAGACCATCTTCAAGGTTGCCGGCGGGGGGATTCGAACCTCCTCGCCTCCCGGATGTGAGCGACTGCCAACAGTCATGCCGCAACGACCTCGGCTAACTCACCCGGTATTATTATTATGAGTATTATTAATATACCAGCACCTATGTCACATAAAGGCACATCAATGCTGCGATGGAGTTAAAGGGTTCACACATGTGAACACGCTAGCGTTCAAAGTAATTCGTCAACTTTCCGATAGTGATGCAATCGAGGCGTACCTTGTATTGCCTTTGTTCTTTTCCCACTTCTTCGTCAACACTCTAAATTCCACGCACTGTTCCCTGATCAATACTAGCAAAGCAGGGGAAAGAAAGATAAGGAAGAAGGAAACAGAGGCAAGTAAGAATAGACAGGCTGGGCGCCACGAGCCCGGACTTGAAGTTGGCAGGTCATCCAACGCTGCAGCCAACCAACACTACCTTCGCCATAAAGTCTCATTAAGTGTCAGGTTGCCTCAGCCGAACCTGTTCTCTGGATTCGATTACTGTTGTCGGAATGGTTGCCTTGCGAATACATCAAGACGTGTACCAGAGAACGGAAAGTATCCTAGAACCACACTGGAGCAGAAAGATAAGGCAATTTGCATTTTCTGGGCATATACTTGTATCTTCACGCATCGCAGTAGAAATCAACGAGTGGGAAGAAGTCGATACTCAAAATATATTGCCATATATGGAATTCCACCTGCAAATGACAACAGCTTTATTCCTTATCAAGCACTGAAAGCTCCTGTTCTGTTAGAGAGAATATACGATGGTGTTGTATTTTAATCAACTGCTGGTGACAACCTAGTCATCAGATCCAGGTTTTTACAGGCTGGAGTCTGGGATAATGTGTGTTTATGTAAATGTGTAACAGAATCAAGTATTGCAAGAGAAATGAAATACATATTCGAGGACCGTTTTTGCACTAGTCACTTTATATAAAAAATAATATCGTATAGATGTATTCTACGAACAGCATTATCTAAATATGCATTAAGGTATTCCTTCCCTATTCATTACGTTATTGTTAGATTCTCAACATCAGGGTAAGGAAATATGGATTTTAAACAAGAAGTTCCGTGAAGAACTATACAGCCTACTTTTCATGCCAATGATTATTCTACAGTATATGAACCTATCTAGAATAATGACAAAATTAAGTTGGTAATATCGAAATATCTAATTAGTTCAAAATATACCTGGTATAATGTAGCCTAATAGAGCACTACAGTTGGCAGCCCTGGTGACTGAATATATGCTTAGTTCCATCTCTTAAGGTACGGTACAGAATACAAAATTTGGTTGAAGTCCAATGGACGTTACATGCAGTTAATCACTGGATCTATCAGCACGCGTAAAAGCATGTTGCCAACAATACCATGCGTGTGCTGGTCAGAAATCATCTGAAATATTATGATATCTTGTTGTGCCAATTTTTTTTTGGGGGGGGGGGGGAGCGTGATGGCGCAGCGGCTTAGCTGCTCGTCTTTCACCCGGACGGCCGGGGTTCGAATCCCGGTGAGAGCGGGGTGGAATTTTCACCTGAAAAATCACGTGGCGTCAGGAAGGGCATCCGGTCTTAAATCCCCGGCCAAAACCAAAATGAGCCTGGTTGGCTCCGGCGACCCCAATTAATTGGGAAAAGCCGCAGAAAAGAAGAAGTTGTGCCAATTTTGGATGAAATCCATTTGTTAGTATAGAAGTTACATGTATTTTAAAATTGGACATATCAGCAGGCATAGAATCATGTTGGCAGCACTGCCTTGTATTAATTACTCCACATTAATCTAAAATGTCAGGTGCTATACGTGTGCAAAGTATAGAGCTGTTGGCTTGCATACTTTCTAGTAAGTTATATTGATATTAGGGTAGAAAAATATAGACAGCATTTATTAACAGTTGGCAGCCCTGATTGCTCTTAACAATACTTATAGTCATATCTGTTATGGTACACATAGCACATACGAAATTTGGTTGAAATCCAACTGATAGTATAGAAGTTACATGTATTTAAAATTGGTACTATCAGCAGGCTTATAATCATGTTGGTAGAACTGACGTATATAAGTTACTCCAAATTAATCTAAAATGTCAGAATATACGTGTGCATAGTTTAAAGCTGTTGGCTTGCATACTTTCTGATATATTGGTATTTGGATGAAAAAAAATAGAGAGAGCAATTATTAACAGTTGGCAGCCCTGTTGGCTCTTAAGAATACGCTCAGTCATATCTATTTATGTACAGATATTACATACAAAATTTGGTTGAAATCCAATTGATAGTGTAGAAGATATATGCATTTAAACATTGGACCTATCAGAAGGCTTAAAATTATTTTGGCAACACTGTCATTGTTGGCCTCCTGGAAATTAAACTGAAATAGTATTATCTACATGTGTGCCAATTTTGGAATAGCTCCCATGCATACCTTGCACGATATCCAACATGGAGCTCAAATTTCTAGTGCGTTTTTTCAGCAGTTGGTAGCACTGACATCATTTTCAAATATGGACGTGAGATATGCCGGTGCACATCTTTACTCATACTAAATTTGGTTTTGATTGCTGCAGCCGTTTAGGAGTTGATAGGGGGGGGGGGACACACACACAGCCAGACAGACAGACAGTCAGACAGACAGGCAGACACACACACATTTTCCCGTATCGATCTCATAAGTCTACTTTTTCCTCATTTTTGCAAAATGTGAAAGTAGGCTAAAAATTACACACAAACGAGAACATTTTTCTTTATTAACATCAGTATTTCTGCAGCTATCAACATGTTCTAAGACAGGTCTTCCATGTCTATCATATCGATGATAGTATCTCGAAAACGAGGTACAGACATTTGCATCCTTTTGCAAAGGTCAGTTTTCAAATTTTGCACTGAAAGGTTAACCCTATTTGCATTTGCCAAAATGAATAGCTTCGTAAAAAGGTATTCTTGTATTTGTAATAACTCAAGAACTGGTGTTTCCTCCTCCTCACAAGTTCATTTGGGAGCTGTTCTTTATACTAGTCATTATGTGCAGAGAATTTTCACTCATAGAAACTTGAAACTTCCTGAGGAATGATTAATAAACGCGTTAGCTTCTTATTATCTTTTTTTCTTTCCTTGACTTACGTGGTTTGTCCTATGAAAAATATCTGGCCGTTTCAGTGTTCCGAATGGTGGAACATTATTCTTCAAAAAATCCCAAAGTAATTCTAATTAAATTAAATGCGTTTTTAAAGGCACGTTTTAAATTACCTATGCTGGATGTGGTTGCCCAAGCTTCCTTCATTTTAGCCTATTTTCATTTATGAAAAAATTGGCTCTTGAGGTCGCCATTTCACCGTGTGTGTGTGTGTGTGGGTGTGTGCATATGTGTGACCCCCCCCCCTCCCTCACTAATAAAATATAAACGGCTGAAGCGCTTTCAAGGAAACTCTGTAAGTACATACTACAACCTCGTCCGTGACATTTTTGATATTAATGTGTTTCCTCAAACCAACATGGCGGCCGCGCGAAATATATCACCGGCATTCTATATCTCTGCAACCAATACAGATATCACCCTCAAATTTTGTACGGAAATATAGAGCAGTACTAAAAGATTACGTATGTGCTTTTCAGAAATCTCCTTAGAACAAAACCAACATGGCGGCCAAGCGAATTTGAGACATTCAAATGGACTTTTCACGCGATTTAACTATCCAATCGGAGTGAAACATGGTACGGTAAAAGTTTATAAACATTCTAATCTATTGGCATCTAATTTAGTTCAATTGTTATCAAAACGTCAAGATGGCAGCTCAGCGAAATGTTAAAATTAAGTTTGAATTTCTTGAATTGAATAATGAAGTGTATGATTGAATAATTAGCCTACGAAATAATCTTCATTTAATGTTGCATAACTCTATGGCGTACATATATAAGAATCCAACATGACGGCTACGTGTTATATTTCTTCGGCATTCATTATCTCCGAAAATATTACCGATATCAAGCTGAAATTTCGTATGTTGATGGAGAATGTTACTATACGTTCAGCCATATAACATTGAAAATCCTGTTATCTACAAAACTAACATAGCGGCCAAGCGAATTTAAAATATTTACATGGCATTTTCTCGCAATTTAATCATGCGAGAACAATGGCACTTGGCACGGCATACAATTAAACATACTTTAAGGTAGACCCTACTGACATCTAATTTGATGACATTGCTTTAATTACCTCAAGATGGCGGCTGTGAAAATTTTTAAAATTATTCTTGATATTTTCGTGTCCTAATCAAGCGATCGAAGTGGACGTTTCAATAATGGACCTAAGCAATAATTATGATCTAATGATACATAATTATATGACCTACATAAGAACAATTTAACATGGCATTCACCCGAGATATTTAGATGGTTCCCAATATCTGCGAATCTATTACTGGAATCAAGCTGAAATTTTGTATGTTGATAGAGACTATTTACACTAGAAGTGCCAAGGTGTGGCACAACGTATCACAGAACAGGCTCTTCTCCCACGATTTCTGTAAATGTGAAGGAGAAGGCGAGAAAAAAGTAGTTGTTGTTCTTTAGTATTATACCTCCAACTTTTTATTACATGTTCGTATATTTCCCACCAATCACACTTTTAATTTTACTTCTGAGCTTTGATCACAAAATGCCACACCTTGGTAATCGACGGTACACACATGAAAATTATTCATTTCTGTAAAATCCCTTCTCATTAAATTTCATTCTTATGCTATGGTGTGGCTGCTGTGCAATAATTCACATGGTTCAATCGTTTTAAGAGTTCAGTTGTTATTGTAAAAGCAGTTCATTGACAGTGTTATTTTTTGAAAATGGACATACGTCGGTACTATGCCTGCGTTAATGGGAAATGACTAAAATACGAAACAAGCGGTTTCATGAAGAAATATACAGCCTATTTTCACCATACTACTTATGTTAATTGCCTCTATCAACATACAACATTTCAGTTTGATTGCTGTAATAGATTCGTAGATATTGAGAACCATCTAAATATTTCGGATTGTAGCCATGTTGGATTTTTATATATGTAGGTCTTAGAGGTAGGTACTGCCCCCGTAATTGAATTATAGTGAGACCACGGTGGCTATTTTGGAAATTATGAAGAAAGTTAAGGCTGTCATAGTTATGACGTGGATGGTCATGACGTAAGCACGGATGACGCAGACGTTATACCAGCAGGCTGCTTGAGCTGAGATTCTCAATGACGTCAGCATTTATTCGAGAAAGATCCGAGATTTACGACGCAGTCGCAGGAAACGTGGAATTGTGCTGAGGAAGAAATTATGCTATTGGAGGGGAGGCTCGAACCAATCAACGATTGTTTGAAGGAAGACGGAGATTGCTGAAACTATGATATTTTTAATACTTTTTGGAATGAAGAATTGTGGAAATCCATTTGCAGTTGAGGCATCGATTTGCAATTTTGGTGAAATTTATTTCCAGTTTTTGAATTTTGAAAATCCGTCATGTATTGACGAAGTTGGGACTTCGAGCGATGACGCAGTAACACGCTATGGAAGGGATGGATACGCCCCTTATGAAGTTTATAAAAGGCCTTGCGCAGAAGAGAGGAGTCTCAATCGTTAGATCTCAATCGTTAGATCTCAATCGTTAGAGCTCAATCGTCAGATCTCAAATCGTCAGTATCAGTGCTTATATAGTCGTTTTGGTGAAACGTCGAGTGACATTAGTAGAAAGAGTCGTCTTTATAACGCGTGGTGAAGCCACCGCATTAAACGTGATTCAAGCAGACAAGCAGTGCAAGTTTACTGTGAGTAAAACTAGGTGAAGTTAAAACGCACATTATAACGCGTCTACAAGAGTGGCTATGAACAGTTAGCGGTTGCCTACAAGCTAATTCTATTGTGCAGTGCTACATTAAGCAGTGTAGTAAATTTGAACAATTTCGAGGAGGTATTTTAGAAGATATTAGCACTTTTAGACGTCTGACAAAAGTGATTTCCTCGCCACCTGAGAAGCACGTTATAGCGTCAGATCCTACGCTACGGCTGACACTGCTAGTATAACAGGGAGACTTCTGATTGCTTTTGTGACACAACGCTACAGTATTATGGAGCAGTTTAATAAGGCAGTTTGTTCTACTATCACCATAACCGAAGAGAAGATGGAAGGCTAAAGGACTTTAATGCAATTGGGACATACATCGTTGGAGTAAGATAGCAACATGGAACTTCGCTAATTGCCATTCCATATAAGCGGACATGTGGTGAACAACCATCTACACCCATGTTTCGTGGCTCAACGCTGAATACTATCAAACAGCAATGAAAACGATTTCATACTCACTGAATATGAATATTTCTACGGAAATTACTACAAAAACTTCATGGCGATTTTCTACAAGATCTTCAGGGATTTTTCAAGAGAGGTCAGGGTATTCCCGACTCACAAAGAAGAATTTTGCCGGAAGGATGTCTTTTGTCTTCACGGAGCAGTGCAATTTCCGGAGAAGGAAGCAGTTCGATTCTCCGAGGGTGCTGTTTCCTTTTTCGAGGATGGAGCTCAGCTTTAACTTGGTGAAATGGATCCATCAGCAGTCTTCTTTGGGGAATTTTCCTCTGGAACTTCAATCGGCAGATAAGGTAGTCGTGAACGTTTATTGTATTTGAGTTTTGTAGCAATATTTGAGCAACCATTTTCCCATATTTTCTGTCCTCATGTATTTTGCCCTATATTCTTGTTTGAGATTCCTATTCTCAGTACACTTTGATGAGTCATGCCTTTTTCGTCGATTTATTAAGACATTGTTATGTCATGGGCATAGTTAAATGATTTTGGATCAGTTGAGACTGATATTTAGATATTTCAGTAATTTGCTTAATTTTTTGTAGTCACGATTTGACTATAAGTTAATGATTTTCATGGCAGATTTAACTTCAGACAGCGTGTCTCTTTATTAAAGTAATTTCTACCCCAGTTTAATTACTTTGACCAATTTTCTGTCATCATCAAGAAGGAAGAACATTTAAATGATTTTAGAGCGTTAAAATCTCTTGCGTTGTCGACGATCTTGGAAATACTAGTCGTTATTTGAAATTGATTGCAACACAGACATTTATCGTCAGTTATGAACGACCATTGCATCATAGACAATTTTGTGAAAGATGAACTTTAATTATGAATTATTGAATGCATTAAAGTCTTGAACTTTTGTTAGGAGTTTTTCTCAATTAGAGATTTGAATAATAATGTTTGCATTCCACAGTCTAATTGGATTCTATTCGACTATTTTGCAGTTTAGTCGCACTTTGTTTGATGATAGTATTTTTATACTACAATACTTTGAAGATGATAATCTTAAATTTTGATAGACCAGAGAGGCGTATATAAGCGTATTCACTATTAAATTTGTTTGTGATTGGCAAATTTTTACTTCATTTCGATTCATGAATGAAATCCACGAAGGTTAAATGACAACAGTTTTGAAACTATTAATGATTATAAGAATTTTTGAAGTGGAACTATGAATGTATAATCGCTAGTGCAGCGAACGTGTTGAAAGTCGCTGATGTATAATGCCCTTGAAGTAAATGAAGGAGGTTCCCACAGTAATTAATGATATTAAAGAATTTGTTAGTGGAGGTTTTTGTAAATTCTGTGGAAGATTTTGATGCCGTATATATTAATATATGATGAATTTTGGGCTTATTTAAATGCAGTTTTGTGCATTTTTTTTATATAAGCGACGTATTTACCGCTGGAGTGTATTGTATTTGTCCTTTGAAAATTAATCAAGTGTATTTACTGTTATAATTAACAAGAGTATTGAAAGAATTTGAGATAAGATTTTGAATGAAGATTACCGTCACAAATAATTATAATTATTAAACCTTTATTAAACCAGATTGTGACATTAACATGTATAACTAACCTTCATTGGTCGATTATATTGACACGATTTTGAAATTACCAACCGGATGAACATGTGTTTAATGTATTTCTCAAATTAATAATTTGAATAATTTAAATGTTAATATTGTAAATAAATAATGTAAATATCTTTGACAATAATGTGGAACGGAAGTAATGTTAGAGGCGTGTTTAAAATTCTTTTTGTCTTTAACTATATTATAAACAATTTCTAATTGTTATAAACATTTATGAGTTTTGTTAAAAACATTTAAGAGTTTGTTTTATACTCTAAACAATGCTTATTAAACATTTGGATGATAATTAAACAAGTTTAGGGATTGTCAGAATAATCCAGTGGTATGTGAGTAAAGCATTTGAAAGATTTGCGTAACAATATTTGTGATGTCTTGCGGACATTTAAAGCTTTTGAGAGAGTGCTGGATTCTTACGCAACGTGGCTTGACAAGGGAGCCCATTTGACAGGTGTACGTCAGGTTGAAGGGTAGATGGCAGCTGGCCAGACAACTGGTTATCAGCGGACGAGGTCGTCTGCATTGTGGCCTTGCGCCTATAAATACAAGTGTCATGTTTATTAAAAGAAAACAAATGCTCTATAAATGTGTCTCATCCTGACTTCCTTATCCAGACCAAATGTGTTCTAAATATTACGTTATTTTGAGCTCGTGGGAGATAACATGTTGTATAAGAACTTTGCAAGTCCTATAGGAGGACGTAGTCAGATTGACATGGGCTACTGATAGCCACATTTATTTTGTTGAGTTGTTAAAGTCATACCCTTTATTTGAAATAAAGCTTTTGTACAGTTCAAAGTTCTTGCCGTCGTTCTGGTTCATTTTTAAATGTCATAGTGAAGGTTATTGTGGGAGCATACTTTAGAGATCCTGTTGTCAACCCAATCCCCGAGATATTTTTAAGAGGTAAGTAGAGGTAAGTATGAAACCCCCGTCTATTTTGGTGTGTTCCACAATAATTCTCTGTTAACGTCTGTGCTCAAATCTCGGTAGTATCTGTCAGTGCCATTTTCATTGGTGTAGCTGAGCCGGCGCGGTGGATTATTGGCAATCCGATTGAGGGGGCGGATATCTGACAGCCTACTATCCGGGTAAACGGGGACAGAAGGATTGGCGCAGTCAACGTATGGGGCTCGATTCAACATAACTGGATAACCAGGTTGAACGCCAGTAGGATTGGCAAACCTAAAACGTGTGGATCGAATAGACTCAAATAAAGAGGTTGATTCTTTGTTAGATGTCTAGGCCAATTGTAGAATTTAAGAGTGTGATTATATAGGAATTAAATGTTGTATTGTAGTAGGAAAATTACACTCAGAAAAGATCAGATCTTATACAACTTGAAAGAGGTTAAATAGGCTGGAAACTTAGAAAAATCGCCTATGATCTGGAATCTTATTTTATTTGACCGGCTTATGACATTTTAGTCATATTAAAGATAAAATTAAATTATGTGGACTGTAAATGTAAATTATTTGTGTTAGGATATTTTAAAATGAGCCAGGGAAATTTGAACATGTGCTTGAGTTTGTTTCAACATGAAGTGTCTTCGAAGGTTAATTATAAGGTAGTTATAAGTTAGATTTAAGACAGAAAATTGATCAAATTTATATATGGTGAAAAGTGTTGCTCAGATGTTGTTATTTTGCTCTTTTGATGTTTGTCCCTACAGCAGTCTATTTTTGAATAGTATTGTAATGGCAGACGAATGTTTGAGGATTATGTTAGAAGAGTTGAAAGTTAGCTTGAATGAAAGCATGAAGGAAATGGAAGCTAGGAATACTAGTCGAATGGAGGAGAATGCTAGTAATATGTCTGCTAGTTTGAAAGCTAGCATGGAAGAAAGTTTGAAAGTTATTCAGACCAGTTCTGCTAACTTAGAGGATAATATGTCGCGTTTACAGATTAATACCCAAGGAATCGAGAATGCTGTAACTGACATGCGCTCAGACATGTCCAATGTTAAAATAGATGTGTCTAATGTGCATAAAGATCTTACAATGTTGAATTTAGATGTTGCTAATGTCCGAAGTGATATTTTTGTGCTAGGGCTGAAGTAGTTGTTGTTAAAAATGATGTTGCGACTGTCCATGACAAGGTTGAGGAAGTCCAAAGAGGAATCCAAAATGTTAGAACTGATGTGTCCAATGTTCAGGTTGATATTAATAACATTCATTCGGATGTAAACGAGATGCAAAGTGACATAAATAAAATTCAAGTAGAAGTCAACACAGTTTTCGTAGATATTGCTAAAGTCCAAACTGATGTAAATAAAGTCAGGGAAGAGATAGAGAATTCGAAAACCCTTTGTACACGTAATATAAGTGCATTAACGACTAGGCTAGTTGATGAGTCGGTTAGAACGACAGCGTCTTTAGCAGGTTTAAAGTTTGATGTAGAGGTCATGAGAACCCAGGTATTAGACCATAATAGATTACTTAAAGAAGATATCGAAGTAGACATAGCAGAAATGTTAACGGCAAATGTAGCAGTATGGAAAGACGAGTGGAATAGGTCAAGTGGGGAACATGTAACCCAAATTCAAGAACGTATTGAAAGAAAACTTGCCAGTACTCAAATAGATATTAACAATGAAGTAGTACAGATTAGGAAAGATTTAAGCGTCAGGATGGATTCGCTTTCCGAGAGACAAGTAGAAGATAGAACACAATTAGGTCAGGATGTGCAAGCATTAAAGTCTGCATTAGAGGAACAGATTCATAAAGTTGCCTCTGATGTGAATGAAACGACGAGTAAACTGCAAAATTTGAAGCTAGGAGAAGCTAGTTTGATGGAGACCTACAAAGAAGAGTTAATCAAGAAAGTCTTAACGGAGATTACTGACAAGGATACAGAAGGCTTGGCTTGCGAAACCAATAGGAATTATGCCAGAAGATATAACCTAGATCCAGAAGAGAGAGACGTGACTCCTGAAGAACGTATATCCAGATTCAGGGAGGAAGATGACGAGAGGAATATGGAACCTGAGTGGAACTATCGAGATAGTGGGAAAAACTACCCGGATTCATATCCGAGGAATGTAACGGTCATCAGGAACTTTGAAGACAAACCGCAAAAGTTCAGCAACACTGACAGTTTGACGCCTATATAGTATGTCAGGAACCTCAAAGATTATTTCATCGAAGCTCACATTCCCAGAGAGAGAGAGAGAGAGATGAAGATAGTGGAGAGATTTTTGATTGGAGGACCCCTCGAATGGTTTTGCGCATTTAGATACACATTCAGTAACTTTGACGAGTTTGCAGAGGCATTAATCAAGCGATTTTGGTCCATCGAAGCGCAGAATTCGTTAAGAGCGGAGGTTTATTCAAGAAAATACTCAGGTACTCTTCCAACGCGGTACGCTGATTTCTTTACGAGTCAATTGTCCCGCTTGAGATTTTTGCAACCCCCTTTGTCAACGGAGCAATTAATTGATGCGATTTCTCGTATGCTGCCTGTGGAGGTGAGGAGACTAATCATTTCATCAAACATAAGGGATTTGACCAGCATGGATGAATTACTGAGGAGGTTAGACTATACAAGTCCAATGCCTAACGTGGTACAGAAAGGTCAAAGGCATGACTTCAAAGAAATAAATACGGTATATATGGACCAAGTCCAACAAACTGACAAGCCAGATGAAGAGAAAACTGACAATGTAGGTCCTCACAGGAATAATCAGTTTAGAAATAACAGATCGCAAGGTTACCGTCCATATCAACAGAGAAGAGGCTGGAACTATAATCGAGGCAATTACAACAATGGAAGAGGCAGATACTACAACAATAATGGTTATAACAGAAATTATAATAGAAATAACCAGAACCAAAATAGCAATCAGAATCATCAAGATCAGGTTATGACACCCGATCAGTATCAGGAAATAGAGAGGGAAAGCCAGCAATATCTAAAAGAGTTACGGGAAAAAGAAGCCGAAAACCAAAAGAAAAAGCAGGATGTTGTAATCGATCCTGGACCTTCGACAAGCCAGCAGAACTTAGAAAATAGAAATACTGGACAGAAGAGAAAGTAGAGAGGAGAGAATGCATTTAACCACACACAACCCAGAGTAGAAGAGATTTTTGATTAAGGAACATAGAGGAAATATCATACTAGAGTAAGCCAGTAATAATTCAATTTCGTGTTCAAGAGAGTTGAGATACTTGTAACACTGAGTTTAAAAACAATTTGCAACTGTTTTTAAAACGTGGTGAGGGGAGAATGCCCCCGTAATTGAATTATAGTGAGACCACGGTGGCTATTTTGGAAATTATGAAGAAAGTTAAGGCTGTCATAGTTATGACGTGGATGGTCATGACGTAAGCACGGATGACGCAGACGTTATACCAGCAGGCTGCTTGAGCTGAGATTCTCAATGACGTCAGCATTTATTCGAGAAAGATCCGAGATTTACGACGCAGTCGCAGGAAACGTGGAATTGTGCTGAGGAAGAAATTATGCTATTGGAGGGGAGGCTCGAACCAATCAACGATTGTTTGAAGGAAGACGGAGATTGCTGAAACTATGATATTTTTAATACTTTTTGGAATGAAGAATTGTGGAAATCCATTTGCAGTTGAGGCATTGATTTGCAATTTTGGTGAAATTTATTTCCAGTTTTTGAATTTTGAAAATCCGTCATGTATTGGCGAAGTTGGAACTTCGAGGGATGACGCAGTAACACGCTATGGAAGGGATGGATACGCCCCTTATGAAGTTTATAAAAGGCCTTGCGCAGAAGAGAGGAGTCTCAATCGTTAGATCTCAATCGTTAGATCTCAATCGTTAGAGCTCAATCGTCAGATCTCAAATCGTCAGTATCAGTGCTTATATAGTCGTTTTGGTGAAACGTCGAGTGACATTAATAGAAAGAGTCGTCTTTATAACGCGTGGTGAAGCCACCGCATTAAACGTGATTCAAGCAGACAAGCAGTGCAAGTTTACTGTGAGTAAAACTAGGTGAAGTTAATACGCACATTATAACGCGTCTACAAGAGTGGCTATGAACAGTTAGCGGTTGCCTACAAGCTAATTCTATTGTGCAGTGCTACATTAAGCAGTGTAGTAAATTTGAACAATTTCGAGGAGGTATTTTAGATGATATTAGCACTTTTAGACGTCTGACAAAAGTGATTTTCTCGCCACCTGAGAAGCACGTTATAGCGTCAGATCCTACGCTACGGCTGACACTGCTAGTATAACAGGGAGACTTCTGATTGCTTTTGTGACACAACGCTACAGTATTATGGAGCAGTTTAATAAGGCAGTTTGTTCTACTATCACCATAACCGAAGAGAAGATGGAAGGCTAAAGGACTTTAATGCAATTGGGACATACATCGTTGGAGTAAGATAGCAACATGGAACTTCGCTAATTGCCATTCCATATAAGCGGACATGTGGTGAAAAACCATCTACACCCATGTTTCGTGGCTCAACGCTGAATACTATCAAACAGCAATGCAAACGATTTCATACTCACTGAATATGAATATTTCTACGGAAATTACTACAAAAACTTCATGGCGATTTTCTACAAGATCTTCAGGGATTTTTCAAGAGAGGTCAGGGTATTCCCGACTCACCAAGAAGAATTTTGCCGGAAGGATGTCTTTTGTCTTCACGGAGCAGTGCAATTTCCGGAGAAGGAAGCAGTTCGATTCTCCGAGGGTGCTGTTTCCTGTTTCGAGGATGGAGCTCAGCTTTAACTTGGTGAAATGGATCCATCAGCAGTCTTCTTTGGGGAATTTTCCTCTGGAACTTCAATCGGCAGATAAGGTAGTCGTGAACGTTTATTGTATTTGAGTTTTGTAGCAATATTTGAGCAACCATTTTCCCATATTTTCTGTCCTCATGTATTTTGCCCTATATTCTTGTTTGAGATTCCTATTCTCAGTACACCTTGATGAGTTATGCCTTTTTCGTCGATTTATTAAGGCATTGTTATGTCATGGGCATAGTTAAATGATTTTGGATCAGTTGAGACTGATATTTAGATATTTCAGTAATTTGCTTAATTTTTTGTAGTCACGATTTGACTATAAGTTAATGATTTTCATGGCAGATTTAACTTCAGACAGCGTGTCTCTTTATTAAAGTAATTTCTACCCCAGTTTAATTACTTTGACCAATTTTCTGTCATCATCAAGAAGGAAGAACATTTAAATGATTTTAGAGCGTTAAAATCTCTTGCGTTGTCGACGATCTTGGAAATACTAGTCGTTATTTGAAATTGATTGCAACACAGACATTTATCGTCAGTTATGAACGACCATTGCATCATAGACAATTTTGTGAAAGATGAACTTTAATTATGAATTATTGAATGCATTAAAGTCTTGAACTTTTGTTAGGAGTTTTTCTCAATTAGAGATTTGAATAATAATGTTTGCATTCCACAGTCTAATTGGATTCTATTCGACTATTTTGCAGTTTAGTCGCACTTTGTTTGATGATAGTATTTTATACTACAATACTTTGAAGATGATAATCTTAAATTTTGATAGACCAGAGAGGCGTATATAAGCGTATTCACTATTAAATTTGTTTGTGATTGGCAAATTTTTACTTCATTTCGATTCATGAATGAAATCCACGAAGGTTAAATGACAACAGTTTTGAAACTATTAATGATTATAAGAATTTTTGAAGTGGAACTATGAATGTATAATCGCTAGTGCAGCGAACGTGTTGAAAGTCGCTGATGTATAATGCCCTTGAAGTAAATGAAGGAGGTTCCCACAGTAATTAATGATATTAAAGAATTTGTTAGTGGAGGTTTTTGTAAATTCTGTGGAAGATTTTGATGCCGTATATATTAATATATGATGAATTTTGGGCTTATTTAAATGCAGTTTTGTGCATTTTTTTTATATAAGCGACGTATTTACCGCTGGAGTGTATTGTATTTGTCCTTTGAAAATTAATCAAGTGTATTTACTGTTATAATTAACAAGAGTATTGAAAGAATTTGAGATAAGATTTTGAATGAAGATTACCGTCACAAATAATTATAATTATTAAACCTTTATTAAACCAGATTGTGACATTAACATGTATAACTAACCTTCATTGGTCGATTATATTGACACGATTTTGAAATTACCAACCGGATGAACATGTGTTTAATGTATTTCTCAAATTAATAATTTGAATAATTTAAATGTTAATATTGTAAATAAATAATGTAAATATCTTTGACAATAATGTGGAACGGAAGTAATGTTAGAGGCGTGTTTAAAATTCTTTTTGTCTTTAACTATATTATAAACAATTTCTAATTGTTATAAACATTTATGAGTTTTGTTAAAAACATTTAAGAGTTTGTTTTATACTCTAAACAATGCTTATTAAACATTTGGATGATAATTAAACAAGTTTAGGGATTGTCAGAATAATCCAGTGGTATGTGAGTAAAGCATTTGAAAGATTTGCGTAACAATATTTGTGATGTCTTGCGGACATTTAAAGCTTTTGAGAGAGTGCTGGATTCTTACGCAACGTGGCTTGACAAGGGAGCCCATTTGACAGGTGTACGTCAGGTTGAAGGGTAGATGGCAGCTGGCCAGACAACTGGTTATCAGCGGACGAGGTCGTCTGCATTGTGGCCTTGCGCCTATAAATACAAGTGTCATGTTTATTAAAAGAAAACAAATGCTCTATAAATGTGTCTCATCCTGACTTCCTTATCCAGACCAAATGTGTTCTAAATATTACGTTATTTTGAGCTCGTGGGAGATAACATGTTGTATAAGAACTTTGCAAGTCCTATAGGAGGACGTAGTCAGATTGACATGGGCTACTGATAGCCACATTTATTTTGTTGAGTTGTTAAAGTCATACCCTTTATTTGAAATAAAGCTTTTGTACAGTTCAAAGTTCTTGCCGTCGTTCTGGTTCATTTTTAAATGTCATAGTGAAGGTTATTGTGGGAGCATACTTTAGAGATCCTGTTGTCAACCCAATCCCCGAGATATTTTTAAGAGGTAAGTAGAGGTAAGTATGAAACCCCCGTCTATTTTGGTGTGTTCCACAATAATTCTCTGTTAACGTCTGTGCTCAAATCTCGGTAGTATCTGTCAGTGCCATTTTCATTGGTGTAGCTGAGCCGGCGCGGTGGATTATTGGCAATCCGATTGAGGGGGCGGATATCTGACAGCCTACTATCCGGGTAAACGGGGACAGAAGGATTGGCGCAGTCAACGTATGGGGCTCGATTCAACATAACTGGATAACCAGGTTGAACGCCAGTAGGATTGGCAAACCTAAAACGTGTGGATCGAATAGACTCAAATAAAGAGGTTGATTCTTTGTTAGATGTCTAGGCCAATTGTAGAATTTAAGAGTGTGATTATATAGGAATTAAATGTTGTATTGTAGTAGGAAAATTACACTCAGAAAAGATCAGATCTTATACAACTTGAAAGAGGTTAAATAGGCTGGAAACTTAGAAAAATCGCCTATGATCTGGAATCTTATTTTATTTGACCGGCTTATGACATTTTAGTCATATTAAAGATAAAATTAAATTATGTGGACTGTAAATGTAAATTATTTGTGTTAGGATATTTTAAAATGAGCCAGGGAAATTTGAACATGTGCTTGAGTTTGTTTCAACATGAAGTGTCTTCGAAGGTTAATTATAAGGTAGTTATAAGTTAGATTTAAGACAGAAAATTGATCAAATTTATATATGGTGAAAAGTGTTGCTCAGATGTTGTTATTTTGCTCTTTTGATGTTTGTCCCTACAGCAGTCTATTTTTGAATAGTATTGTAATGGCAGACGAATGTTTGAGGATTATGTTAGAAGAGTTGAAAGTTAGCTTGAATGAAAGCATGAAGGAAATGGAAGCTAGGAATACTAGTCGAATGGAGGAGAATGCTAGTAATATGTCTGCTAGTTTGAAAGCTAGCATGGAAGAAAGTTTGAAAGTTATTCAGACCAGTTCTGCTAACTTAGAGGATAATATGTCGCGTTTACAGATTAATACCCAAGGAATCGAGAATGCTGTAACTGACATGCGCTCAGACATGTCCAATGTTAAAATAGATGTGTCTAATGTGCATAAAGATCTTACAATGTTGAATTTAGATGTTGCTAATGTCCGAAGTGATATTTTTGTGCTAGGGCTGAAGTAGTTGTTGTTAAAAATGATGTTGCGACTGTCCATGACAAGGTTGAGGAAGTCCAAAGAGGAATCCAAAATGTTAGAACTGATGTGTCCAATGTTCAGGTTGATATTAATAACATTCATTCGGATGTAAACGAGATGCAAAGTGACATAAATAAAATTCAAGTAGAAGTCAACACAGTTTTCGTAGATATTGCTAAAGTCCAAACTGATGTAAATAAAGTCAGGGAAGAGATAGAGAATTCGAAAACCCTTTGTACACGTAATATAAGTGCATTAACGACTAGGCTAGTTGATGAGTCGGTTAGAACGACAGCGTCTTTAGCAGGTTTAAAGTTTGATGTAGAGGTCATGAGAACCCAGGTATTAGACCATAATAGATTACTTAAAGAAGATATCGAAGTAGACATAGCAGAAATGTTAACGGCAAATGTAGCAGTATGGAAAGACGAGTGGAATAGGTCAAGTGGGGAACATGTAACCCAAATTCAAGAACGTATTGAAAGAAAACTTGCCAGTACTCAAATAGATATTAACAATGAAGTAGTACAGATTAGGAAAGATTTAAGCGTCAGGATGGATTCGCTTTCCGAGAGACAAGTAGAAGATAGAACACAATTAGGTCAGGATGTGCAAGCATTAAAGTCTGCATTAGAGGAACAGATTCATAAAGTTGCCTCTGATGTGAATGAAACGACGAGTAAACTGCAAAATTTGAAGCTAGGAGAAGCTAGTTTGATGGAGACCTACAAAGAAGAGTTAATCAAGAAAGTCTTAACGGAGATTACTGACAAGGATACAGAAGGCTTGGCTTGCGAAACCAATAGGAATTATGCCAGAAGATATAACCTAGATCCAGAAGAGAGAGACGTGACTCCTGAAGAACGTATATCCAGATTCAGGGAGGAAGATGACGAGAGGAATATGGAACCTGAGTGGAACTATCGAGATAGTGGGAAAAACTACCCGGATTCATATCCGAGGAATGTAACGGTCATCAGGAACTTTGAAGACAAACCGCAAAAGTTCAGCAACACTGACAGTTTGACGCCTATAGAGTATGTCAGGAACCTCAAAGATTATTTCATCGAAGCTCACATTCCCAGAGAGAGAGAGAGAGAGATGAAGATAGTGGAGAGATTTTTGATTGGAGGACCCCTCGAATGGTTTTGCGCATTTAGATACACATTCAGTAACTTTGACGAGTTTGCAGAGGCATTAATCAAGCGATTTTGGTCCATCGAAGCGCAGAATTCGTTAAGAGCGGAGGTTTATTCAAGAAAATACTCAGGTACTCTTCCAACGCGGTACGCTGATTTCTTTACGAGTCAATTGTCCCGCTTGAGATTTTTGCAACCCCCTTTGTCAACGGAGCAATTAATTGATGCGATTTCTCGTATGCTGCCTGTGGAGGTGAGGAGACTAATCATTTCATCAAACATAAGGGATTTGACCAGCATGGATGAATTACTGAGGAGGTTAGACTATACAAGTCCAATGCCTAACGTGGTACAGAAAGGTCAAAGGCATGACTTCAAAGAAATAAATACGGTATATATGGATCAAGTCCAACAAACTGACAAGCCAGATGAAGAGAAAACTGACAATGTAGGTCCTCACAGGAATAATCAGTTTAGAAATAACAGATCGCAAGGTTACCGTCCATATCAACAGAGAAGAGGCTGGAACTATAATCGAGGCAATTACAACAATGGAAGAGGCAGATACTACAACAATAATGGTTATAACAGAAATTATAATAGAAATAACCAGAACCAAAATAGCAATCAGAATCATCAAGATCAGGTTATGACACCCGATCAGTATCAGGAAATAGAGAGGGAAAGCCAGCAATATCTAAAAGAGTTACGGGAAAAAGAAGCCGAAAACCAAAAGAAAAAGCAGGATGTTGTAATCGATCCTGGACCTTCGACAAGCCAGCAGAACTTAGAAAATAGAAATACTGGACAGAAGAGAAAGTAGAGAGGAGAGAATGCATTTAACCACACACAACCCAGAGTAGAAGAGATTTTTGATTAAGGAACATAGAGGAAATATCATACTAGAGTAAGCCAGTAATAATTCAATTTCGTGTTCAAGAGAGTTGAGATACTTGTAACACTGAGTTTAAAAACAATTTGCAACTGTTTTTAAAACGTGGTGAGGGGAGAATGCCCCCGTAATTGAATTATAGTGATACCACGGTGGCTATTTTGGAAATTATGAAGAAAGTTAAGGCTGTCATAGTTATGACGTGGATGGTCATGACGTAAGCACGGATGACGCAGACGTTATACCAGCAGGCTGCTTGAGCTGAGATTCTCAATGACGTCAGCATTTATTCGAGAAAGATCCGAGATTTACGACGCAGTCGCAGGAAACGTGGAATTGTGCTGAGGAAGAAATTATGCTATTGGAGGGGAGGCTCGAACCAATCAACGATTGTTTGAAGGAAGACGGAGATTGCTGAAACTATGATATTTTTAATACTTTTTGGAATGAAGAATTGTGGAAATCCATTTGCAGTTGAGGCATTGATTTGCAATTTTGGTGAAATTTATTTCCAGTTTTTGAATTTTGAAAATCCGTCATGTATTGACGAAGTTGGAACTTCGAGCGATGACGCAGTAACACGCTATGGAAGGGATGGATACGCCCCTTATGAAGTTTATAAAAGGCCTTGCGCAGAAGAGAGGAGTCTCAATCGTTAGATCTCAATCGTTAGATCTCAATCGTTAGAGCTCAATCGTCAGATCTCAAATCGTCAGTATCAGTGCTTATATAGTCGTTTTGGTGAAACGTCGAGTGACATTAATAGAAAGAGTCGTCTTTATAACGCGTGGTGAAGCCACCGCATTAAACGTGATTCAAGCAGACAAGCAGTGCAAGTTTACTGTGAGTAAAACTAGGTGTAGTTAATACGCACATTATAACGCGTCTACAAGAGTGGCTATGAACAGTTAGCGGTTGCCTACAAGCTAATTCTATTGTGCAGTGCTACATTAAGCAGTGTAGTAAATTTGAACAATTTCGAGGAGGTATTTTAGATGATATTAGCACTTTTAGACGTCTGACAAAAGTGATTTTCTCGCCACCTGAGAAGCACGTTATAGCGTCAGATCCTACGCTACGGCTGACACTGCTAGTATAACAGGGAGACTTCTGATTGCTTTTGTGACACAACGCTACAGTATTATGGAGCAGTTTAATAAGGCAGTTTGTTCTACTATCACCATAACCGAAGAGAAGATGGAAGGCTAAAGGACTTTAATGCAATTGGGACATACATCGTTGGAGTAAGATAGCAACATGGAACTTCGCTAATTGCCATTCCATATAAGCGGACATGTGGTGAAAAACCATCTACACCCATGTTTCGTGGCTCAACGCTGAATACTATCAAACAGCAATGAAAACGATTTCATACTCACTGAATATGAATATTTCTACGGAAATTACTACAAAAACTTCATGGCGATTTTCTACAAGATCTTCAGGGATTTTTCAAGAGAGGTCAGGGTATTCCCGACTCACCAAGAAGAATTTTGCCGGAAGGATGTCTTTTGTCTTCACGGAGCAGTGCAATTTCCGGAGAAGGAAGCAGTTCGATTCTCCGAGGGTGCTGTTTCCTGTTTCGAGGATGGAGCTCAGCTTTAACTTGGTGAAATGGATCCATCAGCAGTCTTCTTTGGGGAATTTTCCTCTGGAACTTCAATCGGCAGATAAGGTAGTCGTGAACGTTTATTGTATTTGAGTTTTGTAGCAATATTTGAGCAACCATTTTCCCATATTTTCTGTCCTCATGTATTTTGCCCTATATTCTTGTTTGAGATTCCTATTCTCAGTACACCTTGATGAGTTATGCCTTTTTCGTCGATTTATTAAGACATTGTTATGTCATGGGCATAGTTAAATGATTTTGGATCAGTTGAGACTGATATTTAGATATTTCAGTAATTTGCTTAATTTTTTGTAGTCACGATTTGACTATAAGTTAATGATTTTCATGGCAGATTTAACTTCAGACAGCGTGTCTCTTTATTAAAGTAATTTCTACCCCAGTTTAATTACTTTGACCAATTTTCTGTCATCATCAAGAAGGAAGAACATTTAAATGATTTTAGAGCGTTAAAATCTCTTGCGTTGTCGACGATCTTGGAAATACTAGTCGTTATTTGAAATTGATTGCAACACAGACATTTATCGTCAGTTATGAACGACCATTGCATCATAGACAATTTTGTGAAAGATGAACTTTAATTATGAATTATTGAATGCATTAAAGTCTTGAACTTTTGTTAGGAGTTTTTCTCAATTAGAGATTTGAATAATAATGTTTGAATTCCACAGTCTAATTGGATTCTATTCGACTATTTTGCAGTTTAGTCGCACTTTGTTTGATGATAGTATTTTTATACTACAATACTTTGAAGATGATAATCTTAAATTTTGATAGACCAGAGAGGCGTATATAAGCGTATTCACTATTAAATTTGTTTGTGATTGGCAAATTTTTACTTCATTTCGATTCATGAATGAAATCCACGAAGGTTAAATGACAACAGTTTTGAAACTATTAATGATTATAAGAATTTTTGAAGTGGAACTATGAATGTATAATCGCTAGTGCAGCGAACGTGTTGAAAGTCGCTGATGTATAATGCCCTTGAAGTAAATGAAGGAGGTTCCCACAGTAATTAATGATATTAAAGAATTTGTTAGTGGAGGTTTTTGTAAATTCTGTGGAAGATTTTGATGCCGTATATATTAATATATGATGAATTTTGGGCTTATTTAAATGCAGTTTTGTGCATTTTTTTTATATATGCGACGTATTTACCGCTGGAGTGTATTGTATTTGTCCTTTGAAAATTAATCAAGTGAATTTACTGTTATAATTAACAAGAGTATTGAAAGAATTTGAGATAAGATTTTGAATGAAGATTACCGTCACAAATAATTATAATTATTAAACCTTTATTAAACCAGATTGTGACATTAACATGTATAACTAACCTTCATTGGTCGATTATATTGACACGATTTTGAAATTACCAACCGGATGAACATGTGGTTAATGTATTTCTCAAATTAATAATTTGAATAATTTAAATGTTAATATTGTACATAAATAATGTAAATATCTTTGACAATAATGTGGAACGGAAGTAATGTTAGAGGCGTGTTTAAAATTCTTTTTGTCTTTAACTATATTATAAACAATTTCTAATTGTTATAAACATTCATGAGTTTTGTTAAAAACATTTAAGAGTTTGTTTTATACTCTAAACAATGCTTATTAAACATTTGGATGATAATTAAACAAGTTTAGGGATTGTCAGAATAATCCAGTGGTATGTGAGTAAAGCATTTGAAAGATTTGCGTAACAATATTTGTGATGTCTTGCGGACATTTAAAGCTTTTGAGAGAGTGCTGGATTCTTACGCAACGTGGCTTGACAAGGGAGCCCATTTGACAGGTGTACGTCAGGTTGAAGGGTAGATGGCAGCTGGCCAGACAACTGGTTATCAGCGGACGAGGTCGTCTGCATTGTGGCCTTGCGCCTATAAGTACAAGTGTCATGTTTATTAAAAGAAAACAAATGCTCTATAAATGTGTCTCATCCTGACTTCCTTATCCAGACCAAATGTGTTCTAAATATTACGTTATTTTGAGCTCGTGGGAGCTAACATGTTGTATAATAACTTTGCAAGTCCTATAGGAGGACGTAGTCAGATTGACATGGGCTACTGATAGCCACATTTATTTTGTTGAGTTGTTAAAGTCATACCCTTTATTTGAAATAAAGCTTTTGTACAGTTCAAAGTTCTTGCCGTCGTTCTGGTTCATTTTTAAATGTCATAGTGAAGGTTATTGTGGGAGCATACTTTAGAGATCCTGTTGTCAACCCAATCCCCGAGATATTTTTAAGAGGTAAGTAGAGGTAAGTATGAAACCCCCGTCTATTTTGGTGTGTTCCACAATAATTCTCTGTTAACTTCTGTGCTCAAATCTCGGTAGTATCTGTCAGTGCCATTTTCATTGGTGTAGCTGAGCCGGCGCGGTGGATTATTGGCAATCCGATTGAGGGGGCGGATATCTGACAGCCTACTATCCGGGTAAACGGGGACAGTACTATTACATGAAGATTATTGTGTAGGTGTAGTATTCAAACTTCAATCACATGATTAGGACACGAGAAAAAAACGAGATTTTAAAGTTTCGCACAGCTGCCATCTTGTGGTTATAAAACAATGAAATAAATTAGCTGCCAGTGGATTAAAATTTGTATACGCATTTAGCGTACCGAGTTTCACTGCACTCGGATGGTTAAATCGCGAGAAACGTCCATTTAAATTATATTTCGCATCACTGCCATGTTGGATTTGTGCTCACCAGGTTATTGAAAGACCCATAGGTGAACTTATGTTCATAGCCTTTATGAACATAAACATATTCAGTTTGATTGCTGTAATAGATTCGAATATATTTATAAATGTCTAAATATTTAGGATGGTCGCCATGTTGGATTGTTATATGTATAGGCAACAGAGTTATGTACCATTACAGGAAAATTACTGCGTAGGTTCATTATTTAAACTTTCACATCGATCGCATGATTACGACACAAGAAAAATAAACTTGATTTTGAAAATTCGCACAGTCACCATCTTGCAGTTATGTAAACAATTGACCTAAATTAGATGCCAGTGCATTACAATGTGTATAAACATTAATTACTGTACCATATTTCACTGTGCACAGATGGTCACATTGCAAGAAACGTTTATTAAAATGTTTCAAATTCGCTTGGCCGCCATGTTCATTTTGTACTTAACAGGTTATTGAATGTTACATAGCTGAACTTGTAGTAGTGCCTTTTACCCTGCGAAATTTCGGGGTGATATCAGTAATAGTTTTGGAGATATAGAATGCCGGTGAAATATTTCACACAGCCGCCATCTTGAGGTTATTAAAAACAATTGAACAACATTAGAAACCAGTGCATTATAATGTGTATGAACATTTGCTGTACCCATTGCATTTCGATGGTTAAATCGCGAGAAAAGTCTATTTAAAAGTTTCAACTTTGCTTGGCCACCAAGTTCATATTAATGTCTCTTAGGTGAACTTCCAGTAGTGCGCTTTATTACCGTACAAAATTTCAGGGTGATATCGGTAATAGTTTCGGAGATATAGAATGCCAGTGAAATATTTCGCACAGCTGCCATGTAGGATCGGTGAGACGTAATAGATTTTGCAGGGCACGTTCGGGGTTGGGCAAAATGGTGCTATGACCTTGCGGAGTTTCTTTGAGATCGCTTCAGCCGTTTAGAAGTTATTACGGGGGTTACACTCACACAAACACACATACGCACACACATACACACACGCACAAAAGATGATCACATAAGCCTATTTTTTCATAAATGAAAATAGGCTAAAAGCAAACAAGTTGTCAAAATCATATTGCAAGTGTCACAAGTGCGTGCGTGGAAAGCACAGTAATGAACAATCCTATGTGGACGTTGTCAAAATGGCAGTGATAGTGAATGAACAGTGACAGAAGAATTCAAATGACAGAATTGTCTTAGTTTCTCATATTTTTGTTACAAATGTTATTATGATTTCATTCCATGTTTCTAATTTGGGTTTGTAAATTAATGCTTATGAATTAATTAGACATAGGCTATATACTCAATCTTTTGGAAATTATAATGTGGTCATTTTATACCACACCTTGGGTCTCAACGTGACTGACAATACCTTGGTATTTTTAGCGCTAACACAAGTTCACATATGGGCCTTTCAATAACTTGATGATATGAACGCAAATTCAACATGGCGGCGACGCGAAATTTAAATAGTTATATGGATTCTTCTCGCGACCTATTAATCCGAGCGGAGTGAAACTTAGCTCGGAAAATCTTCCACAAGGCTCAATTATACTGTATTGACCGATCACATGGAAAATCGTTTTGGTAGGCAGGAGAATTTTAATGGAAAAGACCAGTGCAATAGGCTATATGAAAATAGGCTGTTTAATTCTTCACAGAACTACTTGTTTTAAATACAATATAACCTTCGGGAGCTAATTAGGAATAAGTTAGAACGTAAGGGAAATCCGTATTTTGCATATGATATAGCTTTGGTATACAACATGTTTTATTTAAACCGGTTGCACAGGCTTGTAGAGGGCAACAAACAATATGTATTTGGAACAGAAAGCTAATTTATGAAATTCTGTACTAAGAGCGTTCTGCAAATACGATTGAGTTAATCCTGCACACGAAGATACATGATAAGGGCAACGAACAATTTGTATTTAATTAAGAAAGCTATTTTAAGAAATCATTCATAAAAAGCGTTTTGAAAAAAATATTCGGAACTGAGCAACTCCTTTATGCGAGAATACAGGATGTACATTCATTTCCATAAAACAAAGATCGCAACAAATAGCTAATCCACCATACTAGTTTGCTATGACCGTATTTGATATGAGCCAAGGAGCGACCCAAGGACTTCAACGCAGCTCAAGTTCAAAATCTACGAGTAAGATATATGAGCAGCTTGCGCAACAATTCTGCAAGTTATTCTTGAACGTACGGAAAATTACACCTTTGGCACTATCCACCGTATTATTTAAAAATCTGAACAATTTCTGATACAAAGATACTCTCTTCATGCAGAATTTTAAAGCATTCTAGAATATTCGAGTACAGATTTCCATAGAAGCGGAAGTGAAACTCAAATCCTTGATTGTCATTGATTCTAGACTTAAGTATGAGGAAAAGGATAGAATGTTATTTACCCGTAATTTGATGGCTATTGAGTAGGCCGGACGTGTCTTTAATTCCGGTCCGTAATTAACAGTATAAAATGGATGTGAAATACGAAATTATTATATTAATAAATACAGTAACTAATCAATTACTTAGTGAGTGGGTAATTACACCAGTGCTATTAATAATGTTCGGTGATTGCTGTGATATTTCTTGAGTAGATTTGAGACAGTGCACAGGAAAATCTAGTAAGACCACGAGGTCAGGCAAATATAGGAAAATTTCAAACCACGTGCTGGCGAACAGTGTAAAATCAAGCAGTGTGTTGATACAATTCTTTATGGGTATTGTGGTCAAGTAAAAGAGTAAAAACCGCATTCTTACAAATTTTCTGTGCACGTGCTGGAAGGTAAAATGTGCTACTGTACGAAAATCATGCAATATTTAGGAATGGTATCCAACTTCATGCATGGCTGTATTAAATCTTTAGGGGAGAATGGAGTCTGAATCTCCAAGGTAATGCAACCAGAGAAGGAGATGACGACTGCATGGGGGCCTAACTGCAAACCGAAGCTGATGACAGTTAATGGTGAAGGTACAGGCTACACATACTTATTTTTCATCGTGTCTTAAGAGTTAGTAATCTTTATTTCGAATAGCAGAACAGTAGGAATTATATGATCATTTTTCTAACAATTTGAATCGTTGAATATGTAACAAGTAAGAAACTAGCTCCAGGAAGAGTAGGAATTATATTGTAAGATATACTGAATACGTGTGACGAATATTGTATACATTTCACGTGGGAAGTGTATTATAATCTTTGAACAGGATGAGAAGATGTTGGAAGCCATCATGAGTATTATGGAGAGGTAATGCGATGTCTGACGAAACACACTAACTTTTTAGACGTTTAGTACGATTAAGATCATGGTTTTACAATGTGTGAAAATAATTAATATGTAATGGAGCACGGAATTGATGAAAACTTTATTGTAATATTATCTGAAATTTTGTAAAGCAAGCAGACAAATCGTAAAATTATGATTTTATGTACATATTTTTAGCCTATTTTCATCTATGAAACAAAAATAGGCTTATGAGATCACCTTTTGTCCGTGTGTGTGTGCGTGTGTGTGCGTATGTGTGTGTATGTGGGTTTCCCTCTAATAAAATCTAAACGACTGGAGCTATTTCAATGAAACTCGAGTAGGATAAATAAGCCGGTTCTGTGGCAGGGGCTAATGGGCAAGATGGCCGCCGCGCGCAATCACTCTATGTTATTTTTATGGAGGGGTCAGTCAGAGCTGGGGCAGGGGCTAATGGGCAAGATGGCCGCCACGCACTGAGACCGTGTATGACGTCACAGGGAGAGGTCGGCCGTGTAGTTGCTAAATGGAATATTTATTATTTATTATTATTATTATTATTATTATTATTATTATTATTATTATTAATATAATTAATAATTTTATTAGGTAATTATTGATTGATAGCTTGCCACGGTGGGTGAGTGGTTATTGTGTCGGACTACCAATCCCAAGCTCGCAGGTTCGCTCTTGGTCGTGGTAAGTGATTTTTGAAAGGCGGCAAAAATTAAGACACGCATGTCTTACGATGTTGGCATGTAAAAGAACCCAGGAGAGGTCTGCTATGTATTTGCTAAATGGAATATTTATTATTATTATTATTATTATTATTATTATTATTATTATTATTATTATGATTTATTATTATTATTACTATTATTATTAGGTAATTATTGATTGATCATGTACAATCAAGACCAGCCTTATATTGCCCCACTTTATGGTGTAATGGTTAGCATTCTTGGCTGTTACTGTGGAGGCTAGGGTTCGAGTCCTGGCTCTGTCAAGATTTTAAATTCTAGGCTGAGGGTAGGAATGGGGTACACTCAACCTTGTGAGGCAAAACTGACAGGAGCTGGCTTTTGATTCATACCACTGCCATTCTGACTAACCCAACTTCACCTAACCTAACCTAACCTAACCTTACCTAACCTAACCAGATCCCAACTTACCTTACCTAACCTAACCTAACCTAACCTAACCTAACTTAACTTCAAAGTAAAAAGGTACAACACATTTATTGTTTTTTATACCCTCATAAATTAGATATAGAGAATGTCCACCACGATTTAGATACTCGAACACACTTTTCTGACATATATCATTAAAACGTGTAGAAAGGAATGTCTGATAATTTTCACTAACACATAATACAAGTTCACCATACATTGTGTCCACTTTTTGAATGTTAATGATACGGAAAAGAGTATGCATTGGTAATTCAGTGAGCTTTTTTCTCTCTAATCAACAGTTCTACCCCCATAGCATTGTGAATATTTATTGTAGTAGCCTATAAAGAAACAAAAAAGTCATATCTATTACAGTTTAGCTATAAGTGACCAGAACCACTATAACACTTTATTCTAAAAAGGAGATTTCCATAATGATAAGAAAAAAACTTACCATAATGATGGATTGTGTGTAAGTAAACGTCTTTTGCTGCTTGACGCCACTACTAAACTGATACTCATACAACGGACAAGTGAGTTCATGTTTCGCTGACGTAATCGTATGTTCCCATGCACTTCCTGTGTGTTGCACGCGCCGTAGTGGCTAAATTTGAAACTAGATGAGATGATTTGCTGACGTAATCGTATGTTCCCCTGCACACACACGCAGGCCCCTGTAGACGGATCCTTGTGGACGAGTCCCTGTGGACGGGTCCCTGTAGACGGGTCATTGTTGACGGGTCCTTGTGGACGAGCCCCTGTGGACGGGTCCTTGTTGACGGGTCCTTTTTTGACTAATCCCTTTAGACCGGTTCCTTTGACTGGCTCATGACCCCTAATGCTATAATGAAATTAAACGTTGTTCCACATGATACGCAAGCAAAGAACCGATCGCTACTATGAATTAACATATTTGTTTTTGTTTTGTTTTTACGCATGTGCACTTGTTTTTTTTTTTGTAAGAGGGTGGGCTTTTTGAATACAGATTTATAGATGAGTTATTTTTTTTTAAATTACCAAAAGATCCAAAACTAATAGGTAATTTGCTTTTTAACATCTCATGAACCAATAAGGCTATGGGGACTTGTATTAGAGGTCGTTGGACTTGAGGTGACATTTTGTTTTTGAAAGTATTTTTTTTTGTTTGTTAAAAGGGCCTAACTACACTTTTGTTAATATCTCGCTAACTAATAATCAGAGAGGGTCAAGTGAGGTGTCATGGGACTCAGAATAATCAACCCTTTTCCATGACCAACGAATTTACCCAAAAAATTCAAAACAGCAAGGTCAATGACTTAAGATTTTATAAACTAATAATTGAATATTAACATGTGAGGTGTCATAGGACTTAGAATGGTCAACCCTTTCCCATGGCCAATGCATTTACCAAAAATACCCAATACATCAAGGTCATTGACCTGAGATTTTATAAACTAATAATCGGGTACGAACATGTGAGATGTTTACCATGTGTGATGAAACATAGCTAGGTAGAGAAAGAATTAGTGTAGGCTACATATATGGTGACTGACAAGTCTTTTACCATTGAAACTTGTTTTCAGATCAAACTGCAGTATAGAGAGTGTATAGGTTGCAGGTATGGGTTAATAAATGAGAAACGGTGTACGCAAACTCTGATTTATCAAGAATTAAGAGTAGACTATCTTTATTTGATTGGTTAAAGAGGATAGCTAAAACACAAAAATACTCAGTGGTTACCGAGACAAAATGATCGCTACACACAACAAGCTTTAAATACTTGAGGCTAATAATCTATGCACACACACACTCGCTTGTTCTAAACTAAACTGTGTTGCTGTCAGTGCTCAGACAGTAGGCTGATGACGAAATGCATTGCTAACAGAAATATAATCATTTCCGGTTGTCTAATGTTACCAGCTATCCATTTATTTATTTTTGTGTTGCAGTGGTAAGCAATTTTAGCTCTTGTATTGGTAGTCTTAACTCGATTTCCAGGTCTGAGGCCTATAACGAGTCGAACTAAGAAACAAGGGCATGGTGGTGCAGTGGTTAAGCTGTTAGCCTTTCACCAGAGGGTTTGATTTCAGGTTAATATGCATGTCATAAACATATTAAACAAAACAAAACAGAGATAACGTTTAAAACTGATTACATTTGTGACTTTTCAAATTATTACTTGGATTACAAATACAAAGGTGAACTGGGTTTGATATACAGTTAATGCTGTCTATCACACACTCGACTGTAAGAAAGCCAAAAGAGCAAAAGGCTTAGGTAGAGCAGTGGTAAAATTGCTATATGTAGAGAACTACCTGGCAAAGCTATATCGCATAAACAGTGCAGGATACAATCCAGCAATCAAATTTGTATCTTGTGGAACAGAGAAATGCACTTACGTGAGAAAATGCAAGTTCATGTGTAATATGACCTAACACACAAGTGTTCACCTGTGCACGTGCACAATAAGAGCTAACAAGTCACATTCTGTTTAGTTCGTACGTAACGTTAGGTTAGGGCTAATGCACACACCCTAGTACACGAGGCACATGCCATTTGAGAGCAGGTCAAGGGATCTAACTTGGTGGATGGATGTGTTCTTACGAGTCATTTGTAGTTGAAAGAGAATAATACATGTTCTTAAGATGTTAAAACTGAGGAGATAGTATGTACAGTAAGACGTCTTGTTATTTCCTGTGTAATATTACAGACATGGCAGAGAGCACACAGTTCTGTTGCTATGACTACGCTGCAGTAATTTGAAACCCTACGTGTTCATTAAGACAATGGGTGATGATTATACAAAGTTAGCAGTCATTGGATATTACACAGGTGTTCCTTCCGGTGTCATGTTGCTGACATGGCAGAGAGCGCACAGTTCTATTGCTACGACTAACGCTGCAGTAATTTGAAACCCAAGGTGTTGATCAAGACAATGGGTGATGATTATGCAAAGTCAGCAGTAATTGGATACCACACATCAACATTGACTAAATCATAAACGTGTTGTCATAACCAGCAGAAACCTCATTTAAAGATTTAGATTTTACATTTTTTTTATTTTTTTTTATTTTTAGATTTTAATTTTTTACATTTTCTTAAAGAGTAAACAACAAGGTCACATACCTAACCTCATTAAACCTAACTTTAGCAAACCTAACTTAAGCTAATCCAAAGGCTAATGCACATACCCAAAGCATGTGCATGCAACTATCCTTATGCTAGTCTTACAGGTTACTGTACAACATGATCACTACCCAAACGGATTTTTTTTTCATTTTGTTGTTTACACATATGTCAATTTTCCAATTTCCCATTTTCAGTTTTTTTAATATAAGTTTTTAGTTTTTCAATTTCATAATATGGAAAACATGGATTTTTGCATTTTGTTGTTTACACATTTATTAATTTCACAATTTCCCATTTTCAGTTCTTAAAATGTCAGTTTAAAGTTTTTCAATTTTATGATATAGAAACATGGATTTTCCAATTTGTTGTTTTCACATTTGTCAATTTACCAAATTCACATTTACAGTTTTTTGAATTTCAGTTTAGTGTTTTTTGTTCTATTTGTTAATATGGAAACATTTTTTTTTACAATTTGTGTTTTACATGTAATGCAACTATCCTTATGCGGGTCTTATAGGTTACTGTACAACATGATCACTACCCCCCACTGGTTTTTTTTTTCATTTTTGTTGTTTACACATATGCCAATTCTCCAATTTACCATTTTCAGATTTTTTTAATGTCAGTTTTTAGTTTTTTCAATTTGATAATATGGAAAACATGGATTTTGCATTTTGTTGTTTACACATTTATTAATTTCACAATTTCCCCATTTTCAGTTCTTAAAATGTCAGTTTAAAGTTTTTCAATTTCATGATATTGAAACATGGATTTTCCAATTTGTTGTTTTCACATTTGTCAATTTACCAAATTCACATTTACAGTTTTTTTAATTTCAGTTTAATGTTTTTTGTTCTATTTGTTAATATGGAAACATGGATTTTTTTACAATTTGTGTTTTTTACATGTCATGCAACTATCCTTATGCTAGTCTTATAGGTTACTGTACAACATGACCACTACCCCACTGGATTTTTTTTCATTTCTTCATTTTGTGGTTTACACATATGCCAATTTTCCAATTCCCCATTTTCAGTTTTTTTTTAATATCAGTTTTAAGTTTTTCAAATTTCATAATATGGAAACATGGATTTTGCATTTTGTTGTTTACACATTTATCAATTTCACAATTTCCCATTTACAGTTCTTAAAATGTCATTTTAAAGATTTTTCAATTTCATGATATAGACACATGGATTTTCCAAATTGTTGTTTTCACATTTATCAATTTACCAAATTCCCATTTACAGTTTTTTAAAATTTCAGTTTAATGTTGTTGTTTTTTTCTATTTGTTAATATGGAAACATGGATTTTTCCAATTTGTGTTTTACATGTTCATTTTGCATTGGGAGTGGAGAGAGGTGGGTAGTAATTAAAAATGTGCAAGCAGTGTCCATTGTTGACAGGTCATTGTTGACGAGTCCTTTTCATACAACAGAAAAGTGAGTTCATGTTTCGCATGCATTACCTAAAATGTAATACCATGCAAGTGTTTAACATTTTACAACTAACCTGTTAGTATGATTTGCACACTACAAAGTTTATATCTGTTCTGGTAATAGAATAATTTAGCGTTGGCTTTTATATTTAATATGTACAGTTTAAAGTGATAGAAAAGTGTTAGAAATGTGGTAGCAAAGTGGTAGACAAGTGGTAGAAAAGTGGCAAAAAAGTGGTAGCAAAGTGGTAGAAAAGTGGTAGCAAACTAGAAAAGTGGTAACAAAGTGGTAGAAAAGTGGTAGCAAAGTGGTAGCAAAGTGGTAGAAAAGTGGTAGAAAAGTGGCAGAAAAGTGGTAGCAAAGTGGTAGTAAAGTGGTAGCAAAGTGGTAGCAAAGTGGTAGAAAATATTACATGTATTGTTAAGAAATAGTTTAAGCGGTTATATGGATTCATTACACAATAATTTTAGCATGACAAAGCTCATTTTCTATATCCAATAGTTCTTCCTCATATTTAGTATGACCAGTTTACACATTTATCAATTTCACAATTTCCCATTTACAGTTCTTAAAATGTCAGTTTAAAGGTTTTCAATTTCATGATATAGAAACATGGATTTTCCAATTTCTTTTTTTTTCATTTATTAATTTACCAAATTCCCATTAACAGTTTTTAAAATTTCAGTTTAATGTTTTTTTTTTCTATTTGTCAATATGGAAACATGGATTTTTCCAATTTGTGTTTTACATGTTCATTTTGCATTAGGAGTGGAGAGAGGTGGGTAGTAATTAAAAATGTGCAAGCAGTGTCCATTGTTGACAGGTCATTGTTGACGAGTCATTTTCATACAACAGACAAGTGAGTTCATGTTTCACATGCATTACCTAAAATGTAATACCATGCAAGTGTTTAACATTTTACAAATTAGCTTATGTGTTAGTTTATGTGTGGGGTCTTATGTTGGGCATTTTGTGTTGGCTTATTTAACAAGTTATTTTGTCAATGCATTTAGTGGATTTTTCTCTTGGTCTTGGAATGTATATCAGTCCATTTTATAACAACATAATGCTTACTGCCATGTTTGTAAGCAACAACAACACACTAAACTTTCAAAAAATCGAAAGTACTCTAAGGTACTCTCAACTCGTACTCTTACCTCTATCCCATGCCAAGTCAAGAACATTATTTTTTTTCCAAAAAAAGGTGAATGGGGAAAGTAGACTACATGTTTAAACTAAAAAAATCATATAAAGTCATGTGTTAACTCTAACACCTACGTTTATCCCATTCTTAGTCGAAAAATATTATATTTTTTTAAATTTTTCTAAAAAATATTTGGAAAGTAGGCTATATTTTTGAAAACTAATCATTCTATAAAGTCATATATAGACTCAACCAATGGCTTTTATATCCTTAATCGTTAGAACAAAATATGGAATTGTTGACATTTTTTCCAAAAATGTTCATTTTTTTAAATGGACTATATTTTGGAAACTAGGAATTTTACAAAAAAGTGTGTTTGACATAAATGACAGGTATTTACCACCTCTACCCACAAACCAAGTCCCAGATCTCTGGGACAAAATCCAAAAATGTTTAATTGTGAAAGTAGGCGATATTTTGAAAACGTATCATTCTAAAAAGTCATATATAGACTCAAACGAATGTTCTTTAAGTTATTTAATGTTAAAATAAAACTTAACATTTTTTTCATTTTTCCGAAAAAAGTCCAATTTTCAAAATTGTCTATATTTTGGAAACTAAGAATTTTACAAAAATGTTTGTTTAACGTAAATGAACGGTCTTTACCCCCTCTACCGCAAAAATAAATTTCAGGACCCTAGGACAAAAACTGTGCAGTAGTGTGTTTGTGAGATTTCTGGCCCCAACTCCACCTCCCCACCTCACAAGATGGCGGCCGTAGCTTAACTTAACCTAGCCTAACCTAACAAGATGGCGGCCGTAGCATAACTTAACCTAGCCTAACCTAACAAGATGGCGGCCGTAGCCTAGCCTAACCTAACCTGACCTACGAGGTGTGATCAAAAAGTTCCAAAAATGTGGCTGCGACTTAACCTAACCTAGCCTAACCTAACCTAACCTAACCTACAAGGTGTGATCAAAAAGTTTCAAAATGGTGGCCGTAGCTTCACTTAATCTAACCTAACCTAACTTAACCTAAACCTACGAGGTGCGATCAAAAAATTTTCAAAATAGTGGTCATAGCTTAACTGTACCTAGCCTTACCTAACCTAACCTAAGCCTACGACGTGTGATCATAAAGTCCCAAGATGGTGGTCGTAGCTTAACTCAACCTAACCTAACCCAACGAGGTGTGATCAAAAAGTTCCAAAATTGCTGCCGTAGCTTAACTGATTGAACCCTGTTGATTGACCCCTTTTGATTGATCTCTGTTGATGTATCCCTTTGGACTGGTCCCTGTTGACTAGCCCCCCTTGGACGGGTCCTTTTTGAAGGGAGTCATTTTTTTACGGGTCCCGGAGGACCGGTCCTTGTTGACGGGTCCCTGTGGGTGGGTCCTTTGGACTGATCCCTATGGACTGGCCCTTGCATTTTATCCAAATTATGTCAAAGGGGACCCGCCACAGGGACCCGTCAACAAGGAACCGTCCTCCGGGCCCCTTAAAAAAATTTACTCCCTTCAAAAAGGACCCGTCCAAGGGGGGGCTAGTCAACAGGGACCAGTCCAAAGGGATACATCAACAGAGATCAATCAAAAGGGGTCAATCAACAGGGTTCAGTCAGTTAAGCTACGGCAGCCATTTTGGAACTTTTTGATCACACCTCGTAGGGTTAGGTTAGGTTGAGTTAAGCTACGACCGCCATCTTGGGACTTTATGATCACACCTCGTAGGTTTAGGTTAGGTTAGGTTAGGCTAGGTTCAGTTAAGCTATGACCACTATTTTGAAATTTTTTGGATCGCACCTCGTAGGTTTAGGTTAAGTTAGGTTAGGTTAGATTAAGTGAAGCTACGGCCACCATTTTGAAACTTTTTGATCACACCTTGTAGGTTAGGTTAGGTTAGGCTAGGTTAGGTTAAGTCGCAGCCACATTTTTGGAACTTTTTGATCACAACTCGTAGGTCAGGTTAGGTTAGGTTAGGCTACGGCCGCCATCTTGTTAGTTTAGGCTAGGTTAAGTTAAGCTACGGCCGCCATCTTGTTAGGTTAGGCTAGGTTAAGTTAAGCTACGGCCGCCATCTTGTGAGGTGGGGAGGTGGAGTTGGGGCCAGAAATCTCACAAACACACTACTGCACAGTTTTTGTCCTAGGGTCCTGAAATTTATTTTTGCGGTAGAGGGGGTAAAGACCGTTCATTTACGTTAAACAAACATTTTTGTAAAATTCTTAGTTTCCAAAATATAGACAATTTTGAAAATTGGACTTTTTTCGGAAAAATTAAAAAAATGTTAAGTTTTATTTTAACATAAAATAACTTAAAGAACATTTGTTTGAGTCTATATATGACTTTTTAGAATGATACGTTTTCAAAATATCGCCTACTTTCACAATTAAACATTTTTGGATTTTGTCCCAGAGATCTGGGACTTGGTTTGTGGGTAGAGGGGGTAAATACCTGTCATTTATGTCAAACACACCTTTTTGTAAAATTCCTAGTTTCCAAATTATAGTCCATTTTAAAAAATGAACATTTTTGGAAAAAATGTCAACAATTCCATATTTTGTTCTAACGATTAAGGATATAAAAGCCATTGGTTGAGTCTATATATGACTTTATAGAATGATAAGTTTTCAAAAATATAGCCTACTTTCCAAATATTTTTTAGAAAAATTTAAAAAAATATAATATTTTTCGACTAAGAATGGGATAAACGTAGGTGTTAGAGTTAACATATGACTTTATATGATTTTTTTAGTTTAAACATATAGTCTTCTTTCCCCATTCACCTTTTTTTGGAAAAAAAAATGTTCTTGACTTGGCATGGAATAGAGTTAAGAGTACGAGTTGAGAGTACCTTAGAGTACTTTAGATTTTTTGAAAGTTTAGTGTGTTGTTGTTGCTTACAAACATGGCAGTAAGCATTATGTTGTGATAAAATGGACTGATATACATTCCAAGACCAAGAGAAAAATCCACTAAATGCATTGACAAAATAACTTGTTAAATAAGCCAACACAAAATGCCCAACATAAGACCCCACACATAAACTAACACATAAGCTAATTTGTAAAATGTTAAACACTTGCATGGCATTACATTTTAGGTAATGCATGAGAAACATGAACTCACTTGTCTGTTGTATGAAAAGGACTCGTCAACAATGACCTGTCAACAATGGACACTGCTTGCACATTTTTAATTACTACCCACCTCTCTCCACTCCTAATGCAAAATGAACATGTAAAACACAAATTGGAAAAATCCATGTTTCCATATTGACAAATAGAAAAAAAAACCATTAAACTGAAATTTTAAAAACTGTTAATGGGAATTTGGTAAATTAATAAATGAAAAAAAAAACAAATTGGAAAATCCATGTTTCTATATCATGAAATTGAAAACCTTTAAACTGACATTTTAAGAACTGTAAATGGGAAATTGTGAAATTGATAAATGTGTAAACTGGTCATACTAAATATGAGGAAGAACTATTGGATATAGAAAATGAGCTTTGTCATGCTAACATTATTGTGTAATGAATCCATATAACCGCTTAAACTATTTCTTAACAATACATGTAATATTTCTACCACTTTGCTACCACTTTGCTACCAATTTTCTAGTTTGCTACCACTTTTCTACCACTTTGCTACCACTTTTCTACCACTTTTCTACCACTTTGCTACCACTTTGCTACCACTTTTCTACCACTTTGTTACCACTTTTCTAGTTTGCTACCACTTTTCTACCACTTTGCTACCACTTTTCTGCCACTGTTCTACCACTTTGCTACCACTTTTCTACCACTTTGTTACCAATTGTCTACCACTTTGCTACCACATTTCTAACACTTTTCTATCACTTTAAACTGTACATATTAAATATAAAAGCCAACGCTAAATTATTCTATTACCAGAATAGATATAACCTTTGTAGTGTGCAAATCATACTAACAGGTTAGTCGTAAAATGTTAAACACTTGCATGGTATTACATTTTAGGTAATGCATGCGAAACATGAACTCACTTTTCTGTTGTATGAAAAGGACTCGTCAACAATGACCTGTCAACAATGGACACTGCTTGCACATTTTTAATTAATACCCACCTCTCTCCACTCCTAATGCAAAATGAACATGTAAAACACAAATTGGAAAAATCCATGTTTCCATATTAACAAATAGAAAAAAAAACATTAAACTGAAATTTTAAAAAACTGTAAATGGGAATTTGGTAAATTGACAAATGTGAAAACAACAAATTGGAAAATCCATGTTTCAATATCATAAAATTGAAAAACTTTAAACTGACATTTTGAGAACTGAAAATGGGGAAATTGTGAAATTAATAAATGTGTAAACAACAAAAAGCAAAATCCATGTTTTCCATATTATCAAATTGAAAAAACTAAAAACTGACATTAAAAAAACTGAAAATGGTAAATTGGAAAATTGGCATATGTGTAAACAACAAAAATGAAAAAAAAATCCAGTGGGGGGTAGTGATCATGTTGTACAGTAACCTATAAGACTAGCATAAGGATAGTTGCATGACATGTTAAACAAAAATTGTAAAAAAAACGATGTTTCCATATTAACAAATAGAACAAAAAACACTAAACTGAAATTTAAAAAACTGTAAATGTGAATTTGGTAAATTGACAAATGTGAAAACAACAAATTGGAAAATCCATGTTTCTATATCATAAAATTGAAATACTTTAAACTGACATTTTAAGAACTGAAAATGGGAAATTGTAAAGTTAATAAATCTGTAAACAACAAAATGCAAAAATCCATGTTTTGTATATTATGAAATTGAAAAACTAAAAACTGATATTAAAAAACTGAAAATGGGAAATAGGAAAATTGACATATGTGTAAACAACAAAATGAAAAAAAAAAATCCGTTTGGGTAGTGATCATGTTGTACAGTAACCTGTAAGACTAGCATAAGGATAGTTGCATGCACATGCTTTGGGTACGTGCATTAGCCTTTGGATTAGCTTAAGTTAGGTTTGGTAAAGTTAGGTTTAATGAGGTTAGGTATGTGACCTTGTTGTTTACTCTTTTAGGAAAATGTAAAAAATTAAAATCTAAAAATAAAAATAAAAATAAAATGTAAAATCTAAATCTTTAAATGAGGTTTTTGCTGGTTATGACAACACGTTTATGATTTAGTCAATGTTGATGTGTGGTATCCAATTACTGCTGACTTTGCATAATCATCACCCATTGTCTTGATCAACACCTTGGGTTTCAAATTACTGCAGCGTTAGTCGTAGCAATAGAACTGTGCGCTCTCTGCCATGTCAGCAACATGACACCGGAAGGAACACCTGTGTAATATCCAATGACTGCTAACTTTGTATAATCATCACCCATTGTCTTAATGAACACGTAGGGTTTCAAATTACTGCAGCGTAGTCATAGCAACAGAACTGTGTGCTCTCTGCCATGTCTGCAATATTACACAGGAAATAACAAGAAAACTTACTGTACATACCATCTCCTCAGTTTTAACATCTTAAGTACAAGTATTATTCTCTTTCAACTACAAATGACTCGTTAGAACACATCCATCCACCAAGTTAGATCCCTTGACCTGCTCTCAAATGGCATGTGCCTCGTGTACTAGGGTGTGTGCATTAGCCCTAACCTAACGTTACGTACGAACTAAACAGAATGTGACTTGTTAGCTCTTATTGTGCACGTGCACAGGTGAACACTTGTGTGTTAGGTCATATTACACATGAACTTGCATTTTCTCACGTAAGTGCATTTCTCTGTTCCACAAGATACAAATTTGATTGCTGGATTGTATCCTGCACTGTTTATGCGATATAGCTTTGCCAGGTAGTTCTCTACATATAGCAATTTTACCACTGCTCTACCTAAGCCTTTTGCCCTTTTGGCTTTCTTACAGTCGAGTGTGTGATAGACAGCATTAACTGTATATCAAACCCAGTTCACCTTTGCATTTGTAATCCAAGTAATAATTTGAAAAGTCACAAATGTAATCAGTTTTAAACGTTATCTCTGTTTTGTTTTGTTTAATATGTTTATGACATGCATATTAACCTGAAATCGAACCCTCTGGTGAAAGGCTAACAGCTTAACCACTGCACCACCATGCCCTTGTTTCTTAGTTCGACTCGTTATAGGCCTCAGACCTGGAAATCGAGTTAAGACTACCAATACAAGAGCTAAAAGTGCTTACCACTGCAACACAAAAATAAATAAATGGATAGCTGGTAACATTAGACAACCGGAAATGATTATATTTCTGTTAGCAATGCATTTCGTCATCAGCCTACTGTCTGAGCACTGACAGCAACACAGTTTAGTTTAGAACAAGCGAGTGTGTGTGTGCATAGATTATTAGCCTCAAGTATTTAAAGCTTGTTGTGTGTAGCGATCATTTTGTCTCGGTAACCACTGAGCATTTTTGTGTTTTAGCTATCCTCTTTAACCAATCAAATAAAGATAGTCTACTCTTAATTCTTGATAAATCAGAGTTTGCGTACACCGTTTCTCATTTATTAACCCATACCTGCAACCTATACACTCTCTATACTGCAGTTTGATCTGAAAACAAGTTTCAATGGTAAAAGACTTGTCAGTCACCATATATGTAGCCTACACTAATTCTTTCTCTACCTAGCTATGTTTCATCACACATGGTAAACATCTCACATGTTCGTACCCGATTATTAGTTTATAAAATCTCAGGTCAATGACCTTGATGTATTGGGTATTTTTGGTAAATGCATTGACCATGGGAAAGGGTTGACCATTCTAACTCCTATGACACCTCAAATGTTAATATTCAATTATTAGTTTATAAAATCTTAGGTCATTGACCTTGCTGTTTTGAATTTTTTGGGTAAATTCGTTGGTCATGGAAAAGGGTTGACCATTCTGAGTCCCATGACACCTCACTTGACCCTCTCTGATTATTAGTTAGCGAGATATTAACAAAAGTGTAGTTAGGCCCTTTTAACAAAAAAAAAAATACTTTCAAAAACAAAATGTCACCTCAAGTCCAACGACCTCTAATACAAGTCCCCATAGCCTTATTGGTTCATGAGATGTTAAAAAGCAAATTACCTATTAGTTTTGGATCTTTTGGTAATTAAAAAAAAATAACTCATCTATAAATCTGTATTCAAAAAGCCCACCCTCTTACAAAAAAAACCAAGTGCACATGCGTAAAAACAAAACAAAAACAAACATGTTAATTCATAGTAGCGATCGGCTCTTTGCTTGCGTATCATGTGGAACAACGTTTAATTTCATTATAGCATTAGGGGTCATGAGCCAGTCAAAGGAACCGGTCTAAAGGGATTAGTCAAAAAAAGGACCCGTCAACAAGGACCCGTCCACAGGGGCTCGTCCACAAGGACCCGTCAACAATGACCCGTCTACAGGGACCCTTCCACAGGGACTCGTCCACAAGGATCCGTCTACAGGGGCCTGCGTGTGTGTGCAGGGGAACATACGATTACGTCAGCAAATCATCTCATCTAGTTTCAAATTTAGCCACTACGGCGCGTGCAACACACAGGAAGTGCATGGGAACATACGATTACGTCAGCGAAACATGAACTCACTTGTCCGTTGTATGAGTATCAGTTTAGTAGTGGCGTCAAGCAGCAAAAGACGTTTACTTACACACAATCCATCATTATGGTAAGTTTTTTTTCTTATCATTGTGGAAATCTCCTTATTAGAATAAAGTGTTATAGTGGTTCTGGTCACTTATAGCTAAACTGTAATAGATATGATTTTTTTTTGTTTCTTTATAGGCTACTACAATAAATATTCACAATGCTATGGGGGTAGAACTGTTGATTAGAGAGAAAAAAGCTCACTGAATTACCAATGCATACTCTTTTCCGTATCATTAACATTCAAAAAGTGGACGCAATGTATGGTGAACTTGTATTATGTTTTAGTGAAAATTATCAGACATTCCTTTCTACACGTTTTAATGATATATGTCAGAAAAGTGTGCTCGAGGATCTAAATCGTGGTGGACATTCTCTATATCTAATTTATGAGGGTATAAAAAACAATAAATGTGTTGTACCTTTTGACTTTGAAGTTAAGTTAGGTTAGGTTAGGTTAGGTTAGGTTAGGTGAAGTTGGGTTAGGCAGAATGGCAGCGGTATGAATCAAAAGCCAGCTCCTGTCAGTTTTGCCTCACAAGGTTGAGTGTACCCCATTCCAACCCTCAGCCTAGAATTTAAAATCTTGACAGAGCAAGGACTCGAACCCACGCCTCCACAGTAACAGCCAAGAATGCTAACCATTACACCATAATGTGGGGCAATATAAGACTGGTCTTGATTGTACATGATCAATCAATAATTACCTAATAATAATAGTAATAATAATAATAAATCATAATAATAATAATAATAATAATAATAATAAATATTCCATTTAGCAACTACATAGCAGACCTCTCCTGGGTTCTTTTACATGCCAACATCGTATGACATGCGTGTCTTAATTTTTGCCGCCTTTCAAAAATCACTTACCACGACCAAGAGCGAACCTGCAAGCTTGGGATTGGTAGTCCGACACAATAACCACTCACCCACCGTGGCAAGCTATCAATCAATAATTACCTAATAAAATTATTAATTATATTAATAATAATAATAATAATAATAAAAAATAATAAATATTCCATTTATCAACTACACGGCCGAGCTCTCCCTGTGACGTCGTACACGGTCTCAGTGCGTGGCGGCCATCTTGCCCATTAGCCCCTGCCCCAGCTCTGACTGACCCCTCCATAAGAATAACATAGAGTGATTGCGCGCGGCGGCCATCTTGCCCATTAGCCCCTGCCCCAGAACCGGCTTATTTTTCCTACTAACTCGGTAAGGCCATAGTGTTATTTCATCTGAGCCCGACCAGGTCCTTGAAATGTAATTATGTCTCACCAATCTAAAATGGTGGTTGTGTGAAATATTTCACCGATATCGTATATCTGCGAAACTATTACCAATATCACCCTGACATTTTGTACGGTGATAAAGGGCACTACTAGACGCTTAGCTATGTGATTTTGAAAAACCTGTTAGTACAAAACGAACATAGCGACCAAGCGAAGTTGAAACATTTCAATAGATTGTTCTCGCGATTTAACCATCCGAGTGCAGTGAAACATGGTACAGCAAATGTTTATACACATTGTAATACACTGACATCTAATTTAGTTCAATTGTTTACATGACCTCAAGATGGTGGCTGTACGAAATTTTAAATTTAATTTTATATTTCTTGTGTCCTAATCATGCGCTCAAAATCAGAGTTGAATAATGAATCCATGCAATAATCGTCATCTAATAGTACATAAGTCTATGGTCTACATATATAAAAATCCAACATGCCAAACATCCAAAATATTTCGACGGTTCTCAATGTCTACTAATCTATGATAGCAATCAAACTTAAATTTTGTACGTTGATAAAGGCTATGATCATAAGTTCACCAATGGCCTTTTAATGGCCTAGAGAACACAAATCTAACATGGCGGCGACGCGAAATTTAAATATTTAAATGGGCATTTCTCGCGATTTAACCATACGAGCGCAGTGAAACATGGCACGGCAAAATACGTATACACATTTCTTATACACAATTTAATCCGATAACATCTAATTTATTTCAATTAATTTCATAACCACAAGATGGCGCTGTGCGAAATTTTAAAATCTCAGTTTTACAGTATTTCTTGTGTCCTAATCATGCGATAGAAGTTTGAATAATACAACTACGCAATAATCTTCATGTAATAGTACATAACTCTATGGCCTACATATATTAAAATCCAACATGGTGACCATCTGAAATATTTTAATGGTTTTCAATATCTACGAATCTATTACAGCAATCATACTGAAATATTGTAGCCTATATTGATAAAGTAGATGCAAATGCATTACAATGTGTATAAACATTTGCTGTACCAAGTTTCACTGCGTTCGGATAGTAAAATCGCAAGAAAAGTATATTTGAATGTTTCAAATGTGCATGGCCGCCATGTTAGTTTTGTACTTAACAGGTTTTTGAACGTCACACAGGGAATCTTATAGTACTGCCCTCTAATACAGTACAAAATTTCAGGGTGATGTCAGAAATAGTTTCGGAGATATAGAATGCCAGTGAAATATTTCGCTCAGCCACCATATTGGATTGGTGAGACGTAATAAAATTTTATTGGTACGGTCGGGGTCGAACCAAATAGTACTATGACTTTACCACCGGGTGAGTTAGCCGTGGTCGTTACGGCATGACTAATGGCAGTCGCTCACATCCGGGAGGCGAGGAGGTTCGAATCCCCCCGCCGGCAACCTTGAAGATGGTCTTCTGTGGTTTCCCATCTTCCTACCAGGCAAATGTCGGGGTTGGTCCCTAATTATAGACCACAGCCGCTACCTTCCAACTCCTCGCCCTTCCCTTCTAACTTTCCTCCCCAACGGTACATGTAGCTCACCCATTGGGTGTCCGTCTGGAAGCAGCTACAAACCTGGCGAGCCGAACATGTCCTCGGACACTCCCGGCACCACAAGCCATACGCTAAAAATGACTTTACCAAGTTTGATTGAAATTGCTCCAGCGGTTTAGATTTTATGAGGAACATGTACATACGCACACACACACGGACAAAATGTGATCTCATGAGCCTACTTTTTCATAAATGAAAAAAGGCTAGAAATGGAACCAGCCAGTGAAACATACAATATTTTACATAAAGAATGTGCTACAAGATATTGTAATGCATATTGTACGCGTTCATTGCATATACACGATGCGTATGGCTCTACAGGGAATGCACTACGTTAAGTTTCAGCAACCAGACAACCTTTGAAGGTATTTTCTTTTTCGACATTTGTGTATTTTTCCTTTCGAAGACAATATCCCTGCAATGAGCGTATCTCTTAAAAATTATAATTCCTAAACTAACCGATGTATCTATTGCCATGTGATCTAGCGAGAAACATCGGATACACGCAGTGCCTTAGATCCGGCTTCACCAGCTTGATTGGTTTAATTCCACAGAAGAATTATGCGAAAGTGGCAGGTGGTCGTAAAACTTACGTTGAATCTGGATTTCTCGTATATCCTGCCGGGTACATTCCCGTTTTCAGAATAGCTGATTCAACTCTTAACCATTGACAAGACTGGGCGCGGATTTCAGACAATGGTCTAGGACATTTGAATTATTTTTTAATTTTTAAAACCCCACAAAGTATACGCTGTCATGTATATCCTTAATATTATAAATCGTTCTAATACGAAATTAGATCTACTCGTATTTGTATTCAAATTCATTATTTAATCTTAAGAATCCGTTTCCGAGAGTTTTCAGTGTATTTCCTTGCCAATTTACTTCAATGTTAGGGGAAATCTTGTGTGGACTAGATACGGTGACCTTGAAATCAGCATCAGGTTTCCCTTTGGAACTGGCCTGAATTAAGTGAAGAAATCTCACCTGATGATGTAGCAGGAACAGACGTTTAAGAGATACGCTCATTGCAGGGATATTGTCTTCGTCACTCTAAACATTGTCGTTGGATTTAACCTACTTAAGACTCGACGTAAATAAATAAAAACATTCTACTTTCGATTCGAAGTCACCTCAGATAACGCATTATACAGGACATACTGGTCAAACTGCTTTTCTACAACTAAGGCAGACTTAATTCTTTTCTCAGTCAATGCATGTAGGATTTTCGGGATGAAGATTCACGTCTGATGGTTTGGATTCCACGTTAAAAGGAATTGCTTATGATCTTGAGATTTCTGGTCACGTAAAATTATACGCTTCCTTATCTCAGTCCTTTTGTATTTCAAAGGTGTCTCAATTTCAATGCAAGGAGAAAATGTCTGGATGAAATGTCGGTTAATTACCTTAGACCTTACCTGGCCGTGATATTGTAAATGCGTGCCGTGAAGTGAGACTCCCGGGTTCAACGTGCTTGAATTCTTTTGAAAAGGAAAGCTTGGTAAATGTTGTGAATGCAAGTGCATCACCTTACAATACTGTACAGCCCCGGGGGGGGGGGCAGTACCCCTGAAATCCACCCCCCCCATCCTTCACTAAAACCACCCCAACTGGCAACATCATAAGACCAGAACATTATCTTTACACAGCAAGAGGCGGCCACCCAGCTCGGGAGGTTAGCCAACTACTTGCAACACATACGTAAACATCCACACCAACAACTAACTGGGGCAGCTACGTTGACGTAATGCTGACCATGCAGCAACTAAAAGTATAAGAAGTGGAGTCCTAACTAGGAGCCACTATCTGTTCTACTCAGTGCGTCGCCAGCGGCCCAGCCAACGTCTGTTCCTGCTACATCATCAGGTGAGATTCAGCAAAGTGCTCAGACTCCTTTATTTTGTACCCCATACATGTGCACACTAGTTGTATTTTACATTTGCCTAAGACTTCCCCAGAGGGACTTACAAATTCACACTCGCTGACCAATAAACACATGGTCAGTAAATTACACTTGCATTGATAATTACACTCCTCTTCACGTCCTCATACCCTTCCTGACCTTCGTCACGATTGTCCGTGACCGTAGTAGCCAGTAACTGCTTTGTCAGACTGCATTGAATTTCCCAGCACGCGACTCGACTACATAATGTCGAGCCGCTGACATCAGCACGCCTATTGTATTACCCATACCATCCAGCTGGCAGGCTAGCATAGTAGCCTGCATTTAGACGTCCATCCCCTAATAAACTCTTGCATCTTTGCAGAAACACCCCCTAGCGTTTAAACACTAAACAACACACTCCACTAATAAGCTCTCCCAGCTACGGGAAGCTGCTATCCTCTAGGAACAACCTTCCAAATCAGTACAGTGACACAAGTGTTTTATCCCTAACTGCCCCCCAACTAAGGGATCTAAAACATATCGGTGGAGGCGCTGCTACCACGCACAATAAGGGTAGGACTCATACAACGAGCCCTCGTGGTAGAAACGGCCCGTACCGCACACAGACAAGCAAAAAAGTAGATTTTTTTGACAGAAGGCATTATTTTTCCTTCACCCTAGCTACACAAGGGAAATTTTTGTCAAACCAACCCCCCACCCCCTGGAAAGAAACAGAAATCTCACACACATTTCTTTTTATACCCACCCTTAACTCAGAATGGCACCACATGCAGAAGCAACAGAAATCTTAAGCCATAGAGCCAATAGGGGTACACCAATACTATTTACAGTATTACTAAGGTGCCAGAGGCATATACAAAGCCGACAGGCACAAATACGGGCACTCCAAACAGAGGTTGGGGCACTACAGGGCAAACAGCCATGCACTCCGTCAGAGGGTAGGACAGCGCGATTGAGATGCGCACACAAGCACTTAAGGCACATACATGAACACCATAATAGGAGCCATGTCCAAAGGAACAGAATATACGACCAATTAATCACTACACATGGCCCTGTAACAGATTACACAACCCTAGATAGGATGAGGGTGCACTACACAATTTTATACGCCCAATACAGGGAGCTTATTCGCGAACAGGCGTTTTCTCCAGTTGGCAGCCACAGAACTGTATAGGACACAAACACGTTCATACAGCAATTTGCCAACGGACCATATGCCTCAATAGGCAATACGCCCAAATTTGGGATGACTACCGCGAGCTCCAGGCTAACAAGGCCATTTTTGAACTCATGGCAGGGCCACAAGCCCAGCCTAGAGAGGACATAAGCGTAGATACGCTAACGCAGCAATTTGCGAGGATGTCCCTCTCAGACACTTAAAAAACACAGGGGAAGGGGTTCGCCGTGGCCACAGTCCAGAAGACGGCCAGGGTAGGCTCCAACACACTACAGGGCCAAGATCACATGGATACACGTCCCTCAGCTCCGGTTCGGGAGGCAACTTTGCCAGGACGGGGGGCAGAAATTATGCCAACCCCCTCAGAACGGGCGAACGAGAGGGAGTTGACGCCAGGACTCTCGGGCACACATAATAACACAGGGAGAAACCGGGAGGTAACCATGTCATGGGCTGAGGACATAGAGCCCGTCCCACAGCACATTAAGCCCACACAAACCTACACACATAGGCAAACACAAGGGCAGGAGTCTACCGTGGCCATAGGCCAGAAATCGGTTAGACTACACTCCAATACATCGCCAGGGCAATCACAGGCAATTACACGGCCTTTACCGCTAGTTCAAAGGGCAATTTTTCCAGAATGGAAGCGGGCACTAGCATGTGTACCCCAGATGCAAATGCATAAGAGGGTGTTGCCTTCAGGCCCTCAGGGTGCACAACACACACCTGCGCACTCTGACCAGGCGCAGACACACAATACACGGGGCATAAGGAAGGTGTTATTACCTACCCCACGAGGCCAGGCAGATAGGTGGACACACACCCCTATAAACACTGCTAGGGTAGCGTGGAGCGCAATCAGCCCCTCAGACACAAGCACAATCAGACCAATATCCAGGCACTACGGTGAAAGTTGACCCAGATTTACTTTGCTACAAACTCCTCCAGAAAATAGTAAAGAAGCACCTCAATGGGTATCAGGGGCCTACGCCTTAGTGACAGGGCGAAAGTATTCACTTTCTCGAGCAATGATGCTCGGACGTGGATAACGACTTTCACCATGAATATAACATACACTAATGTCACATCAATCACAAATATACATACGGGCAGGTTCTTTTACACGCAGGAAACACGATAATTGATACACAAAGGGCAGATTCCACCCCTGTAAACGGTAGACACGCAGAGACTCATGCACAAAACTGTACATTTTTCATGTACATACAGGGGAACGTCGCCAACTCAAAATTATACAATTGGAAATTTTTCTTATTTTTTTCATGGCCCCTAGCATTTTTTAGGGCATCAAGGGTTTATAATCATGGTTAGTTCAAATTATAGCTTGAATAATGTAAAGTTTTTAATGTACAAAGACAATAGGAGGCCAATCAGTTGGGCAACGCGGCTCAGGTCCTCAAAGAACGGTTCCGAATGCAGCCTAAGCAACAAACCACAGCGCAGAGCTTGGGCGGGTCTTTCCAAGTAGAAATGACTATTTTGTTATACATTCCATTCCTACAATTTGATAGATTCTTTTGGGATGACTGAGAGACTTAAACGTAAGAAACAGTTAAGAATCTCACACTATTTTTGAAAAATAGTAGATTTCCCTGAGACGGAACTAGATTACTGTCTTACTAACGTCGTCAAAAAGGTGAATAGTACACTCCGGTCCTATCTTTCATTTTGAACCTTTTGAAATTATTTACGATACAATCTTTACAAATTACCGCCGTCTGGCAACCTGCTATGGTAAGCATAAAGCATTATGTCAATGTCATACAATATATTTTCTCTACTTTTTTCAAAGAACTTTCTTAATTTGAATTTTTGGATAACTCAATTTTTTTTCTCTTTCACTAATCCCGTGAAGTGCGAATTATCCAAGGGAACTGTATATATTTGATCCATAGGTGTACCCTACCTATTACGTTGACTATAGCATGAGTTTTTCCCCCCATAACAGTGCTCAAACTAAACATAAAACACCATGGGGTAACACTCACAGCTCAAGGGGAAAACACCATTATTTATTTTTGAAGGTCACACACTAAACGCAAATACCGTGCAAAACAGTCAAAACACTTGGCAGAACTGTCCCAGAGACACAGGCCTAAAAGGCACCAGGAATATTGCCCTGGACAAAGACGGTCTCGAACCCGCCACCTTCTGACAACCAGGAATGCAAGGTCGGGTAACTATCCAATTGGAGGATAGAACAATAAGGGACAGTCACACTAACAGGATTCATATGCACAAGATAATAAAATCACCTCCGACACCTAGTCACCAAACACGCGACTAGCTGCCCGGAGACACACGTACACAAACACAGCTAAATACCACTAATAGGAATATATTCATCCCAGGCCCACAATAACACAAAAATTTGGGGACACAAATATACATAGTCGTACGGTCTTTTACATTACAAGGGACCCAAGACACGCTGTATAGGCAGACAGTAGAAAGACGTGTCGGCAAACATACACACATTGGCCTGGCACATGGGGCAGCGGGCCAGCCACCAAGCCGGCAAAGCACTTCCTTGTACAGCTGTAATCTAATACTATCGCCAGGTCAGCGATAACACACACACATAATCATGCGACCTTCGCCAGGCGCAAACCAACTAACAGCGATCAGCTCTGAATGTAGTAGACACGATCATTCACGGTAGTTTCAAATCCCCATAACTCCCAAAATAAGAGTACGAGAATCGTCCCAAATGGCACAAAATATTCACGCTAAAGCATATTTTCATACGTGTGTCCCAAACACACAATACACGTGCCATGGTACATACGGCGCAGAAATTGTAACACCAGGACCTTAGAACAAGGCGGGTGCGAACACACGATAACACACGATAATCGTGCCAAAAAGAAACTAACCAATGGTATTTTTGGCGCAAAAACACAATCAGAAACCACACTAGTGACGCACATATCCCAACAGACAACGCAGACATAAAACACGGAGTATTACACGGAATCGCGGGTCCGAATGCCCAGTAAAATCGGACGCCGTGGAAAACAAAAAATCCAGAATCCCAATTAGACGGAAGTTGGCCCCATACAAGTACATAAGCGGGTCAGCTACACAATTATAATAACAGGGAGGTTCTTTAACACACATACAGGAACATAGATTCGTTCCAAGATACTCGCCACCACAGCCTACTTAGGGCATTAGCGACCACAAAATACTTTTCTCTGAACCGCAGCGCCCAACACCTAGATACGGGAGACGCCACTCTCACAGACACAAAACAGGTAACACCACATTTTTTCCGGCAAAAAGCCATGCAAAATTTCGATTACCCCAAACATAGGAAATAGACTTCCTAAACACAAGTTATAACAATTACACAAGGCAAAGGTCTTGCGGAAGAAATGCCTACACAACATCAGTAGCAAAAACAGGACAGATTAACACATTGCCCCTCCCGGAATGTCAAACAATGTCAACACACGGACATTGGCAAAAGTCACGTTCCGTCAGCCGCCATACGTAACGTCAGAGACTTCCCGTATACAAGAACATGAAAACAAAAACATAACAAAACACTGCGTTGCGAATTCTAGCGCATTTCAACATTGTTGCCGGTAGACATTCCTAGAGCACCCAGACGTGCTGGTGACACGCAAATATGATGACGCTGTCATAAACCATCAATAATAACAGCATACAGACACACGGATATTGACACAGGAATCGGCGCTGTCACAACGGGCATAACATTTAGCAATATACAGACACGATAGGCCGGATTTATCTTAGGGCCACAGAAGCATGTTTACAAGTGCGATAACAGGTTACACGCGCCGCCTGACAATTAGCCACACGACACACGATGAGACGTATCCGATAACGGCACGCGCGCCAGCGTGATGCAGCGACAGACACGCAAGCCTCAGTAACCACAGCCACGGGCACCTCCTGCCCACACGCGCTCACTAATCAGGGGCGAATACAGACAGATTCCTTGAAGGAACAACCCCCCCCCCCCAATAACTACTTCTCTTCTTGTTTTTTTAAATCTTAAAACCATCATAGGCGATCAGGACATGACCAGTTACACTACAATCACTCGCTACCTTAACATTACAAATGAGAGACCAGATTAGGCCGTGACGTCACAGCGTCACCGAACTTAACCATCCCAAGGAGCGGATAGAAACCCAACATTCACCAAGTGAGGATGACAGGAGCAGAGATGGACAATGCCACCAGGATGGCCAATATACTAGCTACGGAATAACATCCCAGCACCCCTCTCCCTACATAACCCAACAATTACAACACTATTCAACACAAACAAACAGACACATAGAAACAGCTAGACTACACTCCAAGATATACATCGCGGTTGATAGACTTCATGCGTTTACCAAGAATTTGGGTATGCTACACCCTGGTCCTAAATGCCTACATCCGATTATTAGGGGTGGTCGGAAACAAAATGAAGCGTAATGCACATCTCTATGCAAAGAGATGAGGCCAAATTCATAATAACAACTCTTTTTTTTAATAATCCCGCATGCAAGGGACATAAAATTATCACGCCTCGGTCCACACCTATCCACAAATGAGAGCGGATACGCCTCATATCCAGCCACATGCATGGAATATCCTACCCACATACCAGGGATATTATTATTATTACCATACCTGCATGGAACCTTTAAGAATTTTGTATACCTGGGAAATACCTACCCCCGTCCACTCACTGTAAAGACATCCTAGCAGCATCACCGGCTCCCGGCCACCATAAACATGGAGTCCAAAGATGCATAACACTCTCCTACCATGCTTTAAGCCTATTCGGCAAATAACACCCCCCCCCCCCCCCGGATCCCAATAACAAGGTACCCAACGCCATGGAAACCTACTAACGCCTCCAGGAAATTAACAAGGCATTACCGCTAGAAATCCGACATGGCGACTACAGGCCTGAAGTAGTCCATGCATCTAGAAGATTCTACAACCCCAGGACACTTAAAATTCTTACATAAATATATAATACCCACACATTTATTTTACATATCACACTCATTAAAAAAAAAGGAATCTGAGTCACACTGAATGGTGATGAGAGGTAAACAGAAGGGCAGAGGCGCCACACGAGAACAGAGCTGGGGGAGGCGATGAACAGCCTTGCCCCAGTTAACGCAATGACCCAGACTAAATAAAGGACGGAACTACGTAAGGTTGAAGCATCGATGGCTTGACGCGGGCAAACGCCAAAACCGGGGGTGCGTCTAGCCTACCCCCTCGGCAGAGGAAGGTTACACCCACTATGCGCCACGGTCGTCGAAGCCAAGACTTTCAGGGGAGACTTTTGACGAACGGGGAGAGAATTAGCCAGCTCCGCACCGGACTCAGGAGAGGAACCAAGAGACGACCACATTAGGACTAGACTCCTAGTTTAGTACGTAAGTTAAGTAGAGCTTCTATGGCGGGAAGCTAGTCTTCTACTCGGAGAAGTGAAGAAGAATCTCAGGATTCAGCGGGACCAATCCTAGATTCGCCAAGTCCTGGCCCCGCGTGGCAAGGTGAAGACAACCAAACAAATGAATAATGAATAAACAAATAATGAATAATATACATGAAATAGGAATAATATGGAATGAACGCGATCATTCGGTTTCGTGCCCACATAAATGGCTGACAGCGAGTCACCAGAGCTTACATGGTCACGCACCGGGTGGCCAGAGATATTAAATAGGCATGCAGCGGGCTGCCAAGACGGGTTCAAGTGGGCAAACCCAGCAATGCCAATATAGGCGAAGAGGATTCCCGACGCTAAATTCCCGGATGTTATTATTAATGCCAATATAGGCGAAGAGGATCCCCGGACGCTAAAATTCCCGGATGACATTATTTTATCGGACGATTTTCCCCGAACGATGTCCCGTGCCCACATAAATGGCTGACAGCGAGTCTCCAAAGCTTAAATGGTAACGCAGCGGGCGGCCAGAGATATTAAATGAGGAACGCAGCGAGCCCTCACAGGGGTTACAGTGGGCAAACCCAGCAATGATGAATACATCAATAAATGACACAGGAAGAATGATGACAACACAGGCAAGTACAACGGCGATGCGTTTGCTCTCCAGCAGCGCAGGCACCCGGAATTTTAGTAATTACTAGTTATTAATCACTAATATAAATGTCGACAACTAGTATTAAGGGAGCGGAATCCGGTGGTTTTAGAGACAACCGGTGTTTCTAGAATACACGCGGGTGGTGACCTGGGGAGGTAAAACTGCCTCGGGCGATCGCTCCGGTCGAAATTTTAGCATGTAAGGCAGTTGCATTTGGAACGCAACGTAGAATTAAGCAAATTTAATAAGCGCTGTTGCTAGATAATAGAACAGCACATTTCGGCACCAGATTAAGGTAAAACCATTCGACTTGTAAATACATTTTTTTTATCTATCATAATTTAGACTAAGCACCTTAAGATTAAGGCAAAACATTTCGGCGCCTGGCGACTAAAAACCGTTGCCAGGGTAAGCCCGACAACATATTAAGATAAGTAAGATTAAGATAGCAAGTATCGGCACCTGGTTACCAAAAACCGTTACCAGGGTAAGCCCGACAACGCATAGAATAAGCTAGATAATACCCTACCAACGAAGTGTTATATATGTACATGTAATGTATTACAATGTATCGTAATGTCTTATTAATCATTAATCCACTTTCACCCACACAGGAAAGCGAGGATGCAAACGAATATACATGTTTTCCAAACAGATGGCCAATAATCCATTTTTGTTTCACAGGAGCACGAGCATGTCTATTGTAAATATGTTTTCCACACCAAATTACACATACCCTTATCTCTGTCACACAAACACACTGTTCCTCATCGTTCTTCAGTCGCGCCAATAAGGTGACGGCGCCGCGATCAGCGACGTAAAGTGACGTGGGGCACCGAGCGACGCTGACGCAAACACACGTTCGATATGCTTCAATAAAAGCAATATTCGGTAGCCAGGGGCGGTGCAGAGGTTGTGAGCACCTACCCTCGCCGCCTAGGTAAATTTGCGAAAGGAAAAGTAACGGCATGACCACTAACCCACAGCCATAGGTGAGAGGCACCTACAGCTCAGCGGGTAATAAATGAAGGGAGAATGAGTCGACAGACGGGAGCGCTACAGAAGGCCTAGAGAATGAGACGAGGTACCAGGCTCATGAGCAAAAACGGTCTAGCAATAAGGTTATTATTTTATGTCATTTCATGTTATATTATGTTATGTTATATCATCATTGTAAAAGCAAAAACTGTAAATCCAAAGCATACACAAACATAGTGGTCCTCAACTGTACACCTACACACATAAACTCACAAATTGTCACGCAATTTTACACGCCATAATGTCCACACTGAACACACTGTTTTTTTTTCCTTTCTACTCTACTAACGCCAAAATTTGTGAAGGTGTCCCGTTTCATCCCAAGAACAATAAACCATTATGATATTTCCTTTAACTTATACCCTGGGGCACCTACTTTTGCTATTCTCTTCCATCTTTTAAACAATACACTGAAGGGAGCAATTTTTTTCTCCATACAACGCCGGACGGCACAACCATCCGTCCGGACATGGTTTTTCTTCCTCCCTGAAAAATAACAACATATATATATACAACGGCGAGACCATGCATTTTTTTGTGTTTCTATCTTTATTATTACCATGTCAACTTGCAAAAATGAGCCATTCTAAAAATTAACTATGTATAACTTGTATATCCCAAAACCTACCCCTCTGAGCACAAGCTGGACTCACATCACCACGACATCGACACACCTACATCAACACGGAAGAAAAGAAGAAGAAGTACAAGAAGAAATCAAAAACGACCCATCACATCGACACCCCCACTCTACGTCCCGTTCCCGTTCGCGGGGACGCGAACTAATCGAAGAAGAGGACTTGTACAGCCCCGGGGGGGGGGGGCAGTACCCCTGAAAGCCACCCCCATCCTTCACTAAAACCACCCCAACTGGCAACATCATAAGACCAGAACATTATCTTTACACAGCAAGAGGCGGCCACCCAGCTCGGGAGGTTAGCCAACTACTTGCAACACATACATAAACATCCACACCAACAACTAACTGGGGCAGCTACGTTGACGTAATGCTGACCATGCAGCACCTAAAAGTATAAGAAGTGGAGTCCTAACTAGGAGCCACTATCTGTTCTACTCAGTGCGTCGCCAGCGGCCCAGCCAACGTCTGTTCCTGCTACATCATCAGATGAGATTCAGCAAAGTGCTCAGACTCCTTTATTTTGTACCCCATACTTGTACACACTAGTTGTATTTTACATTTGCCTAAGACTTCCCAAGAGGGGCTTACAAATTCACACTCGTTGACCAATAAACACATTGTCAGTAAATTACACTTTCATTGATAATTACACTCCTCTTCACGTCCTCATACCCATCCTGACCTTCGTCACGATTGTCCGTGACCGTTGTAGCCAGTAACTGCTTTTTCAGACTGCATTGTATTTCCCAGCACGCGACTCGACTACATAACGTCGAGCCGCTGACATCAGCACGCCTATTGTATTACCCATACCGTCCGGCTGGCAGGCCAGCATAGTAGCCTGCATTTAGACGACCATCCCCTAATAAACACTTGCATCTTTGCAGGAACACCCCCTAGCGTTTAAACACTAAACAACACACTACACTAGTAAGCTCTCCCAGCTACGGGAAGCTGCTATCATCTAGGAACAACCTTCCAAATCAGTACAGTGACACAAGTGTTTTATCCCTAACTACCCCCCAACTAAGGGATCTAAAACAATACAGGCGTATATTGCGCGTGGCCACTTCTATTGATCTGCTGCTGAACCAATAACGATTGCTCGATTTATATTGCCAGTTTGTTGAGTGAATATTTGTCACCTAGCGTATGAACTTGTTTCCCGCACGTCCATTTTTTGGGGGGGGAGATCATAATCCCTCTATCTTTCTCAGATATCCACCTCCGTTCCCACAGCGCAATTCGATTAACTTATTTCATTCTGTTAATTTAATACTATCAGTGACAACGGTTGGCAGAGTTTAGATGTGGCTAACAAGCTTAGTTAAGTAGCACTTAGACCCACACTCAATGATGTGCCTTTCGTAATAGAAATCAGCTTGCGCTGTTAACGTGTGACTTGCTTTACGGCAAAGTGAACCGCATGCGTGTTTTTGAAACCAGATTTTCCTGTATTATTCATAACACACAGTGGTTATTAAAAAGGCTCCGTGCATTCTTGTATTCTAAATTATATTTAAGTCTGAGGTTTTAATCCAAATGAGATTGTTAACCTGTTTGACCAAGAGTACTCTAAAAATCACAGACTTTTATGTATTGTAATCATAGTAAAGTGTTATCAAAATGTAAGTGAATACTTTAAGCTGATTAATTAATTTGTAATATTTAAAATATATGACCAACATTAATTTTCATTACCAATTCTGTCAACGTTTCGACACTTAGATTAGATTCATGAAGAACTGTTGTTGTTGCTTCATTTAGGAGGTTGGATATCGAGGTCATTTCATTCCCGTGTACTTTGGGGAAGTTGAATTTGGTTAATAACATGTATTGTGTGTATTTTTAATTGAGGATGGGATTGGATGGGAAGCAACCGTAGCATACAGTTAGGAACCATCCCGGCATTCGCCTGGAGTAGGGGTGGAAGACCATGAAAGACCACATCAAGGATGGCTGAGGAGGGAGTCAAACCCATCTTTCCTCAGTTTCACCTCACGAGGCTGACTGAACCCTGCTCCAACCCTCAGACCAAGTGGCGGGTTAGATTCCTACCTCAGCCATCCTGGAAATGATTTTCCGTAATTTCCCACGTCTATACCAGGCAAATGCTGGGATGGTACCTAAGGTAAGGCCACGGCCGCTTCCCACCCAAATTCTACCTCAATTACAAATATACACAGTAGTATTGAACAGACATCACAGTGACACAGGTTATCAGACAAATTCTACACACACCCTAATACACGGGGCTAAATGACCATAAATGAATTAACAACAGCTTAACATTCAAGTACACGGATCTGAGATTGCCTCGATGTCCAAGCTCCTAACTGAAACAACAACAACTACAACGACGACGACAACATCTGTACAGAGAGTGATAGCAGTTCAATATGCGTCAGATCAGCTTTCAAGTACTCTTGAGTGTTCATTATGTAAAATTAAAGTTTTATAATCAATTGTGAAAATAATGTCGGGTTCTTTTGCAGAGTTTAGTATTTTCAATTTAGAAAATTTGTACAAGTACACTAAGGGAATTAAATAGTGAATAGTGCGGGAACTCTTGCATTAACTCATAAGTACCAGTGTCTTAAAAACTTCGAATTAAGGAAGGTAAATTTCGAATAACCCACGATTATTTTCCATTGATTTCATACAAATTTCAAGGGACCGACACAAATGTTCGAATTGTGGAAGTTCGAATTAGTCCCACTGTATCTCCTAGCTGGTAATTTTTCATTGAAGCAGTGTTGGTCGTAATTCCTATCCGAGGTCAACTGTCAAGATTTTTAGTCGTAGGTATCGTTAATTACAGAATATTCGCATGTTCATTTATGAAAACAAACATATTTTACTGATGTTCTATGGAACAGATCCCTCGGTAGGTACCATGAACTAAATAGGCCTTTCTAATACATAAGGTATCAGAGTAAAGTTCACACGATTGAACGATCCACAGTTATAGCGCACCAGACAAGCAACTCAGTGTTGTAAATATCCTTTATGTTCGACGATGTCGAAATGTGAATATTATACGTCAGAAAACTGTATCATAATGATGGTCATTATAGCACTGTTTTCCATTATGATACGGTTTCTCCAGCCAATCAGAGCTCATTAATTGACCAATTAGGTAAGGATACCTTCGCGCATGCGCTCAAAATCCAACATGTCAGACATGAACACAGCTTCTTTCTATATATAAGGTGCGTTCAAAAAGTAACGAGCCGGAGGCATAATTACAGAAACCGGTACCTGTATGTTAGAAGTATTGGCCCTGACTGTTGAGGCACTTGTCCCACTGTGACACGAGGTGGTTAATGGCTGTCACATAAAATTCCCTGGGCTGCGATGTGAACCAGTTCCGCACGTACAGCTGGACGTCGGCGTCCGAGGTGAATCGTTGGCCCCGCAGAGCCCTTTTCTGGGGGACAAACATGGCGTAATCACAGGGAGAGAGGTCCAGACTGTTTGGAGGGTGGCCGAGAACCTTCCATTTGAATTTCTGCAGGAGTGCCACGACAGTGTTGGTCGTATGAGGACGTGCATTGTCGTGGAGCGACCACGGCGGCTATGGCGTTCACTGCCACTTGGCGGTCCTGGGTAATGACTGCATCAACCAGCTGGACGTAGTCATTGGTAATGCAGGGGGGTGCCCCAGACCGGGCATCATCGGCTAACGACACCCGTCCTTCCCTGAAGCGCTTGTACCACGCCTTGACCCTTGCAAGGGACATGCAGTGTTCGCCGTACACTTGTGACATTCGGCGATGAATGTCCGTTCCCCCTACTCCTTCCGCTGTTAGAAACCGAACAACACCTCCTTGCTCTTCGGATGACGCCTCCATGTCACTGTTTGCAATGCGACTGGCAGCGTTGGACGTTTGATGCATGCTGCTGCTCGCTTTGTATCGTCACGTGACGTGCACGCGTGCCCTCTAGCGACGGGCTGTGACCTTCCACGCTCTGGTAGGAACCACACCACGTTACACAAGCCACGATTAGCCGATGTTGTCACCAGTTTGCGCATTCCAGCCTCCGGCTCGTTACTTTTTTAACGCACCTTAAAAATTACCAACATGGAAAGTGTACCGTCCATATGTTCGCGTAAATTAACTGGCGAATATGAGACAAGAAATAGCACTGTACCTTAATATCCCCAATTCCAATTTCGACACAGCGCATGATGACACGCGGTAGACTGATGATTGTTTATCGGAAACCCAACCATTTCCAATCAATTTGATTGGCACTTTTGCCTTTCCTACCTTTTTATCATTTCAAATGATCTTGTCGACTTCATCGTTATGCTTTGGTCATCCGTTATGCGTTACGGTTACGGCATGTATGACGTCATCATGTTGTTCAGTGCATATGCACCGAGTTTACTCCTGGGGACTGGCGTTATGCGATACGGAGACGGCGAGTGCGTGACGTCATGCAGCAGAGTGCTCCTCCCACTCTCCGTTCCCCACGCGGGAAGCCTAAGTTAAAGGTTAATGGAGTCTGTTGAGTCTGAGTTTACTCCTGGGGTCTGGCGTTATGCGATACGGAGAGGGTGAGTGCGTGACGTCATGCATCAGAGTGCAACTCCCGCTCTCCGTTCCCCGCGCGGGAAGCTTAATGGATTCTGATGAAAGAGTCCTGGGGCTTCGAGTGAAGCGAGAAGCCCTCCTGAGTCTTTCAAACATGTGTAGCATTTGTAGCATGCGTTATTTGAAATGATATAAAGTCTAGTCTCTCAGACTGACTGTATCGTTTTTTTCTTCAAGGGGAAAGTAGGATAAATTTTACTGGAAGCCACGGCCTAGACCTCACAAGAGATTTGTTGTAATTTAAGAGGGTCGGTACCACTTAACACCTTCAAACGTTAACAATATTGAACAATCTCCGATTCTACCAAATATAAACCAATGAAAGTTTTATATTGTTACGGCTGTGAGTTTGTGTCATCACTCGCCGCATGAGTCACAACTGCCCCAGGGCTGGGCTGTGTCCTGCCTCCTGTATTGCGCGCGCCTTATGCAACGGGCTACTAAGAAAAAGGGATAGTCCAGAATATTCGTGACTGGACCAGCGATGGAAACCTCGAGAAGCCGTGGACCCTGGATGGATCTAGAAGCATTTATTGAGTCACCGGCCTGCTATATAAGAGTGACCCGTGAAGCAGTGGTTGTTGTGTTTTACGAGCTAGTGCGAGCGATTATCTTGTGCGACAGAAGTGTGGTGACGAAGTGCTGTGCGAGTTACGAAATCCAGTGACATTGTTTCCCCAGCTTGTGGACAGCGAAATAGCCTTCAGCAAGTGATCGTAAGTAATTGTGGTCGGTGAACATAAAGGAGAGGAGCAGGTAGTTTCTGTCAAGGCCACCGTACTCATTAGGACGGATTAACTTCTGTGATCTGTTGACAAGTGGAAGGGCCAAGAGCGCTCAAGGAAGAGACTTGAGGAAACTGGAGTAAGGCTCCTAATTGCTTGTATTTGCTGATTAGTGTAATTTTCTGGCCACAATAAAGTTAATTATTTCTTTAAGCAGTAATTGGTCTTGTGCTTTGTACCCCCACCGTAATCCAGTTAATAAAAGTGCCTCTAGGGGGTGGCACGTAACAACTGGTGTCAGAAGCCGGATTACGAACTCAAGCACAACACCTGACGGTCCTGGTTTCAAAACCCGAGCAGGTCATTTTCTCTAATTTTCCTGTGAGTGCATGCCCTTTACAAGACAAACAACTAAAATGGAGGAGAAATTTGCAGCATTGCTAGAAAAGTTAAATGGCATGGAAACCAAGATGGAGGACGGCCAGAAGAATTTAACCAAGGAGCTAACTGCCAAATTAGAAGACGGCCAGAAGAAGATGGAAGACGGTCAAAATAAGTTAGCGGAGGACCTGAAGAAGATGGAGGACGGCCAGAAGAAGATGGAGGACGGCCAGAAGAAGTTATCCGAGGACCTAACTGCCAAACTAGAAGACGGCCAGAAGAAGTTAGCAGAGGACCTGAAGGACAGCCAAAAAAACGTAGCCGAAGGACATCCGGAGTGGCGGCCCGGAAGAGGACTACCGACCTGCTGGACCTGCCGTAAGAGAGGCCACCTGAGCAAGGACTGCGGTGATCGCCGCCGCCAAGGGTTTCCGTCGGGACAGTCAGTCGTAGGGAAACCGCGCGGCCCAGGAAAGCAAGTATCAGCCAGCCTAGGGGGGCAAAGGTTGGCTTGTGGCAGTCGTCAAGTCCCGGCAGTCCAAGTTCGTGTGACGCAGTTACGGAGGGATAATAGCAGCCTGATGGTCGACGGAGTCGTCAACGGAGAGAGCTGGCCCATGCTAATCGACACGGGAGCATCGAGGACCATCGTCAGTCCCACCGTGATCCCGAAGTGGAGAGTGCAACCCACACAGAGGAACCTCCAGCTAATAACCGCGACCGGAGAGACCGCACCGGTACATGGCGAAGCATCACTGGAGTTCGTCATTGGTCGACGGGCGATAAAGCATCCAGTGCTTGTGGCCGACGTATCAAATGAAGTGATCATTGGACTGGACTTCCTGGACCTGAACAACATCATCTTGGATCTGAGTACCAACACTCTGCACTTCGGAGGTGAGGAACTTGCTTTGCAACCTGCGCACGAGTCCATCACCGCACGACGAGTAAGGCTGAGAGAAGACGTCATCGTTCCCGCCAGGACGGAGGTCAGTGCTGCCGTAATTGTCGACGGAACTGCTGAGGGAGTGGCGGCTGTCATCGAGCCAAAATATGAGGACATCCAGACAAAAGGATTGCTAGTTGCCAAGACTCTCATCAACACGACGTCTCGGCCGTACGTCCGCCTGTCCAACCTGAACGACTACGACATTACGGTTCACCGGGACACCAACCTAGGAGTCTGCGAGCCCGTTACCTGGATTGCCCGCATCACAGATACGACGGACGGACACCTGCAGACGGACAACCGAAGAAGGCGCGCCCTGCCAGAAGAACTACAGAAGCTGTACCAAGGATCCCAGGACCATTTAGACGAGGAGCAATCACGCCAACTTCAGGACCTGCTACGCGAATTCCAGGATGTCTTCTCCGTGGGGAGCAAAGACTTCGGTAGGACAAGCTTGGTCCAGCACAGAATCGACGTTGGGGACAGCACACCGATTAGGGCCCCATTCCGACGTGTCCCGCTCGCCAAGCAAGCCGAAGTCGATCGGATGGTAGAAGAGATGAAGGAGCAAGGGGTGATCGAGCCATCACATAGTCCTTGGAGTTATCCGGTCGTGCTAGTGAAGAAGAAGGACGGTTCCACCAGGTTCTGCGTGGACTACAGGTGGGTGAACGACGTCACGAAGAAGGACAGCTACCCTCTACCCCGGATCGACGACACGCTGGACACCATATCAGGATCAAGATGGTTCTCCACCTTGGATTTGAAGAGTGGCTACTGGCAGGTGGAGGTCCACCCTAAGGACCGCGAGAAAACGGCGTTCTCTGTGGGCAGCGGCTCTGGCAGTTCACCGTCATGCCATTCGGTCTGTGCAACGCCCCTGCAACCTTCGAAAGGCTAATGGAGTCCATTCTGAGGGGACTACACTGGAAGACCTGCCTGGTATACCTAGACGACGTCATCGTTCTGGGGAGGAGCTTCGAGGAGCACTACAGCAACCTGAAGGAGATCTTGTTGAAGCTACGGGCTGCACAGCTGAAGTTGAGCCCCAAGAAGTGTCAGCTCTTCCAGAAGCGGGTCCAGTACATTGGGCATATCGTCACCGAGGAAGGGGTGCGCACCGACCCAGAAAAGACCGCAGCTGTGAGGGAGTGGCCAGTTCCGAAGGACAAGTCCCAACTACGAAGCTTCCTGGGACTCTGCACTTATTACCGTCGCTTCGTGAGAGGATTCGCCGACATCGCCAAACCTTTACATCGACTGACTGAGAAGGACCAACTCTTCACGTAGACAGCAGAATGCCACAGTGCCTTCGAACAACTCAAGCAGGCTCTGTGCACCGCACCTATTCTGGCCTACCCCTGACCTGGAACAAGGTTCATCGTCGATACCGATGCCAGCGACTTTGGCATAGGGGGAATCCTGTCGCAAGTAGTGGACAGCGAGGAGAGAGTAGTGGCCTACTTCAGAAAGGCCCTGTCAAAGCCAGAAAGGAACTACTGCGTCACCAGCAAGGAGCTGCTCGCCATCGTGAAGACCATTGAACACTTCCACAAATACCTGTACGGGCAAGAATTTCTCATCAGGACCGACCATGCATCCCTGCGGTGGCTCCTGAACTTCAAGCAGCCCGAGGGTCAACTCGCGCGGTGGTTAGAGAGGCTTCAACAGTACAACTTTGAGATTCAGCACAGGAAAGGCCAACTGCATTCTAACGCCGACGCCCTGTCACGAAGACCGTGCCCCGAAGACTGCACCTTCTGTGCCCGAAGGGAGGAGAACACCGGGATACAGTGCCGACGGACTACTGTGGAACTTCAGGGGAACTGGAGCCGCGAATCTTTCACGCGGGCACAAGCAGAAGATGATGACCTGGGACTGATAGCCGAATGGAAGAGGGCCTGTGTCCCCAGACCCGGGTGGAACATTGTGAGTGACTGCAGCCCAAAGTTTAAGTCCTACTGGGCACAGTGGGACTCGCTGATTGTAAGGGATGGCCTCATCTGCCGCGCCTGGGACAGCACCGACGGGAAGACATCTCGGGAACAAGTCGTCGTTCCAAAGGCTATGACGGAGGAAGTCCTGAAGGAAGTTCATGGAGGATCATCTGGTGGACACCTAGGGATAAAGAAGACCCTGGAGAAGCTGAGAGAGCGATTCTACTGGATCGGATGCCGAACAGACGTGGAGAACCACTGCGCGAGGTGCCACGATTGCGCAGCCAGCAAGGGTCCAGGACGAAGACGACGGGGTCCACTGAAGACCTACAACGTGGGCGGCCCCATGGAGAGAGTGGCCATCGATGTTGCTGGGCCATTCCCTTTAAGCGAGGCAGGGAACCGCTACATATTAGTCGTCAGCGACTACTTTACCAAATGGCCGGAGGCGTATGCGCTCCCTAACCAAGAAGCCGCGACGATTGCAGAGACCCTGGTGAAGGAATTCGTCAGCCGGTACGGAGTACCCCTGGAGCTGCACTCCGACCAAGGGAGGAACTTCGAGTCGCAGGTGTTCCAGAACCTATGCCAGCTGCTGGGAATCCGGAAGACAAGGACAACGCCGCTACACCCTCAGTCCGACGGGATGGTAGAGCGATTCAATCGCACCATCGAGAAGCATCTCCGAATTGTCGTCAGCGAGCACCAGAGGGATTGGGACAAACATCTTCCACTATTTCTCCTGGCCTACCGCGCCGCCGTGCATGAAGCCACCGGGTGCACACCAGCCCGGGCCATGTTTGGGAGGGAGCTCCGTCTACCTGTCGATCTTGCCTTCGGCCGACCTGGGAATGATCCGATCCCGGTAAGCCAGTATTGTCAAGAACTGGTCGACCAACTGTAGGACGTACACGCGTTCACGAGGAGGAAGCTACGGATCGAGACCGACCGAATGAAGACCCGATACGACCAGCAGACGGATGCCGGCGGATTCCACGAGGACGACCTGGTCTGGCTCTTCAACCCATTACGGAAGAAAGGCCTGTCACCCAAACTGCAGAAGTCCTGGGAGGGCCCGTACCGAGTCGTGAAACGGATCAACGATGTCGTCTACCGGATCCAGCGGAGTCCGAGGGCGAAGATGAAGATCGTGCATCGAGATCGCCTGGCAGCCTACGGAGGGACACAGACGGACCAATGATTGATCGGGACGATCAGCCTTTTTAGGAAGGGGGTGGTGTTACGGCTGTGAGTTTGTGTCATCACTCGCCGCATGAGTCACAACTGCCCCAGGGCTGGGCTGTGTCCTGCCTCCTGTATTGCGCGCGCCTTATGCAACGGGCTACTAAGACAAAGGGATAGTCCAGAATATTCGTGACTGGACCAGCGATGGAAACCTCGAGAAGCCGTGGACCCTGGATGGATCTAGAAGCATTTATTGAGTCACCGGCCTGCTATATAAGAGTGACCCGTGAAGCAGTGGTTGTTGTGTCTTACGAGCTAGTGCGAGCGATTATCTTGTGCGACAGAAGTGTGGTGACGAAGTGCTGTGCGAGTTACGAAATCCAGTGACATTGTTTCTCCAGCTTGTGGACAGCGAAATAGCCTGCAGCAAGTGATCGTAAGTAATTGTGGTCGGTGAACATAAAGGAGAGGAGCAGGTAGTTTCTGTCAAGGCCACCGTACTCATTAGGACGGATTAACTTCTGTGATCTGTTGACAAGTGGAAGGGCCAAGAGCGCTCAAGGAAGAGACTTGAGGAAACTGGAGTAAGGCTCCTAATTGCTTGTATTTGCTGATTAGTGTAATTTTCTGGCCACAATAAAGTTAATTATTTCTTTAAGCAGTAATTGGTGTTGTGCTTTGTACCCCCACCGTAATCCAGTTAACAAAAGTGCCACTAGGGGGTGGCACGTAACAATATGTAAGCTACCTCATGTGTAGAGTATATGTGCAATTTTAAAAACTGTCTTCAGCAGAGATAAACAGTTTAAAATTCAAAATGGGGACTGTCAATTAGTCGGGATTCACCATTTCCCTGGTAAGTGAAACACTTATTATCTTATTAACCTAATTTTGCTCTATTTATTGGAGGTTACTTTGTAACGTAGCAGCTTCAATCTTTCAGAAATGTATTATTAAATTTTGTATTTCTTCTATAGTGATAAATTACAAGCGCCAGTGTGAGTCAATGAAACTCAACCAAATCCGGTCTATTAGATTAGCAGTTTGTCTTTTCTATCACTACGCGCGCTAGTGTGAAATAATGCAGTGTTTCACTTAAGCCCTTATAACTACTTCCGGTGTGAAGATTTTTCAAAAAAATCAAAAAAATGCTTGAGGTTATTGAACCCAGGAACACATTAATGAAACAATTATGTAAATAACTTTATTTGGGTAGGATTCGAATTAAAAGCAAACCGACTAAAGAAATAAGCCATTTTAGGCTGGTATTCTGGAAATGAATTTAGGCCAGGAAGTGATCTTCAAAATTCGTATGTTAAGTTCGATAGAGCTCTCCATGTCACAATTTGAGACCGATCCGGGCTTTTTAGCGCTTCAACATTTGGCACAATTAGGGAAATTGCTTAATTTAACGTTTTTGCTAAGATGGTCCTACTTTGTCTCCTAAGAAATGTTTTCAACCTTAAAAGGAAATGTATTTCAATCCGAATTACGTAAATATATTTCATTTTTATAATCTTGTGAACGTAACTCTGATAACTTTTGTTGATAATGAGAAATGAACAAATTATGATTTGATGGTTTGTACAGAGTATTAAGGACAATTCAAAGATTCATGCTTGGAACTGCATTTGAACCGTTAAATGGCACAGTGCTCAAATCCAGATTATTACACCCGCGGCTTGAGCTACGCCTGCGAGTCTAACGACAGAATTAAGAGTGTCAACATGAATATGAAGACGTTTGGGAGCCTTGGAAACGAAAGTAGAAAGTGTTAGACATCTGAAAACGTCTCCTTGATTTGATCATTACATCCAAGGAATGTTTGCTCATGATGAAATATTAGAGCGATGTTTTGCAAAACACAGAAAAATTCAAGCCAAGCCTTAGCACTGAGCTATTGTTCATTTTTTAAAATTTTAAATCACTTAGGGACTTGCCACATTATAGTCATTTAGCCCTGTGTACTTTGGTATACAGGGTGTAATTGATATGATGGAAGTCCGTTACACTGGTGATAGAAGAGACTATTCTAAGCTTCCTAGGTAAAAAAAATGTCACCTATCTTGAAATTGAAAACGAATCATTAAAAAGTCAATGTTTTTAATTTTCTCAGAAACTAATCAAGCAGAAAGTGGTGCGGCAGGCTGGGGGAAACGAGGTGGAGCAAGGCGTGACGACGCGCGGAGGGGAAGTTGTTACGTAATTGGAGCATTGACATTATCGGTTGACTTGAGGGATGGTAGGCTATCAGCTGTTATGAGGATAAGCGGTACCGTCTCGTAAGAAAATGTGCATTGCCGTTGTTCTTGTTGTTGTTGTTGTTGACAACGCACGCAATGGCTTGGGGCGTTAGGATCGGTAGTATTGTGTAGCCTACTTTGTAAGTGTGTAATTCATTGATTGATGTTCATGTATAAAATAATTTCAATACTCAGCCCTATTTATCATTGGCATCCGTGTCGGACCTCCTGTTGACTAGTTTCTGAAAATACTAAAAACATTCACTTAATGAAATACAGTATGACAAAATTCCGACATCCCGTAGTCTGTTCAGAACTAGGCATTTAAGACGGAAGTAAAATACTTGATGTTTTGTTTGAGAGGCTTGGCGATTTTGGTCATTTAGCCCCATGTAGCTGGGTGTGAGTAGAATTTGTGCGATAACCTGTGTTTTTGTGGTTTCTGTAGTAATGTGGGTATTTGTAATTCAGGTGAGGATTCGGAAGAAGGCGCCGGCCCCGTGGTGTTGGGACAGCGCAACTGCCTCTCACCCGGCGGCCTTCGGTTCGATTCCCGGCTCCATCAGGGATATTAGAAACTGACGTGAGGGCTGCAACGGGGTGCACTAAGCCTCGTGAGGGCAATTCAGTAGCTGTCTGACAGTGAGGCAGTGCCCCAGTCAGGAAAATAAAGATTAATGGCCGAGGGGACCCGATGCACTGACCACGCGTCACCCTAATATCTGCAGGCCAAATGGCTGGAAAACGGTCCTTGGTAGGCCTAGGCCCTTCATGGGCTGCACTGCCAGCGGTTATGGTTATTGGGAAGAAGGCGGCCGTGGCCTTAAGTTAGGAACCATCCCGGCATTTGCCTTGGGTAGAAGTGGGAACCCAAGTAAAACTACTTCCAAGATATAACACTAGTGCGGTACCACATGTTCATATTGTGAATTGTCACATCCCATCTCCAGCCCTGTGGTGGCCATAAACTGGAGAGGGGGGGGGGGGGTTGATTTATTGGTCAATCAACAATGTACATCCATATGAAAATACACGAAAATGAAAATCATAAAATACATTGTTATAATACAGTGTTATAATAATAATAATAATAATAATAATAATAATAATAATAACAACAATACAGCAAATATAGCGAGTTGGTCGGCCCTACCAAAAGGCAATGGCAGTAGAACGGGTTAAGACCATACCAATCATTGTCTCAAGTTCAGGCGTGATCCCAAGTACCTTGCTCCAAGGCCAAAAAGAACTGGATCGGGATACTCAACTGTAAAAACTAATGCAAAAGGCAGTAGTTCTCTCAACAACCCGACTCGTCCGGAAGTTCTTGGGTAGCGATTTCGACTTTCCAGCTTAGAAGTGGCTTTTTCAGTACAGTAACTATACTTTGGTTCCCTGAAGCCCGCATAGATATGTTGTGATGTACCAGTAATGTGCTGTAAGTTATGTACTGTATAATAGACTACAATACTAATAATTAAACGATATAATAATGTTATTGGTTTTACGTCCCTTTTAACTACACTGGCTTTTAGAGACGCCGGGGTGCCGGAATTTTGCCCCGAAGGGGATCTTTAACGTGCCAGTAAATCTACTGACACGGTTCCCTCGCATTTGCACACCCTCAAATGCCAGCTGACTGCGCCAGGTTTCGAACCTGCAACCTTGGGCTCAGCAAGCGAGAACGTTACCCCTGAGCCACGCAGCCAGACTAATTAAACGATAGCGAGGCTGTGTAGCTTAGGTAGTACAGTGCTATCCTTCTCGAGGGTTCGATCTAGGCTCAGTCATGTTATAAATGCCGATGGATGTAATGGCACGTACATGAAACTCTGTGAACACAACATTACGGAATCTCGACATACCCGAAAAAAAAATAGTGTGTCGAACAACTTATTCTTCATCTTTCTTCGAATGAGCTAACTATGGACTACGTAGGTTAACCAAAATGGTTTTCAGCTTGATCAGTTGTGATTGGTTTCACGTTCTTAAGAGTCTTCTTCCTAGCCCATATCTCCTTCATTTTCTGACTTTGTAATTGTTTAGCAGCTTCTGAACTCTTTGGTCTCTGCCCTTTCTTAAGCTTAATCTATGGGTCTTCTTTTAACATATTATTATTATTATTAGTAGTAGTAGTATTAGTAGTAGTAGTGGTCCCGGGATGGGTTTTGTCAAGAAGACAGGGTGTGGTTTTTTAGCGGGTAAGAATCCCACACTCTTGAGGAGTGCGGACCCTTCTCAAGGTCTTATGCAAGATGTTTCCCCTTCCCTCGTAAAAAATAAAATAAAATTGTATTAGACTATTAAACAAATTATAAGAGATTATGTCTTTACTGAACGTTATTTATTTTTAATTAGGGTTCCAATTGTTTAGGACGTTCAGGAAATAAACATTTTTGGTAACAATGATGATACAATTTTCCTAAGAAAATATGCATTGTCCGTTGAGCCATAATATATTTAAACACAAATAGTGCTAAATGTTCCGGCATAACTCAACAAGATGACAGTGTTTCGCCCCGGTGTGCTATTGGGCTCTTCAGTTGGTTAAAGCACACCTCACCAAGACACTGTCTAGTGCACACTGGGAAGGCCATTGCAAGACGTATTTGATACATGTGTATCCGCGTCACATTTAGCACTATTTGTGTTTAAATATATTATGGCTCAACGGACAATGCATATTTTCTTATGAAAATTGTATATTCAATGCCAAGGTAAGGTTATAATTGCTTTGGAATGGAGTTTCGACTCCCATAGTGCACTGGCTTGCTCGTGACGCGGATACACATGTATCAAATACGTCTTGCAATGGCATTCCCAGTGTGCACTAGACAGTGTCTTGGTGAGGTGTGCTTTAACCAACTGAAGAGCCCAATAGCACACCGGGGCGAAACACTGTCATCTTGTTGAGTTATGCCGGAACATTTAGCACTATTTGTGTTTAAATATATTATGGCTCAACGGACAATGCATATTTTCTTATGAAAATTGTATATTCAATGCCAAGGTAAGGTTATAATTGTTTTGGAATGGAGTTTCGACTCCCATAGTGCACTGGCTTGCTCGTGACGCGGATACACATGTATCAAATACGTCTTGCAATGGCCTTCCCAGTGTGCACTAGACAGTGTCTTGGTGAGGTGTGCTTTAACCAACTGAAGAGCCCAATAGCACACCGGGGCGAAACACTGTCATCTTGTTGAGTTATGCCGGAACATTTAGCACTATTTGTGTTTAAATAACAATGATGATGGAAGAGATTTGCAAGCTTGTTGTGATGGTTGTTGTTAATTAATTTTAGGGGCTTGGGACATTTGTTTATCAGCCCCGTTTAGTTGGGTGAGTGTTGAATTTGTCTGATAAACTGTGTTTCTGTGGTGACTGTAGTAGTATGTGTAGCTTTAGTTATTAGGGTCGTGAATGAGGTTTGTGTCCCGGGACTCCGAGTACCATACTATCCCGGTATGTTCTTGGAAAGCACGTGGAAGAATCCGGGGAAATCCAAACTCAGGATAGCCACTGTCGGTGCTGAGTTCGGACCTCCAATAATCAGACTTGCTGCTATCGTGGTGCACGATTAACTGCGCAAGCCTACACTGCTGCGTTAGGAAAGGAAACATCCGTGGTCTTATGAAGTGACATCCCAACTTGACCATCGTGGGTTGCCACGGGAAATCATCTTGTGATGATGGTGGGAAGTAAGGAAGCTTGTGGTTTTACAAGGCCGTAAATATCGTGATCATGAGCTACTGGACCTCCTTTTTATGTAGAATACGAACCACAGGACTTGAAATTTCACTTCGAAAATCTCACATGCATTGACCGGGAAACGAACCCGCTATTTAATTCATTTAATTCATGCATTACTCAATTAATCATCATCGCCTCGAAGGAGTACGCCAGGGTATCAGTCACGAAGTGATGCCCTGTCATCTGCAGCTGGTGTAAAAGTGTAACAAAGGGGAAGAACAGAGCTGTGAAATCTGGCCGCTGGTATTATGTTATTAGCGGGTTTTAGCGGAAACTCGTACGGAATGCTGTGGGTTTTTAGTTAGTACAGGATTAATCTCATCCATCAACATGACTGCAAGCCTTAATGGCTCAGACGGTTAGTTGTTGTCTTAATGACTCGAAGTTTACGGATTCAATCCAGCTCTGGCCAGTATCCTTGAACGTGTGATTTAAAGGTAACATCCCTGCGTCGTTGGCTTGCGGCACGTTAAAGGCCGGTATTATAGTATCAAATATCTTTTATAAAAGATTACGAGAGTGCAATGGCGAAATCTTTTATAAAATTTATTTTATAAAAGGTAGGAGCATCATGATATCTTTGATGAAATATTCAAACCAAAATGGCGGATCATAACAGCTGGAATATTACCACAACAAAGATGCTCATATCAGAGTGTGGTATGCATGAGATGTTTCATAATGGCATAAAATATGTAAAAACATGAATAAAAGATAGAAACTGCACGTAAAAATAGCCGAGGCTATAAGCGCTTTACATATACGACGCACATTTCAGGTTATAAAGAAGAATTAAATAGTTCAATATCACAATTATCTGCAAAAATCTAATTAATACATTTATTTTTTTCCAGGAGTGTCGTTACATATTTACATCTTGGACCCCGCCCATTTATTGGGCACAGTCGTGTTGACCGACTGAAGAACTACAAATTAACATATTAACATAGTTATGTGCATGACACAAGTGTTTCAGTTAGAAGTTGCAAGCCTGCACAACACTGAGAATTTAAAAAGAAAAAATGGGTGAGACCTACAGTTGATCGTACACAAATAAGGGAATAATTGTGTTTTACGGGAAGTTTCATCCCAGTGGCTGATGCCCTTGAAACAAATATACAGTACATGCAAGTACAGTTACAACGTAGGTAGGCCTATTTAGGTATATTTAATGAGCAATTGTTATTCCAATTTACTGTATACAACACCAAACAAAAGTACATTTGTAGTCATCATAAATGATACCCACACTAATTAAAAATGAAACATTGGTCCTCACTTTACAAAAGGTGTTCAATGTGGCCACCGCCAGCCTGAACGCATGCTTCGCAGCGATGAAGCCAGATTCTCCGTACATGTTCACACGTCCTGATGTCGTTCCTTATTGAGGCGAGAGCAGAAAATACACGCCTTTGGAATTCTTCGGGATTATTCACTTCACTCCTGTACACCAGTTCCTTTATATGGTCCCAGAAAAAAAAATCTAAGGGATTTAAGTCAGGGCTTCGGGCCGGTCACTGCACAGGACCATTTCGACCAAACCACGGGCCAGCAAACATCGTGTCTATGTACTCTCACACCGGCCGAACGATGTGAGGGGGCGCACCATCGTGAAGAAACCACATATCCCTTCGTATGTGCAGAGGAATGTCATCTAGAGTCCTCCGACAACGTTTCAGTTAGGAACTGTAAATACTCTTGGCCTGTCAAACGCGGTGGGAGTATGCAAGGACCAATGATTTTGTCCCCGATGATTCCTACCCATACGTTCAATGAGAACCTATGTTCAAAGTTACTCCGAACAACATGATCGGGATTTTCTTCACTCCAAATATGGTTGTTATGGAAATTCAGTATTCCATCACGTGTGAAACACGATCATCAGCAGCTAATATTCTTGAGAGAAAATCCGGTTGTTGCTGTTGCTTTCCCAATAACCACTGACAAAATAGTACCCTACGGTGACGATCTGCTGCTTGAAGGTGCTGAACACGTTGCACGTGGTATGGCTACGACAACTGCTCCCTAAGTGTTCGGTGAACAATGGAGTGAGATACACCCACCTCACGGGCAATACCTCTGCTGCTCCTCCTTGGATCATCGTCTACTGCTTCCAGTGTCTCCTCTTCGCCTGCCATCACACGCTGTTCTTGTGAACGGCCCCTTCCCTCACAATTGGGCTGTAGTACTCCAGTGTCTCGAAGTCTTTGAGCTACTATAACAAAGGTCCGGTCACATGGTTACGTGCCGGGTGCGACCGTGTTGGATGCGACCCTCCAAAAATCGTGCCAGTAGCGACCCTGCTAGTTGCTTACAGTGCCGCATGCGACTCATTGTTCGAGAGAAGAATTTTTACGGTGCGCTGTTTTAACTTAATTTACTCCTACTGTCGACCAAAATATTATTTACACTCGAGTTTAGAAGATGTTTGTGAAGTATCCAATTGGCCTACATAAAATCCAATCACATCATCATTTTTATCGTTATATTTTATGTTAAGTCAAGTAAGTTTGGAATTTTTCATTCATATTTTAATATTTTTTTATCGTAGCTGGATCACAAAACGTACCCGTTTTTAAGCGTGTTTCAACCAAGCATCACATTTAAGAATTAGTTTCTCAAACACCCGTCATCAGATTGAATCCAAGTTTCAACACAATGTACATTGGAATATTTTATAACTGGTTTATTAATTTCAAAATGTTGTGTGTCCAAGGAATAAAATTGGTAACACTTTTGTAAGATAACTTTTTCTCGGTACGGGGTGGTTGGAAAATTGCGTTCTTGGTCGCGTTGTAATCCTTATATATCAAAAGTCTATGCTGTAGGACTGTGAAATACATAAATGAATGTACTTATTTTATATCGGTTTGTATTTGTACGGGATAAAACGACATCGTTCACCAGCTTGCCGATACGGGGAAGGCTGTACAGCGTCGCCGCGATGGAGTACCGGTAACCCCACGCGGTATGCCGCGCCTCACTCTGAATTACATGGACACTTTCATTGGCTATTTAAAATTAACTTGCCATTAACTTCATTAATTCAAGCAAATGGTATTAAGAAGACGTGAAAAGCATTTTCAATCAGCTTTTCTCATGAGGGCTTTGTACCTCCAATAGCAGCTCTATTTTTTTTGTCATTTTTAGATTATTGTTAAGTTTTTTAATGTTCTTTTATTATTTGCGTTTATCTATTTACAATACATACATTGGTTTAAGTCACCGACAGCGGTAGCTACACTCGCTAACGCTCAGCGCTAGGCCATGGGGCCAAGCTGTCTGTGGACTCGGTAGACGTTGGTTCGAGCCCCATCGTCGGCTGACCATGAAATGGTTTTCCGTGGTTTCCCATTATCAACTCCAGGTAAATGCTGTGATAGGCCACGGCCACTTCCTTCCACATCCTTGCCCAGTTCAATTCATTTCATCCCTCAATAACCCCTCTCATGAGGTTGGCGTTGGCAAGGGAATCTGTCCGTAAAAAACACCCACCACGTCGCATCTCATCCCCGACCCCATTGAAAACGGGAATAATAAGGGGTAGATTTACACACATTTGTTTAAGTCACTTACAATTCATCACCAGGAATATCATCATCAATGTTTAATGTTTACAACTTGCACTTCAATATCTTTCGGAAGGCCTATTTTAATTTATGAAAAAAATAGGCTTATGAGATCACCGTCTACATGACGGGGTATTCCTGCCTCCCCCAGAAAGATATGTTAGAAATTCCCAGATTCCACCGATACATCAGTGCTTGGGTCGCTAGTGGCACGATGGCAAATTGGTGGGTCGCTTGTGGCACGGGTCGCAACGGCACGGTAGCATCCGCCACGACACCGGTCACATGGATGCCCTCGATTTGGAAATCGTTGTCGATAAATCCATACTGCCCTTCCACTGTTATACCTTGCTTCACCATAAATTAACAGAATATCACACAACTCTTGATCGGAGAAGACTGACATTTCAAATGTCCACTGTGTTCGTAAAGGAAGGAAGCTTGTAGTTTAACGAACTGACCTGAAGCAGTCTAATGGCGATATTCACAGCCCGGTGTGGGCATGAGCGAACGTGAGGGGAGGAGATGGTGACGTAACGTATTGCCCTTACGTTGAGCTAACGGTTGTTGTTTACATCAAAAGGCCAAACGTCACAAACGTCATCTGGCCCACATCAAACAAATTATACCCTAGTGATGGTGTCTTTACTGGAAGCTATTCTTTTATAAAATAGGGCTCCATCTCTCTAGGACATTCAGTAAATAACATTTCTTGTTGACAATGATGATGGAAGATGATGATGATGATGATGATGATGATTATAATTGTTGTTTTAAGGGGCCTAATATCTAGGTTATGATAAAAGAGAATAGCAATGAACGGAAAGCTTGTTGTGTTGGTCGTTGTTTCTAATTCAGTTAAGATGCATGCACCTTTGGTTATCGGCCCCGTGTATTTGGGTGGGAATTGGAATTATCTGATAAACTGTGATTCTGTGATGAGTGTAGTAGTGAAAATAAGTTTGTAGTTTTACCTGTCCGTTAATCTCGTGATCATGAGCCACGGGAATCAGTACGTGGAATCCGAACCACAGGACATGGCATTTCACTTTGAATGAATCACACATGCATTGACCGGGAATCAAACTCGGTCCGCAGTGGTGAGAGCCCAACAGCTGGACCGCTGCGCCATCACGCCCAGACTTGCATATCGGCCGGTAATGGTAATCTGTCCAAACACTTGCACCACATGTAGATGATGATGATAATAATAATAATAGGCTAATTATAATAATAATAATAATAATAGTCTAATAATAATAATAATACGAGTCAGCATGTGTACTTCTGGTGGCAGAGTGCTAACCTTCCTGAGGGTGCGATCTACGTTCAGTCATGTAGTAAATGAATGGGATCTAATGCGATCATGTCCATGGATTTCATGGCACATACAAGAAATCCTACGTACATAAAAGTCTGGCAACTCGACATACCAAAAAGAAACATAAAAGAAGTTAGTGTGTCTAAAAGCCTATTATTACTATTATTAGTATTATTAATATTTTTATTACTGTTGTTGCACTATCTTCACACAAAGATAGACCAACGGTTCGTTAAATTAATTTACCAAATCTTTAGGATTTCTATTTTTTATGCATAGTCCATGTGGCTGGCAAAATCCTAGACAGATCCACCATCACTAGTCATGTAGCCACTCCCCATGAAGGTGTGAATCAGCTGTTCATAGGCTCGGTTTGTGTATTTCAATGTAATTGGCAGACAAGGCGAGTAGGTCACTCGACTTCAGACTCTTGTCAACATTCCTCAGCGTAGGAGGGGAGGGCGACGGGGAGAAGTCAGCTGTGCTGCTAAGGGGAACGCAGCCTAAGCCCTTTTCCAAGACATTGACCGACGATTTTTGTGATTTAATTCCACCTACACTAATTAAGATACGACTAAATTTCATGAAGACAATTGCTTAGAATAGTCTCTACTATCACCAGTGTAATGGACTTCCATCATATCAAATACACCCTGTATATACAGTATATCGAAAATATTGTCTGATAGCCTGTGTTATTGTGGTGCATATAGTACAAGTGTGTGTATTTGTGATTGAGACTAGGATTGAATCGGAGGTGGCATTGGGCCTAAACATTTCGGAACCATCCTAGCATTTGCCTGAAGTAGAAGTGGTAAACCATGAGAAACCAATTCAAGGTTGGCTGAGGAGGGAATCAAACCTACCTCTTCACAATTTTGTCTCATGAGTGTGAATGTACCTCATTTGAACCCTTAGACCAGAATAAAATGTCTTGGCAGAGCCAGGAATCAAACCCGGACCTTTGGGACGACAGCGGAGAATATTAGTCACTACACCACGAGGTGTCGACAAGAATTATTTTCAACTGATATAAAATTACAATATCAGCAATTGCACATAAAGTAATCTCCCGTTGATTGTATAATTAGCAGCACTTGTTAGTCATTCATGGTGTGGGAAATACTGTGTTATCCGGCACTATGGAAGCATGCAAGACAAAACAAACAGTGTACTCTGTTCAGTCATTAATTTATGAATATCATATCCGCTCATTTCCCAGTTGGAACACAAAGCGAGTACTATCAATCCGTACGGGAGACGTGGTGTTACATATTGGCATTTTGAACATTGCAATAAATCAAATCCATAAAGGTAAACAATTCTTGACTTCATGAAAATCAAGGAATAGTTGAAGTTAAATACCTGTCACCATGATGAAAATTCACTGCAATCAAAGTGTGAAATAAAATATGTCGACTGCAGCTAAGTTCATTGTTGTTGTTTATCGCTATGTGTCTCGTTATCTCCTGATACATTTAGGGGTAGATGACCTTACTGTTTCGTCCCTTGAAACAACAATCATCATCATCAACATCATTTCCTTTTATACTTAAATGCAAGGATACAACTCATTTCTTCATTCAAAATAGGCTTAGATTATAATACAAGTAGTTCCGTGGAGAACTAAATAGCCTATTTTCATATATTACACCAGTCGAATACATATTCCATACGTTGGACTAAATAGCTTTGGGTACACGACCTATACTGTAATAAAATATAGAGCAAGAATTTCAAACTCCATGCTCTATGTTCAAACGTTGTAGGCATTTCAGACAAGAAACTAAAAATTATTTTAAAACAGCAATATTTGCGTCCTATTGTATTAGTACTTGCCCTGTCTTACATTAAACCTTTCATCGTTACAGAATATAAGCCACACCAACATACCATCTTCACTGGAAAGTATGTTTCAAAGACGCACGATAAGGCTAATCTGCATTACATGAATACACCCCTGAAAATTTATGTACCAGTTCATGGTACTGGTTTATCGACCTACCGAGAGACCGTTCCAATAGCACATCAGTAGAATGTGTTCCTTTTCAGAAATTAATAGAGGTATAACCTGCATTTTGCGATAGCCACATTAGAAAATTGGCCTGATGACCTCGTGTTTTCTCCCCTTACAGCAATTACAACCAGCACCACAACTACAATAAAATATTAAATGCTCTAAAGAACATGAAACTGAAGTTCATTATGATTCCATTCGCGAGATGGGAACTGTAACGAGACACAGCTGTAAAATTAAGAAAAGTCAATTGTGCGGCTCATATAATTTACGAAAGGCAAGTTACATAATTCAATGACATTAGATTAATAATATTATAATAATTATTATTATTATTTAGGTTCATTATCCAAAGCTTCTCTTCCATCGCTTGAACACAATACCGCGAAAAAATAACTAACTTTAAATATTGGAATACCGCATGGGCATACCCATGTTGTTTAAGATTTCTTTTAGAATTTTTAAAGTTGTACATCTACTTATTTGGCCTCCATCACCCTGCACACTTTCGGTTTGATTGCTGTAGTAGTTTCGGAGATATTGAGAACTGGTGAAACATTTCTCATCACTGGCATGTTCGATTGTTTTATATGTAGGCCATATAATAATATACCAGCAGATGAAGATTAGTATGGTAGTTAGTTATATGACTTTCCAATTCGATCGCTTGAATAGGACTGAAACATGAAAGCGTAATTTTTAATTTTAGCATGGCTGCCATCTGATTTTCCCATAAAAATTGAATTGAATTTGTTTACAGATTTACCGTGCTATGTTTCATTGCGCTTAAATGAATGAATCGCGAGGAAAGCCCATTCAAATGCTTAAAATTCACTTGGCCGTCATCATGGTTTTGTACTCATCTGGTTATTGAAAGTTGCCTAGATAATTTTGTTTTACGAGCTTCTATCGCCATACAAAAGTTCAGTTTGTTTGCTGTAATAGATTCGTAGATATTGAGAACAGGTGAAATATGACTACAGGTCGTCATGTTGGATTGTTTCTCTCTACAGGACATAGGACTGGTATGTGAATGTAAGTAGGGATGTCCATTACAGAAACTTTTATTTCGATCACTTTAATTAAGACACCAGAAACCAAAATATATTTAAAAATATTCCCACAGCCAACATGTTGAATTTTCCGAAACTTTTGAATTAAATTAGATGCCGGTATATTAATCCCTGCACTTGGAGCCGATGGCGAGAGATGCCCGTAGCCCCTTAAACGACGTAACGGCAGAACAGAAACTCACATTGTACAGACCAAAGGCATCAAATGTGATGCACAAATCATGTCGTCATTTGTCTCGTAAAATAATCCAGGAATTCCATTACATCTTTTGTAATCAATGACTCCACCTCGTGACGATTATTGCTAGCTTTCTTAGCTGTTACCAAGGAGCTATGGATTCAATTCACAGCTCTGATAAGACATTTAAAACTGGTCTGAAGACTGGAATGGGGTCCACTCAGCCTCTTGAGGCAGAATCCTGAAGAGGCGGGTTCGATTCCCACTTCAGTTTTTTTTATAAATGGCTTTCCTTTGTTTCCCACATTTGTTCAAAGCAAATGCCATTGCGGTACCGGTGCATACATTTAATCCACGGTTATCTCCTACACGAGTTCCATTCCTAATTACAAATTTTCACACTACTACTGCCAACACAATGACTCAGATTATCATACAGATTCCACACAAGTACTCGAGAACAGCAACAACTGTCTTGAAAGAGACGTTTCCAAAACATCTTGTAGAAAATGGACCGTAATTTTAATTTTCTATCTCAATGAAATGAGGAAATGTCACCTCAGGACTTCTCATCATCACATTCTCATCTTGATCAGAAGCCGGAAGTAAAGGGAATTCTTTTCTTTACGCTTTAATTCAGATCACACACCGCAGTCAAGCTGACAAATGAAATACACTTCCAAACTTCGATGCAAAGTACTTCAAGAAATCACGTCTTGTTCGTAGTCATTATGATGATGATTAACTAACAAGGAGTCTCTTGTCTGTATTTAGTTGATCATTTTATTCCTCATTAACTGTAGCGTATGGCATTAAAATATGTTACTTAATTTGTGTGGAGTCCAACGAACCACTATGTTTCAGCTAATACATCTCATGTATTTTGTGGTGTATGAATGAATGGGTATCAAAACTTCTGTGGTGTAAAACAGCTGTTTGTCGCTCTGTTTAAAAAACCACATCCAGTAAGCAATGAAGCGCCAGAAAATTTGATCGAAAAAAGAAATTTGAAATGGAGATTATAATTAAAGCGAAACAATTTCTGAAGCGCAAAGCGTTCGTTTTCGATATTCCTTGTCCGACATGTCTCTAAGACCAGAAATATAAATCTAGAATTTCATATTCTCGTCGATGAAGACGCAAAAGCCCGTATGTTCACGCTCACTCGCTACGCCAAAGGGTCCCGTAGGAAAAATTCGGTTAAAGAATACTTCCATATGGCTAACAAATGTAACTAACCAGGTATAGCGGCTTCACCAACGAGATATTTTGACGGAGAGCTTCCTTTAGACTGTTGATTATAAGCTAATAGTGATTATATTTTTCATCAGCCTCTTATCCTGTTATTGTGAGCCAGAAACGTCAAAAATGAACATAATTGGGCTTATGTCTGTGAACCTTCAAAATGTCAAATAAATAAATAATAGAAATAACATATGGCACTCCTATCAATGTCTCCAACGGACCTTCAAGCAGCAGACAGGAACTCACTAAAGATAAATGGCACGAGGACTAAAGTAAAAAAAATTAAGAAAAGCAGGGCGAACAGCCAAAATAAACCAATTAACGTACGGGAACAGAGTCTTAGAGATGTCACCCGCATTCAAATACCTGGGAATAACACTGCTGACAACTGGAGCAACATTCACCATTCACATTAGGGAAAGAACAGCTGCCTCAACAATGGCTATGAACGAGATACAAAAACCCCACAAGATATCAAACAACACTGCAATGACCCCCTTTAAACGGAAAGTTACCCCAGTAACAACATACGGCATCCAACTAATATGGAAACAGTTTAGCATACCCAATATGAGGTAACTTGAAAATATAAAAGATACCTGAAACGCATCCTCCAGATCTCCAAATTCACCGAAAACAGACTATCATACATAATAGCCAACGAATCATTCTTTCTGGATGGCATCAAGTCCACCTTCAACCTACAGTACACACCGGCCTCTACCTTCGTCCTTGATGATAGAAGGGATAAGGCCCGGCAGATTCCAGCGGATATCCACTCCACGGAATCACTACATACACACACATGGAAAGGTCCAAACTTCGAGCTGAGACATGTCTACACAAGAATCGCCGCCCACGGCTGTCACTGGAATATCTGCACGACTGTCGGCCACCACACACCGGAAGACAACTGCAAATGCCAGCTGTGTGGAATTAAATGTACGAAGGACCATCTGAGGAACTCCTCCATGCCTTATGTGTACATTGTGCTTTGTATATACTGTAATAATTAATAAAATAAATAAATAAATAACTCTCTTTATTAGGTTCTGGGTTAGGGGTAGGTGCCCCTATTCCCTAATGCATACGCGTAGCGAGTAGCGTGAAGCATGACCACGCTGAGCTGGTGGATGACATCACATTTTTGTTTGAAATCCCATAGTAGCCTACAGGTTGCCAGGGAATGTTCTTGGCAGTGCCTACAAGCACCTCCGAGAGATAGCATCACCAGTTACGTTGCCAGCACGGATGTCACCTGCATTAAAACAAACAGTTAACTTTATACTCACCACACCCATTCATAACATATTGTTGCACTCTTCCAATAATCTAACTATACGCACTGACGATTTCGACAGCCCACTCATGTGGCCTTAACCCTATCAAGGACACTGTGCTGCCAACTAAACTGATGACACTACATCTCGCAACTGCACGTAGCCACTGCGGAGAACATTTCCTGGCGTCCTGAATAATGCCAACAAATATTTATTCTTGCTATTCTCGCTTATAATTCTTTCAGGTGACAAATGCTACGCTCTCCTTTATAAAGGAGATGTAATTATCCAACAATTTATTTTGGCTACTTCACAAACAAATGCAGTTTGGGCATCATATCCCCATCATCGAGGTAGGTTGTGAAAAGTAAGAACTTTCGAAATACTTTTTCTAAAAGTATTCATTTCATCGTGTAATACATCTACGAATAATGAACGCTCTTAGAACTTATCAGGCCCATTGTAGAACACCGAGTACAATACTTGCTGCAAAATGTTTGTAAAGAATGTATATACATGTTACTGGTATTCCCTCCCTGGTATTTGCGAATTAGTGTCGTTTAATATAAACCCTTTTATAGGCCTACGTTGTTTGTCACTTCGCTCTAGCTTTCTATGACACTTCGTCAGTGGCATAGGCTGCTATCAACATTAGACCTAACTCTACGCAAGTTGTTCCAGCCGAGCAGCTCACCAGTGAGCAGTGGAGTACTCGCCGCTTTGCGTGAGTAAACCTGCAACATGGAATAGAGCTCTGCTGTGGGAGCTGCCGTCACTGCGCGGTGGATACATCAAGACTGGCAGGAAGCACATGGACTTGTGTTATGACTTTCGCCCAGTGACATATTGGCTATCACCCCCAGTCCCCATCCATCCGTGCTCCGAGCATCACTGCTGAGTACTCGCGTGTACGCATACTCAAACTTGTGGATTTGGGTACCGTAATGACATGCCTACTTAAGAATACAACATTCATCAAAGAGACACATCTTGCTATAATTAAAATGACTGCATATTTTAATGACGTGTATTTAAGAACAAGACACCATTGGAATTTACACACTAGGCTACAAGACATTCATAGAAACTGATGACGATAAAATTGCGCACGAACACAACTATCGTTAATGCCCATATGACTACATATATTCGTTCCGCTACGTGAAAATTCGAAGAATGTTATGAATATTGCCAGGACCCAAACTAAAGCCTTCACAAGTCCATTTCTTAAACCTTACGACACTAATATAAACATTGTACAATATAACATAAATTATGACCGAATTGATATGGCCATATAAGAGACTTCCTTTGCGAAAAATGTTCGTGTTGGCCTCACGGAAGATGGAAGTTCGCCCACTTGTGTCGTGGAACATGGCAGTGGAAGTCACCTCTTCCGAAGAAAATTGTTATTCATAGCTTTTTCAATACCGGTAGTGAAACTTTCTCCAAATACGAGTGTGCAGTGGCTGCCCCCCCCCAAGTCTTGGACTGTCCACTCAGCACTGTCACAGCGTTGTTCCGTAGCGAAGCATATGGCGAAACAAACTCAGCTTACGAGAGTGGAGTGGCTGCCACTCACCCAAGCCTTCAACTATCCGCTCAGCACTGTCACAGCGCTGGTCTGCAGCGAAGCATATAGCGAAATAAACTCAGCTTACGAGAGTGGAGTATCTGCCCCTCCCCCAAGCCTTCAACCGTCCGCTCAGCACTGTCATAGCGCTGTTCTGCAGCGAAGCATATGGCGAAACAAACTCAGCTTACGAGAGTGGAGTCTCTGCCCCTCCCCCAAGCCTTCAACACTGTCATAGGGCAAGTCTGCAGCAAAGCATATGCCGAAATATTCTCCACATGGGGGAGTGCAGTAGTTCCCCCCCGAGGCTTTCAGCTATCTGCTGAGCACTGTCACTAGCACAGGTCTGAAGCGAAGAATATGGCGAAATATTTTCCACTAAGGAAGTGCAATGATTGCCCCTCCCCCTACGCCTTCAGCCACCGCTCAGCACAGTCGTCGGTAGCGCAGGACTGCAGCGAAGCATTGGCGAATAATTCAACTATAAGGTGGGGTAGACCTAACAAATGTGATGTTCAACCGAAGTGAGTAAATATAGATGAATACTGTTAGAAATCAATTATTGACTGCAGAAAATCGACAGTAATAAAAATCGCATGAGGAATATCATTTATGCCACTGCCTTTGTTGCAGTTATACATGATTCTATACGACTATATATTAAACTATATTTTGTCTTATAATTGCCTGCGCTTTCCTCAGGATTTTGCTGTAAAATTTGAGGTTAAGTCACTTAAATCAGTCCCTTTGTTAGGTAGTGAAGGGATGAATTTGCTGGGTACGAACTGCAATCGCCCAATTATGAATTGGCTCATAACATAATTTTTGTTTCAGGTGCTAATCATATTTTAATATCATAATGTAATCACACATAATATTTTGTATTAACTTAATCAGTTTTCAGACGACTTATTTTAGTTAATGTTTTATAGGCGTTAACCACACCCCTGCACATCTCAAAAACGTAACATCCAGCAAAAAATGCATACGGCACAACAACCAACGGGTTGTTCTCATTTGTACGTATACATATTTGCTTAAATACGATCTGGAGATGATCCAACAAAATAAATCCCGACCCCACTCCACTTCTGATTTAGTAACTTACTTCCAAGTGTTTTAATTCCCTTTCAGATATCAATGCACAATATAATCTAGGTTTAAATCACTTTAGATTCACGTTTGGGGATTCCATTTTATGTATGTGCTAATCATGTTAAGGTTCTTTGGACTTTGCTATTTTTTTAAATTGGATGCTTGCTTCTGGAAAATACGTTACTAAATCATGATAGGCTATATAACAACCGATTTTCCCATTCACTACCACATTGGAGGCATTGAACAAATTGTTTGTGAAAAATAACTTTCCAATGCTGACTGCGTTATGACGTAACTTCGGTAATGTCAATAATTGCGGGATGCACCAGGTGAACTTGAAAATGTATTCCCTCCCATACATTATTGGCCGCCACCCTCGAGGTTCAGATTCGACTCCCAGCTCTGCGAAGAAACTAAATTCTGGTCTGCGGGCCTTATCAGGGTACACTCAGCCTCTAGAGGCAAAACTAAGATGTGGTGGGTTCGATTCACACCACAGCCATCCTAGAAGTGGATTTCCATACTTTCCCACTTCTGCTCCAGGTGAATGCCGAGGAGTACCCACCTATATTAAGGCTACGGTCACCTGCTTTCCCAAACTTTATCTCAATGTATTAACAAGATGTTCCATAAAGAACATGAAGCCTACTTCCTATTACGTGTATGGGTGAGGTTATAACTCTTTGTCCTTATCAAGCAGTACCATTAGGCTAAATATTCTTGTGATAGAGTTTTAGCGATGTGGCCTATAATACTCTTTGTTTACTAACTTTCGTTGTTCTTCTGGCAATGCATCCAGAGGAATTATTTCTAATATTAGATGAATACGTCCATCTCGAAATTATAGAAGCGTTATCATATGACTTTTGCAGAAAATAACTCTAATGTGAGACTACATACTGTAACCTTTATGCATCTGTGATTGCATAAATTCTACATATATTTCCAACAAGATTTTATTCATGTTTCAAAGCCGGTGTGAGAATAGAGGTTGCTTGTTGAACAGGGAATAACAAAGGGAAGTTCGTACGTGCCTTAGAGTAACTTTCACCCAGCGCAAACAAAGACGGTAGGGAGAGAAAGCTGACATCTGGATACCACATGCGCTCAGACAACGCGCAAAGGTCCTTCAACTAAGCGGGCAAATGTGAAAATTTCAACGATCACTCACTAAATAAACCCCGCCCATTTGAGAGGAATTGGAGCAGTAATTAAAATACAGAAACAGGAATTATACCATCGTATAGGGGACAATCCCAGCCTCTCAGAAGTATCGTCAAAATTTAAATTGGATCCTTCTGTGATTTTTTGCCAGAATTAAAATGAAATCAGGGGGTGGATTTAAAACTACCAATAGCAGCGAGGGACGCGAGACGCGACCAAATCCCGCCGAAATTAAGGAACAATGAATAAAATTACGGAGCTCATTATATAAGGATCCAACGATCGGATTTTGGATAAAAAGAAGTCATTGAGACATTAGAAATGAGGACGTTCAAGGGAGCTAGTTTGCATATTCATGTGAGTGTTATTATAGAAATAAATTCTAAAAACTCCCCACTCCAAGTCCCCCTAAGAGAAATCATATAAATAATGGTTGGAGACGCAGCGAAAAAGTTTCATACCCGGGCGCTGTGGAGGCGGAAGCCCACGCTTGTGGCAACGAGAATATTAATAATTTTACAAGTTTCTATAAGTATCTTACCCGGGACGCTGTGGAGGCGGAAGACTAACCCCGTAGCCGTCAGAAAAGTGATAATTTTACAAGTTTTATAAGTGGAAGCAGTTATACCTTTGGAATTTGAATATCGCTAAGTATTCGCGAGTGCGAATTAGAACAGTGCATATCATGACAGTACGCAGTTATAATGATAGGGATAGCCGTACGAGCTATTAGTAGCTAAATCAGTGATCTAGGAAGCTATGGAACTATCAGCTGAACTAAGTAGGTTGATGATAGCTGTAGGAGGTAGGAGCTTCATATGCGAGAACCGTGCATTGTGATAATAATAATAATTCACAGTGGACCTTTGCTTTGGTGAATTTTGGAAACCGTGTGTAAATTATCCTCCTTGCAAGATGAACCAACTGATCCAGAAGACTGATATCAAGGACCAGAGCAGCATCAGGATGTATGAGAGATAAGTAAATATTGTATGTGGCATGTTTGCCATAGCGTATCCCATCATGGGGATCGGATAAGTTTATCTCGATCATAAGCAATTATGATAAAAATGGATATTTTAGGCATAGCAGGCATGTTTTGTGTAGATTTGTGTATTTATCAGTAATGATTATTTTGTGTGTTTTATAACGTAAATAGTATATGAGCATCAAAATTTGTATAAATATGTTTTGTTTGAGAGTGTCAGTAATCTTGCTGAATGCACAATTAAGGGAATAATTGGTTTGATAGTGCTTATGCATGATATTAACGTAAAAGCTAATATGGGGAAGACAGCTCGATATTGTGACAAGACTAGTAATGACACTGAAATTATGTGAATAATAAGTATGGTAATTGATAATCACACTAAGGTAAAGGAAGGTAAGACAAAATGGCTGGATGATAATGTAATATTCAGAAAAGGTTGAGAGTTGATCCTGGGTTGAGCAGAAATTAATAACGGAGGTGGTATTCCCGTGTTCTACGATGATATAAATGGTAAGTGAAATTAATAACGGATGTGGTATCCCCGTGTTCTACGATGATATAAATGGTAAGTGAAATGATTGAGTTCATTGTCTGATGAGAGTGCGCTTTAGCTCCGTCGGAAAAGTAATTGTACAGCTCGAACCCCAGGTAGTCAAAAGAGAGTCTTAGGAAGCAGGTATAGGAGTGCGGCCAGCCGTCTGAATTCTAAAAGTAGCAATGAAGGTTATTGCCTGCCCAGCTGGTTAGTGTGGTGAGAGTGTCTGTCACTAGGTCGAGGATGTTATTGTATTCTATGAGGGAAGGTAGTTCGGCTTCCCAGGGATTCTTCTTTTGTGCCGCTTTAGGAAGCGACGTCTTGCATAGTCATTATTTTGAGTGCATTCATTATAGTTGTTTGTTTATTCATAGTCGCGGGGCACCGGCCGCCGAAGTATTTATTTGATGCTTCATGTATGTTGACTTGTTCGTTTTACCATAATTAACAGAGTCATGGCTCTGAGAGAAGTAATTGTTTTTAAGTTAGAAGTGCACACATGCCTGTGACCTAGAATAAATCTATTGCCTTCATTGTCTGACTCTTGTGAGGAAAGATGATGATTGTACGAGAAAACATATCCGAGCTCCCAGAAACCAATTTTGCAAGTTATAAACATGAGTGCGCATATTTGTTGTGATAGAATGGCTGGGTTATTTAGGCCATAGTTGATGAACTAAGTCTGTTGACGTTAATTTTTGGACTTGAAGCAGTGGACTGCAATGAAATAGATACTTTTTCTTTTCCTGGTTTCAGCCAGTGTGATAAATTATTTTTGCATCTTTGATGTTGATGATTAGAGTAATTTAAGGGAGTTTATTTTGTTTTTTTATTGTCTATGGATGGGAGAAATGGGAGATGATGTTTTTGTGAATAAAATTATTTTATATTAGGAGTTCTCTGACATACTGATTTTAAGTTAAGCCTCCTGTGATCCTCGACGATATTCCTAGGATGTTTAGAATAAGTTAGAGCCACACCGAACAGACCACTCCCCGAGCTAGAGTCGGCATCCTGGAAGAACACTGAAGGGTACAATACCTGCTAGGAATTAGTACTTCAAACTGTTATAAATAGTAGACAAGCGAATTTAATGTCTTATATATTCAAGACGGCGACTGAGCTACATGATGTTTGATAGTCTTATGACTATTACTAGCGAGGTCTATAATATGATACTCCTCTCTTACAAAGTTTCGGAATTGCGTCTTTAGTTATTGTTTCGGAAAATCTAATAGCACGCTCGGCCACCAACTTCAATATACGATGAGGTTGTTTTTCTTCCTTGGGCATATTAAGCCTTTATGTGCTTTTACTCTAATGCTAAATTTAGAAAATATATTTATAATATGTATAGAGTTATCTATATTCCGTAATTTCAAGATAGGCACTGCGCAGCATAATCATTGTGATATTTTTATGAGTAACTCTAGCGAGGTCATTTTTATTGTACTCACCGGATTTCGCGCTAATTGTACTATCACTCTGCGAGATAGTAATAATCAATTTTTATGAATCGAATATAAGCGACTTATATGTTTACTCTATTACTAATTGGCCTTGGATGCTGAATGTTATAGGTTTATTTTGAAATTTCTGTGCGCTAGCCTATATTTGGTGTGGTTATCGTTTGTCTAACGCATGTGAGAACCCTTATATGATATTCATTTGTTGTCAAAATTGGTCTTAATTACGGAATTAAATTCTGGTTTGTCAATTTAAATGCTCTCATAGTTCGTGCAGCCATCATCTTGAATGTATGCAGTATCCATTATTGTGCCCCTTCCACACAAGGCTAAAGTTGTGAGTGTTTAGTTTCCTGTTTCATAGTTTCAAGATGCTGGTTATGTGTAGACTAATGTTCACTCTCATATTGTCATCACCTTGGTAACAGACGGTCCTTATATGAAACTACTTGAATGCCAGGTACCGTGAGCATTGATTCATTGGATCATAAGTTATGGATTATAATACTTCTATTATTCGCATGGCCACCATCTTCACATCATTAGGCTTGTAGACCTTGGAGTTTGTGCCTTACAAACTTCTCACGTGATGGTTTGCTTTCCAAAATTTAGTAGAGATCCGATGATCAGTTTTTCCGTAATTTGATTTAGGAACTGAACATTCAGTTAGCCGCCATTTAGTTTTCGTTAGATGGGAGCCATTATGTATATAATATGACAGTGAGGTGCCTTTTACTAAAGCTACCTCTGTACCATACTGTACATACACACATACTAGCACTCTTGTGAGCTTCCTTAATATTATTTTATCTACCTTCATATTTTACAAAAACCGAAAGTATGCTAAAAATATTCCCTTAAGTAGCCATTACGATCACATGGGTTAACATACGAATTTAATAATGGCCACGATATCACAAAGCCCTTAAATGAATCAACAACAACTCCCTATCATGTAAAATATTCGTGGTATGAGCTTGTGAGAGGGTGAAATAATCCTACTATCAAAAATTATTTGAAAAAAAATAAATAAATATTTTAGTTGCTAGCAAGTTTGTACCAATACTGACTGTCTACCATACCGACAGTGGTAGCTACGCTCGCTGACGCGCAGCGCTAGGCCATAGGGCCAATCTATCTGAGGACTTGGTAGACGTGGGTTCGAGCCCCACCATCGGCCGTCCTTGAAATGGTTTTCCGTGGTTTCCCATTTTCAACTAGAGACAAAATGCTGGGGTGGCACCTTCTGACAGGCCACGTCCGCTTCCTACCACATCCTTGCCCAGGTTCATTCATCTTCATTCATTTCATCTCTCATTAACTTGATCATGAGGTTGGGGTCAGGAAGGGAATCCGTCCATAAAAACCATCCGCCACATAGACTTTCAACGCATCTCATCCCAGACCCAGTTGGAAACGGGAATAATAATGGGTAGACATACTGACTGTCTACACTCTTTTATTAATTCGCACTTTTATACAACTGTTTTATTTTTTTATTTTGTGTTTATAAAGTAATATCAATCAGTTACATTATGCTTAGTATTTCACCATAGGCTACACAGGGGAGACTCAGCTTAATCCACTATGTTAAGGGAATGATGGTGAACTTGATAAATTAAGGGGAAGGGTTTAAAAATAGCATAGACATTAAATTACTACACACTAGGGCGTTCGTGAAGTACTGATAACATTGTTCTGAATCAGCAATCCTAGTGATGACTGCTGTAATCTTGTAGTATATTGTTGAGCAGTATATGTTGAATACATGTATATGTAACATTGAAAGTCTCAAAATATGTGATATTTGCGAATACATTAACTGTTACTCACATTCAGTAAGTAATACCGCCCTAAAAAGATGTTCAGTATATATGAACTAAGGTGCTTCATAAAAATTCAAGTTGCAAGAGGAAAAAGTGCAACTCAGTTCATTACAGCATTTCAAGAAGCTTGCGGGATAGAATTCCTACCTTATCAAGATGGGTGGAAGCCTTCCGTCCAAGAGTAGAGGAATGTCAACACATAGCACGTGCTGGTAGACCCTTTGCTCCAACTGAAGTTCTCCATGTTCAGGTTGTAAAGACATTATTGGAAACCGACAGGCGCTAGACATATGTGGAGATTTCCAAGGAACTTAGTATTGCAACATCGTCTGTCCATCACATTAAAAAAAACTAAAGATGCGAAAAGTTTGTGCCCTCTGGGTTCCGCACACTCTAACCGAAAAAGGAAAGTGGCAGCGAATGGAGACAGCAGGAACGCATTTGGAGCGATATGAACATGAAGCTGAGGCCTTTTTTCGTCACGTTATCACAATGAACGAGACATGGGTACGTTCGTATACACCTGAGCTGAAACGACTATCAAGCGAATGGCGACATACAGAATCACAACGCCCAAAAAGATGTAGAGCCTTGCAGGATCCTTTGAAACTGGTGATTATTGTGTGTGATGATTATAAAGGCCTAATATTGGGACATACAGTACCTCGTGGTATAAAGATAAATGCAGACTACTACTCGTGTTACTTGGAACATCATTTGAACCCAGCATGGGGTTGTAAATGACCTTGGGTCATTGGGAGTCGTATTGTGTTACATGACAATGTTTATTGTAATGTAGACGCAACAGTGAGGAATTTGTTTACAAGGTGGAACTGGGAAGTACTCGAAAACCACCAAATTCACCTGACATTAGCCCTTGTTAGTACGACTTATTCTCAAAGCTCAAGGAACCCCTACGAGGTGTTCGATTTTAATCAAGAGTTTACTCCCAGAGAGCTCCAAATCAATGAGTGAGAGAGATATCCAGAAATGGTGCTCCAGATGGAGTGCGTCGTCTTCCATGGATTTGGCAACGTATTGTTGACATGGCAGGAGACTATACGTGAAGTTCGAAATGTTAAAATTAACTAAATGATATTCTTTGTGTTGTTATAGCACTATTGGCATTACTTATCGAGGGAAGGAAGGAAGTTTGCAGTTTTACGTGACCGTAAATCCCGAGATCTTGAGCCATCCATTACTTATCGAATTGCCTTATTATCTGTGACATAATCAGTTCTTATACTTTAAACTGCCATGCGTTGTGTAAATAATTTAATAATACTTTCGAAGAAATTTGAATTTAGGAACTTTGTAGGTTTCTTTTTAGTTACTAGTGGTATTAGGGTAAATCCGCGATATCTTGTCAAAATCTCCATTAGATAAGTTTAATAATATGTTGCATTACTACCACTACTGCATCACCGAAATGCATGGGATCATATAAATACTTCACGAAGAAAATACAACACATGTTTCCACAATTTTACCACTAGGTGGTAGCATTTATCATTTCGAAATTCATAGCCTAGGGAAATAAAATATTTGACTCAATACAGTTGGTGAGATGAACTCGTCTCTCTCAATGGGGTATCTCTGCAGAAATACAGTAGTATATTTCAAGTACTGCGGAATTAGCCGTGCTGCAGAATTAGCGAAGTCTCCCATACATATTGCTACAGCAAGCTACAGTAAGCTGAAACTACATACCTACAAATCTATGGCGCCCATTTCAGTTATAATGTAAAACATTAAGTACCTTGTATAGGTACATAGGTAACTGAATTCTCCCCTAGCTCGAAACCACCCATCAATGTTGAATGAAACAGAGTCCGTGTGCATTCCCTACTATGCACACAGTGTAGTACAGAGGAAAGTTCCGCAAGTACATGCAATTACTTCTCCCCCGCTACACCAAGTGACATGAACACTTTACATTCGCCTGAATGCATATGCCTGAAGATAGATGGCAGAATGGAATTTTATTTAATTGGGAAGCATTCCGCAAGGACCAGACAACTTTACGGACGAATACTCAACTTTTTCAAGAGAGTGAACGAGAATCCATTCCCATGGAAACCGATCTGCATACACATTCATGTTGCAACATACTCTCAATGTTTAGAACTTCATTGCTTTTAAAACCTCAACATTAAATACTGGAGAAAAACGTAGATGAGTGATTCCACCCATCACAAACGGATCGTTAAAACCAGATTTTCACATTTCATGGCATACACCGTCAACTTCATTCTAAATATGAGAGAGGTGTCACGTACGGAAACGGACCTCTATGGCATGGAAACCGTACAAGTTGTGTGAATTTAATCTTGCCGTCACTGCTTGACAAAATGACTCACTTCAGGTCAGTAAAAACGTTGTTGTTACTTCAGTTAGGCTGTAGATATGGACTGCTTCGTTCATCCGGGGCGTGGTGGGGCAGCGGTCAAGTTGCTTGCCTTTCACCAAGGTAGACTGGGTGCGATTCCCGGTCAATACATGTAAGATTTTTGATGTGAAATGCCGTGTCCTGTGGTACGGATTCCAGGTAAAATGGAGGTCCCGTGGCTCATGAAGACGAGATTAACGGTCACGTAAAACTACAATCTTCCTTCCTTCCTTCTTCTTTGTTCATTCAATGATATTACAGATGATGTAATGGTGGCTGAAGTACAGATGTGGCCATAATTATTAGAATTAAAATGAGGTTTCCTAGTCCATTAAAAATGCATATCCCGAATTATAATTATTAATATTATATAATGTATATATGAATCGTTTCCTCCGTAGCGTAGCTGTCAGCATGGTTATCTGCCACCCCGGAGGTCCTGGGTTCGATTTCCGGCTCTGCCACGAAATGTGAAAAGTGGTATGAGGACTGGAATGGGGTCTACTCAGCCTCGGGTTGTTCAAATTAACAGAGGGGCTTTGATTCCCACCTCAGCCTACCTCGAAGTGGTTTTCCGTGGTTTCCCACTTCGTCTTCGGGCAAATGCCGGGATAGTACCTACTGTAAGGCCACGGCCGCCTTCTTGCTGCTCCCTTGCCTATCCATCCCGCTCTTCCACTCCCTTACCATCCTTCATGAGGCCCCTGTTTGCTTTGCAGGTGAGGCCGCCTTGGCGAGGTGCTGATCACACCTCGTCAATTCTATCCACTCCGACGAGATGTCCCCAGCTCTAGGATACTGCCCGTAGAGGCGGTAATGGTGAGTTCCCTCGCTGAGTCCGTGGGTTCCACCAACCTGGAGGGTAAAATCGATTAAAAACATACGAATCACATGTAATTCATTTCAGGTTATTTTAACATATTGTAGCAACTTTTGCGTTGACCGACTGAAAGTTACAATAGTAATTGATAATAAGGAAACATTGAAAAATTACTTCAAAGATATCTTAACTAATTTAATAAGTAACCGTAGTCTTCATAAACTTTATTTTATTCGAACTGATGCCATCATGAATTTTTGAAAACAAATGCACATGTGATGTCTCTATACTAAGCCTAGAATAAAGATTCGTTCTTCTTAGCATCACTGCTATCGGGTGATTCGATTGCTAGGAAAATCATTTGAAATATTTGAAAAATCACTTGGCTCCCATGTCGTTGTTGTATTTCTCACGATTTGGAAAGTCACATATATGTACCCAGTTAATAGTCCTCTAACACCATACAAAAATTCAGTTTGTTTGCTTAAATAGTGTCGGAGATATTGTGAACTGGTGGACTATATTGTGTTGACGCCATGTTGGATTGTTTCTCATATAGGCCTAGGTTATAGAATTATATGCCAGCCGATGAATGCTCGAATGATAGTTCGTTATACCAACCTACATATCTATTGCTTGATTAGGGCACGAGAAATAAAAACGAGATAAAAAAATTGCACAGCCGCCATTTTTAATTTCTCATAAAATTCCATTAAATTAGACGTCAGTACCATAGGGCTTGTATGAAGAAATGCCGTGCCAAGTTTCACAGCGCTTGGGTGAAAATTCGTGAGAAAAATCAATTTAAATATTTTAATTTCCCGTCGCCGCCTTGTTGGTTTTGTGATGGCCAGGTAATTGAAAATTCCATAGGTAGACTCATATAAATAACCTGTATCAACATACAAAATTTCAACTTGTTTGCTGTAGCATATTCGTAGATATTGATAACCGTCTACATATTTCAGAACGGATCGCCATGTTGGATTGTTATATATTTAGGCCATAGAATAATATACCATTAGATGAAGAGTATTGCGTAGTTTCATTATCAAACTTTCACTTCGATTGCACAATTATGACACAGGAAATAAAGACTTAATTTTAAAAATTAGCACAGCTGCCATCTTGAGGGTATGACATTAATTGAATTATATTTCATTGCGCTTAGATCATTAAATCAAGAGAAAATTCCATCTAAATGTTTTAACTTAGCATGGCCGCCATGGTGGTTTTGTACTTAAAAAGTTTTTAAAAATTTCATAGCTGAACTTCTAGCATTACCCTTTATCTACCTTCAACATTTAAGGGCGATAGTTGTCAATGTTACGGAGTTATAGAATGCCAGTGAAATATTTCGCGTGGTTGCCATGTTGAAATAGTAAAACCTATTAAAATTTTCAAGTATTGGTCGAGGTCGGACGGGATTGTAATATGTACTTACCGAGTTTCATTAAAATTGCATACGCCGTTTAGATTTTATTAGGAACACACACACAGGGACAAAATGTGATGTCATAGGCCTATTTTTTGCATAAATGGAAATAAGCTAAAATTCAAGGAATACACTTCAAAGTATAGCCTAATGGCATGTAAATGACTCGTTAACAGTCTGCTTCAGAATTAATTTACCTATTGGGAAAACTAATATAGGACACTATTATATTAGGATGTCACATAAGTAATGTCGCTTTTTAAGTTTGGTGTCATATAAGACAGAATTGATTTTCTTTGGTTCGCCAATGCTATTAACAGGAGGCCGTGACTAGAATTGCGTATATTGCGAGAATGTATCAGTCGTCAGTTGGTGATACATAATCACAAATGGAATTTACACAGTTGGAGGTTAGGGTCCTTCTAGAGCACTACTGGAAACAAGATTACTAAGCTGCTGCCGCGGCTTGAAGAATAAGTGAAGTGGAAGGAGACGATGTCATTACTGAGCGTATGGCAGAACGATGGTTTCAACGTTTCAACACTGGAGAAGAAAACACTAGAGATTTACCGCGTTGTGGAAGACCCAAAGCTGTGGGATATTGAGAATACATGCAGAATTTTGGAAGAAATTCCGCATGGAAATGCTCGTAGGCTGTCAGAAGAACTTGGTGCATCAAAAGATACCATACATCGCCAGATTAAGAAACTTGAAAAATCAAACAGAAGCTGTAGATCTGTACCTCATGAATTGACCCACGAACGGGCTCAACATAGAGTGGAGATTCACTGGGAGCTTGTTCCAAACAGGCCTGCAGTCAATGCGGATCTTTATTCTCTACAACTGGAACGAGAACATGCAATTTTGAGATGGAGAAACCCAGCATTACTTAACCGACATAGAGTTCACTTGCAGCAGGACAATGCGAGACCCCATAACACAGGAATTGGAAGGAGTCGAACTGCTACCTCATCCAGCATATAGCACTCATCTTGCGCTTTCAGACAACCATATTTTTTGGTACATGGTCCATTTCTTGGTGGAAGTAATTTCGAAAACTTTGAAGCTGTGGAAGTGGGTCTCGCCGAATTCTTCGCATCGTGGGATGTGAAACCTCGCTGAAAGATGGCTCAAGACCGTAGAATCTGATGGACTTTACTTTGAACAATAGTTTAATTTCTTGTTAGAAAACTCTCCAAATAAAATTTTCTAAAAAAAAACGACGTTACTTATGAGACACCCCCCATAATAATATGGGCACGCCTGTATATGTGTAGCCTAACTGTGATAACTTAGATGAAGGATTTGGTTAAAACCCATGGGACTTTAAATAAATATCATACCAGCACTTGCATTGACAGATAACTGTAAATAAACAGGTAAACATACTCATTATAGCCAATGCCAACTCAGGAGTTCAAAGCTTGGATCTTCAACCGTGCAGCCCGCCATTGCAGCAATCGAGCGTGAATTAACATGCTCTTCATACGAGTTTACAGTAAATCATCTCTAAAATGATATAATAACACAAACAACAATCTGTGAATCTGTGTTTGTATGTACATTATTTGCTAATTGAAAAACCGCTTTAAGTTTAAATTTGACTGACATTTTTTATTGAAATTATTTAATCATTGAAAAAACGATTTAAGTTTAAATTTGACTGAAATTTTTGGTTGAAATAATTCACTCATTGAATAAACGCTTTAAGTTTAAATTTGACTGACTTTTTGGTTGAAATAATTCACTCATTGAAAAATCGCTTTAGGTTTAAATTTCACTGACATTTTCGGTTGAAATTATTTGCTCATTGAAAAACCGCTTTACGTTTAAATTTGACTGATATTTTTGGTTGAAATTATTTACCCATTAAAAAAAGCGCTTTAAGCTAAAATTTGACTGACATTTTTGGTTGAAATTATTTACTCATTGAAAAACGCTTTAAGTTTAAATTTGACTGTCATTTTTGGTTGAAATAATTCACTCATTGAAAAACCGCTTTACGTTTAAATTTGACTGACATTTTTGGTTGAAATTATTTACCCATAAAAAAAAGCGCTTTAAGCTAAAATTTGACTGACATTTTTGGTTGAAATTATTTACTCATTGAAAAACGCTTTAAGTTTAAATTCGACTGACATTTTTGGTTGAAATAATTCACTCATTGAATAAAAGCTTTAAGTTAAAATTTGACTGACATTTTTGGTTGAAATTATTTACTCATTGAAAAACGCTTTAAGTTTAAAGTTGACTGTCATTTTTGGTTGAAATAATTCACTCATTGAAAAATCGCTTTAAGTTTAAATTTCACTGACATTTTCGGTTGAAATTATTTGCTCATTGAAAACACGCTTTAAATTTAAATTTGACTGACATTTTTGGTTGAATTTATTTACTCATTGAAAAAAACTCTTTAAGTTAAAATTTTAGATATTTAATTTAAGACACTAAAAGCATCTTATGACTTACAAAGAGTCTTAGTTTAAGACAACAAGAAATGAGAGTGAGGCTGTGGTTTCGGTTGTTTTAGGTTGGAATTTTTCATTATTAATATTATAAAAACTGAAGTGGGAATAAAGTTAATGAGCTGTTTTTTCTGTTGCTTAATATTTTATTGATGTTTTTTTCTGTTGCTTAATATTTTAATGATGTTTTTTCTGTTGCTTAATATTTTATTGATGTTAAATAATAAAAAAACATTTTGCTGCTAACAATATTGCCTCCTCTGATTTTATCCATGATAAACGAATCAGAAGCTTACGGTATGTTGAATCATTTTTAAAGATTCTCTGCTACACAAGCATCGCTTCAAGTTCTATTATTTGATGTAACAAACCTCCTGTTGACGTGAGTGCTTTTAAAATTACTAAGGTTTTTATGATGCTCTTTAGTTTGTCTTTTTCTTTTCAAAACTTATTTCTTATTAAGAAAAATGCTTAAAAATATAACTAGTTTAGGACGTTTGGGATTTCCTTCTTTTTCTTCTTATTAAAATGCGTTTAGTCCCTAACTTATGAAAACTCGATTCTCAAAAAATTTCAGACACAGTAAAACTCAACATTGCCTTTCTAACGAGACTTAACAATTAATGGGTTACTTGGCATTTCAGTTTTGATTTATTAACACCGTCTCATCTGTAACAATCTTCCAAGCGCGAAACTAAAGAAAATCAAGGTTGGCGCTCCCCTCCTCTCCCCCATTGCCAACAACGACAGGTGCCCAATCACGGCTCTCAGCATTCCCCGCCCGAGAACGCCCCCTAGTGATGCCAACTCAACTCAACTCTCGCACGGCAAGACGGCCCGTTATTTTTGCAGGCGATTGTACATATGTATGTATTTCTCCCTAATGTTACCTCATGCCAGGACTTAAAGTTAAGGGGACCTTGTAAATATCCCATGCTAAAATGTAATATATTTGGTTACAATTTGTAGACAAAATAACCACAGGAATATCTTTTAAAAATATCGTGGATGCGGGGCATTACAGTCATATCAAACAATACTATGCAGATTTAATACATTAGCACTCATGAGGTCTGTGATATAAATTAAACAATATGTGATTCATTTCATTACGATAAAATCCAAATTTTCAAAGCTTCTCATTCAAGTATTTTCATTTCTACGGAACAGATTGCCATAACTGTAAACCAGTTTCATAATTTGTATATGAAGAGAAGGCTGTGTATGTTTTATTCATATAGCACTCTTACTTTTCAAGAAACATGCACCTAAAACTGAGGAAATCACTTTAATTTTAGCTTCAATTTTAAAGTAACATAAATGAAAATTCTCTGTTACCTCCACAGTTTGGGGGGGACCTCTAACGGGCATATCAGAAGAAATGACTGTCTGAATTTTATGACGCAAACGTAGACTTATTCGGAAGCGTGTACGTAACCAGACTCAACAGTAAACAAATTCTCAGATTTGACCCCCTAGGCTACAAGGTCCCCTTAGAGACAATAAATGGATGAAGCTGAGCAAGGGGTTGGATGGAAGCAGTCAAGGCCTGTTAGAACGTACCTCCCAGCATTTATCAGGAGTAGAAGATTGAACGTTTGGAAAACCATTTCAAGGATGACTGAATGTAGGTATCGAATTCTTTATTTTATCCCAATCTGATGGCACGGACTTAGCCATTGACCCATCAGGGTTTCTACATGTTTTCATACCTGGCTCGTTATCGTGTCCTTACCTATAGCTTCTGATCGGGAATTCAATAGAGGCTCTACTATACGAGGAGAGGGGTGAGAGTGTGACGTGATTCCATGAATCAGTGAATACTTCCCAATGAAAGAGCTTGAAAGGTAACGAACAGTTTATTTAGTTTGGGAGTAAAGGAAACACTACTGTGGGTACAAGGTTTGAGATGGATGATAATTTAATCCTGATGTAAAATTTGAAAAACTGGTTCTCACCTGTACCACCTCAGATCCGTTACCCTTGGTTAACGAGTGTCCGTCGACCAAATATGCCAAATGTCCCGATCGGCAGGCAATCGGCCACTGTGATTGTCTTGCATCTGCCGATGCAGTGACTGACTGACCTCTCATAACCTAGGCCAGTGGCTTTATTTACAGTAAGGAAGCGAAGTTTTGGTGAGCTTGAAGTGGGGTTGATTGTCCAAAACGGATTCGCCTTGAATCAACATCGGTATATAACACTATCGTGTCCTGAATGCAGCTGTAGTCTTGCCCAAGGTACACAGAGTGATGAGTTTTGCTTTACTCGACGCGTGGAAGTACAGTACAGCGAAGGATGATAAATTTATAAAAGAGGTGTCAGAAATGTGTGGAGGACGAAGGCGGGCAATTTAACCACCTCCATTTATAATTTGGTAACTTCTTAAAATTGTTGTTGTTACTGTTGCTTTGCTTTCCAGCCCGCTACTTACCTCGACATGTACACGGGAAACGGTAGTCCATAGGTAAAACTTGGCACGCATTGAGTAAAATACAGGGTGTATTTGACATAGGCCTAATGGAAGTCTGTTACACTGGTGATAGAAGCGACTATTCTAAGCAAATATCTTCCTGAAATTTAGTCGTATCTTAATTACTGTAGGTGGAATTTAATCACAAAAATCGTCGGTCAATATCTGGGAAAAGGGCTTAGTCTGCGTTTCCCTTAGCAGCACAGCAGACTTCTCCCCGTCGCCCTCCCCTCCGGCGCTGAGGAATGTTGATAAGAAACTGAAGTTGAATGACCTCCTCGTATTGTCTGCCAATGGCATTTAGATACACAAACCGAGCCTATGAACAGCTGATTCACACATTCATGGGGAGTGGCTACATGACTAGTGATGGTGGATCTGTTTACGATGTTGCCAACCTCGTGGCCTATGCATAGAAAATGGAAATCCTAAAGTTTTGGTAAATTAATTTAAGGAACTGTTGGTCTATCTTTGTGTGAAGAGAGTGCAACAATAATATTATTATTATAGTAGTAGGCTTCTACTACTGTACTAATAATAGCAATAATAGACTTTTAGACACACTAACTTATTTTATACGGGGTTACATGACCACGCTGTCGCAGCCCCGAAACTAAGGAACCAACATAACTTCTTTTATGTTTTATTAAATTTATTTATTTGGTGTGTCAAGTTGCCAGATATGTTTGTACGCAGGATTTCTTGTATGTGCCATGAAATCCATGGACATGATCGTATTAGATCACATTCATTTACTACATGTCTGAACGTAGGTCGCACCCTCGGAAAGGTTAGTACTCTACCACCAGAGCTACACATGCTGACTCTTATTATTATTATTTGACTATTATTATTATTATCATCATCATCTACATGTGGTGCTAGTATTGAGACAGCTTACCATCAACGGCCGATATGCAAGTCGGGGCGCGATGGCGCAGTGGTCCAACTGTTGGCCTTTCACCACGGTGGACCGGGTTTGATTCCCGGTCAATGCATGTGAGATTTTCGAAGTGAAATACCATGTCCTGTGGTTCGGATTCCAAATAAAATGGAGGTCCAGTAGCTCATGATCACGAAATTTACGGTCATGTAAAACCACAAGCTTCCTTACTTCCCACCATCGGCAGCCACAAGATGATTTATCGTGGCATCGCACGAGGCCAAAGTTGGGAAGTCCCTTCATAAGACCACGGCTGCTTTCTTTCCTACCTCCGTGGTGTAGGCATGCCCAATTGATCATGCACCACGATCGCAGCAAGTCCGGTGATTGGAGGCCCAAACTCAGCAACGACAGTGGCTATCCTGAGTTTGGATTTCCCTGGATTCTTCCGTGCGCTTTCCAAGCACATGCCGGGATAGTATGGTACTTGGAGTCCCGGGGCACCAACCTCATTCACGACCCTAATAACTACAGCTACACATACTACTACAGTCACCACAGAAACACAGTTTATCAGACAATCCAACACTCACCCAACTACACGGGGCTGATAAACAACTGTCCCAAGCCCCTAAAATGAATTAACAACCATCAAAACAAGCTTTCAAGTCTCTTCCATCATCATTGTTACCAGAAATATTGATTTACTGAACGTCCTAAACAATCTTGGAATCCTACTTAAAATAAATAACATTCAGTAAAGATAGGTCTATAATCTCTCATAATGTGATTAATAATAATAGCAATAATGATAATAATAATATGTTGTTAGACACACTATTATTATTTTTTGCGGGGATGTCGAGATTCCGGAATGTTGTGTTCACAGAATGTCATGTACGTGCCATTACATCCATCGGCATGAAGCTGTCGTATTTGTTCACCTTCATGTATTACAGGACAGAGCCTAGATCGAACCCCCGAGAATGATAGCACTCTATTACATGAGCTTCACAGCCTCGCTATCATTTAATTATTAGTATTGTTTTATACAATACATATAATACATTGTTGGTACATCATAACATAACTATACGGGCTTCAGGAAACCAAAGTATTCTAACTGAAACAGCCACTTCTATGCTGGAAGTCGAAATGGCTACTCATGAAATTCCAGACGGGTTGTTGAGAGAACTACTGCCTTCCGTTTTATTTTGTACAGTTGAGTATCCAGATCCAGTTTTTTTAAGGCCTTGGAGCAGGGTACTTGGGATCACGCCCGTACTTGAGACAATGATAGGAAGGGACTCTATCCGTTCTACATGCCATTGCCTTTTGATAGGGCCGACGAACTCGCTATAGACCTATATGCTTTATTGTTATTATTATTAATATTATTATTATTTGCATGTGGTACCATACTAGTATTAAATCTTGGAAGTAGTTTTCCATGGTTTCCCACTTCTTCCCCATGCAAAGGCTGAGATGGGTCCTAACTTAAGGCCACGGCCGCCTTCTTCCCAATCCTCACCAGAATTACAAAGACCCACATTACTAAAGAAACCACAAAAACACAGGTTATCAGACAAATTCTACCCACACCCAAACACATGGGGCTAAATGACCAAAATCGCCGAGCCACTCAAACAAAACCTCAAGGTTTTTCCTTCCGTCTTAAATGCTAGTTCTGAACAGAATACGGGATGTCAGAATTTTTTCACACTCTATTTCATTAACATGCCGGTCACCAATGACACACCAGGGCTGATTATCAAAATTATTTTATACTTACACTCAAAGTAGGCTACACAATACTACCAGTCCTAACGTCCCAATCCATTGCGTGCAATTTCAACAACAACAACAACAACAACAGCGGAAGGTATACAAATTTTCTTACGAGACGGGTATCGCTCGCTATCCTCGTAACTGCAGATACCACCCCTCAGACGGTAAGGTCAATGCTCCGATTACGTAACAACTTCCCATCCACGCACTGTCCCACCTTGCCCCACCTCGTTCCCCCTAGACTGCTTGCCTCACCTTCTGTTTGAAGAGTTTCCAAAAAACCTAAAAACATTAACTTTTTATCATTTCAAATGATCTTGTCGACTTAGTCGTTATGCTTGAGTCTAAAGTTATGCGTTACGGAGACGGAAGTGATGTCATGCAGTCGCGCGGGAAGTGACGTCATGCAGCCGCGCGGGAAGCAGAAGCAAATGGTTAATGGAGTCTGTTGAAAGAGTCCTGGGGCGTCGAACGACCTGAGGCTTTGAGCGAAGCGAAAAGAATACAGAGTGACTCCTAAAGGGGTGTACAAGAAGCCAGATAAGAATACAGGGTGACACCTAAAGAGATATACAAGACGCCAGATAAGAATACAAGGTGACTCTTAAAGAGATATACAAGACGCCAGATAAGAATACAAGGTGACTCCTAAAGAGGTGCACAAGATGTAAGACAAGAATACAGGGTGACTCCTAAAGAGGTGCACAAGATGTAAGACAAGAATACAGGGTGACTCCTAAAGAGGTGTACAAGATGTCACACAAGAATACAGTGTGACTTCTAAAGATATATACAAGATGCCATATAAGAATGCAGGGTGCCTCCTGAAGAGGTGTGCAGGATGTCAGAGCAAAATACAGTACAAGATACCAGATAACAATACAGGATGACTCCTAAAGAGATATACAAGAGCCAGATAAGAATACAAGGTGACTCTTGAAGAGGTGTACAAAATGGCAGAGAAGAATACAGGGTGACTCCTAAAGAGGTGCGCAAGATGTCACACAAGAATACAGGGTGACTTCTTAAGAGATATACAAGATGCCATATAAGAATGCAGGGTGCCTCCTAAAGAGGTGTGCAGGATGTCAGAGCAAAATACAGTACAAGATGCCAGATAACAATACAGGATGACTCCTAAAGAGATATACAAGAGCCAGATAAGAATACAAGGTGACTCTTGAAGAGGTGTACAAAATGGCAGAGAAGAATACAGGGTGACTCCTAAAGAGGTGCGCAAGATGTCAGACAAGAATACAGGGTGCCTCCTAAAGAGGTGTGCAGGATGTCAGAGCAAAATACGGTACAAGATGCCAGATAAGAATACAAGGAGACTCTTAAAGAGGTGTACAAGATGGCAGAGAAGAATACAGGGTGACCCCTAAAGAGGTGCACAAGATGGCAGACAAGATTACAGGGTGACTCCTAAAGAGGTGTACAAGATGTCACACAAGAATACAGGGTGTGCAGGATGTCAGAGCATAATACAGTATGAGATGCCAGATAAGAATACAGGGTGACTCCTAAAGACATATACAAGATGCCAGATAAGAATACAAGGTGACTCTTAAAGAGGTGTACAGGATGGCAGAGAAGAATACAGGGTGACACCTAAAGAGGTGCACAATATGTCAGACAAGAATACAGGATGACTCCTAAAGAGGTGTACAAGATGTCACACGAGAATACAGGGTGACTTCCAAAGAGATATACAAGATGCCAGATAAGAATACAGGGTGCCTCATAAAGAGGTGTGCAAGATGTCAGAGCAAATTACAGGGTGACACTTAACGAGGTGTACAGTATGTTAGATTCAATTCAATTACAGGGTGACCCTTAAAGAGGTTTGCAAGATATCTGATTCAAATAATGGGTGACTCTTAACGAGTTGTAAAAGATGCCAGACTCAAATACATGGTGACCCTTAAAGAGGTGCCCTTGCGGGAATCCGAAGTTAATGGGTAATGGAGTCTGTTGAAAGAGTCCTGGGGTTTCGAGCGATGCGAGAAGCCCTCCTGAGCCTTTGTAACATGTTTAGCATTAGTAGCGTGCGTCATTTGAAATATATAACGTCTAGTGTTTCAGACTGACTGTCATTTTTTAATGATTAATTTTCATTTTAAAGATAGGTGACAAATTTCTTACCTAGCAAGCTTAGAATAGTCTCTTCTATCACCAGTGTAAAGGACTTCCATCATATCAATTACACCCTGTATACTTGATCACTCAATTACACAGTACGCTCGGCTGTGTTACTGGGAGAGTATCCAGCGGAGAAACTCTTCGAATACTTTCACGAACTGTTAACATTTTAGTATGATTCTTAACTATATTAACATTCCACCAGTAGAATCAACTGTTCGTATTATGTGGGTGACACAAATTAATTCCACCCCGTCACAATCATCAAAGCAAAGCCTATGTTAAGTTTCATTAGGCAATCAAAGGCAACAATTTGATGTTATGAAATCCCACAACGAATCAGATTATCGCTGAAGTAAAATAACAACTTCACAGGTACGCGGTAGGAATATGGCAATTTGATATTACAGGGATGTTGGTCTCGCTGTCGCTTGATCTCCTTGTAGAACCAATAATCCTCACTAACTCCCCGTGTTTGGGATTATCCTTCAGATCTAATGTCCCGTTTTAGGCATTCTGTCTTAATATAACGAGAATGAACACCCTATGCTATTGTTAATTCAGTTTAGGGGTTTGGGACAAATTGGTTATTAACCTCATGCACTTGGGATTGTGTTGAATATGTCTGAGAAACCTGTGTTTCTACGGCGATTGTAGTAGTGTGTGTAATTTAAATTATAAGTTTGGGGTAGGTGACGCTGCAATGAATAGAGCTACCAGACCAGCATTTACCTGGAATAGAGGTAGGAAACCACGGAAAATCAATTCTAGGATCGCTGAAGTGGGAATCAAATCCAGATGTCCTTATGTCTGTCTCATGAGACTGGGTGTCCACTGTTTTAGCAATCAGACCAGAATTAAATTTCTTGTCAGAGCTGGAAATTTAACCTGGACCTTTGGGGTGACCTGCTAACCCCCACACCACAAGGTGTTCATACAGCAGTTCAATGCTAGTAAAGGTAGTAAAGTACATTCTCTATGGGCATCAATATTCAGTCGTATTTCAAATGAGCAAGCATAATGAAACAGGGTTTATGATGTGTAATATTTCATTAAAACAAATCAATGATGGAAAGATAAATTATGATATTTGTGAAACATTTAAATTTTATTGTAAGTTTACCCTGAAAAATTGAAACTCCTTTGGTGTGATACCTTTCTCAGCAATTAAAAATGTATTTAATTGCTGTCTTCATAGTGGCTCCAATTCTTCTGCCCGTCTTTGATCCCATAATTTACTGACAGCATATACAGTACAAACAATGTCCCGAATTCTTCAATCAAGCTAGAAACAACTTTCCAGTATATAAGCCAGTTCAAATTGAACTCCATTATTGATTTCAATGTTCCCTGGTCCTGATAAGGTTTCCAAATTAGGTGGTTGTTGAGAGCACCAAGAACTTCATTGCTAATTCTGCCCTCCATACAACGTCAGAACAAAGGCCAATTGGAGGTGGTTCGTGAAGGATATCCGACCTGACATAAACTGAATAGAGAGCATTTGCATTTCAATTTAAAAAGTTGTTTATTTACGCCATTGTTATGTCCATTCTTTTCTTTTCTCACAAGGTACACGAATGCATTTTGTACGCTTTGCTCCTTTTTGTAAAGACCCTTACTTTATATCCGTACAAGTTGATGTGTGTTCCTCTCGTAATCTACTGTTATATTAGTTGGGGAAGAGCTGGTTTTACAATAATTAAGCTACGGAATAGACCAGTGATGCACACCTGAGCGCTCTCGAAGAAGAGGGAGCTCGGGGCCGAATCAGCCTGCTTAGCTTAGCAGTGGGCATAGTTAGCGGCAAGGGCTGACCAACGTTGCTTAGAGAGGATACTGTGAGTTCATAAACGTGTTTTTGTCGTGTCAGCTGCGGACCTGTTATAACCACATGGTGAGGAGGCTTTGTTTTGTCATTTTATTTTATTACGACTTTCGACGACAGTATCAGACAGAATGAAATTGAGTGTTTTGTATGCGAGAGATCGCTGGTTCGAAGGAGGTATGGATTTGATATTTCATAAAGGATTTGAGTACAGCATTCCATGGTGTATTAGACACCAAATGATTATTGAAGTCATTAATATTTTCGATTATTTTCATGATAGATTTCTGGTTCTGAATGAATGAACACTTATGCAATTATTGCGAATTTGAGTCCATGAATGGGAAATTCTCTATAATTTAGGATCATGTTATTGTGTTGTCTAGAGGAGTGGAGTCTTTCTAAGAGACTTATTAGCTCATGTTTTGGAGCAAGTATGTGATTGTGGCACTATTCCAGCGGCATTGTGCACTTTTGGCAAGTCGAATGATGATTGGGACTGACTAGTCCGTGTTATTGTTATGGAACGCAGAGTGTCCACACACGTTATTGGTCACTAGAGAATACAATGACACTTTGAGGATTAATTATGAATAAAAATGAAAATATAATCATGTGATAGAATTTTGAATTAAACCGAGAACTAAATAATTATGGAGTCTAACCTGATGAATGCTAAATTACATTTTTTTCTGACCAGTTTCTTAAAATTTGTGATCTTCGACATTTATTTAAATATACCCGTGACTATTCCCGATTTTGAGACGACGATCATCTAACGACGGGATCATTTGAAAACTCGGTCGTTATGATGATAAGTGATATGAGACGTGGCGGCCAGTCACTGCAGTCGCCAACGTAATGTTTCCTCCTCATACCCATGACCATTTCTTTGCAAACAGCAATAAATTGGGTAGGCAGGAGTGCCAATTGCGCTACAATCAGGAGGGTATTTTGATTGTGTAACATTTGTGTTGTAATAGCATTGTTATGTTTTTTATTGATTCAGTTAGGATACGAATGTCCTTAGCATTGTGTTTTTAATTTTCTTTGGATTAGCGCGTCTCGTTTATCATTAGTAGTTCAACGTCACATAGGGGTAACTCAGATTGAACATAAATTTAAATGTTGGAGAGAATACCAGCTTAGCTTAGCTATTACAGTATTATTATGTTATAGAATAACGTAAATCTTGCATTACATTGTAAACAAGTAAATACCTTCATAGATTCATGACTGTTATTAATATTATTGATTAAATCTGCCATGTAATTGCTTGGGGAATCGTTACGTATTTCTCTCTTAGTAACTGATTTATTTAATGGATTTTGTGGATTGGACTTTGAGAGGCTTAAGACAGACATTAGAAAGGAGATATTTATGACTTTCTTTTTCATGGCAGTTTAGATTCGGACTAGCCGATTTTTACCTCTACGAAGTAGGCTAGCGATTTGTGATTTTACCAATAAATTTAGTGAGACTTTACCATAAGCCTGGCCTCATTATTTCATGGTTGTCTTGTGTTTTTCTTGTGAATGTATTCCACTGGGCTGGTCGTAAGAATAGAAACCCGAGTGCAATTTTGCGTGCTAGGCGAGTCTATGAATGCATTCTTCCCTGAGTCCTGTGTGTTGGTCAGAAGAGGATCTCGGAAGGGCTGTTTAAGACCGGCAGCTCCCTGAAACTCTCCTATGACGAGTACAATATGCCCTTTGTAACCCTGCGCGTAACATTGTCCACTTGAAATTTCAGACAGCCCTCTCCATTTTCAGCATTTAGGCCCTTTGGCACAAATCTACTCCGTTTCACCGTTTAAAACTATATTTTATACACTTAACCTTGGAACCTTTCGAGTAACACTGTCCACTTGAATTTCCGTACATACCTCTCTATTCCCTGCATTTACGCCCTTTGGCACGAATCTACATCGTTTCATAGATCAGAACTAAATTTTATTTTTGTCATCCTGTGAGTAACACGGTACACTTGAAATTTCGGACAGCCCTCTCCATTCTCTGCATTCTGGCCCTTTGGCACAAATATACAGCGTTTCACCGATCACCAAATTTTACGTAGTCTACTTACCTTTTGGAACACGACGAGTAACACTGTCTACTTGAAATTGGGGCAGCACTCTACAGTCCCTGAATTTAGGCCCTTTATCACAAATCTACTCACTTTCACCGATCTGATCCAAATTTTACGTACTTACCCTTTGGAACCCAGCGTGTAACACCGTCCAATGTTAGTTTCGGACAGCCCTCTCCATTCCCTACATTTACGCACTTTGGCGCAAATCCACGCCGTTCACCAAACTGAACCAAATTTTACGTACTTTCCTTCCAACAACCCAGCAGATAGCATTGTCTACTTGAAATTTTGGACAGACCTCTCCATTCCCTGCATTTAGACTGCTTGGACAAAATATTGAACTTGTGGAAGGACCTATCTAGGAACATTTTAAGCCTTGCAATGCATAAAACAAAACTCGTGACTTAAAATTCTGATCATTTCGGTGAAATGGTGTAGCTTTGTATAAATAAGAATCAAAATTAAGCCTCTCAATGCAAATTCCTGGACGAAAAATTTGCCGCTTTTGCTGAAACGGGGTAGATTTGTATAAATAACAGGCAGACAAATTGGAAAGAAGAACACATTTTATGAACCTAGAACCAACCGTGTCGGTATGATATCAGAGTTCTAGTAGGGGTGCAGAGATGCTAGTAATTGAGGTGCAACTGTAAGAATATCTAAATGAGTTTATTGTTGGTAAGCAATGCGGGCTGAATCACGCCTCCGGAGCACGGGCCAGCCAAAGGTCTCCAAATTGCTCTGATTATTTTCTTACGCCGCTATGCGGAAAAAGACGACACTATTAGACCCTACTTTTCTAACAGCAAATGAGATATAGGCCCTAGGTAGCGTCTTTTATTTCACTTACTCCTGTATCTAATATAATTCTTCAATTTGTAGTAAATTACATCTGTCACTACTATAGTTAGTAAATAGCTGTTTCCATGCTCAATGTAATCATTATCATTACGGGAAAATATCTTGAATATTACGTCCATTATATTACTTATCACCACCATATAAAGTTATATTTTTAACTTATTTTTTTCTGTTTGTTTGTAAGTTTGATGTGTCACTTCAGTAGTAGCATTCATTCCCATTCATAAAACAAATAAATAAATCCTCCGGGCGAAGCCGGGTACTACTGCTAGTCTCCTATAATTTGTTTAATAATAATATTAGTGATAGGTTTTTAGACTCACTCTTTATATTTTTCCGGGAATGTCGATATTCCGGAATGCTGTGTTCACAGAATATTATGTCCGTGCCATTACTGTACATCCATCGGTATAAGGCTGTCCTATTTGTTCGCCTTCATTTATTACATGACTGAGCCTAGATCGAACCCTTGAGAAGGATAGCACTCTACTACGTGAGCTACACAGCCTCACTATCATTAAATTATTATAAATATTATTATTATTATTATTATTATTATTATTATTATTTTATACAGTACATATAACACATTACTTGTACATCACAATGTAACCATACAGGCTTCAGGGAACCAGAGTATAGTTACTAAAACAGTCACTTCTAAGCTGGAAAGTCGAAATCGCTACGCATGAATTTCCAGACGATTCGGTTTGTTGAGGGAACTATTGCCTTCTGTATTAGTTTGTACAGTTGAGTATCCACATTCTGTTCATTAAGGCCTTGGATCAAGGTACTTGGGATCACGCTTGTACTTGAGACAATGATAGGTATGGTATTTTACCCGGGCCATTCTACATGCCATTTCCTTTTCACGCTTGTACTTGAGACAATGATAGGTATGGTCTTTTACCCGTTCTACATGCCACTTCCTTTTGATAGGGCCGACCAACTCGCTATATTTGCTTAATTGTTATTATTATTATAATTATTATTACGTAGATGTGGTACCGTACTAGTATTAATCTTGGAAGTAGTTTTCCATGTTTTCCCACTTCTACCCCAGGCAAATGCTGGGATAGTTCCTAACTTAAGGCCACGGCCGCTTCTTCGCAATCCTCACCTGAATTGCAAATACAAACATTACTACAGAAACCACATAAACGCAGATTATCAGACAAATTCTACCCACACCCAAGTACATGGGGCTAACTGACCAAAATAGCCAAGCATCACAAACAAAACAACATGAAGTTTCTTACTTCCGTCTTAAATGCTAGTTCCGAACAGACGACGGGATGTCGGAATTTTGTCCCTCTGTATTTTATTAACGTGCTGGAAGTCATCGATACACCAGGGCTGATTTTTGAAATTATTTGATCTCTTACATGAACATCAATCAACGACTTCCACACTTACAAAGTAGGCTACACAATACTACCGGCCCTAACGTCCCAAGCCATCGTGTGCGATTTCAAGAACAACAACAAGAACAACAACAATACAAATGTTCTTACGGGACGAGTACCGCTATCCTCATAACAGCTGATACCACCCCTCAACCGGCAAGGTCAATGCTCAGATTACGCAACAACTTCCCCTCGGAGCGTTGTCCCACCACGCCCCACCTCGTTTCCCCCAGACTAATCTTCCACCTGCTTGAAGAGTTTTTGAAAAAAGCAACAAACATTGACTTTTTATTATTTAATTTTTAATTTAAAGATAAGTGACATACTTTTTACCTAGGAAGCTTTGACTAATCTGTTCTATCACCAGTGTAACGGACTTCATTTATATCAATTACACCTTGTATATTATTAACGCCTATGATTGGGAATAGTTGGCTGGTACTTAGAGTAAGCCTACTAATCCCGCACGATTTGGAGAATATGTCGAAAATTACAGAAACCGAACACGTAGGCTACGGGATGGCTACTTTCAATGTTGGGATTCCAACCTGTACTCTCCTACTATCGCAGCTGCCCATATCTTAGCTCACTTGGTTATGGAGTTGTTCGATAGTTTTCATCACAATCATTTAATTTTTTGATTTAATATATTAAATCCCTTGCTTTTTTAATGGAATCGCTGGAACACTGGTTGCTAGTTGCCTTATAATTGTTGCTTGACGTCATCAGCAGCATTTGTAAGACAAAGGCTTCGAGTTCGTTATCTGAATTTGAATGAAATGTAACTCTCTAATTTACATCTAAATGGCGTGCAGTCAATGTGTACAATAAAACCAAATAACTGAAAGATTTATTTGTAATTAAAGGTACTATCATTTTTACAATGTAATTATTGAGGTCCTTGCACACCTATCTGGCATTTGACTTGAGGGTTGGTGCAAAATACCAAGGGATCCACGCACTGGGATTCTAACCTTTGACATCTGGAATTGCTGCAGGTCCCCATTATTGCCCTGCTTGTTAACTGTTAGTTTTAACTCTACAGTTTGTGAGCACAAATTTGCCCACTGACTGGGGGGTTACAATGTACACAATACAACTTAATTAGTAAATTAACACTCATGGAAAAGTGCACTAATGATACAGGCACTTAGCAATCATGTTCGCCTCGTTAAGTAGGGGCTTGCACTCTTAGCTGTCACCACCGAGCCCCGGGTTCGATCCCCGGCTCTGCCAAGAAATCCAATTCTGGTCTGAAGGCTGGAACGAGGCACACTCAGCCTAGTGACGCAAAACTGAGAAGAGGCGTATTCGATTCCTACCTCAGCCATCATGGAAATGTTTTTCTGTAGTTTCCCCACTTCTACTCCAGGGAAATGCTGGGATGCTTCCTAACGTAAGGCCATGGCTGCCCCTGTCCCAATCCTTATATGAATGACAAATACACACACTAAAACAGCCTTCACAATAACACAGGTTATCAGATAAATTACGCACACACAAGTACTTGGAGCTACATGACCACTATGTCACAAAACCCCATATTCAAACAACAACAAAAACTTAGTAATCTTAGTAACATATCGTCCACTCGTTTGTAGTTCTATGGTTGGCCATTGTAGTTCTTGAAGCAGAAGTATATTTTGGAATCTAAGAGTGGTTAGCTGGCTCAGAACCAGAACCTGACATAAAGTACCATCATTTGCCTAAGATAAGTTAGACCCGTGATCATGAACCCCGTTCACTTGGTGTGTTTGTATATAATTTCTATGTTAGCCCAGGTATTGAGATGACTGTAGCAGTGTGTAAATTTTGGAATCTTGGAGTTGTTAAGTGGCCCAGGTACCATCCCTGTAATTTACTTGAGTAAGTGTGAAAATACCATGAGCCTCCGTGGCTTAGGCGGCAGCACGCCGGCCTCTCACCGCTGGGTCCGTGGTTCAAATCCCGGTCACTCCATGTGAGATCTGTGCTGGACAAAACGGAGGCAGACAGGTTTTTCTCCGGGTACTCCGGTTTTCCCTGTTACAATTTCATTCCAGCAACACTCTCCACTACCATTTCATTTCATCTGTCATTCATTTAATCATTGCCCCAGAGGAGTGCGACAGGCTTCGGCAGCCGGCACACTTCATATCCTCGCTGCTAGATGGGGGGCTTCATTCATTCCATTCCTGACCCGGTCGGAGACTGGAAGCAGGTTGTGGATTTTCATTTTTTTCAAGTGTGAAAATACCAGATAAATCCTGCTCAAAATAGTTACTGTCAGCACCGGGACTGAATGTGTCTTAAACCTCTTGGAAAAGCTGTTGTGTTATTCCGGAATCTCTTGAACTATGTGCGACTGAAGTAATGTATTTTTTGTTTGCTGTTATCTAGATCCTCGAATGTCACTCTTGTATTACTTTTTTCCCAGTTTCTGAACTTTTTCTTCTAATCTTTTATTTTATGTTTTTGCCTTTTTCCGTTTACTGTAGATAGTTTTGTTTTTTCTGTAATAATTATTTCAATGTTTCTTATACAAAGGGATTGTATGAATGAATGCTTGATATAGGATGTTTGAGTGCATGTCTGTATGGTTGTGGTTGTTGATTTACAAAAGACTAGTGTATTTATATTTTTTGTTCGTGTTTGCTGTTTTTGTTTTGTTTATACTTGTAAATTTTATTGTTAATTATTATATTGTCACTAGTGGCGTCTATCTGTTTGACAATAAAGAATACATACATACATACATACAATCATTTTGGCTAGGGTTTAAATAAATCCCACTAAAGCAATTCCTATTTAGGCGTAGGCTCCCTCCAATTGTGATTTTTTCCAATGGTATTTTAATCTTTAGCATAATATTTCATACTTTTTTGAAAGTACCTCAAATAACAGTTATATCTCTCCATTAATACCATGTGGTTCTAATAAGATAAAAGAGTTAAAAATACTTCTATTTGAGCGTTCATATCATCAGCCATTTGACATATGGGACATAGGTAGCGGATTTCTATTAGTTGTAATAAATACACACCGACGTAAATCAAACCCGCTTAAAGAATGGCAGACGCAACAAAGCTGACATCCACATTAGCCCAAGCATATTAAGTTTTAACCTTAAAAAAAATAATGTAAAGCTGAAATTTGGCATAGATGTTCCCTAGTACCCTAGTAACAAATCCTGAAAAGTCCCCATCTCTGCATTGTCCGCGTCATAGTTTTTGGAGAGTTCAAAAGGGCTTAAATGGGGCCTAAGTGCCAAAAACAGCATTTTTGATTTCTGCGTTCAAAATATTAATCCTAAATCACTTCTAATGAGCTTTGATAGTAATAAGACAAGAATGCGTTAAATATAACGCTCTTATTGGTCGTAATTATTGCCATACATTTAAACAGATGAGTAATCAAACATTTTTAGCTCAACTTTTCTCACGAAAATTTAGCTAATTTGTCATTAGCCGGGACTTATCGTGTAAACAGCTGCTGATAGCGACTAAAGACCCGAAGTAAAAGTTGTAAAGCACACTTGTAGCTTTAAAACGATACATTGCCCATGTTCATCCGACAAACAGCAGCAGAGATACAGTTACAAATATAAAAGTGCAAGTGTGGCAGTCGCTTTCCGAACGAACGCCCATTTACGCTGGTGGGCTCCATCTATTCACCTTTGCTGACACCATTTTCTATCATTGATCAAGAGCTTTGGGGATGGTATTTCTTTGAATCCAGGTAAACTAGCAGAAACAGTTTGCATAGAACAAAACGAGTTTAATGCAGTTAGCAGATAAACGTAGACTACATTCATAATATGCATAATGCAAATAATAACAAAACAAAGCTTAAAAAGCTTTCCTTAGACAAAGAACACTTGCAAAACAAAGCTTGCATCGGACTCAATCGTCCTCCTCATTGTCTGAGCCATCAAATGTGACGTTGCCACACGCTTTTCCACTGTAATGTCCACACATTAAGGAGCATTCTAAACTGGAACGTACACACTCACACCGGCTGCCACAAGAGATCTTGCAGTTGCAGGACACCAAATTGAGGAGATGATCTGGAGCAGCTGGAAGATGAGTTGTCACTGGTACTAAAGCAGAGTGTTGGATTTTCCATCCCCATTGGGTCGGGTCCAAAGAAAATCCTAATCATTCCTGAACTTGCAAATATACCCGCAGTGAATGTTGTTTGCATTCCGCCGAAGTCGACGGAAGTGAAGCCAGCTGAAATGATGCTATGACCGGTTGATTGGCAATTTTTTGGCTGTATTTCACTACCTGAAGTTCGTCGAGGCTTTTGCACTCCTATTTGGCTCTATCGTAGAGACAAATGGCGAACTTCTCTCCAGCTGATATTATGGCCTTTTCATTTGGAGCCGTAGAGACGAATACCTTCATTTCCTCGCGTCAAGATGCGGAATCCTTCAATATTTTCCAGACTTTCTGTTTGATGTACTCGACCCACAACTTTCCTGTGCGAGATTTCTGGCTCATTGAAGAAAATGTGTCATGAAGCGACTCTTTGAGACGTTGAAGGCAAGGATATGATAGCAAGTCGCTGGCGGTGCCTTCTTGGAATGCGGTAAAAAGGCGCCTGTATTTCGTCCTTGTCATCCTTCAGCCCGTCGTTCATGTTGAGTAACATTGTCCCGACAGCCTGTTTTGTCAGAAAATGCGCTCTGTGGGCCCTAGAACATGCAAAGTTTCGCGTTATTGATACATTTGAAATTGAAGGCATAACGTAATCATTAACAAAGAGCTAATTGCGAGCCTACCTAGAATATGCGTGTCCAGACATCATGTGAGGTCACTGACGATTTAGCGTATATTTCCGCCCAGAGCTCCTCCAAACCGCTTCCATTCATCACATAGCCGATTGCCCCAAGAAACAACATCAGAAGGTGAAATCCACCTAGACGAACAACCACGTTTTTGAGTTCCTCTGAAGTGTCCGATGCGACTACCTCTGCAACTTTCGCATATAGGGGCAGGTCAAAGGTTACGTAACAAGTGCTTTCCTTCAGTTCCGCGCACTCTCTTGCGGCAAACTTCAACGCGGAATATATAGTTGATGGATAGCTCGGCTCCAAGCTAATGAACGGCAGGGCATCAACTGACGTTGTCTGGGAAGCTGGTTGAGCATGAGCAGACAGTGACGTCTTCACAAAGCCGTTCCACGAAGCGGGTAAATTAATACCTGACCACCGTCCAGATAACCACAAGGAGTCCATCATCAACACAATAGCCACAGAGTTTGGGGCTTCCACAGTTAACTCCTTAATCTTGACGTCCTTTGAACCAGGAGAAGAGGTTTTCCGATACCACGAAATGTTGAACTTTTCCATCGCCGCAATCACACCAGCATTAGGAACTTCTCGTGAACGTGGGAGTTCATTCATTCATTCATTCATTCATTCATTCATTTATTTGCAATGGGGGTGTGTCCCCCGGTGTCAAATTGGATATACATAACAAATAAATAATTATACATAACAATTCAATAACAATTATACAACAATTAAACTGGAGTATTTACACAAATAGTCAGTCTTTTCTTAAACACACCTATATGTTTGGGAAAAGGCTCTAAGACTGCGGCAGGTAGAGAGTTCAAGTTATCAATGGCACGGTTTACAAAAGAATATTTACCATAATTTGTTCGCTGTGGTCGGACCTTAACTTTGAAAGGACGATCGCTTCTACCCATGTAAGTGGGCTTTCCCAATCGTTTGCTAAGCTCACCCCATGCTGGTTGATTTGTATACGTGTTGTACACAGCTCTGAGTCTAGATTTCATCCTCCTAGCCTCCAGTGATTCCCACCCAAGTTTCTTTAACATACGGCTCACACTGCTCCTGGGATTAAAGTCACTGAGCACAAATCTAGCGGCCTTTCTTTGTACCATTTCCAACTCATTGATGAGCCCTACTTGATATGGATCCCAAACCGCCGAGGCATATTCCAGAATAGGTCTTACAAGTGACAAATAGCCTATTTTTTTAGCAGAGGTACTACTTCCTTTTAATACCCTCATTACAAAGTGCAGGGATTTGTAAGCTTTTGAAACTACACATCCTACATGACTACTCCATTTCATATCATTCCTTACGTGAACGCCCAAATATTTGCAAGAATCTTCTTCTAAAAGTATTTCCGAGCCAATGTTATATTGAAAATCCTGCCTTCGCACTTTCCCTATTTTTAAGAGACTACATTTTCTTGTGTTTATTTTCATTTTATTTTCAATCGCCCACTTATAGACCAGGTTCAGGTCCTCTTGAAGCACTGCATTGTCTTGTGAGTCATGTATCTTTCGATATATTACACAATCATCCGCAAACAATCGACAGTCACTGCGAATCCCATTCGGTAAGTCATTTATAAACGCCAAGATTTCACTGCCAGGCGCTGGACCTGTGCACTTGATGCCTCCCATGCAGTGGAAAGTGTTTCGCCCGTCCAATGTCCTCATGTTAAAGTCAGCGTTGTCAAGGCAATACTGCGTGAACGCTCCAGCATTCTGGATTGGACTTTCTTCACGAAGCGCTGTAACGTCGTACCTGTGGACTTCCGCCACATTTACTGAAAATCCAAGACTGTTTGGAAGCTGAATTAATTGTTTCGAGTATTGTTGGCCTGCTCCGACAGGCCGAGTGCTGTCACCTAGAAACGCGATCGGGTGCCTTTTCAAAAGCGGTTATGCTTTGGGACCGTAACTCGGTAACCGTTTCTCCCATAGACATGGGTAATACACCAATGTAAAGCTAAAAGTATGCTTTATAATTTTCATTCTGGGTCTTTAATCAATGTCAGTAGTTGTTTAGAAATAATGACCTGCTAATGACAAATTAACCAAATTTTCGTGTAAAAATAGTGCTAAAAATGTTAAATTAGTGGTTTTTTCCCCCTTCATCAATAGTAATAATTAGGCCTGATAAGTCCGTTATCCTACTGGTTCATTTTTATTTATTGCTAAAGCTCGCGAGAACTAACTTTGAATCAATATTTTGAACGCAGGAAGCAAAATTGCTGTTTTTGGCACTTAGGCCCCATTTAAGCCCTTTTGAACCCTCCAAAAACTATGACGCGGACACCGCAGAGATGGGGACTTTTCAAGATTTGTTTCTAGGGTACTAAGGAACATCTATGCCAAATTTCAGCTTTACATTATTTTTTTTTGAAGTTGGCCATGTTTTTTGCATATAATGCCTGGGCTACATACGAAATTCACGAGGATAAGTGGCAGAGGTTAAGTGCCAGGTCATGATGGTAACACAGTACTCAATTATTATTTTGCCTCACAAAAGGCATTACGGTATAGAAAATAAAACGCGAAACACGCATCTCCATGTTTTCAAATCAGTTTGAGGGAATAAAGGTTCAGTCCGGTTTGCAAAGTGAAACACCAATCAGGTCAACAACACTCGCCCTCCCTCATCTTGAATTAGATTGTTGTTCCAAGTTGCAACATTGATTCTTCTGGAACATTTCCTGCCATGTTGATAACAGTGAGCATCGCTAGCTTTACCGATAGTCTTCTCCCACTTGACAGCACTGATCCACCCACAATTGTCCTGAAAGTTTTGTTCCTAGTTGGTAATATTGATTCTCCTACAGCATTACAGTGTCTGTCTTTATGTGTTGTCACACTGATCTTCATTAGATCCACCAATAGCTTTGTTTCCATTTAGTTATTACATTTTCATGTTACGTGAGGTAGTATTTTCTGTATTTTCATAACGATTCAAGTTATACTTCAGTAAGCTTCATTCTTTACTGAATGTGCGCCACAACACACGATTATTAACCCACACACACCTTGACGCACGCTTATTTCTTTCCGTGCAGCCTTTTGTTAGACCCAGCTTACAATTCTATTTGCTTCCTTTGATATCACTACAATGGTTTATTGTCTCCGTAAAGCGACACGGGTAATGAATGTCATAAGGTATAAATTTCAGTTCTCCGTTTACGAACATACCATTTCAAGATTTTAACACGTGGATATGGCAGAAATATTGAACGACACACTTGCATTGTCCTTCCATTAGAGCATTTAAAATACGAAAACTTTACTGTAAATCCAGGTGAAAATATCAAAAGGTGTCATTGCATATTTTTGGCCTATTTTCATTTATGAATAAATAGGCTTAAGCGATCACCCTTTGTCCGTGTGTGTGAGTGTGTATGTGTGTGTGCGTATGTGTGTATGTCTGTGTATGTGCCCCCCTAATCAAAATCTAAACAGCTGAAGCGATTTCAATGAAATCCGGTAAGGACATAGTGCTATTTCGTCCGACCCCGACCGTGCCATAGAAATGTTATAACGTCTCACCAATCCACCGTTATACTATATCTCCGAAACTATCACTCTGAAATTTTGTACGGTGATAAAGGGCACTACTTGAAGTACACCTTTGTAGCTTTCAAAAACCTGTTAAGTACAAAACAATAATGGTGGCCAAGCGAATTTGAAACATTTAAATAGACTTTTCTTGTGATTTAACCATTCGAGCGCAGTGGAGCACGGTGCAGCAAATGTTTATGCACATTTTAATACACTGATATATAATTTAGTTCAATTGTTTACATAACCTCAAGATGGCGGCTGAGTGATATATTTAAAATAAGCTTTTACTTCTTTTCTCCTTATCATGCGATCAACGTCAACGTTTGAATAATGAACCTACGCGATAATCTTCATCCAATAGTACATAACTCTATGGCCTACATACAAAAATATCCAACATGGCGACGGTTCACAATTTCTATTATTCTATGACAGCAATCAAACTGAAATTCCGTATGTTGATAGATGCTATTGACTTAAGTTCACCTATGGGACTTTCAATAACCTGGTGAGCACAAATCACACATGGCGGTGACAAAAAAAAATAAAAAAAAAATTGACGATTCTCGCGTTTTCACCATCTGAGCGCAGTGAAATATGGTACGGTAAATGCTTATACAATTTTAATGCACTGAGATCTAATTTATTTAAATTGTTTTCATAACCTCATGATAGCGACTGTGCGAAATTTTAAAATCTTGTTTTTATTTCTTGTATCCTAATAATGCGATTGGAGTTTGAATAATAATCTTTCGCAATAATCTTCATCTAATAGTACATAACTCCATGGCCTATATATATATATATAAAAAGCCAACATGGTGACCATCCGAAATATTTAGACAGTTCTTAATATCTACGAATTTACTACAACAATCAAATGAAATTTCGTTTGTTGATAGAGGCAATGAATATACTGTAAGTAGGATATATGAAAATAGGCTACTTAGTTATTCACAGACCTACTTGTTTCATAAATGAAAATAGGCTAAAATATCATATTATACTGTAGTCAGACAATCGTACACTCGCAAGAACGCAGATGGGACTCATCACATAATGTGTTCATTAGTTGAGGAACAACAACTATATTACACGTCTGATGAGTCTTTGCCGTTTTGATATGATTGCCCTGTCAACTGTTATATACTTTATATTTGCTTGGCTAGGATATTCTCGCTCACGCGCTCCGCCAGTGATGGCTCAGTTGCTGGCTGCCGCGCGCGCGTATATACGGTAGAATACGCTGCTTAAAATCAGTATCATGCATTTTTACTCACCATGCTTACAGTAGTTGCAGAAAATGTTCCCCATCCTCTGACAAACATAACCGGCATCTCCTTATGAAGTTTCCTGTTAATCCGGTTAATTTAGCTTCAGTAAGGAAATAACGACCTTAACGTCTATTTTTATTGTTTACTGAACCTGTACGTTTGAATCTCAAATTACCCAGTTGTTTTATTGTCCGATTTATAGGAATGGGTCTCCCTGGAAATTTCACTCGAAACTTTTGCCTTGTTCTAGCGCACGATTTCCTGCACTTTATATACGTATTGTGCAGATATACACGTTCAAGTAAAGAATATTTCACGTAAGGCATTACAGCACTATACACAATCACAATAAAATAACTGGCTAAGAGTTTCAAACGCACAGGTTCAGTAAACGATATGAATAGACGTAAAGGTCGTTATTTCCTTACTGAAGCTAAATTAACCGGAGTAACCGGAAACTTCATAAGGAGATGCCGATTATGTTTGGCAGCGGATGGGAAACATTTTCAGCATCTACTGTAAGCATGGTGAGTAAAAATGCATGATACTTATTTTAAGCACCGTATTCTGCCGTACATGCGCGCGCTTGGCAGCCGGTAACTAAGGCGTCACTGGCGGAGCGCGTGAGCGAGAATGTCTTAGCCAAGCAAATATAAAGACCCTGCATGTCAATCGGCACGTCAGGGCGAATGTGAGGTAAGAAATAAGCCATGTACACCCTGCATCAAGCGCTCTTGAAACTAAGAGGTTGTGTGTTAATCTGCTGCTGGTGCTCATACTATCAATTCTACTGTACTAATACGCTACTCGTCCTTTAAGGGTATGAATCCATTAAAAATATTCCCTCATCACAAATTTGAAATACCCAACTGACCCATAGCAATGCTCGTACCACACTGATCCATCGACATACAGTGCAGCCTGTACCAATATCTTTGGGAAAACAGTTTGCGTCACACGGCTGAGGACTGTAGTCCATACATCTACCGCCGGCAAGGATTCGTCAGATGGGTATCCCAATAGCCAATCTAAACCACAGATTCCCGAGTCAGTCCGAACATCCTCACCAATTAATGTTAACCTACTCATGCAAAGTTAAATTGAGTAGTAACACCTTAAAGGGGAATGCTTTGGCAAAAGTACTACTGAGAAAATAACCTGAATAACTGTATCCCTCCTTCTAATAGAGGCAGATGGCCTTGACGTTCTGCTGCTTATAACAGCAACCAATATCATAATCATCGTCATCATCATACCTTGATATATGGCCTCCTCACAACAAAATTCTTCATCTTCGTCACCATCACCTCCATCCACAAATAATGTTATAACGTCGCACCCCAAGAATGGCGCCTATGATTGTGCCTGTGACCTTTTCCATGTTCTCTTGAAAAACAATCCCACATACAATGCCATTATGTGTTTAAACAATGGGTTCCATTATATATATTTTTTCATCCTTTATAGAAATACCAATGACAGCAACTCAGACGTTCAGACGTCGCCGTACGCCATCCTATTCATGCACTTAGAAAGTGTCAACCATACACCCGGAGTGTGGGATAAATACAGCACCCATCTAAATTGTTTCTTATTTAGTTTATATTTCACATAGGCCTATTCTACATTACCCTTCAAGTTGATCTTGTCAAACAAAAAGCGATAAATATAGACTGGATTTCTAAGTAAAGTGCATATTATGTTTCAAATATTTCAAGGTAAGCAGAAGCGTAACTTACACTTAAGCAAGCAGTTTAAACGATTTTGATAGTGCTTGTGATGTTATTCCACAGAAAGACAGCATTGGTTGCTTATTTTATGATTTTGAATTTAAATAACCTATAAATAATATTTCGAAAGGGTGTGTTTCGATCCAAACTGTGATTCAATACGTTTATTGGCTCTCAATAATGTAGTTTCATCAAATGTTTTAGAAGATGATTCGAAAGGACTTCAATGCCTACCTTGATAAAAATTCACAATTTCACGTGAAATTTCAGGGAAACTTGCTACGGTAAATGCTTATACATATTTTAATCCACTGACATCTAACGTATTTTAATTGTTTTCATAACCTCAAGATGGCGGCTGTGCGAAATTTTAAAATCTGTCTTTTTTAATATTTCTTATGTCCTAATCATGCGATTGAAGTTTCAATAATAAAGCTGCTCAATAACCTTCGTCTAATAGTACATAACTGTATGGCCTACATATACTGTATAAAAATCCAACATGGCGACCATCCAACATATTTAGACGGTTGTCAATACCTACTAATCTATGTTAGCAATCAAACTGAAATTTTGTATGTTAGTAAAGGCTTTTGGCATAAGTTCACCTATGGGACGTTTTATAGCCTGGTGACCATAAATCCAAAATGGTGGCGACGTAAAATTTTAATATTTAAATGGACGTTTCTGGCGATTCAACCATCCTAGCGCAAAAAGCATGGTACGGTCAATTCTTATACACATTCTAATCCACTAACATCTAATTTGTTTCAATAGTTTTTATAACCCCAAGATGGCAGTTGTGCGAAATTTTAAAATCTCGTTTTTCCTATATTTCTTTTGTCCTAATCATGCGATTGAAGTTTAAATAATTAACCTGCACCGTGGCCTCCTGAGAGGCCGAGTGCAGATCTTTCTAATCGACGCCCGTGGGCGTCCTGCGCGTCTGGATGAGAGATGGAATGGATGAAGATGAATGAAATTGGGCAAGGATGTGGAAGGAAGCGGCCGTGGCTTATCAGAAGGTACCGTCCCAGCATTCCCCTGGTGTTGAAAATGGGAAACCACAGAAAACCACTGCAAGGACGGCCGACGGTGGGGCTCGAACCCACGCGTCTACTGAGTCAGCAGAGAGCTTGGCCCCATGACCTAACGCTGCGCTTTAGCCAGCGTAGTCACTGCTGACAGTATTGCAGCAATTAAACTGAAATTTTGTATGTTGATAGAGGCTATTAATACAAGTAGGATATATGAAAATAGGCTATTTAGTGCTTTACGGAACTACTCGTTTATTTATAGTTTACTAGCTAGTATTCATATTGAAGTTTAATAATAAATCAACGCAATAATCGTAATCCAATAATGCATAACGCTATGACCTACATATATATATAAATCCAACATGGCGACCATCCGAAACATTTAGACGGTTCTCAGTAACAATTACAGGAGACAAACTGAAACTTTTCATGATGATAGATGCAACTAATATAAGAAGAATATATGAAAATGGGCTATTTAGTTCTTCACGGAACTAGGTGTTAATACTTTTATTAACGCAGGCAATGGCTATTTATTTTATTTTTAGCACGGGCCAGGGAAGGGATTTTGGAAGGAAATCGGCCGTGGTTCTGTTGAAAGGAACCGTCCGGGTATTGCCTGGTTTTGAAAATGGGAAACCACGGAAATCTTCTTCAGGATGGCCGATATGGGATTCGATCCCACGCTTTCCCGGTGCCAGCAAGGCATGAGGTAGCACTTTAGTGCTCTCGGCCATTGATTCGAGGGATGAAATGTTAGTGGAAAGCACACTTTTGGAATATCCACCGAAGTTCAATGATTTAATGTCTTCTGCTCGGATGTCTTTCGCAATGTGCCGAATAGACTGTGGCTACGGACGTTTGATATGAATATAAGAATATTGTTTGAATTTCGAGTACAGAATGAAATGCCTGTTGTTGGTACTACACAGCACATTGCAGGCAGTATACCGCAAGGGGTTTGGTGGTTGCCCGGGCTAATCTACTCACTACACATTTACGAGAAATGCAGGGTTGTACTTTATTGCAAGTTCCGAGATATAACCCCGAACCCCATTCACTAGAAATTACATTGCTATACACTACTACAGTCTCCGCAACCAGTAGTGATGGTAATGGTGGCCATTGCTGTTTTAAGGGAGACCTTTTATCCTAAAGAACGTTGGTTATCAGGCAATTTCAATACACATTCTACTACTCGTGGATGATTGCATTATGTTCTTAACACAAGAAACTAGCAACAATAAACATAAATTTACATTTAATGCCACTCAACATTTTTATATATATTTTTCTTCTTGCGATTTTTTGCCATGTCACTAACATACTCAATGTGCTTATCCACAGAAACGAAATTGAAGTGCAGAGGCAGCTTAGAGAGTCTCCACGAGCCTCTTTCGCAAGGAATATGGTATCTCGCAATTTTCTTTCGAAATGTGTGTGTGAAAAGCATCACCTGATTTCAGTGCAGCCATTTTAAGATAATTGCATGGAATTATGAGCTATAAAATATTGAAGAATGCGCAAAAATCAGTACGTAATTTGATGATTTTCGGTCGGTCAACACGAGATTCATAAATACAGTAAACCCATACTTTAAGACATAGATTGTATAGCCTAAGTATAATGGATCTGATGATGATTGCTTGACGAAACTGGTCATCGAAGTGCATTTATTAATCTTATGTAATTTATTTTCAGGATTAGGGAATAACCAATCACAATTAGGTTCAATCGTGTTTACTGACTGAAAAACATCGCACTACGTTTACTAAGGCAACACTGAAAAATGGTTCTAACACCATAACGAAAATCAGAATTTTTGCGGTTGAAACACACCCAGAAAGTATTTTGGGAGCAATTCATCACAAGGGGATACAAACGCAGTACCCACAGTAATAAGTCATTATTATCTCATATATTTGTCAAGTTGCAATTTTGGACAAACAGAACAATGTTCAGTCCTTAAAAAGAACCGTTTATTGCACACCATATCAAAACGTAACACCTCAATCAATGTTCATAGTCTTGGAGATACGGGGGTATGAGAGATATGTAGTACTTATTTTGTCACCAATAACTAAATAAATTGTCCATCTACTTGTGGATATTATACTCTTTGGAATTAAATCTCTAAGAACTCTGCAAATATCAACTATCCTCAAAAGACATAATATATGCTAGCTTGAATGCAACATGTTTCCTTCTTCTACGCAATAAGTAAATGTAATATGTCATAGTGTTTCAACTAATATGTGAAGATATGCCCTTCGATTTCCAGAGATAGCCTACTGATGCCGTATCTTACCTACCTCACTCAGACTCCGGATCGAGTGGAGCACTCCAGGAGATGGATAGGATGTAAGGAAGGCAGTCTGCACTGTGCAACCAGGCCAGTAGATACGGCGGAATGGAATGGAACCGTTCAGAAGGGAGATAGCTGGTGAGAGTGTTGTGAGCGAGAATACACCCCGCTCATGTTGGAGCATTCGCAGAATTGAAAAAGATGACTACCCAGCATTTACAGAACTGAACCTAAAGAATATTGAAGCGTTATCATACCGAACTAAATCAGACATTAAATACAGTCCCTATTTCTTCTGTCCTAAATACTGTAAAGCTTAATTAAAGTTTTTTGATTCGTATCAGAAACCATCTATTTCTGAAGGACGGATTACGCTAATTCAGTTGATATCATCGTTGTTGTTGTTGATTCCTGAGGGGCTTTGGGACATCGTGGTCATGTAGCCCCGTGAACATGGGTTTTTGTAGAGGTCGTCCGATAACCTGTGTACTAGTGTATGCATTTGCAATCGAGATAGGATTTGGTTAGGAAATGGCCGTGGTCTTAAGTTAGGTATCAGCCCGGCATTTGCTTGGAGTAGAAGTGGAATTCAGCCGAAAAAAATCAGAATCCTCTATGGACATCAAATTGGCAGGTGAAAAGCTGAAGGAAGTTGGAGACCTCTGTTACTTAGGAAGCAAAATAACCAGTGATGGACGAAGCAATGAGGATATAAAAAGTAGGTTGACTCAGGCAAGGAAAGCATTTCTACAAAGAAGGAATCTGTTGACATCGAATATAGATTTATGCATTAGGAAGTCATTTTTGAAAGCCTTTGTCTGGAGCATGGCACTCTATTGAAATGAAACTTGGACTATTGGTGCAGCAGAAAAGAGGAGAATTGAAGCGTTTGAAATGTTGTTACAGGAGAATGATGAAGATCAGATGGGTAGATAGGGTAACAAATAAAGAGGTATTAAGAGGAGTGGGAGAGGAGAGATGTTTCTGTCGACTGATAATGAAGAGAAGAGATAGGTTGGTAGGACACATACTATGACACCCAGGAATAGCAAGCTTAGTTATGGAAGGAAGGATCGAGGACAAGAACTGTAGGGGTAGACCAAGGTTATAATATGTTAAACAGATTGCCTCGGATGTAGGGTGTGGTAGTTATGTAGAGATGAAACGATTAGCTCAGGACAGTGAGGAATGGAGAGCTGCATCAAACCAGTCAAAAGACGGAAGACTCAAACAACAAGTGGAATCCCACGGAAAACCACTTCTAGGATGGCTGAGGTATGAATCGTCCCACATCTTCTCAGTTTTCTCTCAAGAGGTTGAGTGTAAGTTACCCCGTCCAAGCCCTCAGACCAGAACAAATTTTCTTGGCAGAGTCGGGAATCCAACCCGGGTCTCAGCGGTGAAGGTCAAGAATGGTAGCCACTACGCAGCGACGCGGACTGATACTCTAATTCACTGGTGAAAATGCGCAACTGTTATAAAATATAAACGCATTAGACTTCAACTGAGTAAAGTATAATGCTTGATAGGCTATGCACTAGTAGGCTAAATTTTACATTTTGCCAAATAAAATAACATGCATCAGAACAGTTATAATACTTGATAGCATAATTAAAACATCAACAACAGATTTAATGACAAAGAAACGTTACTTGTTTTTAGAATATAGCTATGCAAAGGCAAAAAATTCGAAATATTTCATTAAATTAACACAGCAAATATACATTATTGAAATAGTATATATTTATGGTAAAAATTAGCACTATATTTTTTCACGATCTTGACATCATTTAGGTCACGAGTTGCTAGTTAACACCCATCTTCGGTGCCTTAATGTGTGTACTATTAAATTTGGTGTGAGATTCCTATGGCACGCCTATGATCAACATCCTGTAACAGACATGGAACCATGGTATAATTGCTCTGGCCATCGCCGTGGATGGCACATATCGCAGATAGTTACAGCTCACCAGAACCCATGAATCCATAATGTTAATAGGACGTACCGTACTATCCTGAGGGCACTTGTGGATCACTATTTTATGAGGTCCATAATTACTCTGAAGAATTCCACAGGTAGAATAATTTTCAAAAAAGATTTAAAATCGGAAGTTCAACAGCCATTTATTCAGTGTTGCTATTTCACATTTTGTGTCGGTCGGTCAATACAAGTAGTGAAACCTTATTCTCTTGACGTATTCTAGATACCAGAAAAATTACACATTCTTGAAAATTTCACTAATTATTTTAATAGAAATGTGGAGTAATCTAAGTAGGTTAGAGGAACCTTAACCGAATTGCTGTAATTTGAAAATCCTCTGAAGAGCAGTATTTTTTAATATCATGGTGCCGTGTATCTCGTTACTAAATTCATAATGCAGTAGTTATCTCAAGAATGTAAAGTGTACAATTTGTACACATGTCGATTGAAACAAGATGTTCAGTAAAGAACATACAGCCTACTTTCTCCTAAATGCATGGGTATAGTTATAGCTCTTTGTCCTTTTCAAGGAGTATAATTGAATGTTAGTTGTAGTTGCTTGTTGAAATACAACGTGCTATACGGATATTATACGTTTATTGATTGAATCCTCCCTTGAATTACATACACACACACACTTATAAAGCCATCACAATAACACAGCTTGTCAGGTAAAATTCAACACTCACCCAAGTACACGGGGCTAAATGACCATGATGTCCATGCATCTCAAATTAAACAACAACAGCTTCCTACCCAAATCCTTCCTCGTATAAAAGTACACATACAAGTAAGCCTACAGACATCACAGTAACACAGGTTATTAGACAACTTCTGCACACACCCAAGTACACGGGGCTACAAGACCATGATGCCGCAAAAAGCCTAAAGAATCAACAACAAAGCAACAAGAACATTAGGCTCTACCGCGGATCAAGGACAACGATTTTTAATCGCTGCAGTCGAGTGTTGAAATAAGTGGTGTTATAAGTATATATCATATTTTCGAATGCAAATACACAATATATATGCTTAACATTAAATCGTGTAAGTAGTTATAAATCAATTAATATAAAAAATCAAGTAAAAGAATTTGAACTCACTTGGATTTGAACCACGAACTTCCACACTATGAGTCTGAGACGTTACCATTACGCTACAGACGATCAATATTAATATTGCGTTAACACCATTTTTAGTATAACTGCCTAGAATTTTTTGTCTTGCAATGAACGATTTCATTAGCGTTTACTGCCGTTTTTATAAACATTTTGATACTAAATTTGTATTATTTTGTTCAGTAGGCCTACATTCGTAAAAGGACATCAATCTACTGAAATAGGGTTTAGCGAGCAGAACAATAGCTTTGACCCAACGGGACGGCACGGCCCAGCACGATACGGCACGTATAGCCTGAATTGTTAGTCACTATTGCGGTGTATTATTCCAATATACAATGAAAATATCCTACCGGTCACCTCCTTGACCCTCTGTACGGTAACCGGATTTGGTTTGGCTGGGCCTCGTTGAATCGTACGTTACGGTTAGACTATATTACTTGCAGGATTCATACGTCCGCCATTTTGAAACTATTTGACTGATGACTTTGTATCTTGGGCAAAAGACATTTCCCACATTATGGTATATTGTTGCAAAATTTGGTAGATATTGTATGATTAGGTCAGTCGTAGTTTGATTAAAGCTCAGAACATTTGGGGGGCGCCATTTCTTTTTTGTTATGATGGCGGCGATATACAACATGACGCTGAGTTGCCCCTTGCTAGTACCACTTCTGTACCAAAGGTGGTTCGATTTGGTTTCGTTGTGTTTTAATTGGTTGGGGGGATCGATTTGCTCACATGTATGGCCGCCATCTTCAAACTATTGGGCTGATGACCTTGTAGTTAGTTCAAAGGACGCTTCTCACATGAAGGTATGTTATTGCATACTTTGGTAGATATCAGATGATTAAGTTAGTCGTAATTTGATTTAAGCTTTGAACATTTAGGTGGCCGCCATTACGTTTCCTTTAAGATGGCGGCGATATGAAACATGACACTGAGGTGCCCTTTGCTAGTGCTACCTCTGTATTAAATTTCGTTCAATTCTGTTCCACAGTGGTTGAATTGATAAGGGGGACAGACATGCAGAGTACACACACATACACACATACACGCTCACAGCACACCGACAGACACATAAAGTTTTGGCCCTGTGTAGATCTCTTAAGTCCACTTTCATTTTTTTCAAGAATCAAATATAGGCTAAAAAGCAAGCAAGTGCGTCTTTTATATACAGTGCTTATAACGTCTGCCATTTTACCTACACTTTCTTTCTTTTATTTATGTTTTACATATTTTATACCATTTATTACGTAACATCTCAAGCATTTTACATTCTGATATAAGCATCTTTGTTGTGGTAAATTTTCCAGCTGTTATGATCCGCCATTTTCGTTTGAATATACTTAGGTACTAAATACTTTAGTCTAATCTATGACATGTTATAAAGAGCGTCCGACTAGGTATTGACAAAGTATTTCTTCTGCAATTCAGCGAACAAACAAAATCAATTGAGAACTCTCTTGGTTAACTCCAATGATTTTGATTGAAAAAATCCATGGCACTACTTATTCGAAGGACTAGATGGTATTATAATTTCTTCAGTTTTATGTAAAGGATTACGTGACATTATTTATTATATTTTATTCATTACAAAGTAAAATCCAGCCCCGGCATCACAGGGGAGCAGCTTAGGAAATAACCGCCGTTTAGAGTCCGATGTGCTACGACCAATATTTGGTTCACTCCTCGGCATGATGGGTTATAAAAATATTTTATGTAGCAATTATTAACACTTTTAAACAAATAAGATAAATCTCTTACAGGAAAACATGCTTAATTAAATGGTGAAAACCGTATCAAAATCCATAGTAGTTCTCGATATTAGTGAGGACAAACACACAGACGGACAAAAGCGAGGACTCTATTTTCTAGAGTGTGTATCATCCACCTGTTTTTCTGCTTATTACGAACAGGCAAATTATCCGTTAAAATAATTGGGCTATCAACTCAGTTTTACTGTCCGAAACAAACATTATTCATGAAGAAATTCGGGGGGGGGGGGGGGGGGTGAATTAAAAAATATTTTTATTTCCTTCCAATATTGACAGTTGAGTTTAAAATGCTATCAGTATCACATTATTTTACTTTGGAGTGTTATTGCGTTTAACGCTCTCTAGGTGCGCCTTTAATATAATTTCAACTTTCAGTGAGTGAATAGGTGCAGAGATGCGACCAAATGCCAATTTACAGACAGATGTATTTTACAATATCTGTGCGTTTCCTAAGCACACCGTCACGTGTTCTGTGAATTTCAGCCATTTCGGTCAATTGATTTCCATTTCTAACATATCATATACACTCCTAAGTTCATATGTAGGTCTTTAAAAATCTTGAAACATTCTTTAATATTTTCTGACTGTCTGTTTATTGAAAATCAGAGCTTCTAGATGAGTGTCGGAAGATTATAGCTTGCAGTTAGTAAGTTTAACGCTGTACCCAGCATCTCCAGTTTCGTTCTAACGACAACGCACCGAATGTTGTCACATTAGTGTGATCAAAACAAGGAGGTGAGTTTTTAGTCCATGGAATGAAAATTTTTAACTGATAGTTATCAACATAAACAGATGTCATATAATATCATCTTTTACATTCAGAGGCAAGTGTTGGATTTATGCTGTGCTAGGTCTTTAGAGCAAATCGTCATGAGTTATTAGCTGATGGATTATTAACAGTGAATCTTAAGACCAGTGTCTTCCATGCAAATACTTAATGACGCAATCAAAGCAAAAATAAATTAGAATAGATGAAAGTTATTCAGTGCAAATTTTCTCAATATAATATTACAACGTTGTAGATGGCTTAATTAATTTAGATTGTTTTTGGTATGGACCAGATTATTAAATCGCTTTTTCATGGAACTGCCATTCTACTCAAAACTCCGGCACAAATTGCCTTTTGGATTAAATGTGAACATCAGTAAGATGAGTCACAACGATCAACTAAGTATATGGCACTTGCTGAAGAGACTCATGTAGTGATGAAGAAACGTAAATGTGTTTTTTGCAGAGTTGAATGCTGACTGGTAAGTACGAGGCAATGAGTAATATTCCGATACACTCTAAACAAAGAAAATGACCACCAGAATCTCGTCATGCCACCATGAACGGAGAGGCTGTTTTATACGTGTTAGTGAGTTATTCCGAGTGCTGTCCTTTCACGCTCGTAAATCCCGTAAGAATAATATATGGCTGATATTCCATATGATATATATGGCCAGTGTCAAAGCTCTCCAAAAGAGTGAATCATTTTCTTTTGTCTTTCTGTTTAAACATGCGTGCTAACACCATCACAACACTGTTATTGCATCGTTCATACAGTAGGATACTACCGTACTACGTCTCTGCGTAACGATTACACTTCATTAATATTTACCATTAATACATACTAGGCCTACATGAGTAGCAGTACTTTAAAATATTTTCTAAATAACTTCACCATTTTTCCTGTAAAAGGGAATCCAAGGGCTTCGTCATGCTGAAATATTGAATACTGTGAAATTTCTGGAGATGCACTATATTGGCTAAGATGAGTAGCCTAATTGTAAGAGTAACCACACGGCATTTACTGGTGGAAAAGGAGAAAGAAATACCTCTGCCTACTGTGCCCTTATTCAACGTAGGAATAAGGATTTAAGGCTCATGTTGCACCGCAAATTTTTGAAGCAATCGCGACATAGTTAGTTAGTGGGAGGAAATATAGAAGGCACGTGCAGGAGGCATGTGGCGCGCACGGTGGAAATGGCGAAGCTCTTTTATTGTGAACATTATTTTTGATGGTTTGGAGTCACCGCATGTAATATGTTTTGTTCGCATTTATATTTGGAAGATTAGGAACCAACTTTGAAGAAAATCCGATCACTAGAAGTGGAGATTTTTACATTGGAAGTTTGCAGATTTTTCTCCGCTGACAAGCAAACCCTCTGTTTAGGGCAGACAAGAACTGTATTTTTTCTTCTTTAGTCATGTTCAGGATGTCAAAATGTGTGCTCTCACAAATTTTAGCAACAGGAGGGCAATTAGTGTGGGAGATATATGGGAATAAATAAGGGGGAAGTTATGAGTTCTTGTAGGCTTGTGAGTCGTTTGTACGGGAAACAACAATTTTAAAAATAGGATTAGTCTGGAACAAACAGACTGCAGTAATGGTAGTCCATAAAAAGTTCCCAAAACATAAATTTTCTGTACACCAACCACATCTAATTACAGGATGTCTCAAAAATGTACTAAAACTTTGAATGACTATAAAATGATTATTTATTAGCATAGAGACAAGTTTAAGGGCTTCAATTGTAGAAGAGACATGTAATTAAAGACTCGTGTTCGCAAAAGTTCAAATTTATCACCGTCAGTGTCCAGGAGTTCGACAAACCGCCACCAACACACCGGATCATTGCTCGCATCAGATATAAATTTGAAGCAGATGGAACCGTTAACAACGTCAACAAGAAACGTTCTGGACGACCACGGACATCCACCAGTCCTGGAAATGAAGAACAGGTGCAGGAAGCCTTCACTCGATCCCCATCGAAATCACTACGACAAACGTCTCGAGAGACACACATCTCAAACGATAGCGTCCATCGCATCATGAAGCGTCTGCGCTGGAAATCCTACATTCCAACACGAAATTGGAAATTGACAGACAATGTCACGAAATTGCAAATGAACTTTGTCATAACGGTTGTGAATCCATTGCTTCGCGTTATCAGCTTTGTCTGGACACTGACGGTCATCAATTTGAATATTTGTGAACATGAGTCTTTAATTACATGTCTCCTTTTATAATTGAAGCCCTTAAACCTGTATCTATGTTCATAAATAATCATTTTATAGTCATTCGAAGTGTTAGTACATTTTTTGAGACACCCTGTATTGCTACTGCATCACATTTATTAAACTGTCCTCTCAAATTCTTTAACAAACATCTGTAGTATTACGAAAGTGGTGTGGGTTTCCTGCAGTTAATCCAGCTAACACCCATCCGTACTGGTGAGCGTGCTCAAAGCGCGGAGAAAGGAACTGCTGGAATGCTAGCGACTGTAGTTTCAGGATGTTATCCCGCTGCTGCAAGGTAGCAGGTGACTCGTCGAAGTCAGCGTTCTGTGAGATCTCGCGTATCATGCATTCATACATTCTAAAGAAGTATCGATCTAGGGGCTGAAGTTCATAGGTTGTGTTGGCTGGTATTATGTTAACTGTTAATTTGTCGGGATCATGAATACCATCTTCCAGAATTTTTCTTACATTTGCAGTGTCATTGTGGACACCGTATGAGTCTAAAAGGAGCAGGTTTCTTGCACTTGAAAATGGTAGGAAGGCGTCTTTTAAAAACGTAGTGAACAACTGCCTTGTCATTTTTCCTGACGAACTCCATTGCACAATTAAATTGTCTGGCTTGAACATTTTTTCTTGAACTTTGTCACTTATGCCAGTTGGTTCGTATAAATTCACAAACAATTTTGGCATTAGTTTCCCCGATGAAGACACTATCGGCATGACTGAGTACGAATGTGTGTTGCTCCTTTCGATTGCACTGCTCCCTTTATGTCACATGCACCTTTACACTCTTAAGTTCTCCCCAAGGGCATTTCCTTATTAAAACCACTCTCATCGGTATTGTAAACTTGGTCATTGGTATATGACTCCATGATTACTTTGCAGTCATCTCTAAATGCCTTATTATCTGTTCTTGAGGGACTGTATCTCGAACTTGCCGTGTTGATACAAATGATGTTATTTTACGGCTTAATATATTATAGCGCCTTTTAAAACGATGCAGCCAAGATGAACTAGCCTTGAACTTGTTTTCGTCAATTTGTATCTCGCGAGCGTTGAACGTCACAAATTTTTGTAAATCACGTTCTTTTACAATTTGATTCACTGCTCGCCACTTCCGGAATTCTTCAAATGTGTACTTATTAACAACCTTTATTTGGTCAGTAAAATTCTGTAGCTGTTCAATAAATTCCTTCATTTTGTAGAATTGTCGCCCCCTCGTTCACCATGTAAATTTATTTTTCATTGATGTATAGGTAGTATTTGTACCATGACACTACGGTCATTAAACTGTTGCTTGTGTGTGTGTGTGTTTTCTTTTCTGGAAGCATCCGATAATTCAAGACTTTCACCTTTTCGAGTTTAACAAAGAGCTACACCTCACTGAACAGCCACCTACGTTCCATCCGTCTTCGCGCTGCTTACCTAGTGCCTGTGTATCGAATGCAGCACGTGCTTCCCGCTATGGCAATAATAATAATAATACTGTAATAATAATAATGTTATTGGTTTTACGACCATTTCAACTACCGACGCCTTTATAGACGCTAGGGGTGATGGAATTTTTCTCCGAAGGGGATCTTTAACTTGCCAGTAATCTACTGACACGGCTCCTTCACATTTGCGCACACGCAAATGCCAACTGCCTATGCCAGGATTCGATCATGCAACCTTGGTGCACAGCAGGTGGGAACGCTACCGCTATACCACGGAGCCAGTCCTGCCAGCTATAGCCTACTAGTTTGCAACCCAAGAAACACATTTCTACTTTTACACCGTATTTTGCATTTTGTAACGAATGCTCCTGCTGCAAAAAATCTGCTCACGGGCATAGTTTGTTAAGCTGAATATGATAGTATGCAATACGTTAACATTTCTCAAACTCTTGTATTTAGCTTTACAAACTATGCGTTTATGCACATTTTTACAACAGGATCATTCATGATACAGTGTAAAACACAATGTGAAATTTGAAATGTGCGCCCTGGGTTGCGAGCTACTATAGAGGGAAGTTACTGTACGTGCTCCATTCGATGCGCAGGCAACGCAAGAACGGACAGAACGTTGGCTGTTCAGTGTGCTGTAGTATCTCTTTGTTGAATTGTGTGCTATCTACTACAGTGTTGGACACTATGAATATATTAAATATTGCAAAAACGGTTGTTACCAGATTGGATGAGGAAGGCTGTGAAACTTCTAGTGTTTCAGAAGCAGAAAGGGAAATTAACAATGAACTGTATGAGTTGTTAAAGCATTATGTGTCAGAAAACGCATTAGAGAAATAACTCTAGATATTGACTTTACTGAACCGCAGCAAGATGGAGATGAAGAGGGTGAAGTAAATGCAGAATTACCGACGAGATCTTCTGACGAAGGCGCATCAAGCAGTTCACAGCAATCAGGGTCGCTGTATGCTCATCTCCACCGAAAAAACGAGTTACAAAGTGACGAAAACAAGTTCAATGCTAGTTCATCTTGGCTGCATCGTTTCAAAAGGCGCTATAATATAGTAAGCCGTAAAATAACATCATTTGTATCAACATGGCATGTTCGAGATACAGTCTATCAAGAAAAGATAATACAGGCTTTTAGATATGACTGCAAAGTAATCATGGAGTCATATACCAATGACCAAGTTTACAATGCCGATGAGAGTGGTTTTAATAAAGAAATGCCCTTGGGGAGAACTTTAGAGTGTAAAGGTGCATGTGACAGAAAGGGAGCAGTGCAATCGGGAGAAACAACCACACATTCGTACACGGTCATGCCGATAGTGTCTTCATCGGGGAAGCTAATGCCAGAATTATTTGTGATTTTATACGAACCAACTGGCATAAGTGACAAAGGTCAAGAAAAAATGTTCATGCCAGACAATTTAATTATGCAATGGAGTTCGTCAGGAAAATGACAAGATAGTTGTTCACTACGTTTTTAAAAGACTCCTTCCTACCATTTTCAAGTGCAAGAAACCGGATCCTTTTAGGCTCATACGGTGTCCACAATGGCACTGCAAATGTAAAAAATAATAATCTGAAAGATGGTAATCATGATCCCGACAAATTAACAGTAAACATAATACCAGCCAACACAACGTATAAACTTCGGCCCCTAGATCGATACTTCTTTAGAATGTATAAATACATGATACACGAGATCTCACACAACGCTGACTTCGGCGAGTCACCTGCTACCTTGCAGCAGCGGGATAACATCCTGAAACTACAGTCGCTAGCATTCCAGCAGTTCCTTTCTCCGCACTTTGAGCACGCTCACCAGTACGGATGGGTGTTAGCTGGATTAACTGCAGGAAACCCACACCACTTTCGTAATACTACAGATGTTTGTTTAAAGAATTTGAGAGGACAGTGTAATAAATGTGATGCAGTAGCAATAATTACATGTGGTTGGTGTACATGAAAGTTATGTTTGCAGGCACTTTTTTTACAGAAGACCATTACTGCAGTCTGTTTGTTCCAGACTAATCCTATTTTTAAAATTGTTGTTTCCCGTACGAACGACTCACAAGCCTACAAGAACTCATAACTTTCTCCTTATTTTATTCCCATATATCTCCCACACTAATTGCCTTCCTGTTGCTAAAATTTGTCAGAGCACATATCTTGACCTCCTAAACATGACTAAAGAAGAACAAATTCAATTCATCTCTGCCCCAAACAGAAGGTTTGCTTGTGAGATTATGACGTAGCTTTGGGTGAGTCCGCCATCAGGAACAACGAGGCCGGTCACGTTTGATGGCGCGTTAGCAGACCAGTGCATCGCGCTGCCAGGGTATATAAGACGCAGTCAGTCAGACCAGATATTGCCTAGCGTGTACTGGGAGAAGCATATTCCCAACCCTATAGGATTCAGAATAGCGGGGCCAATCTGTTTCACAGATTTGTGTTACAGCATTCTCTATTAGCCGGCCACAGGAACTAGTCGTCGATTTGGGAGACCAGACATTGCCTAGTGTATGCTGGGAGAAGCATATTCTCAACGCTATAGGTTTAGCTTATATATAAGGATCTTCGATTTGAACCATTGCAATGACAGTAAGCGTATCACGTCAAAGTATTTGTCAAAGCTGCATCATGAATTACTGCTGGACTGAAAGCATGAAGCAGGCGGGTAAAACCACGACATCTTCTATAGCACAAGCTATAATGCCGGTGAAAGGCGGAGTTGATCGTGCCAGATACGGACAAGTGATCATACTTGTCAATATGTGCCACTAAGCGAATTTGCGGGTAGACATGAAGGCCGATTCGCGATTAGAGACGTGCGTTTGACGGGAACGAGCGATGGAGAGACCCTGAAGCATCGGACCATCGGACGAACCATCTGGAAGATTCAGCACTTCAAGACCAGCAGAATGTGAGCAAACTTTTATCTTCTTAGTTATTGGCATTTGAAATTTTCCTTTCTAAGTGAAATATCATCACCATTTTTGTACATTAGAACAAGCCTTTTGAGAATATCTACGCTTGGTATTTTTTACGCATTCTCATATTCTGCGGACCAAAGTTATAGGCCAGATGAGGTAGTTTTCTTTTTCTTCGAAGTAATTGAGGTCATCAGCCGTAGGTGTTTCATTGCTGATAAAATTTTGGAAATGGATTTTTATTGTCCTATATTTTTGAATCGAACTTTAACATTTCAAGTATTTAATTCCAGATTTCCATTTTGGGAAATATAATAATGATGATGATGATAATAATAATCATGTTTTAAATATGTTTTTGATAATAATAATAATCTTGTATATTTTGAATATTGTTTGTTAGATAAATTTTGAACAGTTTGAACATTTGAATTCGAATTATGATCCAGATTTTCTACAGTTTATTGCACATTAATATCAGATGAGGATTTCGTTGCTAGCGAATAATATCGGACAGTTAAGAGGTTGCATAAAGCACATAGAATAATGCAATAAGATAATGGGACACGGAAGGTATTCAGAACTTGGAAGATTTTTTGTATAATATAGGGTTTTAAGATTGTTTACGTTATGATCAAATGGTAAAATCGTACGATGACTGAATGTTATATGAACAATGGGAAGACACACGTGAATAATTGACAGCTATGTGAAGGCTGAATTGGTATAAATTGTTTATGGAGCAGTGAGGCTTCTAGTAGATACAAGCATGTGACTTGATGAAAAAAAATGTAATGTGGAATGTGTTGGTGAACTGACATATATATATATATATATTGAACCCTTATTGATCTACGATAAATAAGTATTCGTCATTTATTATTATTATTACTGCAGCCCAGGCAGTACTTGTGGAAGTTGACGAGGATAAAGGCAAGGTAGCGTGTCGCAATGATTGCCACAGAGGTTGAGCTTGTAGCTATTCTTGAAGAACGGCCTGGTAAGCTGAGTTCAAGGCCAAATTGTGTAACAACTTGCACCAGAATTGGAATCATAAAGGGATGGTCACGAGTTACTTACAACCGACCTACGATTGAATCACCCAATCAGGAGAGACCACGCCAAGATCACGCGATGGAAGGCGTCAGTGGTAAAAAGCGCGCGGAATTGATTATCTAAAGAACCGCCGATCGGAATTATCTCCGCACGAGTGCGATGAGACGTTTGAATTATTTGAAGAAGATTGACACTAGTCCCATCTGTGTGAGATGAAAACTCTGGAAATTTTTTCTAAATCCGCCCCACTCCTCCGTACCCTGTCAGTTTCGAATAAATTGTTCGACGGGAAGCTGTTCGGGGTCTTTTCTGTTTGGAGCTCTGAGGGGCTAACTTCACGCCCGTTTGTGTCACGATTTTTAACGCTCTTAATTATTTGAAGCATAATACTTTGTGAGCTTTGTGAGCTAAATTCACGCCAGCGTGCGTGATGACTTGAAACTTGTAATAATATCTTAAAGACAACTATTTTCAGCTCTTAGGGGCAAGACTTGTAACGTTCTAATTAGCGCTCACCCGAGCGAAGGTCAGGCAGAGCAGTGTAGAGATTACCGAGCGAGATAGCGACTGTGAGTCGGTCAGACTTTAAAACTTGTATTGTCGGGTCAGTGACGATGGACTCGAAGTGTGTATTTCCAGTAAATTTTTAAGTGTATTTTTCATGTGTGTATTGTGCGTGTGTGAGCGATATTTAGGGAAAGTCATCGTAATTAATCGCATAGGACTATTTGTGGGCGAATTTAGTAACCCACAAGCGATTATAGCCAGGTCAAATTATAATAACATTGAACTTTTCTTCCAAGGAGACTACATCAAGATGTCCAACGTGTGGTCAGGAGTTGGGATGATGTCCGACGCTTCAACGAAGACAACTATGGAGTGCTAACTTTTCCATAGGGAAATGGGCTGAGATGGATGTCATAAGTTCTGCAAGCTGAGACGGTGATGTACAATAATTGATTATTCAATTATGTAGTTAGATTGGCGGGGGAACTTTTGTAAATAGTTCATTTTTCTTTTTCTTGTTTTAGAGTGTTTTCCTTGTACCGGCACTAATGTTTTAAATGTACATTGGCGCGTGGCCAAAGTGTTTGTTGTGTATTTATTTTTCTTTCGAGTCATATTTAATGTGCACGGCGCGTGTACGTGATTTTTATCCATGCAAATGCGAAACCCGTTACATTCGATAAGTGGTGCTTTATTAAAGTTCATATTTGTGATAGGAAAGGGAGGTAATTACTGTAAGATGTTTGCTGAACAGGTTATTATTCATATTAGGGTTGCCTCGTGCAACAATTTAAGATGTAATTGTAGAACACCTTAGTTCTAATTTGATAGATTTTTATGAGTCCTTTTCAGGTTAATTAGTCACGGCGTAGAACGGTGGCGCCAGCAAGTGGAAAATATTTATGTCTTTTTATTTCAGGGTCTGTCAAACCCATACGTGTGATTCTGTGTGTGTTACTGTGTCAGGTGTGTGTGTTGATTCTACGTGAAGAGGGGTAGAGGTCCTACCGCCCTCATATTTGTCGTTGTTGTATTTTTGATAGAAAGGCAGGGTGCTCTAGGGAGACCGCTGTTCCTTGTCCATATTGCTGATTCTTGGATTTCCTAGTGGAAATGCCGGGATATTTTGTTCTGACACACACACACGTATTATTGTGCTTTGGGGCACGCTTCTTCGAGATTCGATCCCCTGCCTTGGGAGGTCGAGGTTATTTTGACACGTGGGTTGACAGATATGCAGATTTCCACAAATCGCCCGTCTCGCCTGGTGACTTATTTTGATAGGCAGTCCTGTTGTCCGACTGGCCCCTTTAAGTTTTCAAGTAGCAAACCTGTTCATTGTGATGGTTATTTTTGAACCATAATTAATTGGGGAGTTCGCCATGTGTGTGACGGATTATTGCATGTTGTATGGATAGATTATTGTGTTAATAATGTAAATGTTGGCTTTGAGCCTAGTGACTTGTTTATGACTCAATTCATGTAATTTAGGATGTCACACCTGTGTGGTGTAGTGGTAGTGTACTTGTAAATTTGACGGCGGTCATATGTGTATTTCTTTTATTGGTCACGTGTTAACTTACTTGTGTTGATTTGTGTGAGAAGTCCTAAGTATTTAGGCAGTAATGTTTTTGCTACGGCAGTTTGATTCCAATTTCATGCGGAAATTATTGTGATGTATATTTTAAGTATAGGAAGTGTCGGTTTAGTTTTTAAGTGTTGTATAATTGTTCCCCGCGTCTGTCTAGCTCTAAGGAATGTGGATTCGTTGTCTGAATGTTTATTCTGGATGATGACGAATCATGCATTCGATTGTACACATCGTGAAGCATGCAGAACGGCACACGCGCATACACTGTTACTTTTGTTGATTTTTCTTTGGGACACTTGGTCCGTGTATTTAATCTCTCCAGAGATTTGGCCTGTTTTGGCATATTTAATTTTATTCAGTGGGAGTCTTTGGGAGTTTGTTTTGTTAATTCTTTTGTATAATTAGGTGATTTGTTATTAAATTCATTTGTTTTAACCCTGGCTTCACTTTTTCCTGCATGTTATTTTGTTATATGTTACCCTGCATGTTAATGAAGCGCTTTGACAACAACTTACGATATGGACTGTCACACCCCCCGAAACTGAGTCTCATAAGCTTCTTTGCAAGGGTTCATAAAACAAAAATGGCTGCCCAAGTGGGACTGTTGTTGTTGTTGCTTCGCTGATCTCATATTTATTTCGTTGAGAAATAATGCCAGGTCAAGCGGGCAAAGTAAATTCAGTAAATTGAGGCGATGTTGTACCGCCATGTGCATTAGTAAAATCACTGAGTTCCTAAAGTTAGAGATATTGAACAAGGTTAGAATTTGATATTGTATTTGTTATAAACCTGTTCTGGCGCCCGGCATTAGAATTAGAAAATTTGCATATTATTGAACTCAGTCAAAGCAGGAAGGTGTTGCCTTATATTTGACATTTAATTAACTATGGTTAATGAGTGTCGTTCGTAAATTCTTTTGGTTAGGAATTTAAAAGCAGATCACTAGGGGTTATTTTGTTGTTTGGGAATAAGAGTAATTTATTCAGTAAATTTTGTTACTGAAATATTTATTAAATTAGAGCCAGTAATATTTAAATGTTATGACATGTATGCGTGTGTATGACTGAAATCTTGGTGCATGCCCCTGTTTTCTTTGATTATATTTGTGTATTGTGCAATGGCGAGTGTTGAGGAGATCAAGGCATTGTTGGAACAGATGTCCGCAAAAACGGAAAAACAATTAGACCAAATGTCCGCGAAAACGGAAAAACAATTAAAAGAACAATTAGAAGCTCAGCGTGAGCATAACGATAAACAATTAAAAGAACAATTAGAAATTCAGAGCGAGAATTGTGAAAAACAGTTACACGACATGAGCGGTAATATTTCGGTCCAATTAGAGGTCCATAAATTGGACACTGATAAACAATTAAACGAATTAAATCACAAACTATCGGAACAGGCGATAAAACAAACAGCACAAACAGAGCAATTAGGAAAGATCACTAATGACATCAATCAAAGTGTTAGGGAGGTAGAGAAACTGGCAGGTGAGGTCGCAGAGAATAACGTCAAACAATTAGGTGAAATTAAAAAGTTGGAGGCGAAGTTTGACAATAAACTCGTACAATTTGACGAAATGGTGGCAGATAAATTAAAGCAGATAGAGGCAGCATGTGTCAACAATACAGCAGGAATAAAGAACACACATGATAAATTGCAGCAACAAATTAATTCAGTCGACAGCAACGTACTTGAATTAATCAAGGAAATTGATAAACTTGTGGTCAAGGCCGAAACAGAACGTATGCACTTGCGTGAAAACTTAGAGGAGCAATTAAGTAAAACCCAGCAGGTCATAAGAAAGGAGGTTGTAGAACAATTAGGTAAAACACAGCAGCAGATACAAGAGGTCGGAGAACAATTGGTTAAAACACAAGAGGTTATAAGAGAAGAGGTTGGAGAACAGTTAGTCAAGACACAAGAACAGATACGAGAAGAGCTAGAAAAGAATCAGGAAAGGAGCGAAGAGAAAATTAACAGTTTGAAAAATAGGATCCGAAGAGATTGGGAACAGCAGGCAAACGCAAATAAAGAAGACAGGCTGACAATTTTAAAGCGCTTAGGGGAATACAATTCGAGAATGCAGGCATTGTAGGAAGGCGTAAAATCTAAATTACAAGAGCACTCAGATTTAATAATTAAGAACGAAATTAGATCATTAGAGAATGCTACATTATTTTCGGCTGAAAATATAGCAGAAAAGCAGGGAAGCATTGGAAGTCCGGTAGGCCTGAAGTTGGCTGAGGATAACAGCCGAGGTCAAAGTCCCAAATTAACGAGCAACGCATTCCAACAGTGAGAGGAGAGACTTCCACACCACAACCAAACTTGGCACCCGCCCAAGTAATCCAAGTCATTAGGGGAAATGATTTCAAGCCCGATAAATTCAAGGAGCACTCAGGAACCACTCCCAAAGCCTTTTTACGTCAGTTAACTGATTATTTTAATGACCAACATATTGGCCCCGAAAAACAGTTGAGACTCGTGGAGAAATTTTTAGAGGGACCAAGCTTAACCTGGTTTTTGAGCTTTAAATATAATTTCACCGACATGGCTCAATTCCGAGAAGCGTTTTTAAAGAAGTTCTGGAGCCCTTCTTTACAGCAGGGGTTAAGAATGGACCTGTATACACGAAAATACCACAGCACGCATCCGACCAGATTTTCGGAATTCTTTAACCAACAGCTGGTAAAATTCCGCGATTTTGACGACCCCCCTAGCGAGCAAAATATGGTTCTAACCATCGGGAAACAACTTCCCATGCACATTCAACAGCTGTTAGTAGCCGTAAATATTCAGACCGCAGTGCAGGCCGAAGAACTACTCCGACACCTAGACGAGACGAGTATGGTCAGTCCACAGACATGAAGGAGAAATATGGAATGTGTCAACACGGCAGAAGTGGTTCAGGGACACCAAAATAGTCACAGCCAGGGGAACCAAACGAAAACTCAGTCCACAGGAACACAGTTTACACCGAGAAGGCAAGATTTCGATGGCCGGAACCAGTTCAACCAAAACAATCGAAATTTTCAGAATAACCGCGATAGATATAACCAAAACAACCAAAACCAGCATAATCAATGGTCGTACCAGCGGGAATACACCAATTGGAGGGGAAACCAAAGGCAGGGTTGACCTTACCAAAGAAATGGAGATGGCAGGTGGAACAACGCGAGGAACTATCGCCAGGAAAATAGGGGAGACTATCGCAACAATTGGGATGAGCGGTATGTCGAGTCACAAAAATACTTAGATCAATTAAACGCCGAAGAGACGGAAAAAGAGAAGTGGGGGCGTGCAATGGCCAATAGACAGAGCCCAGACAATCACCATGGAGAAGAGATGAGATCAGCCGACAAGCCGAAACAGAAAAATAATAGAGGAAATTCGCGGAACGAAGTTTCGGGCAAGGGCCTGGAAATATGGTAGCAGGAGAAGAAGATGGGAGAAGAAGAAGACGATAGAAGAAGAAGACGTGAGGAGAAGAAGATGGGAGAAGAAGAAGACGGTAGAAGAAGAAGATGGGAGAAGAAGAAGAAGGAGAAGAGAACCATTTGATGAATAAGCAGGATGATGAATGCAAAATCAGTATTGCAAATTTTATTTTGAGAGCCAACACTCAAATGTACGTGGACGTGGAGCGCCGGAGAGTGAGCACTTTGTTTTGTAAACAACGAGCAGCTGAGACGACAGGAGTGGCAATCACGTGAGGAGAAGGGGGAGGTCTAGCGAAGAAGTATGAATGACATTCCGGCGAGGGAGCGCGCACACTAATTGAGTCACTGGACTGTACACTTGAGCAGCTGAGTGAGATACTAAAGAGATGTTGTTGTTACTACTGTGGATATTGTTTTTGAAATCCAAATCAATCACTTGCTTCGAATTTCAAAACCTTGCTGAGGATAAATGAACCCTTATTGATCTACGATAAATAAGTATTCATAATTTATTATTATTATTACTGCAGCCCAGGCAGTACTTGTGGAAGTTGACGAGGATAAAGGCAAGGTAGCGTGTCGCAATGATTGCCACAGAGGTTGAGCTTTTAGCTATTCTTGAAGAACGGCCTGGTAAGCTGAGTTCAAGGCCAAATTGTGTAACAACTTGTACCAGAATTGGAATCATAAAGGGATGGTCACGAGTTACTTACAACCGACCTACGATTGAATCACCCAATCAGGAGAGACCACGCCAAGATCACGCGATGGAAGGCGTCAGTGGTAAAAAGCGCGCGGAATTGATTATCTAAAGAACCGCCGATCGGAATTATCTCCACACAAGTGCGATGAGACGTTTGAATTATTTGAAGAAGATTGACACTAGTCCCATCTGTGTGAGATGAAAACTCTGGAATTTTTTTCTAAATCCGCCCCACTCTTCCGTACCCTGTCAGTTTCGAATAAATTGTTCGACGGGAAGCTGTTCGGGGACTTTTCTGTTTGGAGCTCTGAGGGGCTAACTTCACGCCCGTTTGTGTCACGATTTTTAACGCTCTTAATTATTTGAAGCATAATACTTTGTGAGCTTTGTGAGCTAAATTCACGCCAGCGTGCGTGATGACTTGAAACTTGTAATAATATCTTAAAGACAACTATTTTCAGCTCTTAGGGGCAAGACTTGTAACGTTCTAATTAGCGCTCACTCGAGCGAAGGTCAGGCAGAGCAGTGTAGAGATTACCGAGCGAGATAGCGACTGTGAGTCGGTCAGACTTTAAAACTTGTATTGTCGGGTCAGTGACGATGGACTCGAAGTGTGTATTTCCAGTAAATTTTTAAGTTTATTTTTCATGTGTGTATTGTGCGTGTGTGAGCGATATTTAGGGAAAGTCTTCGTAATTAATCGCATAGGACTATTTGTGGGCGAAGTTAGTAACCCACAAGCGATTATAGCCAGGTCAAATTATAATAACATTGAACTCTTCTTCCAAGGAGACTACATCAAGATGTCCAACGTGTGGTCAGGAGTTGGGATGATGTCCGACGCTTCAACGAAGACAACTATGGAGTGCTAACTTTTCCATAGGGAAATGGGCTGAGATGGATGTCATAAGTTCTGCAAGCTGAGACAATTGATTATTCAATTATGTAGTTAGATTGGCGGGGGAACTTTTGTAAATAGTTCATTTTTCTTTTTCTTGTTTTAGAGTGTTTTCCTTGTACCGGCACTAATGTTTTAAATGTACGTTGGCGCGTGGCCCAAGTGTTTGTTGTGTATTTATTTTTCCTTCGAGTCATATTTAATGTGCACGGCGCGTGTACGTGATTTTTATCCATGCAAATGCGAAACCCGTTACATTCGATAAGTGGTGCTTTATTAAAGTTCATATTTGTGATAGGAAAGGGAGGTAATTACTGTAAGATGTTTGCTGAACAGGTTATTATTCATATTAGGGTTGCCTAGTGCAACAATTTAAGATGTAATTGTAGAACACCTTAGTTCTAATTTGATAGATTTTTTTGAGTCCTTTTCAGGTTAATTAGTCACGGCGTAGAACGGTGGCGCCAGCTAGTGGAAAGTATTTATGTCTTTTTATTTCAGGGTCTGTCAAACCCATACGTGTGTGATTCTGTGTGTGTTACTGTGTCAGGTGTGTGTGTTGATTCTACGTGAAGAGGGGTAGAGGTCCTACCGCCCTCATATTTGTTGTTGTTGTATTTTTGATGGAAAGGCAGGGTGCTCTAGGGAGACCGCTGTTCCTTGTCCATATTGCTGATTCTTGGATTTCCTAGTGGAAATGCCGGGATATTTTGTTCTGACACACACACACGTATTATTGTGCTTTGGGGCACGCTTCTTCGAGATTCGATCCCCTGCCTTGGGAGGTCGAGGTTATTTTGACACGTGGGTTGACAGATATGCAGATTTCCACAAATCGCCCGTCTCGCCTGGTGACTTATTTTGATAGGTAGTCCTGTTGTCCGACTGGCCCCTTTAAGCTTTCAAGTAGCAAACCTGTTCATTGTGATGGTTATTTTTGAACCATAATTAATTGGAGAGTTCGCCATGTGTGTGACGGATTATTGCATGTTGTATGGATAGATTATTGTGTTAATAATGTAAATGTTGGCTTTGAGCCTAGTGACTTGTTTATGACTCAATTCATGTAATTTAGGATGTCACACCTGTGTGGTGTAGTGGTAGTGTACTTGTAAATTTGACGGCGGTCATATGTGTATTTCTTTTATTGGTCACGTGTTAACTTACTTGTGTTGATTTGTGTGAGAAGTCCTAAGTTTTTAGGCAGTAATGTTTTTGCTACGGCAGTTTGATTCCAATTTCATGCGGAAATTATTGTGTTGTATATTTTAAGTATAGGAAGTGTCGGTTTAGTTTTTAAGTGTTGTTTAGTTGTTCCCCGCGTCTGTCTAGCTCTAAGCAATGTGGATTCGTTGTCTGAATGTTTATTCTGGATGATGACGAATCATGCATTCGATTGTACACATCGTGAAGCATGCAGAACGGCACACGCGCATACACTGTTACTTTTGTTGATTTTTCTTTGGGACACTTGGTCCGTGTATTTAATCTCTCCAGAGATTTGGCCTGTTTTGGCATATTTAATTTTATTCAGTGGGAGTCTTTGGGAGTTTGTTTTGTTAATTCTTTTGTATAATTAGGTGATTTGTTATTAAATTCATTTGTTTTAACCCTGGCTTCACTTTTTCCTGCATGTTATTTTGTTATATGTTACCCTGCATGTTAATGAAGCGCTTTGACAACAACTTACGATATGGACTGTCACACCCCCCGAAACTGAGTCTCATAAGCTTCTTTGCAAGGGTTCAATATATAATGAATAATTTAAGTTGTGATGCGTCAACCACAGGGATGGTTGCACGATTTGATAAAAATACAAAGCTACAATATTATGAGGATTAGGGGCAGATGACCTCGTAGTTCCGCCCCTTGAAACAACAATAACTAACTAACTAACTAACTAACTATTATGAGGATTAGTAATGAGTAAGTGTAAAGCCTAATTGTTACCTCATTTTATGTAGCCCATGGCCATCATCAGTAGAATTCAGGTCAAATGTCTATTCAATATTACTTACCCAATTTTCGAAGCCGCTTTTGTGCGATGTGGATTAAGCCATACCCTAGCCTTGTCGAAGCCTTACCGTATGTCCAGATCAAGGTAGTTAGAATATTGTCCAGATAATGATAAAATAATAAGAGAAAATATAATGCACCGAAAGAATTAATTTGTGCAGTGTAATTATTACTGTTATTTATTTGTTGATAAGAACCCATGAGTGAATAATAAAGGAAATGGTTAAATATTGTGTGCACAGATTAAATACATGGAATTTAATTAATTTTAATTACTGGATATATAAATTGAATTAATTAATTGGATAAAAAATAAATGATTTAAATGATTAAATGATGATTAAATGGAACATTTATTTTATTGCTGATAAAATTTAGTTTTGATAAACAATTAAAATATAAATAATGAATGAAAAATGAAAATCCACAGCCTGCTTCCAGTCTCCGACCGGGTCAGGAATGGAATGAATGAAGCCCCGATCTAGCGGCGAGGATATGGACTGTGCCGGCTGCCGAGGCCTGACGCACTCCTCTGGGGCAATGATTAAATGAATGACAGATGAAATGAAATGATAGTGGAGAGTGTTGCTGGAATGAAATTTTTGACAGGGAAAACCGGAGTACCCGGAGAAAAACCTGTCTGCCTCCGTTTTGTCCAGCACAGATCTCACATGGAGTGACCGGGATTTGAACCACGGACCCAGCGGTGAGAGGCCGGCGTGCTGCCGCCTAAGCCACGGAGGCTTAAATAATGAATAGGTTATGAAAAATTAAAACATTGTAAGTTAAATGAATTATAGCATTTATGTGGACAAGTTGATAAGCCCATTATGATTCAAATACAATAATTCTTTGAGTGGAATATTTAATAGATAACATGTGAACGATTTTGTTGTAAAATGTCCATGGCAAGTGGATAAAATTATTTCTGAGTAAGTTACAATTTGCAACATATGAATTTCAATTTTTGCGTAAGGATAAAATCGTTCAATTAATAAAAGTTAATATTTGAATTTGTTGCTCAAATATTGATGTTTAAGGAATACAAGTCAAGAACAGAAGATTTTGATAAAATCAAGTGAGACGATTAATCCAATAATCGATTGCGGTAATACATCATGCATTGGTGGTACATGAATTTAATTAACCAATTGTGGCATGATAAGAGAAAAACATTAAATGAATATTGGATATAATATGACAGTGGAAGCTTGTAAATAATGGAACGCAGGCGTCAGGACGGACTATCAATTTACCTGAACGACCTGACGTTACAGTTGTATAAATATTTTTTATTTTTATTTATCGATACCAGTCGGACTGAGAATTTCTGGTAATCGATCAGTGTCATCAAATAAGTGATTATTTAGGAGTTTTATAAATGTGTTGATATGTCTATTCTTTCTTTCTGTGGAAATTTATTTTCCAACATATTTTCTTGCTATTGATATTTTTCATATAAAACTAATTTTAACTTCACTTTAAATGAATAAAATGAGATTTTAAGAAATTGTGATTATTTTCATTTCTTCATGCTTATCCTTATTGTTTCATCGAACCGAAATCAGTGAAGCAAGCCTAGATTTTGTTTGTTGTTGTTTCTTTTACCCAGATAGCCCTGAGACATATTTTGAGTCTCGTGCTAAACTGATTTCGGTAACATGCGCATGTGGTCGTTGGACTTCGGTCTAAACGGGCACACTACCTCAGGTAAATGTGAATCGGGGTGCCTGTTTTATGATGGTCTGGCTCAGCTAGGATAAGGATGATCCAGGTATTACTGAAGCTATCCTTGAAATTATCCGTGGTATCCCTTATTCGACCACAGGCAAGTGCCGGTAAGGTATCTTCTAATGGACGATAACTGCTTCGTTCGTACATCCTTGCCCAGCTTTATTCATCTTGATTCACTTACTGTATCAATTACTAATCTCAGGAGGTAGGCGTCAGGTAGGGAACACAGACGCAAAAGTCATCAGCTATACATGAATTCATCGAGTCTCATCCTCGTGCCCGTTGAAATGGTAATGATAACAGGTAAACATACATGCCTGGAAATACAGACACATTTATAGAAACTTTCAAATATTTGTGCTATACGTATCCAGACCAAATGTAAGGCTGATCTACAGTATCTACACGTTGAATTATTAGTTTCAGTGTTTATACTTCATCTTCTCCTTCAGTATTTGCAGGAGTTGGAGGATCTCAAAATTCTGGATGAACTACGGGCAGGTTTGGGCGTTAATTAAATTAGAAGAATTTTATAATAATTTACGAATAAGCTATGATTGCCATTTTGAATGTTTATTAAGGTGGAGCCCTGCGCGGATAAACAAAACGTTATCCATTTCCGCCCCGCATCCGCACGACTGTTATCCGCATCCGCCCTGCATCCGCAGGACTTTTATCCGCATCCGCCCCGCATCCACACGACATTTATCCGCATCCGCAAGTTTATTATCCAAATCTACTGGCATTACAATAATAAGTTATTTATAATTAGATAAAACATTAAATCAACACATTTAGACATTTGAGGAGAAAGTTGTTCCCCTAGGCTATGTATGTCATGTGCTAAGTTTAAAATGAATTTCATACAGACAGATTTGCAACCCTTTTCAGTTCAGAGTGTTAATAATTGTGCTTAATGACATAATTTGAATGAGATTAGCTTAAATCATCATCTTACATTTGTGTGGAAAAAACATAACGGAAAAATATGATCATAAACATCCGGGTTATAGTAATGATATTCAACAAGTTCGGATTGTATTCCAAAAACTATCCGCAAATTTACTCCTAACATTATCCGCAGCCTATCGGCTATCCGCACAGCCATGCAATTTATATCCGCATGGCGAAAACGTTTGCGGATATCCGCAGGTTTATCCACGGATATCTTCATCCCCGCAGGGATTTAGGGGCAAAAAGTAATCAATATGCTTATTGTTGGAAAGTTGATTCAAATGAATCAAAGACTTTATTCCAATTTCAGTTGTTGGAAGAATAAGTGGCCGAGGGTACACACTCACTAAGACGGAAGCCTCACAGGGTAACGCACTTTGAGCTTAACAACATGAAACATACCACACACCCCCTCTTGGACGGAGACCCAAACTCTAGTTATAATTTCCAAGTAGATGATGTAGCAGGTATTAGGGAAAGCAATGCACACGGTAAATTAATACAACAGAGATCAAGTGAAATATAGCAACAAAAACAAGGGTCAAGTAGACTGAAAGGTCATTCTGACACACACACCATTCCTCAACAAGGAAAATATCGACATTTCTCACGAATCACAATGCTAAGAATACCGGTACCCGAATTATGATGGATGTTACTCGCAGAAAAGGCAGCCAAATAGGCACCTGAAATGAAAATCCACAGCCTGCTTCCAGTCTCCGACCAGGTCAGGAATGGAATGAATGAAGCCCCCACCTAGCGGCGAGGATATGGACTGTGCTGGCAGCCGAGGCCTGACACACTCCTCTGGGGCAATGATTAAATGCATGACAGATGAAATGAAATGATAGTGGAGAGTGATGCTGGAAAAAAAAAAGGTTAGGGAAAACCGGAGTACCCGGAGAAAAATCTGTCTGCCTCCGTTTTGTCCAGCACAGATCTCACATGGAGTGACCGGGATTTGATCCACGGACCCAGCGGTGAGAGGCCGGCGTACTGCCGCCTAAGCCACGGAGGCTTACAATATTAAGAAATATCGTATATAATTTACTTTTCAATAAGAATTTAAGAAATATATCGAGCAAATGATAGACACCTAATGTGTAGAAAATAGGCACTAAACTAATCTAAGTAGGCATTTCAAAATATTATAATACGTCTTTACCTCCTCCAATTTTAAACAACATATCGTCTACTTTCTCTCAAAATATGCGTATGTTTGTAATTTTTTTTCTAATCATGCATAAAGTTTTGAAGCCATTTTTCAGTGTAGCCAATACAACCTGTTAGTTGTAACTCTTCAGTCGGTCAGCATTAATTTGCGCAAATGACCGGGCGGAGTACAATGTATATAATACGAAATTATATAATTAAATAAACACGCCTGAAGAAGTGCATGTATTAGTTATAATCAATATTAAGTAATGGGTGATTTAGAATTACGCGTTTCGACCGTCAAGCTGTCATCATCAGATCCTGATCACTGGGATTGTGGTTTAAAGGCATATACAAATGTTAATCTATGTGTTCTTATTACACTTAGTATAGAGAATCTAATTGATGTTTATTCTACTATTCGCAGGTTGAATATCGTTACATAAAGTTAGTTTGTTTTATAAGGTTTCGTGAACTACGTGTGAGTATTATGCACGTGCATGAAGTTAAAACAAACACAATGTAGTAAAATACAGTCATAACAATTAGTCAGGTTATCAGACAAATTTCACACACACCCTAGCGCATGAAGCTAAGATGTTCACTATGACGAAAAGAAACCGAATAAATCAACAGCAGTAAATCTCAGAAGACTAATTTCATTTTTATCAAAGTTTGAAAGTTAGGATAATACGTAAAATATTTCATCTGTGCCATTCCTATGTGTAGGCCTACAGCAGCTGTAACGCATTTTTTTTTAGCGTATGGCTTTTAGTGCCGGGAGTGTCCGAGTACATGTTCGGCTCGCCAGTTTTGTAGCTGCTTCGAGACGGACACCCAATGGGTGAGCTACAACTACCGTTGGGGAGGGAAGTTGGAATGTAAGGACGAGGAGTTGGAAGGTAGCGGCTGTGGCCTATAGTTAGGGACCAACCCCGGCATTTGCCTGGAAGGAAGATGGAAAACCACAGAAGACCATCTTCAAGGTTGCCGGCGGGGGGATTCGAACCTCCTCGCCTCCCGGATGTGAGCGACTGCCAGCAGTCATGCCGTACCGACCATGGCTAACTCACCCGGTGCAATTCTTGGTGATTTGCATTTGATTCGTTCTTTTTATAGGCCATTTGTTCTTTACTAACACAGAGCTAATCTGGCGCAGCCTATATAAAGATTTACGAGAGCTCCTTATTTCCCCAATAAAAATAACCATTGGAATTTATGATCTGCCAATGTGTGAAAATAGACAGCATTTGGCAATAGGAAGATAATTTAGAAACAATTAAAGTATAGAAATTTGAGAGATTCAGCTACAAGCCGGCCGTTTGTTTTAGACGATTGCCCTTGACCTTGAAGCTTGCGGGTGAGCCTGTACACAGTCACTCTCTAGCCCTATCGCTTCACATCTGTCACCACCGGTCTGATGTAATGGAATTCCAGACTTGAGCACGTGACGACACCGCCATGAAGACAGTACAGTCGACGTCTAAGTATTGTGTGACGCGGAAGTAAACGTTACGTATTTACGAACAGAACGTCATTATATTTGCCAATGACTGTACTTAAGGAGTAGTGTGAGATAGCTTTGTCAATCATAGGACCGCATGGGGCAGCTGACAACAACACAGGTAGCCTACTGTAGTAACTCGCCTCCAGGCGTCCATTAAGATTTTTCACTCGTCTAAAACAAACCTCCGGCCTGTAAAGGAACTGGCGATTAATGTGTAATTATCTTCTTAGTACAGTATGTAGTGTTGTTGCTATGAGGGGGCGTGGTGGCTCAGCGGTCTAGCTGTCTGCCTCTCACCAAGGCGGTCCGGGTTCGATTCCCGGTCAATGCATGTGAGATTTTCGAAGTGAAATGCCATGTCCTGTGGTTCGGATTCCACGTAAAAAGGAGGTCCCGTGGCTCATGATCTCAAGATTAACGGTCACGTTAAACTACAAGCTTCTTTGTTGTTGCTATGATTGAAATGTGTATTGCAGTGAAAACTGAAACTTGTGCGTATCAAGGGTAGTAGGTAATGTGACATCTTTATAATTCGTATTGTGTTCTTAGAATTAGCGTAGGCTACGTCTGACAGAGGGAACATCTACTATCGAAGACTCCACAATGAAATTACAAGGGCCAGTCAGGAACTACGTGACACAAGACTAGGGCATGTTAATTAACTCTTACTGAGTGACGCAGTACAAAGCACAGTGAGACAGAGACAACACACTATTTTTCGCTTGGTCAACTAGCTCATACCTGCCAATTGTTTTTCTCACAGAGACTCGTTCGTTTTACCGAACCCATTGCATTGTGTGGTGGAATGCAAGCTTTGCTTCAACGCTTTAAATGGGAAGTGTGAAAGCATCCATTCACAAAGCAGTACGCTCAGAATTGTACACTCATGTGTTTGAGCCTTCAGAATTTTGACTGGTTTGATATAGCCCTCCATGCCTACCTGTCCTGAGCTAATCGATTAATCTCTGCATAGCTACCACACCCTACATCCGAGGCAATCTCTTCAAGATATTCTAACCATTGTCTACCTCTACAGTTCTTGTCCTTGACCCTTCCTTCCATAAATAAGTTTGCTATTCCTGTGTGTCTTAGTGTGCGTTCTAGCAACTTATTTCTTCTCTTCACCAGAAGTTGCCAGAAACATCTCTCCTCTTCAACTCGTATTAATAACTCTTCATTCGTTACTCTATCTATTATCTGATCTTCATCATTCTCCTGCAAGACCACATTTCAAACACTTCAATTGTTCTCTTTTCTGCTGTGCCAACAGTCCAAGTTTCATTACCATAGAGTACCACGTTCCAGACAAAGGCTTTGAAAACTGACTTTCTATTACCTTAATCTATGTTCGATGCCAACAGATTCCTTTTCTGTTGAAATGCTTTCCTGGTCTGAGCCATCCGACTTTTTATATCCTCTTTGCTTTGTATACACTCACTTTATTAATAAATGTGTGATTCCATTTTATTTCTTTACACGCTGAAAATGATAGTTGACCGATTGGAAAGTATACAACATGAGGGATATCACGGAAGAGAATGGCTCCAAAACACAGCACGTCCCAGGAAAGTTACATGCCGTTCAGGTATCACTTTTCAGTAAAATAATTTAGATTCCTTTTAATACCGAACGGGCGAAAACGTGCATTGCCTTGTTGTACATTTGTGGTTTGGGTCTTATTACAGCGATGGTGTTCATATGAGGTGCTTGAAAGGGCAGAATGTGTGTGGTCCACCTAATAATGATGCGACCTGAATACTGTTAATTGGACTTGCCCCATAGAAGCTCACGGCAGATACATTTGGGAATTGGCTATCAGAGAGGGTCCACAGTCCTCATATGTTTATCTGTATCTGTAATTGGTTCAGCCCTTATGTTGTGTACCCACCAACGTACTCGGGTAGGTACTGTCCCTCACTTTGGACTTAAATTGGGTATTGCACGCTGGGAGATCCTGAGTTTGCTCCACGTAATGGTAGGGATCATCCTGATAGATTTTATGAACAAATTTCACAAGTACTGGAACGTGCATTGTTTCAAGGCATAAAGCGCCAACCAGAAACATAAGCCCTATTAATTAGTCACACATGCTACACCAAAACTTCAATAACACTGGTTATTAGGTAATCTCCGTAAACTTACAATAACACGGAGCTGTTGAATATCCTGACGGAAGTAACCACAACCACCCAATCAGGGTGAAGGAACAAACCATAACATGCAAGCATTTAAAACCAGAAACGTCCTCAACATCATCATATTTATCATCATCACCATCATCATCATCATCATCATCATCATCACCATCATCATCATCATCATCTCATCACCATCACCATCATTTTTATCACCTTCTACGTGAATCAGGATCAAATTATCTCCGCATAATTATGGAGTTACTTGTTTCGAAACATCTGATCAAGTCAGAGTTTTGAGTAGCCGAAAATTTAAAGCTTTCCCTTGAAGTTATTCTGTAAGGGTAATGAATCCTTGCTACGATTTAGACAACCACAACGACCTTTTTACCAAAGTATCCACAAAGACTGCTCGGTTTGAGTGATAGATGGGAGCAAATTGATAGTTAGCAACCAAATTTGGGGTCAATACTGACGGTCAAATTTGATGTACGGGTCACTAGAATTTGTTACACAAATATTATATTATATTATATTATATTATATTATATTATATTATATTATATTATATTATATTATATTATATTATATTATATTATATTATATTATATTATATTATATTATATTATATTATATTATATTATATTATATTATATTATATTATATTATATTATTATTTATTGCGATAATAATAAATCTGGGAATTCACTTGTTTTGCTTACAGTACGGTATATGAGAACGTTAGCTTCATGTAGGAAGAAGGAGGCACTGACCGAGGTATTTAGTCTACTTTCAAAGTATAGTATTTTTCATTTCATTGTTTTCTTTTTCTTCATATCATTTAAAGGCCCACAATGAGTCCCATAATGTATTTATTAATTAATGTATTTATTTACTTAGTTTCCTAAGTACCAACAGCGACAGCCACACTCTCTAACGTGCAGTGCTTGGTCATGGGATGAATCTCTCTGCAGGTAAGGCAGTCGAGCTGGGTTCGAACCATACCATCGGCTGTCCTTGAATAGGTTATTCCACGATTTCTCATTTTTAATCCTTTGCAAAGGCCGGGATGGAATCTTTTAGTAGGCCATGGCCAATATCCTCCAACTCATTGCCCTGCTTATCTTCTCCATTCATATCACCTTTCATTATTTCCACGCAGGAAGTTAGCGTCAGGAAGGGCATCCGACCTTAAGAAATCACTCGCCAAATAGAAATTAATCATCTCTTTTCCGATCACGAAAGAGGAACGGAGATAATAAGAGGTAGACATATGCCATGAGATAAATAGCGATGATGTGAAGCTAATTATTTCAGCTTAGACATAAATGAGGCACACACACGTTGAACATACTTGCATCCATGTTTTAAATTCCGAACGGATGATGTGTAGAACCATTATTTTGCGATGGAGCTAAGCTGGGAGGCTAACTAAATGAATTTCTGCTGGGTTGTGTAGGTCTATCAAGAGACCCCAGTCTCTGATAGCTGTACGATCGAAGATCGCTGTTGTTTCCTGGCGTATTGTCTCTCCTCCTTCCCTAATTTAGCCGGCATGGCACGATGCGACGCGGCGGGAAAGCGACACTCTACGTGGCAGAGTAGTTTATTGTACGCTTCGCAGCTCATTGAAGTCACTCGTGGATTTATGGGCCTAGCGCTGCTGACAATTAGTTGGCCGTGTATTGATGTCGCTTCTAACATCTTTATCCCCTGGCTCTCGGTTCATCCAGCTTGCTCGCAGTACACCGCTTTTGACGATATGTCTCTGAGTGGTAATGTTTATCCGTCAATATAGTTGTCCCATAACTCATGGATCATCTTGTTTCTAACCGTCGCACCACTCTTGACACTGGAATACAACGTCTCTGAGTCGTAATGTTTATCCGTCAATATAGTTATTCCATAACTCTTGGATCATCTTGTTTCTGACCGGCGCACCTCTCTCAACGCTGGAATAGTTATTGTTTCTGAGTGGAAATATAATTGTTGGATTTGTGTGCCGTATCGTAATGCTTAGTTCTTGGCCAACTTGTTCCCTCCCAGGGCACCACATTTGATAACGGATGGTGTATGTTTCTGTATGGCAATGCGGGTGGTAAATATGAGTAGTGATGTCAATTGAGACATCTACCAATATCTCTTCGCTCCTGGGTCATCATATTTCTAACCAAGACACCACTCTTGGTATTGGAATATTGCATGTTTGGCAGTAGAAATACGATTGATACATTTACAGTGTACAACATTGTAGAAAAATTCCCCTTTATTTTTAAGATTTTCAGATCAGGTTTTGTCTATTTATACAAATTATAGCGGTAAAAAGGTTGGAAGACTTGGCTTCAGCACTTCCACGTACGACTGAAGTTATTATTATTATTATTATTATTATTATTAAACTATTCAATGTATGTATTGAACCCTTTATCCTCTGTTGGATAAGTGATTCTATGGTTTTATTTCTTCAATTAATAAATATTTCCACCAGCATCATGAAAGTAGCCAGACGGAGATGAGGAAATTTCAAGCATTTGTTGGAGACAGCGGGGACATACCTGAAACAGTTTGACAAAAGGCTAAATACTTTAGCTGTGAAAGGAAATAGCCTAGCGATGTGTTAGAAGGACAGGTGTTGGCCACCTCAAAATAGAAGCGACGCGCAGTGAGACATGGTTCTGGTATGTTCATTGTAATATTCGCGCCTAGAAGAAATATGATGCAGTAACGTGAGTGGCTGATGAAGATAATAGACACTCCTACGACGCCAAGATCTGCTAAAAACCGCCAAGTTACAGAAAATGTGGAACCAATGAGAAATGAATGCCTACGAGCGCGGCAAGACCAGCTTGGGTACGCGGTGGCTAGCATTCACGCGGGAAATCGCCTAGACAAAATCTCTACGATCGATTCTAGGATTAATGGGCATGTTCTTGACCTGTGCAATGTTACGAGTTCAGTGATATTTATTTCATTCCTGTACCACCATTATTTCGAGAAATGTTTGTATAATTTCCCCCCCCCCCCCCCCATCAAGACCTAGGGCCAGTTCATTTATAAGTGGCGTGAAAAGCCAAGACAACGACTATTACTTTGCGCGTCGACGGACGTAGACTTTTTACTTGTGTTCGTCTGAGGACGGAACGTATTACATTTTGTGTGTCGAAGACACAAGTTTGTGACTTTATTTTGTGCGTCTAAGGACGTAGGCTGTTATACTTTTGCGTGTCATGAGGACATAGAAGTTATTGTAAATGTGTTAAATTCAATGATAGATAGTCACAGTACTATATTTTGTAGGGGCAGTATCGTCGGTAATTCGCCAATAAACTGTTACGGGGAAAGTAGTACCTGGAACGGCGAATTTAGTAGTCAGATATCAAGTGTATAATAATCTAACTTTCTGAATCAGCACGAGAGATGACATCGATTACCATAGAAGAAGTTTGGAATTCTCAACACTCCGTCCAGATGGCTGAGATGAGATAAGAAGCATTCAATTGGGAGATGGCAGCTGATGTTCTTTGACGGGTGACTGAGCGAGAGATGAGTACAATATAATATTCTTTATTATTTGATAAATTAACTTATGGTTTATGGGACATATTTTTGTAAATACTTTGCTTGTGTGATTAACGTAGTATTTTAGTTTTGGTCTGACACACCTTTTGCATGGAAACAGCTCGCATATGTTATTAGTGGAAGGTTCTTGTTTTTGTTTGTTGTTTTAACTAAAGTAGCTATGTGAACGGCCGTGTTTGCATATGTTCGCAATGCGGTTAAAAACGTCTCTCGGAGATATGTTGTGTTTCAGAAGTAGGACTGAATTAATAATTATACAGTAGATTGGAGGGTAATGGAAATTGTTTAAGGTTTATTAATGATCAGATTCAGTGAGATTATTGCCTTTGGAGCAATGTAATTTGTGAAGAAGAGCAATCAGCTCTATCGTAGGTTTTAAATATTGTTTTAATAGTTTGTGAGCATCTATTCAGCGGACCTGTGTGAAAATCGTCATGTCATTCCCAGATGTGTGTGATTGTGTGTATTTTGTGGTCATTACAAGCGGGATTTTCAGCTTAGACTGATTTCTGTCAGCTTGGTGCCAGATCCATATTGTAACCTTGCGAGGGCAATTGTGGATATTTTGATTATTGTCTGACCATATGTTGAGATGGTTGAGATTTTGTTGCTGTTGGTTCCTTGAGATAACGGCACAGCTGGTCAGTTATTTATATACACTGGAGTTGGGAAATGACAAGTATAGAAGAAGAGGGAGATGTTTCACAAGGCGGTCTGAACGTTGCAAGCAAGGTCATTAGTGAGGAGCGCTTATTGACTCCGTAATTACTTGAAATACAGAATACGAACTGATCAATGGTAAAAATTGTTCAAATAAATGAGAGTTGCCTACGAATCACGATAATCTCCGAAGCGTTACCTTAACATGCAGTTTTGTTCATATAAAGTAATCTTAGCCGGCCAGGCTTTTGTTGTTGTTGGTTTTATTCCATGTTTATTTTCCATATCAGTGACCCGTGAAGTCACGTGCAATGCTGTCTTTCCTTGTGTGTTTATTGAGCAATTGGCCAGGTTGGCAGCTCAGCTTGTTAAGTGCGTCATCGCACTAATGAGGGTCTCAGGGAGATTCCTGTAAATAGTAGATTTGTAGTATGGGTGTCAGCATTAGATTTTAAGGGTTTTTATTAATGTCATGCCCATATCCATAAACGTTGATTTACGTGATGATTGTTCGTGAGCACCGTGGCTGTTAACCCGTTGTAAACGAACAGTCATCCAAGTACTCATTTCTCGTAGTTAGTCATCACGCGTACATAAAATCCAAATGCAAGGTAGTGGAACATGGATCCACATTTTTATAAAGGGGGAGATCCGTCTGACTCCTCAACATTGATAGATGTTCCTGTCATGGGAAAATTCAGGGAGGATATTGTTTATTATAGTTGTTTATTTTCTTTTTATGCACAACTAGTCATTAAATCATGTTATTATTTTACGTCTTGTCTCCTTACTTTCTTAATTATAGTTTTAATCCTATGACCCTTGCCTCAGTAAAGCATGTTGTTTGGCGGACGTAAACATCACACTATGAACTGAGCGCGACCCCTTGATCAAGATTCTTGCACATAAACACTGCTATTCTGAAGGGTTCAGTATGTCTACCCCTTATTATTCCCGTTTTCCAACGGGGTCGGGGATGAGATGCGATGGAAGTCTTTGTGGCGATGGTTTTTATGGCCGGATGCCCTTCCTGACGCCAACCTCACGAGAGGAGTTAATGAGAGATGAAATGAATGATGGTGAATGAAACTGGGCAAGGATGTGAAAGGAAGCGGCCGTGGCCTGTCAGAAGGTACCGTCCCAGCATTTGCCTGGTGTTGAACATGGGGAAACCACGGAAAACCATTTCAAGGATGGCCAACGGTGGGGCTCGAACCCACGCATCTACCGAGTCAGCAGAGAGCTTGGCCCCATGACCTAATGCTGAGCTTTATCCAGCGTAGCCACTACTGTCGGTTATTAAACTATTCAATGATAGGGCCAAAAGAGGGCTTTCCATAAAACACAGAATGAATCGACATTTTTATTGAGAATAATGGTATCACTAGCGGGGAAATAATAAAGGTTCTCACTACGTCGTCGTGGTCATCAAGCCCGTGTGCTTGGGTTCATATACCAAGTATGCAGAAACTGGAGGTTGCTAACGTGAGGGAAGACTACGACTAGGCTATATATCCAATGACAAGCACCATCTATGTTACGTCTAATTGAATGATTGAAAGAATCGTTTTGTACTTTTGTACATGGGAGAAGAACAATCAAACTGGAAGAGACTACAAACAACAAGAAAAGAAACTATCATAAGGCACTATATTGCTTAGTCACAGGAATCAATTGTTCTCTAAAAGACTTGGGAGAAGAAGGACGTAGCAATTAAATGAAGATTATTTTGAATGTCTCTCTACGTGGTTTAGGGAGCTTTCGAATCACTTGAATTTCAGTCTCTGGCATGGAGTATTTGAATCCTGGCATGAGGATTGGTATGAAGATAACTCATCCTCGTGAGGACCACTGAGTGGACAGGTAGGCCTGCGTACTGTGCCGGCTAGACCACAGATGCTTGGCGGTGAGCCCCGTCACACCCGCGAAACAACAAACACCTATGAAACATGAGAACAGTTGCGAGCATGAGATTCGAATCTCGGGGCGTTTGGGGATGAAGTATCCGATTAATTGAGAATTGAACTGTTCTCAAGCCCCACATGAAGGATTGGAACGGAATAGATAATATAAATACAAGCAGCAACTAAGATATAACAACTCACATGTTTATTCATGACATACGCAAAATAACAAATACCTCCTCCTACTCCACAGGAATAAATAAAATGAAAATTTAACTACTGTAGACACTCCTGAAAGAGAAAACAACATAACCTACGTTACTCCCCCGGACAGCGATCTTGCTCAATATTGGACCTTCTTAAATCAATGTCCTTCTAGTTAAGGACCACAAACACTGTCGTATTATTTCACGGCTTCCGTGGCGTAGTCGGTAGCATGCAGAACTGCTATGTCCAAGATCGCGGGTTCAACCCCCGCCGAAGTCGTTGGATTTTTAAGAGCGTTAAAATCCTTCAGTATGCCTTCCTTCCGAGGGGACGTAAAGCCGGCGGGCACATGTCATCGATTTATGGCATGTAAAAGAACCAACCACTACAACTGGTAGTGCATAACTAAATTTGTAGGTTATTTGGTTAGAAACGCTCTATCAAGTTCCAACGTACATTCCCCGTTAGGTGTCAGTGACAGTGGCATCTCAGGTAGCCAAAATTGGAACTACTTGAAATTGAACTTGATGGGGGAGCCTGCGGGCGTTTAGATAAAATACCCCGCTATGGCAATTGGCTGCAATTCAAATATTTCACAATATAGGCTACTGTTCATTTTCTCTCACATTCCATGTAACACTTCTAAGTAGCTAATTAAAGCACTTGATCACCTTTTTAATGGATATTTACAATGTCTTGTTATAAAAGATATTTTACAACTCTTTGTTTTTAGTTTTCAATGGCTTGCAGTCATCAGTTTAATTGGAATTGGCATGTAACATTTTTAAATTATCCTGTCACCATGAACAGATCATAAATCACCTATTTAATCAAGTATTCCGTTGACCAGTTTTAGCTCGAACAGCAGAATACATTCATCATTATTCACTTCAATCTGTTATTGACCCATTTAACTTCATATCATTCTGACTACAAATAATAAACCACATGACTTTTAGTGACATTCGTGATTATAAATCATTAACATAGCATAGCTCTTTTTACCAAAATATATCAAAGAATAAAAAGTGGGATGCTTAAATGGTTTCTTTACTGCGCAATATCTAGTGGACACAATTGCCTCAACAATATGGAACTGACGTTTACATACTGGATATGTGATCTGCAATAATTCTAACCTGACGAATATCCTGAGAAATTTTCAACTAATCAACAATAATGTATCACCATTGCGTCTATTGCAATCACTATAGATATGTAACTTTGCCATCATATCCTCTGAGTACAATATGAGGAAAAATTCCACATATTGGATGAGATAATCTCACAGGATCTCTACTCCAAAGAGCAAGTTGTCAAAATATTATCAACACTTCGGCTCAAATATTTAAGTATCCACTCATTTCCACAATCCTTATTTGCCATTCTACACAACAATTCAGTGATCAAAATCTGTCTGTATTTTAGCCTCAAACATTGCTCGAAATATAGCTCAAATATTGAGTTCTTATCAAATTGTGACTTGAGTAGTTTTGGTAAGAAAACATACGGTAAAGCTCCCATTATTCTCCATTCATCATTGAATAGGGTTGGTTAGGAGAAAGAAAGTTATTAAACGTCTTGAGGAATACCTATCTCCATCGAAGTCTTCTAAGTACGCCACTGCTAATGCCTACATCTGGTACACATAAACTTGAAGTGAATATTCCAATGTTCTCACTCAAAAATCTGCTCATTTGGTGATCTTAAATATTCTTGATATTGGTCCAAAAATATACTTCACGAAATAGAATATACTGGTCATGATAAAAATCCCTGGCTATACAGGTCCTTGTCTTAGATGTTGAATGGTGTGCTGGTCAGTGATCCTCCAGGGTTCCATTCGTGGAAATGGTTCATCCCAGCATTCTCATGGAACGGTGACGCTCCCATACTACCATGATGTCTCCTTTAGTCCTGTTGTACCATTCTAGTAGCTCGTGGTATCGTTAACTTGCGTAGATTGTTCCAATTCCTCTGTCAATCGTACGTAAAAGCCACTGTTAAAGTGGCTCAGCCAGTACAGACAAATCATTTATTTAATGATTTCACAGTCTCTTTTATACGGCTGCTAACACTGCCTGTCAATCATTTAGTCAAAATCACTATAAATAGCGTTCATATTATATGTTCACTCGCGAACCACGCTTGTACTGAGCCTAACGACTTCACTCACGCTGGCATTGAACTCGCCGAAATGCACTTCCGTGATGCGCTCACTCCACGAGAATAACAGGCTAAATGTCCCAACATTATGGTAAGAAACTATTTCAATGGAAGGCAGCACAAACGAAGCTGAATTTATTTATTAATTTTCTATTGAAGAGGGGCTCCGATCTTTGATATGAAATCTGCTATGTAGTCTAGTAGCAGGATTGAGATTAATTCATTGCTTACTTTATAGTTTCAAAAACAGAAGAACTGCTGTATCTTTCTCGAATATCTCATTAAAATTCGAAAATTAACGGGTAATACGAAATATGAGTTTTATTCACTGATTCCAAAGCCGTATCGAAAACCTGGATCGTTCGAATAGAATCGTCGGTATTACTTTGGGAATTTTGTGAATAAGAGTGTTACTGTACTTGCAACAGACGGCGCGGTAGTAGAATAATGTCGGGGAGAGCGGGCGGGGAAGGGGTAGGGTAGCGGAGCTCGAGTGATTGAGAGAGCGGTAACATTAACTGACGGTATGGGATTCCTGAGCATCTAGTCCGATGTTGCGATTGACTGTGCTGGTTAGTTCTGAATTATTGTCCAGGTCTGGATAATTCCGAGTGATCCTTTGATATATTACTAGTTCGTAGTTACGACTTCTAGTTTTCTACGTTGTTTCTCCTGTTTTAAGTTAATCGATCCCTTTAATTACTTTTTGTTCATTTTATTTTACCTGCAACAGTATTATTAGCCTATTTTCATTGATGAATAAAATAGGCTTAGGAGATCACCTTTTGTCCGTGTGTGTATGTATGTGTGTGCGTGTGTGTATGTCCCCCTAGTAAACGGCTGGAGAGATTTCAATGAAACGCAGTAAGGTCATAGTACTATTTCGTCCGACCCCAACCGTGCGCTTCAAATTTGATTTCGTCTCACCAATCCAACAGAGGGGCTGTGCGAAATATTTCACCGGCATTCTACAGTATATCTCAGAAACCATTACTGATATCACCCTGATTTTTTTTCCGGTGATAAGGGGCACTACTAGAAGTTCCTCTATGTGACCTTCATTAACCTGTTAGGTACAAAACTAACATGGTGGCGAAGCAAATTGGAAACGTTTAAATAGATTTTTATCGCGATTTAACCCTCCGAACGCAGTGAAACTTGGTACAGCAAATATGTATACACACCATAATGCACGGATATCTAATTTAGTTCAATTGTTTAGATAACCTCAAGATGGTGGCTGTGCTAAATTGTAAAATTACGTTTTTATTTCTTGTATCCTACTCATACGATCGAATTCAGCGTTTAAATAATGAACCTAAGCAATAATTGTCATCTAATAGTATAAAACTCTATGGCCTACATAATTATATAAAAATCCATCACAGCGACCATCCGAAATGTTAATACGGTTCTCAATATCTACGAATCTATTACAGCAATCAAACTGCAATTTTGTAAGTTGATGGAGGCAATTAATATAAGTAGGATATATCAAAAGGAGCCTTTTAATTCTTCACAGAACTACTTGTATTTTAATGTTCGTTAGGTGTTCTATGTTCGGCATATTATTTTTGGACAGTATTTCTGGTAGAACAGATACATATACATATAAGTGCGACTGGTGGAGAGCATTACGGTCATCAAGTGCAGTTAGTTTTATGTTTTTGTTGAAAAATGGAGCCACCACCAAAACCGATTCAAGGGGTGTTCCACTAAATCACAGAATGTGGTCATTTCGTACATAAGACTTATGGGTTCTTAGGTGCCTCACAAGACGGATTAATATGAGACGTCGCTATAGTCGAAGTCATGTGCCCTAATTCTGCACGGAATATGACCATACTGGAAGCCTGCAAAGAAGCTGAATGGATTTTGTTTGGCAGAAAGTAACCGAAAGAGAAAATCTAGAGAATGTCAAGAACAGAAGAGAACAGAATGATATCTCTCGACCACTCGCATGATTTTTATTTCCAGATCCAGGGCATGTTGGAAATAACACAGCGGGAAATGTGTTATTTTGTAGTATGGTTGCCTAAGGACATTCACATAGAAACAATACAGAGAGACAAAAAGTTCTGGAGATAATGAATGCTTCCGCAACTGAAATTTTGCTACGAGAAGGTCTTGATGCCTGAGATCATTGATCCCAGGATGACTAGATCAATGAATATAAGAGAACCTGAGGTGAAGTAAAATACTGACTATGAGTAAATCATGAAACTTAATCTTTGATATGGCAAAAATTGAAGCATTGAGTTCATGAACAGGAAATGATTAGGTATATACTATGCTGTAAATTTGTTGTTTATAATACGCAGTTATCTCTCTTGCCTGTGCTGAAAATAGGCAAATGAGAATATCTTAGGAACTTTAATTCTATATATGTACATAATAATTTTGCTCTTGGTGTGCATTTTCATAATTTGTTTATTGCACTAAAATGTCCTACATAAATACACATTTATTATTACTTCCATGATAATTGAAGAATAGTGATTGGCCTCACGGTGTCGTTTCAGATCTCATGAAGAAAAACAAAAGGAATTAGAGTCAAAAGAACCAAGGACACATACATATCACCGAAATGTATGCATGTAGGCCTATGTGCGTGCGCATTTGGCATCGTATAAATTGGTAACTCCATTGATTTGAATCTTTCTCGGTTTGTTGTCTTATTTGTTATGTCTAGAAGACGATACCTGGAGTTGGACGTCCGCATCGGTTGGTTTTTAAAATAGATATTCGCAATAAACCTGAACACGAACACATCTTGTCGATCTTTTTTTTTCTTCGAAAATTTAAAGAACGCGGAAACTAATCTTTAAACCAGTCATATCTTTCAATACAGTATTCAATTTTGCATCGAGTGAAACCAGTCGCTGCTTTGTGCGGTAAGAATTATGCCCTACATAATATTACTAGTGTCGGAACAATAGGGGGTCCGGGCGGGGACACCAAGAGCCCGCCGATGAGCCTAGCTTGGTGTCCTAGGCGAAACCCCACACAAGACACGGCACAAACCTAGAAGAATTGCTGAGTTTTAATTCACCGGCCGTGAAAGCCAATATACCATCTTTTTGGAAGCCTTCATAGGGAGGTTAAGGCTGCTTGAGCTTTTAGTTCTCGTAGTCAAGTGGTGCAGTTGCACCTTATATAAAGGGAGGTGGCGCGCAGTTCGTCACTCCTGTGGGGGTCCGGGCGGGGACACCAAGAGCCCGCCGATGAGCCTAGCTTGGTGTCCTAGGCGAAACCCCACACAAGACACGGCACAAACCTAGAAGAATTGCTGAGTTTTAATAGGTTTCTTGTTCGGAAGTTTATCCTCAAATGACTCTAAAACAGTCACCTAAATGAGAATCCAGCGCTGTCAGCATCTATCCTGGGTGTGTTTTCCCCGTTTTATCCACACTTCTTCCAGGTAAATGCTGAGATCGTACCTTACTTGTAGTCTCAGGGCACCTGCCCCATCGCTGACTAATGCAGTTACACACATAATCAACTACACGGGACTGATGACCAAGATGACCCAAGCCCCTACAAACTATTATTATCAACAAGAACAACAAGAATAATGTTTGAGGAAGTAAGAAAGATATCTGCACAAACACATTGTGTCAACGTTACATAAGCGTGACACAACTATAGGCCTAATGTTATTGATCAGGTATTGTTCCGCACCTAGGCACTTGTACCTGTAACTCGCCGAACTATAATATTTATGACAAGAGGAAGACAACTTCTTCCTGTCGTCAGTTCATTTCCCATCTCCCTCTGCCCTCTCGGCGAGTTCATCATTTTCCTTGCGAGCGAGATCTTGTGAAGCCACGCAGCTACCCCTACCACCCTTTTCAAAACAAATCCCATACTAATGCTGACGATTCCATTCACCCGGTTTTAATTCTGAAATATGCATTGGTATCAGAAAATGAATCTCTGTTTTCGTATTACCTGGTTTGTCATATTTTAAGCAAAAATATAAAAAATATGTTTTTGTTTTTCACATTTTGGAAAATGCATGTATTAATATCAATTCTATTGCACTCTACTATACATAGGGGTTTTCATATCGCAAATACAATTTTCTGTTCCAGAGAAAACAGAAAAAGAAATTATCTCACTCTGGTGCTGCTACGTTGTGTCAGAATTACAAACTAAACATCGGGATATTTAGCGTTAATCCCTTACCTCCGTTCTGATATTTCCGTATGGTCGAAGTCCACGGCACTCCGGACAACTTTCTTGCGGGAGTCGCGTATGGCAGATACTAATTATTTGAAAGTCCATGCGTATTCTTTCGTATTACGGTCACTCCTCACGTAGCCATGCATCAGACTTAACATCGATGAAAAAGCTCACATGTTGCTTGAGTACTCAATTTGATCCTACGTCATCAGGACAGTGATTGGTTCTAAGTTACAGATTCATTATCTTTTAATCTATGATGTAGAAATTTGTAATTTTTCCTACAAGTCTTCTCCATACAGTCTTCTCACTTCTTGATATACCGCTTTCCTTAACCCTCCTTTGGTCGAGTAGATTACTATTGTAATCCTGGTTCATTTATTTTATATCTGCGAATAACTTTTGGTACATACTGTTCAGTAACTTTCCTAGAAGGTCTCCCCACTACAATCACGTGAAATATTAAATCAATGACCACTAACGTGGTTAACTTGGATTACAACTGTACTCCACGCGCTTATTTACGGAACTACGCTGGAACTGCGTTGGTTCGCAGGATTGGGAAACTGAATATATTACGAACACTAAATTGTAGAAAAATACTCATCTGTTCGCAGTTATTTCATGTTTTTTTTTCAATACGGGAAATGTTACCAAATTTCTTTCAAAAATTGTAATTAAATACGTTTTTCGTGTTGTGTCAAAATGTTTGATGATTCATGTATTTGTCAACGATTAGAATATTTATCACATTCCATCCTCCTTATAAATCAAAAATCAACATTTTAAAACCAAAAATAGCTAATTAAATACCAATTAAAATTGTCCAACGATTGTAAACCACGAGACTACTGGCTATACATTTTCAAGCACGACCACCGGAGGGTAAATAAAATACGCTATTATGCATTTTGGCAATTTTTCAAATGCTGTGGACCTGGTTGGCTAAGGTCCCACGCTCTTCCCTTCAGCTGGTCTCTGACGTCACTCACACTGCGCCTTCTCTTGCTGCCACGTTGCACTACTCACAACAACAACAACAACAAGTTGCTGTGCTTCCATGAGGGCACAGTACGTCTTCCACTTTCAGCCACCTTGGAAGTAGCTTCAATGGTTTTCTACTTCAATTTCTAGCAAACGCTACTAAATCTACTAACTGGCTTTCCCAATAATTTTAATTTTGGTCAGAGGGCAGAAACAATAACTGAAAACGGTGGAGTTTATCTCTCACCCCAAATAAAAATACGTGTGCAATTTAATGTTGACAGCACACGGGCTCAGTATTGAATAAATTAAACAAACACTGAAATACATGGGGATGATAACCATGATATCCTAAGACTATTAATCAAGCAATAAAATTTCGAACTCAACAACAAGAGAATCATTGAAATAAGCTTGATACGCCTTCGGGGTTCGAGGAGTTACTTGTTTAACCTTCCTAACTCATATTTCTATCTAAGAATATTGTGGTGTCTACTAGAGTAGTCTTTTAGTAGCTGCATGTATCACCACTGGTTCAGACGTTATAGGAAGCTTCATGAACGAAGAGTTTTCGAGAACGCAATTGGTTCCTTGCCAGCTGGAAAGATGTAAATCTGAATTATATTACCTGGGGACTATTAGGCTATACTTATCTCCAAACGTTCAGTCCTTAAGCCTTATAGGTGTGATGAATAGAGACAGTTGAGCAAATGAGAACCCCCCTTGTCTCACCTGATGCTCGTTTTCCGATGCCCATACGTTCTCATCGACTCTCTCTCTAACCTCAGCGCTTCCTGAATGGAATGAAATTAGGGTCTACACTTCGTGGAACACTGATCTTCAACTAGGAGTACAAATCCATCTCACATATCCACTGGGCATTCAACACTGCCACATCGATGGTAGCTGTTTTATGACAAAATAATATTTGGCTTCGAAAGGTCTTTGATTGATTGACTGATTGAATGATTGATTAATTAACTGATTATTGCTTTATTTCGTCTGGCAGAATTAAAATCCTGTGGTCTTTTCTTCATTCTCACCAGATATGCAGTACACAACTTACACGAAAAACCTATCATTATAAATGTAAAACTAAGTTACGGTACTAATAGTGAGAATAACTCATTTAGATAAATTGTGCTGTAATGGGTGATAGATAGGCCTATGAATAAATCGGAGTACGTGCTCATGCTCAACAATTTTGGAGTATATAATCAGAATGGTATTAATAAAGAGTTGAAGTATAAACTCACTCGGAAGTACATACTCAGGGGTGGGAGTAAATAGTGAGTATATAGTCCAATGTGGTATGAATAAAAGAAGTATATCCTACAAACCTGGAGTATATAGCCTACTCTCGATTTCGGAAATCTGGCCATTACCATGTTTAGCTGACTAATTTAAATTTTGCTGAATTTATGTACATAGATGTAAATAACTTGGCGGTTAGGAAAGAGTATAAATTACGAACAACTATTTCAGACAGGGATTGCAGAACTTTATATCCTTCAGACCAATTTTCTTACTGTCCGTTCTTTAGAAATCGATCTTCTTTTAGAGTCGGGATTCCATAATGTAAATTGTCTTCAGTATGTGAATCTCAGTAATACCTTTGCCTAAGTTTCCAGCATAACGAATCTTTATGGCTTTTAAACATTCGCCTTTTTCCTTTCGCGAGTTGGGTGTTTGAGACTAAACTGACATTTTTTGGGAAATTGAGTTGCACATGGCAGACGATACGCCACAAGGCCAGCTACAACATATATAAAGATCAGTGCCGAAACTTCTAATTTTCACTGTTAATGGAAGCATGTACATTCTGTTTCGGTTACATAACTGCTCATCTGCATCATTGTTTCGGTTACAGAACTTATCTTTTACAAATGTAGATTTTGTTTTCAAAAATTATCATCTGCTGTATAGTGTTTAATGCATAAGGTTGAGCACGGAAACAAACGAATCTTTATGGCATTTAAACTTTCGCTTTTTTCATTTCACGAGTTGGGTTTTTGAGACTTATTAAATACTGGAGGATAGTCGCAGTTGATCCATACAAATGACAACTCAGGAACTTTTGAAATATCAACACATTCATCTCCACTATTAGACATTTCAATTCACCGGGAATTTTCAGCTAATAAACGATAAGTAAACCAGACAAGTCTACAGCAGACGACTGGTTTGTGTTAACAAATGACGCTTACAGCAGTTGACAGAAAAAACGCGTTGACGAAACGAGAGTACTTCATGGAACAAGAGAAGTATATACTCCAAAAGGAGGGGAAATGGTAGTATATACTCAAGATCTTCATAAGATTCAAAACAAACAGAGTATATACTCAAAACTGACGCTCATGCTCAAAGTATACACTTCGAAATTTATGCTCATTCTTTTTTTCATACCTCCCGATATCCAAGCCAGGGGCGTCTAGCCATTGCACGCTCGGCGTGCTTGCTATACTGCGTCGCACGCCAGCAGGCTGACTCCTGCCTCTCTTGGCTGGGCTGCCTGCTCACACTGCCGGTACTACAACAGTTCTACGCCACGTCTGATCGAGTCAAACTGGGATCGTCAGTGCACCGAATCAAATGTAAACAAACAAACTGTTCGTTTAATGCGTCCGATATCTACCTACGTGTCTCCGTGAACCGGTACTTCAAGATTACGTGCTTAGCATTAAAGCAGTCAGAAATACTGTTAAGGTTTCATGGAACTAATTTAAGTTAAGGCATTGCAATTTCGGTAATATTATTGTTTTTCTTTTTTCATTGCTTTTGTTTTATTTCAACTTATTTTCATTCTTACAATATACCGTACTGAATACCGTTTGACGTTCAACTGATCAACCGCAACACAGCGAAGGCAGTACCCGTACGTGAAGGAGTGAGACGGGAAAGCAAGCGAGGGAGACAGGCATATAATATAGTCTTCCTCCACAAGCACTGCACGGCCGTCCACTAAGGAGGCACTCCGGCGTGTAGCTGGCGTGATGGCGCGTGATAGCGCACCTGAAGTGCCGCTGTATGGACATCTCTGATCTAAGCTTAAGTTATGCTAATCAAAAACATAACAACATAGTTGAATATGCTGCTAATAAAGTAACTAAAGGAAAATATCAATTAACACAATAAGTGGCATTTAAATAACTAAACCATTTATAGGAGTGACAAACACAACATATGGTTCTGACAGCAAAAAAAGAATTAAAAGTGAATTCATTAATTGTCCGTTAATTCCAAAAGGATTGAAACGTTTAATAAACAGGCCGTGTTTGGTGGACGATGCAACGTGTGCAATACAGAAAACACTCAATATTTCTTGTCAAGAACTAGCCCAGAACGTCCTGGGGTCTGAATCCACTCAGGACATACAGGCACAGTAAAGAGTCCTAGATATTCCCACGTACAAGTTGCAGTTCACACGACTGAAGCAACGTCATTGGAGCCCAATTAATACGAGAGCTTAGTGCAATAAGGGCTCTGAATAATGAAACAATATGAATAATATACATCAGAAATAATATAAACATTTAAGGAGCCATGATTAAGTGGTAAAGTAAAATAATTGTTTTCAGTCGGTCAACACGTAATTGTGCTCAATTAGATTGGTTGGAGAATAACATTGATACACCTGCTCTTCATTAATTTTCAGTTGAGACTGATTTGGCTTTCACCGTCCAGTCTTGTCTGCAAGCCTCCATGACCCCGTGTTGGCAGTCAGCCCTGTAGCCTCCCCTGCTTCTACACCTCTCGCCTTGAAATCATTAAGGGGAGACACAAGCTTAAGGAGCCAAAGCAATAACGATTTTAATATTACTAGTTGTTGTTGTTGTTGTTGTCTTGTAGCCTCCTGAGAGGCCGAGTGCAGGTCTTTCTAGTCGACGCCCGTGGGCGACCATATTACTAGTTGAAACCCGTCAAAACATGACGGTCATTGGCAAAATACGTATTTACTGAATATTTTCTTTGTACGATTACTTCCTGACACTATTGCAACTTTAAGGGCGTCGAAAGATCGACTTTGTAACATATAACTGGCCATGACTGATACCTTGATGACGGCAATAGAGGCCCACACGTTCCAGAATTTCATCCTGAGCTTTATTGATTGTGACAAATAATGCCAAGCGAATTGGAAATTGGTGCTTAAAAGAAAACGGGGTAACGTTCTCGCTTGCTGAGCCCAAGGTTGCAGGTTCGAAACCTGGCGCAGTCAGCTGGCATTTGAGGGTGTGCAAATGCGAGGGAACCGTGTCAGTACATTTACTGGCACGTTAAAGATCCCCTTCGGGGCAAAATTCCGGCACCCCGGCGTCTCTAAAAGCCAGGGTAGTTAAAAGGGACGTAAAACCAATAACATTATTATTAAAAGAAAACGGAAATGTCTTATCGGATTAGAGCTCTCTATCCAACACTACACGCATATATTATTTCCAAATCCAAGCAATTTTCATGCATATTTCTTAGAATTAATTTGGTTCCATTTAGGAGCTTTTGGGAAACGTTTAGATTTCTAAGGAGCATATCTATGGTTGAAACTTTTAGAGTATGAATGTGAAGAGGGAAAACACTTAGGAATTCAAAAAATCTGTAGGAAACTGAAGTAGCTGTCTTTCATCTTCAGTATTTAATCTGTTAAAGCTGGTGAATATTTTTGAACTACTGGATATAAGTTGCAATGACTTTAATATGATATCAAGAGGGATCAACGAGCCTATAATGGCAATAATTAAGACACGAGTATGTTTATAAAACGAGTGTATGCGATTTTTATATTTTCCATACGAGTGTCTTAATTACCATTATAGGCGAGTTGCATACTACTATTTATGTTCGACGATAATTATTACAATTATTTTATGTTCGAACATAAATATTCCTAAATATTTCGCCAGTTTTATGTACTGAACAGAGCGCATGGAACGCACAGAATACCTTTTATTTGACCATGGCCTCCTCGATTGCCCCACTATGACACTAGGCCAGGCAGTGAAATTTAAATTAGAAGGCCTTGGAACTCAGCGCAGGTCTGTTGCTATCCTCAGCTAATAGGTCACACAACTGTTTCTTGAGCTCTGATTGGTGGGAGAAACTGTTTCATAATGAAAAATAGTGTTATAATGACCATCATTATGATACAGTTTTCTGACATATAATAGTCAGGGTCGAACATAAAATTAATTTTATTACAGTGTTAATGTTTTGGTGTAAGAATGCAAACTTTCGATACATTTATTATATCCTTCACAGAAGTGAATATTTCGCCGTTACAGTCAAGATATCATCATCAGTTGGAAGTCTGCTGGTAATTCAATAACATTCAATTCCTCACCACCCACAGAGGGGTAGTCGTAGTTAACTTGTAGTAAAAATCAGAAAAAATCATTTCATCTGGTTTCAATCGCGTGATTTTATGTAAGCGGCGTATTTTGGACAAGAGACACAGATAAGAGCATTTACAACACTGTGATGAATAACTGTTTAGCGAGAAGCGTGTGACACAACAGGCAAAACCTACCTGAAGTCTCATACACGAACAATAACTTTCCCACAAAACAAAATAATGTCGTTACGTATAATATATTTTAGATGTCGATTCACACACATTAATGAATGATTATTAGCCATGTTAATCGAATATCGTCAGCTGGATTGCAATTTAATTGTATCTAGAAACTCAACTCTCATTGAAATTGAGAGGTGTTTTGAATGTGTTTAAATTGTGAAGTATGCCTCCTCCCCCTCCCCGCCCCCTTCCACACCTCTCCCCCCCCCCCCCCCCCCCCCGATGCAAGAATTCTCTTGATTTACAGATCTGACTTGATAAGCTTCTAATATATACAACTGGATGTAAGAACCATCGTTTCTAGTTTTAGCCTACTTTCGATACTTGCAAAAAATTAAAGTAGCCTTATGAGATCAACACAGTGCCAACAATTGTGTGTCTGTCTGTCTGTGAGTGTGTGTACTCTGCATGTATTGCCGCCCTAACAATTCAAACACGGTGGAAAAGAATTGAACGAAATTTGGTACAAAGGTAGCACTAGCATAGGGCACCTCATATTCATGTTTTATATCGCCGTCATCCTGATGGAAACGTAATGGCAGCCACCCAAATGTACAAAGCTTAAATCTAATTACGACTAACCTAATCATCTGATCTCTACAAAAGTTTGCAGCAACATACCTTATAGCGGGAAGCATCTTTTATCCATATTACAAGGTCATCAGCCAAACAGTTTCAAGATGGTGGATGTATGAATCATGCAAGTGTTATATCCTAACCGTAACTTACGATTCAACAAGGCCTGCCCTCCACGATTCATCTTATCGTACATAGGGAGGTTTAAACTGTCCTCAAGGAGGTGACCGGTAGGATATTAGCATATTATAATAGAATATGTAACCGTAGAAGTGACTAACAGGTCAGGCTCACCGTGCCATATCGTTGTGGGCCCGTGCCGTCCAGTTGTAAAAATGGCCACTGTTTTTGCTCGTAAATACATATATTTCCGGAACTTCCTAAGTTTATATCCTTTTAGGAATGCACTGAACAAAATAATACATATACAGTATCAAATGCTTTATAAAAACGCCAGAAAACGCTAATGAAATCGTTGATTTCAACACTAAATAATTATGATACAGTTATACTAATCCAGTTGTTTATGAAGTATTATCGTAGCGCATCCGTGGCGTAATGGTAGCGACTTGGTCTCATAGTCTGGGGGTTGGTGGATCAAATCCCAGCAGGTTCAAATTTCTAACTTGGTTTATTTCGTATTTATTGATTTATAACTGCTCACACATTAAAATGTTAATCATATGTTAGTCATATATAGTGTGTATTTGTACTTATAACACCACATATTTAAGCACTCGAATACAGCGATTAATATTCATTGACCTTGATCCGCGGTAGAGTCTATTGTTGTTGATGTTTTTATTGTTGATTCTTTAGGGGGTTTGCGGCGTCATGGTCTTGTAGCCCCGTTTACTTGGGTGTGTGTATAAGTTGTCTGATAACCAGTGTCACTGTGATGCCTATAGTCTATCATGGTCATTTAGCCCCAAGTATTTGGATAAGTGTTGAATTTTGTCTGATAACCTGTGTTGTTGTGATGGCTGTATTAGTGTGTGTATATATAATTCAGATGAGGATTCGATCAATCAATGTTTAATATCCGTATAGCACGTTGTATTTCAAAAAGCTACTATAACCAACATTCAATTATACTCCTTATAAAGGACAAAGAGTTATAACTATACCCAGAGTAGGCTATATGTTCTTTACTGAACATCTTGTTGTAAAATAAGATAGAAATGCGATGATGTGGCATTCCAGAATTTTTAAAACAATATGGATCTATTCATGTGGCACGGTAACATTGGCAGCAAAGGAAACGAAGGACATTGTATTGTGTTAATGCCGAATATTCTCTCTGAAATTCCCTTCGATATCCACTCCAGTGAAAAATTGTTTCAGCCGGTCAGGTATTTTATATTCCGACAGAGAAGGCATGGTCGAGATCGGGCAAGGTAGTAGTATGCACTTACCGAATTTCATTAAAATCACTTTGGTCGTTTAGATTTTACTATGGAGACACACACACATAGCCTACCTACACACACGCATGCACACTGACGGACAAAAGGTGATCTAGTAAGCCAATTTGTTTTTCATAAATGAAAAAAAGGCTAAAAATGGCTTCCAAAACGATAATCATCTTTTTATGAAACATGGTTATTTCTATCTCCACACACATCACACTGTTTAACAATGACATTCTTACATTAAAAATATACCCAATCTTTATAGATTTTGGTACGCTGAATTCGAAAATAACAATAATTTTATTTTTTAGCTCTCGTTTTCGTGCTATATGAAATTTGTTTCGTCCTTATTTTTGTTATAGCTCTCGTTTTTTTTCTAATTTCAGGAATGCAAATGAATGCTGTGTTTTGTTTCTAGCTTACACAGTCTAAGATTGCTTGTCTTCCGTAGTGCTCCATTGTGTATTGTGGCAGGAATTTCTGCGTTACTATGTGGAATCAAAACTTGTGTTATAACGCCCCGCAGATGTGCTAATAACCCTAACATTTGTTGTCATATTATAATATGTGAAAGACATAAAAGTTCAATAACTTCCAAACCTGAGCAAATCTAGATTTTTAATTGTCATTTTCCAGTTCAGCACACTCGAATCCATTAAAATCAACTATTCTTCCTTGTGTAAAAAACAAAGTATTCAAATTACTGTCTAGTGTTTTCTCTCAAAAAGATTAATTATTATCAATGCTATTATGTTTAGGCGACTGGAAAGAATTTTGATCCAATTTGCACGTATTATATTCATTAATTTCTTGGCTGTCGCCTCCGTAGCGTAGCGGTCAGCACGGTTAGCTGCCGCCCCGGAGGTCCTGGGTTCGATTCCCGGCTCTGCCACAAAATTTGAAAAGTGGTACGAGGACTGGAACGGGGTCTACTCAGCCTCGGGTGGCCCAAATGAGTAGAGGGGGTTCGATTCCCCCTCAGCCATCCTCGAAGTGGTTTTCCGTGGTTTCCCACTTCGTCTTCGGGCAAAAGCCGGGATGGTCCCTACCGTAAGGCCACGGCCGCCTCCTTCCCTCTTCCTTGCCTATCCATCCCAATCTTCCCCTCCCTTCCCTCATGAGGCCCCTGTTCGCTTTGCAGGTGAGGCCGCCTGGGCGAGGTGCTAATCCCACCTCACCAGTTGTATCCCTTCCGATTAGATGTACCCAGCTCTAGGACACTGCCTGGATAGGCGGTAGGGGTGAGTTCCCTCGCTGAGTCCCTGGAAGCCACCACCCTGGAGGGTAAACACGATAAAAAAAAATCTTGGCTAATAATATTTCTCTTGAAGGGGATATTTCAGGACTGAATTATTTTATTACTACCTAAGAGCGCTTAGAATGGAGCACTGCGTGTTCAATGCCAGCATGCGCCACTATGCGCAACGTTGACCAGTCCAACGAAGGATTGGCACTATTCATGACCACTTTCCCCACTCTTACGGGAACCTATGCAGGCCGAAGCGCTCGGAAGCTCTCGCCACTTCTCATGGAGCGCTCTATCACTTGTGCCAAAAGACATGAATAGTTTATGTGAAAGTGTTCCCAGCTCGATGGCTGTGTCACATACTCAGCTTACCTGCGTAACCGAGTGGTCTGAGGTACAATCCATGGCTGGATATGACCCTGACAGTGGCCTTCCTGAGTGTGATTGTACTTCAGCTTTTTCCACACTCCCTCCAGTTGAATGCCGAAATGACAACTTATTAAAAGTCCCTGGGCAACTACTCCAATAATTTTCCACTATTAATAGGCCACAAAGTAACAAATATTATCAAACATATCTCCAGCTCAACTTCCCGCTGACCGGCTTGCAGTTGCCCAGCAGTGAGTGAGCCAAATGGGTGCCCGGTGCGAGATATAGGATGGAAAGGTGGGCATGGTGGCGCAGTGTTCAGGCTATTTGCCTCTCACCAAGATGGACTGGGTCCGAATCCCGATCAATGCTTGTGAGATTTTCGAAGCGAAACGCCATGACCTATGGTTCGAATTCCACGTACATAGGAGGTCCCGTGGCTCATAATCGCACAATTAATGGTCACGTAAAACTACAAGCTTCCTTCCTTTCTTTATATCTTGGGACCAATGCAATATACTGTAGTAAGCGACAAAAACAACCCTAATGACATGTGAGTTATATGTGCTCCATATGAAGTGGTTAATTACTGTTGTTTGTATTATATTGTTCGCATCTAATTGTGGAATAACAATCTGTACGGTGTTGTTCCTTTAGCGTTAATTATTCAGAGCAAGCTTCAATTTTGGAGTTAGTTGCTTGTGGCGCTAGGTGAACCCGTTGTGTGCTTCATATTGGTGGTGTAGGCCTAGCTCACTAATTGCTAATTTGTTACATCAGAGGAATTAGACAAGGAAATTGAAACTAATTATATGACTGTATTCAATACTTTGCCTTCCGTAGATGTGTTGTATTAAACAAAACAGAAATCACTTATTCGGTGAGTGGAACGAATCTCCCATACGAATTGACATCACGAGTTACGGCACATCCCAACACAGTACTTATTCCCTCCAGCAAGACTTCATGCTTTCGTTTATCCAGCTGTGTTGATATGCGTGGATATCGTAGTGTTTGCAACTGTTTATAAGGGTGTTGTATAATGCAACTTTCAAAAATGTTTGAGTTTGTGCCAATGCAAAGGAATGTCACAGCCGTTACAATTAATAGCACATTTAGGTTTTACTTACGTGCTGGATAATTATATTTTTTATTTTTTGTCGTGTGGCCTCCTGAGATGCCGAGTGCAGGTCTTTCAAGTCGACACCCGTGGACGACCTGCGCGTCGGGATGAGGGATGGGATGGATGGAGATGAATCAATGGGCTAGGATGTGGAAGGAAGCGGCCGTGGCCTGTCAGAAGGTACCGTCCCAGCATTTGCTTGGGAAACCACGGAAAGCCATTTCAAGGACGGCCGACGGGGGGGGGCCTCTAGGACGTTTTTTGTTTACCATGAGCAACACCTACGAGCATCCATACTCATAATGTACTGTATGTAATAACAAGCACTACCGCAAATCACACCCACCTATTCCCATATTTTAAACTGAAACTTTTTATCTCTCGTGAATTATTGATGACGACTCGGTTTAGGGCTACGGTTTTTAAGGTGCAATAGGATCGGACCCGACTATTCAATGGACTCGAATAACTGGGACACTACCAGCAGTTGTCCTTGAAATGGGTTTCGTAATTTTCCATCTTCAAATCCAGGCAAATACCGTGACGATGCCTGCTAATAAGCCACGGCCAATTCTTTCCAGCCGTTTGTTCCCTTTCACCCATTTTAGGTAGATTTCATTAGAATGCTACCTATTGCAATGGATACCATGTTGCGATTCCCATAAAATTTTAACATATCTTTGCGTCTTCCGTCCCCCAGACCCCAAAACCACCGTCAAATCAGAAGTGTATAGGCTATATAATTTATATATCTATACATCTATATCCCTTTCTTGTGGACACGATAACTACATTCATTTTGCACCAATTATAAGGTGCGTTCAAAAAGTAACGAGCCGGAGGCTGTAATGCGCCAACCGGTGACGATATTGGCTAATCGTGGCGTGCGTAATGAGGTGTGATTCCGGCCAGTTCGTTTAAGGTCACAGCCCGTCGCTAGAGGGCACGCGTGCATGTCACGTGACGTTACATAGCGAGCAGCAGCATGCATCAATCGTCCAACGCTGCCAGTCGCATTGCAAACAGTGACATGGAGGCGTCAAACGAAGAGCAAAGAGGTGTTGTTCGGTTTCTGACAGCGAAAGGAGTAGGGGGAACGGACATTCATTCCCGAATGTCACAAGTGAACGGCGAACACTGCATGTCCCTTGCTAGGGTCAAGGTGTGGCACAAGCGCTTAAGGGAAGGACGGGTGTCGTTAGCCGATGATGCCCGGTCTGGGGCAACCCCCTGCATTACCGATGAGAACGTCCAGATGGTTGATGCACTCATTACCCAGGACCGCCGAGTGACAGTGAACGCCATAGCCGCTGTGGTCGGATTGAGCGTCGGAAGTGTGCACACCATCATGAAGGAACGACTGCACTTACGGAAAGTGTGTGCCCAATGGGTGCCCCACAGTCTTCAACCACACCAGGAAGCATGTCGAATGGCCTTCTGTCTTGGTCTTGGTTGGACGATTGATGCAAGCAGCTGCTCGCTTTGTATCGTCACGTGACGTGCACGCGTGCCCTCTAGCGACGGGCTGTGACCTTCCACGCCTTGCTCGGAACCACACCTCGTTACACACGCCACGATTAGCCGATGTCGTCACTGGTTTGCGCATTACAGCCTCCGGCTCGTTACTTTTTGAACGCACCTTATACATTCATTTTGCACCAATTACTTTCAAACTTATACATAAAACAAGTAGTTCCGTGAAAATCTAAACAGCCTATTTCCATATATCCTACTTATGTTAATTCCCTCTATCAATATACAAAATAGGGCATGTGACCCCGTAGTTCCACCTAAAATTCTATCAATGATTAGTATTATAACATACAAAATTTCAGTCTGATTGATGTCATCGATTCATGATATTGAGAACCATCTAAATATTTCGGATGGTCGCTTTGTTGGATTCTTGTAGGCCATAGAGTTATGTACTAGGCCTATTACATGAAGATTATTACGTCGGTGTATTATTCAAACTTCAATCGCATGATTAAGACACAAGAAATACAAACGTAATTTTAAAATTTCGACAGCCGCCATCTTAAGGCTATGTAAACAAATGAACTAAATTAGATGACAGTGCATAAAAATGTGTATAAGCATTTACCGTACCAAGTTTCACTGCGCTCGGATGGTTAAATCGCGAGAAACGTCCATTTAAATATTTAAATTTCACGTCGCTGTCATGTTAGATTTGTAATCACCAGGTTATTGAAAGTTCCATAGGTGAACGTATGATCATAGCCTTTATCAACATACAAAATTTCAGCTTAATTGCTGTCATAGATTAGTATATATTGAGAGTCGTCTAAATATTTTGGATGGTCGCCATGTGGGCTTTTTATATATGTAGGGCAATGAGTTACGTACTATTAGATGACGATTACCGGGTGAGTTAGCCGTGATCGTTACGGCATGACTGCTGGCAGTCGCTCACATCCGGAAGGCGTGGAGGTTCGAATCCCCCCGCCGGCAACCTTGAAGATGGTCTTCTGTGGTTTCCCATCTTCCTTCCAGGCAAATGCCGGGGTTGGTCCCTAACTATAGGCCACAGCCCCTACCTTCCAACTTTCAAACATTTCTCCCCAGACAACACTCCACACGCGACGGTACTTGTAGCTCACCCAATTGGTGTCCGCTTAGAAGTAGCTACAAATAGGTGAGCCGAACATGACCTCGGACACTCCCGGCACTAAAAGCCATACGCTAAGAAAAGATGACGATTATTGCGTAGGTTCATTAATCACACGTTCACGTCGATCACATGATTACGACATAAGAAATAAAAACTTAATTTTAAAATTTCGCACAGCCGCCATCTTAAGGTTATGTAAACAATTGAAGTCAGTGCATTTCAACGTGTACTAGCCTTCCAACGAATTTTTACCGGAGGCGGAAATCGGAACTAATGCGTTCCGCCCAGCCACACGCCTGCGATAGACGTGCAGTCGTCGCCAGCGAAACCTCATCGCATGTTGTGTGTGTGCATGTTTCGTGCTGGGTCGTGCGCTGTGTGGTGTGTTCGCATTGTATGACTGTACATGCGTTTCCCTCTTGCGCCGCAATCGCTCGCTGCAGCCATATCGAGGCGAGATGACGTTATGTATACACAGCAGCACCTCTCCACGTCTAGCGGTAACAATTCCCTGGTAGGGTAGTAATAACATTCGATGTACGGTACCATGTTTCACTGCACTCGGATGGTTAGATCGCGACAAAAATCTATTTAAATATGTCAACTTTTCTTGGCCGCCATGTTTGTTTTGTACATAAAAGATTTTTGAAAGTCACATAGGTGAACTTCTAGTAGTACCCTTTACCACCGTACTAATGTTCAGGGTGGTATCGCTAAACGTTTCGGAGATATACAATACCGGTGAAATATTTCACGTGACCGCCATATTAAATTGGTGAGACGTAATAGAAGGGCAAGGTAGGGGTCATACAAACTAGTACTATGAACTTACTGATTTTCATTGAAATCGCTCCAGCCGTTTAGATTGTATTGAGGGGGGGGGGGCACACACACACACACACACACACACACGGACGAAAGATGATCTCATAAGCCTATATTTTCATAAATGATGAAAAAAGGAAAAAAATATTCCAATCAAAATTTCGGTCGAGTTCGTTAATGGGCAACATTGGAGGAAAGGGTTGTAAATGGGGGAGGGGGTCTTATTCGTAAATGTGAAATACCGCTTTAACGTTCTTGATATTTACAAATCTAATCCATCGAAAGTTCATACAATTCTTTGCCCGGCGTACCAAGAGGGATTTTTGAATTCGTAAGTAGCACCAACGAAAAATAACAGGCAGATTAAATACTTTCGAACTATTCAATATCATGGAAATTATTAAAGTAAGTGACCTGAAATTTAACACAGTCATGTAGGGCAATGAAAGAAATTCACTACACTTCCCAATACGTCCTTTGTGGAGGTTCGCATCAGGCAGGACATTCAGCCTTAAAACCATTTTCACAATGAAAATCGTCTTAACTCATCCCCTATCCCCCAGAATAGGTGCAGATGACCTCAGTGTTCCGCCCTTTAAAACTCCAATAACTATAACTAAGAATAAGGAATAATAAGGGGTAGAAATACAAACCTTGCACGGAAACTACTGTCGACCAAAGTATTATGTGCACTCGAGTTTGAAGGTTGTTTGTGAAGTAGCCAATAGACTTACATAAAATCCAATAACATCATAATTTTCGTCGTTCTATTTTACGTTAGTTCATGTAGGTTTGGAATCATTAATTTATGTTTTAATATTTTTTATCGCAGTTGGAACACAAAAAGTGCCCGTTTTTAAGCGTGTTTCAACAATGCGTCACATTTAGCAATTAATATCTCAAAAACCCGTCATCAGATCCGATTCCGAGCTAGGCGCGCCATGGCGCGAGATGGGCTCCATCTCGGCAACGCTGTACAGCTTTTCCCAGAGTGGCTAGCTGGTGAACCATGCCTTATTTTCCCGAACAAATACAAACCGATATCAAATAAGTGAATTAATTTACGTACTTCACAATCATACAGCATAACTTTTTGATGTATAAGGATTATAACGCGACCAAGAACTACATTTTCAACCACCCCGATCCAAGAAAAAGTTACCCTACAAAAATGATAACAACTCTGTTTCTTGGACATACAAAATTTTGGAATTAATAAACCAGTCATACAACATTCCAATGTATATTGTGTTAAAATTTGGATTTGATCTGATGACGGGTTTTTGAGATAATAATTGCTAAATGTGACGCATGGTTGAAACACAACCTTAACAAACAACCTTCAAACTCGAGTGCACATAATACTTTGTTCGCCAGTAGTATGGCAGCAATGCCGATTTCAAAAAATCATTTGTGTATTTTGGCGCCCTATTTCTGCAAATTCTGTGATACTTGGTTAACGAATCTGTATTTAGTTCTAAACATATCGAAGAGTAAATCCACTGTTTAAAAGAGTCAAATTGGTGACTGTGCAAAGTAGCGCTATTCAAACTTGGTTCAATCAGCCTGTATTGTAATCCTAATCTTCTGCTATGTAATTATTCACTTAAGTTATAATTTAAGATAGCACGCATTTCTATTAACAAGGACAAATTCTTCTTATTAATCACATAATGCTGCGATCTCTACGACAGTTGGTAGGGACTTCGTTTTCTTCACTATTACTCCAAGAATTCTTTCATATATCGATAGGGGTCACTAGTGAAACATGGTGGCGTACTAAATCATTTCAAGACTATCCAATTCAACGGAAACTTATTATTGGAGCAATTAATTGGAAATTTCGTACAGTTAGAGGTAACATTCAATGAAAAGCGTTATGTCTTCCAAAGACATTATCGTGTTGGATGTCAGTTTTCAGTGTTGTCTTAGTAATCGAAATTTAATGCATTTCAGGCTGTTCGACTAAGGGACACATAGAATTGGCCCACAGAAAAAAATCAAATGTTTTTCAGTCGGTCAACACGACTGTACCCAATTGTAATGGGTGGCTCCCTAATACTGAAATAAATAACACCAAGGTTATAAATACATTTGTATGACCAGTTTCGATCGTCCAGCGATCATCATCAGAACCATTACACTTAGGATAAAAGGGGACACTATGCCTAAAAATATATCTTTGCTCCCAGTTATCCAAACTGCCCCAAATTTTATTTCCGTACGACCAAGATCTTTCATAAAGTAAAAAGTGCAAAAGTATTCCTTTCAATTGATCAGTACGGGTAAAATAATTAAAAATAGTATTTTTTCTAAAAAAAAATTGATACCAACTAGGCTATTTACCACTAAAAATTACGGATAGTTGACAATTTCTTTTCACTATGTACTCATTACACAGATTATAATTCTGTGCATGGGTTTGGAAAAATATGAAATAGTTTCTGAAATGAAATTTGTTTTCACTAAATTACTTCTATTTTGCCAAATTTTTTATGTTAACATTTATTTAAAAATAAACAACAACTATTTTAACTAATATGGATGCACAGACTCATGGGGGATAAATATCTTCACATGCTACAAAAATAATATTGAGATTGGTTAATACTTGTTAGTGAATAGTTGGTGTAAAGTCCAAAAAAATGAATTGTGCGGCAAAACAACATCCAACTCTGAACATCACTCAAACAGAAACACAACTCAGGCTCATCAAAAAGAAGTCAGAACCAAATTAATCTAGGTAAGAGGCAAGCTTACTACGCATACAACACTGCGGGACCAACGAATAGAAACAATGATAATAATAATAATATAACCACCGTCTGTTTCCTCATGAGTTTGGAGGTTAGGTGTTCCAAATTTCTTGGAACTAGTGGATGGTCACTGTTCATCTGCTTTGTCTTGAATACATACACACTCCACTGTAAGACATGCAGAATTCTTCCATCTTTTTGAAGCCAATAATTTGGCTTTTTGTAGCTTGCAAACTTTGCCACTAGTGTTAACCATCTTTATTTATTTTGTGTACGGTATCAATTCCTAAATCTCCCACTCGGTGCCTCTGCGTGAAAATAGAAGAAAAACAAAAGAATTGCCAACGAAGACGAAGCATTCTAACAGCTGACTGTTGACCACGCGCCCTGCAGACATAATAATAAAGTGTCATTTGACCCATTTCTAATAAAGATTGGATCAAATTGTTTTGTGGCATGAAAGTATTAAAACTAAGGTTGAAATTTTTTAAATAAAAAAAAAACACCAAAAGAGCTGAACTTTTGGGTATGTTTATAAGTAAGGGTTGTTATATTCAAAATAATACACTTATTTAGCTGCAGTAGTGATTTAAGCAGTAGAACTAGCCATTAGTTGTGATGTATAGAGTGAGATGATGATCGCTTGACGATCAAAACTGGTCATCCAAGTGTATTTATTTATCTCATGTAAATGTTTTTCAGGATTAGGGAAACACCCATTACAATTGGGTACAATCATGTTGACCAACTGAAAAAAAAATCCACTTCCAGAAATATGATGAGTATATAATCACTAGTACATTAGATCTCTGTATATCGACACGTAAATTATTTATTTTCAAAACGTTAAAACGCTGGCTGTACGAAATTTCATTTCAAGTGCTCGGGGTCAAAGGTATATCAATACTCTAATCAAAATCTACTGAAATAAGTTTCGTTACCTCAGTTTTAACAAACTGTAGATTAGTCGAATGTCAAGGCCCAAATATTTATTTGTCTATAAAGTAATGGTTATAACTCTTACAGAAGGAATTTATAAAATTCACTCATGTTTCTTGGACAGCGATCATGTTTGATGTAGCAAGCTATTTGGTATTAGCCTACATAATGAGGACCATGACCTACGGGTGAAAACTGCTGACCATAGCACGAAAATTATAATAACGTTTTTGGCAGTCATAATGAAATTATTCTCCCAGAGTTTTGACTTTACCGCCATGGAATAGTCGTTAGAAAAGTAACTAGGTATTGGCAGTTTTGTAAATAGCGAAATTAACACTTTGGTGGTATTCACAATCTTTATACACATAAGAGTATGTATACGTGATCCAGTAACCACAATTATTTAGGCAGTTTAACGTATGCTATGAGTTTAAAATACATAAATGGATGAACATCTTCAAAGCAGTGACATCTGAAGTGGCATGAATTATACAACGTCGTGTCCTATCCTCAAACCAAGCCATAAAAATGGAATTCTTCCCATGATACCTGGTTCATTGATACGTAAATAAATATCAGTTCAAGACATAGTCTAGTCTGGGAAACATAAAAGACTCAGCACGTAATGTTGCCATGTTAACGTACAACCAGTTGTATGCCAAATGAGGTATGATAATTTGTTGACAGGCATCGAAATACTTTTCTCCTCGTATTCCGGATTTCCTAATATATTGGAGGATAAAACCAAGTCCAGCCTTGTTGAAAGGTCTTGCATGCAAACCTAATTAATATCGGTTGGGCTGTTTATACGCCAATTTTGGACAAACGATCTAACACAATTGGAAACGTACAAACGAGCAGACAAACAGGAACTTTACTTGATAATTATTTAATATTACAAAGGATATGTAATGTGCGATGTAACCTTGATTCATTACCTAATCATTTATGAAAATATCATGCTGTTTGGTTGTACGCTGGATATAATTTTGATACGCACTAGAGTGATTACGTGTGGACACCGTGTTACAGCTTTGCTCTCGACCAATTTGCAGGACAATTAGGACGTGTATCATTTTATTTCGCATTAACACGAGTAATTGAAAAAGCCGTAATTAGCAAATCGCAATCCAAATTTATCTCCAACATGAACGGTGTACGACAAGATGCAGTATTTCCACATAGATATTACAAACTCGGCACGTATATACAATGTACGGAAACACAATCTTGATGTTCATAGAAAATCATCAAATACCATAAGATTTTAAGTATGATGGCTTAATCTTGTAGCAGATCTAAGAGAGTTTGGAGGACTCAATTTGTTGCTATTGTATTGAATACTTCCAGTGTATGTGACCCATGGCATACAAGATAGGTTGAAGTAGCATCAGTACCAGCAATGCAGTTCGAATCCAGCGAAACCACAAGAGGTGAAATTGAGATGGAATATGAAGACCAACGGGTGAGACTTTAAGAAGGATTTGTATTCCAGGACTACGTGGTGAGAACAGAAAGACAGTTACAAGGAAGGTAGGATGAAAAGAAGTTTTCAATATCTGTGGAAATCATATAATGTTATAGGCAAATTATAGGCAGACATATAAATAATTCACTTCAAATTCCGAAGAACAATGAGAAAAAATTCACGCGGTTCAATTCCTTTAACGCAAATACACTCAAAGTCGCCGATTTATTCAAGAAACAAGGCATCAGAATAGCCTTCAGAATAAACAACACATCTGGCAAGATTTTGCTCAACAGTAATTTAAATAAACAAGACCCGCACTTAACGTAAAGGATAACCTCCTTAACAAGCCAAGACACAGGGTGGCAAGGAAATTTCATAGGTAAAAACCGGCAGAAAAATGAATACACGATACAAGGAAGAAACACATGTGTTCAAATACGGGACACGTTGGGCTGTTTGTGAACATACAGTTTGTACGAAGTGGGACGCAAATTTACCAACACAGAAAAATACATTAAATCATTCATCATGAAAGGGAACATTCTACATAAAGGAAGCTATCGAGATGCACTTTGCCAAAAATAAAAACTTAATAACCAAAATGAACACTCATTAATGGAGGGTTCACCTCTCTTCCCACGTAAGAAACTAGAAAGATCATGACGATTTAGCCTGGATAGATAAGAAGAACTGACAGGAGAGTTTCCTTGTGGGTCAAGCCCCTCATTATCTCACCCTTTCCATTGTCTGACCTTGCATTCCTAAGTGTCTCAGTTCATTCTGCTTGTAAGATATTTCTTGGCTAGCTAGGTCTACATAAGTCCTGACAAAGTATATGTTATCGACCTATGTTTATTTAAGATATGGTACATAGTACATTAAAATCCAAATACAGGATTCCTTTAAAGAATCTTAAATTTTTTAATGAAAATTTGGTGGTATTTATTACAGTTTCTCAGAAACTACTGGATCAATTTGAATAATCCTAGTCATCAGTACTCAATGGCATGGTTATACTGTGTATTCAAAATATCAGCTTGATAGTCCAACCCAGTTTTCTGAAAAAGGTAGGCTACATACGTTTCAAAAAATATGGTTTTTGAGAAAACGTCAAAAAACCTTATGATTGAGTCTGGTGTCTATCCTCAGTACGTCCCTGGAGAATAATTCTCCTGGGCTACATCCCCACCCTTTGTATACTTCTTTTTGAGCCTCTACTTCGTTCTTGATTCATTCTGCATGGCCTCAGCAGCTCTATCAGCATAATACACACATCAAAAAAAGTTTTGCATCACCTCGGTTCCCAGATCTCCGGCATATAGACGTTGACTGTGTATATTGTATCCAAGATACAGTCCCTTTGACTGTTCATAGATGTCACTAAAACTGCTCAAAGATGTAAACAACCATGCATGAGCAGGGCCTATTAGACGGAGGGGGTACGACAGCCGATCAGTTCCAGTCATTCCACCAGGACGAAGGTACGCTGCTCATGTTGTCTGTAGTTCTACCATGCCTAGAAGGTCAATACCGCAGTTCGATCGCGTCCGCATTGTTACTTTGTGTCAAGAAGGGCTCTCAACAAGGGAAGTTTCCAGGCGTCTCAGAGTGAACCAAAGCGATGTTGTTCGGACATGGAGGAGGTACAGAGATACAGGAACTGTCGATGACAGGCCTCGCTCAGGCCGCCCAAGGGCTACTACTGTAGTGGATGACCGCTACTTACGGATTGCCGCTCGGAGGAACCCTGACAGCAATGCCACCATGTTGAATAATGCGTTTCGTTCAGCCACAGGACGTCGTGTTTCAACTCAAACTGTGCGCAATAGGCTGCATGATGCGCAACTTCACTCCCGACGTCCATGTCGAGGTCCAACTTAGCAACCCCGACACCATGCAGCGCGGTACAGATGGGCCCAACAACATGCTGAATGGACCCCACGGAATTGGCATCACGTTCTCTTCACCGATGAGTGTCGCATATGCCTTCAACCAGACAATCGTCGGAGACGTGTTTGGAGGCACCCTGGTCAGGCTGAACGTCTTAGACACACTGTCCAGCGAGTGCAGCAAGGTGGTGGTTCCCTGATGTTTTGGGGTGGCATTATGTGGGGCCGACGTACGCCACTGGTGGTCATGGAAGGCTCCGAAACGGCTTTACGATACCTGAATGACATCCTCCGACCCATAGTGCAACCATATCGGCAGAATATTGGAGAGGCATTTGTCTTCATGGACGACAATTCTCGACCTCATCGTGCACATCTTGTGAATGCGTTCCTTCAAGATAACGACATCGCTCGACTACAGTGGCCAGCATGTTCGCCAGACATGAACCCTATCGAACATGCCTGGGATATGTTGAAAAGGGCTGTTTATGGACGTCTTGACCCACCAACCACTCTGAGAGATTTACGCCGAATTGTCGTTGAGGAGTGGGACAATTTGGACCAACAGTGTCTTGATGAACTTGTGGATAGTATGCCACGGCGAATACAGGCATGCATCAATGCAATAGGACGTGCTACTGGGTATTAGAGGTAGTGGTGTGTACTGCAATCTGGACCACAAATGCTGAAAGTCTAGCTGTATGATGGTACAACATGCAATGTGTGGGTCTCATGAGCAATAAAACGAGCTGAAATGTTGTTTGTGTTGATCTCTATTCCCTTTGTATTTAACGGTTCCGGAACTCTTGGAACCGAGGTGATGCAAAACTTTTTTTGATGTGTGTATAAACGCCTCTGGTCGATGGACTTCAATGACTCTAGACAGTTTTTCCATACTCTCACACTCCTTTCCATAAGTACATGTTTCCTTGCAATGATTCCATCATTAAATGTAAATACTGCCTGCAACACCCCTATTTTCAAGGTCTCAAAATTCACTTGGAGGACAAACCTTTCCTTACACAAACATCCTCCACAACTGATAAGCTATCACTCAGTTTACAAACTTTACACAATATACTTGTCAGTATAAAATCCGACAGAATTTTAGCCTACTTTTCACATTTTGCAAAAATGAGGAAAAAGTAGACATGAGATCGGGCAAATGTGTGTGTGTGTGTGTGTCTGTCTGTCTGTCTGTCCTTCTGTCTGTCTGTCTGTCTGGCTGTGTGTGTGTCCCCCCTATCAACTCCTAAACGACTGGAGCAATCGAAACAAAATTTGGTAGGAGTAAAGATCAATACCTGAATATCTCACGGCCATATTTGAAAATAATGTCAATGCTACCAACTGCTGAAAAATCGCAATTGAAATTTGAGCTCCATGTTGAATATCTTGAAATGTATAAATGGGAGCTATTTCAAAATTGGCACACGTAAATATAATAATATTGCAGTTTAATTTCCAGGATGCCATACATGGCAGTGTTGCCAAAATGATTATAAGCCTGCTGATAGGTCCAATTTTTCTACACTACACTATCGATTGGAATTCAACCAAATTTCGTATATGCTATGTGTATATAAACAGATATGACTGAGCGTATTCTTAAGCGCCACCAGGGCTGCCAACTGTTAATAAATGCTCTCAATTGTTTTTATCCAAATACCCATATATCAGAAAGTATGCAAGCCGACAGCATTAAACTATGCACACACATAGTACCTGACATTCTATATTAATTTTGAGTAACTTATATACGTCAGTGCTACCAACATGATTCTAAGCCTGCCGAGAGCTCCAAATTTAAATACATGTAACTTCTATACTATCATTTGGATTTCAACCAAATTTCGTGTCTGCTATGTGTACCGTAACAGATATGACTATGCCGATTCTTAAGAGTAACCAGGGCTGCCAACTGTTAATAAATACTGCCTCTATTTTTGTTACCCTAATATCAATATATCAGAAAGTATGCAAGCCAATGGCTGTAGGTTTACAGTATTTCGAACTAATTAGAAATTTCGCTATTACCAACTTAATTTCGTCATTATTCTAGATAGATCCATATAGATTAATCAATGGCATGAATCTTAAATTTTAAGAAAAGTAGGCTCTTTAGTTAGTCACGGTACTTCTTGTTAAGTCTATAGTTACATTGCCAGCATTAGAAACTGATGTAAACTCATCACTATCCTTATCATAAAATTCACCTATTCTTTTGGATGCACTTGATGGCTGTGAACTATTTTCAGGAATACCAAATGGGTTAGAATCAGCACTAACATGTGATTGCGACAAAGAATCACTGTTCACTTTTTTGTTATATTTTCAGCATGTCTGTTGCCAATGAATTTACGTCTCTTATACACTTTCTGCCCTCTACCCATGTTAAAAAAAAAACACTGCAGGGAAAGTAAATGGACAAACAAATAATCACAAACAATAATATCAACAAACTAAACCTGCATGGAAACAAATGAAAGAGCAAAACCGGTGACAGTATAGCCAACGTATGAATGTAAGCTTTACCTAGCAAAAATCAAATTTACCTATGTGAAAAAATTTGAATATAATGAGTAAGAAAGTATTGAAGTGAAAGAGGGTGTGGCACTTTCAGAGCAATAAATGTGCAGTACTTATTTAAAAATTAATTTTCAAGGATTAAAAGTAAAAAATTTGCAATAAATTATACATCAAATTATTCGTAAACGAACGAGGAATTTTATTAAGTTGAAAACTAGAAATTCATTTTTTCATCAAAGTAGGGAGAAGAGGAGAGAGCTGCTTACTAACTTATTGAGCCCTCCTCGTAGCGGCCCCGAACCTGATATCTCGCTAACCAATGATGGAATTTGAACATACAGGGTGTCATAGCAATGGTAGTAATGCCCCCTACTTTCCTATAGCCTCTTTATTCAATTAAAAGACTAAAAGGACATCCGCGAGTAGTGGGGTAGTGTATGTTGTGTTGCAAGTCGCGTGTGGGCTTGAATACGTATGGCTATGATGGGAAATGTTTAGGTGGTGGGGGAGGACTAGGGTTGAGTGAGGGCTCGTTTAGATGGTATTTTACCCGCTCTATTTGATGGTGAGGTTATTTTTTAAAATGGGTGGAATTTGGAAACGCAATTTGGGGTAAACATGTTGTTTTGACATTTTGGGGATATTTAATAAAAGTGATAATGACGTGTATCATATTTTTTTGTATCGTTGTTTGTAAGTTTTAATTATTTATAGATTAGTTCTTAAAAAATTAAAAAACCAAAAACTAATAGGTCATTCGCTTTTTAGTATCTCGCCAACGAATAATCGGATCTAAAGATATGGGGTGTCGTAGGACTCGTGATGAACCCCCCTTTGCTATGGACGTCGTATTTCAACCCCAAAATAAAAACTACCCTTACCCGGGGGTGAAGTAGTGATTTTTTATTTTTTTATGTATGCGCACTTGGGGGCTTTTCTAAGAGAGACCAGGCTTTTTAAATGATTATTTATAGCTGAAATAATATTTATTTAAGAACCCAAAAACTAATAGGTCATCCGCTTTTTTAGTATTTCGCTAACCAATAATGCGATTTAAACATATAGGGTGTCGTAGGACTCGTGTTGAACCCCCTTTGCTATGGACGACGTATTTCAACCGCAAAATAAAAATTACCCTTACTCGGGGTTGAAGTAGTGATTTTTAATTTTTTGTATGTAAGCGCACGTGGGGGCTTTTGTAAGAAGACTGGGCTTTTTAAATGATTATTTATAGATGAGTTTTTGTTAAATATTTATTTAAGAACCCCCAAAAAAAACCGACAGTAGTGGCTACGCTGGCTATAGCGCAGCATTAGGTCATGGGGCCAAGCTCTCTGCTGACTCGGTAGACGCGTGGGATCGAGCCCCACCGTCGGCCGTCCTTGAAATGGTTTTCCGTGGTTTCCCATTTTCAACACCAGCCAAATGCTGGGACGGTACCTTCTGACAGGCCACGGCCGCTTCCTTCCACATCCTTGCCCAGTTTCATTCATCATCATTCATTTCATCTCTCATTAACTCCTCTCATGAGGTTGGCGTCAGGAAGGGCATCCGGCCGTAAAAACCATCGCCACAAAGACTTCCATCGCATCTCATCCCCGACCCCGTTGGAAAACGGGACTAATAAGGGGTAGACATTCATACAATCATTTAAGAACCCAAAAACTAATAGGTCATCCGCTTTTTTAGTATTTCTCTAACCAATAATGCGATTTAAACATATGGGGAGTCGTAGGACTCGTGGTGAACCCCCCTTTGCTATGGACGAGGTATGCCCACCCCAAAATAAAAACTACCCTTACCCGGTTGTGAAATAGTGATATTTTTTGTATGTATGCGCACATGGGGGCTTTTGTAAGAGAGACCGGGCTTTTTAAATGATTATTTATAGATGAGTTTTTTTATATTTATTTAAGAACCCAAAAACTACTAGGTCATCGGCGTTTTAGTACCTCGCTAACCAATGATGGGATTTAAACAAATGGGGTGTCGTAGGACTCGTGGTAAACCCCCTTTCCTATAGACGAGGTACGTCCACCCCAAAATAAAAACTACCCTTACCCGGGGGTGAAATAGTAATATTTGTTTTGTATGCATACGAACTTGGCGGCTTTTGTAAGAGAGCGGGCTTTTTAATGATTATTTATAGAAGAGTTTTTTAATATCTATTTAAAATAACCCACAAACTAATAGGTCATCGCCTTTTTAGTATCTCGCTAACCAATATTGGAATTTCAACATATGGGGTGTCGCAGGACTCGTGGTGAACTCCCCTTTCCTGTGGACGAGGTATGTCCACCCCAAAATTAAAACTACCCTTAGCCGGGGGTGAAATAGTAATATTTTTTGTATGCATACGAACTTGGCGGGTTTTGTAAGAGAGCGGGCTTTTTAATGATTATTTATAGATGAGGTTTTTTAATATTTATTTAATTAAACCCAAAACCTAATAGGTCATCGGCTTTTTAGTATCTCACTAACCAGTAATGGGATTTAAACATATGGGGTGTCGCAGGACTCGTGGTGAACTCCCCTTTCCTATGGACGAGATATGTCCAACCCAAAATAAAAACTACTCTTACCCGGGGGTGAAATAGTAATTTTTTTGTATGTGTGCGCACTGACGGCTTTTGTCAAAAGGGCCTAACTACACTTTTGTTAATATTTTTTGAACCCCTGATGGGATTTAGCCATAGGCAGTATCCTGGCACTTGGGGTGACGCCCCGTTTTTTATTGTATGATTCATTTTTGTCAAAATTGCCTAACTACACTTTTGTTAATATCTCGCGAACCAATCATGCTAGGGACTTGTATGAGGGGTCCTAGCACTTGGGGCGACGTCCCCCTTTGAGGGGTGAAACTACCCTCCCAAAATTGAAAATCTATATTTTGGAAACTAAGAACCCTAAAATTAGGTGTGTTAGCCTTAATATAGGTGATGATATAGGCTTTACCCTCGATTGGTCATTTCACCCCTAAAACAGTAAATAGTCATTTTAAGAGAAGAAAACGTGTTAAACACTTAAAAATGCTAAATGAACCTAAGATCTTTTGTTTTTGATGAAAAATAGTAGGGGGGTGAAAACTACCCCCAAATTGAGAAAATCGATACCTTGGAAACTAAGAACCCTAAAATTAGGTGTGATTGCTTAAAAATATGTCTTGACATATGCTTTTACCTGGATTGGTCATTTCACCCCTAAAACAGTAAATAGTGATTTTACATGGGGTAAAAAGGCGTTAAACGGTTAAAAATGATAATTGAACCTAAGATCTTTTGTTTTTTATGAAAATTAGTAGGGGGGTGAAAACTACCCCCAAATTGAAAAAATCAATATCCCTCAACCGAAGAATCCTAAAATTATGTGTGATAGTTGAAAAATAGGTGATGACATACGCTTTTACCTCGATAGATTATTTGACTTTTAAAACAGGGAATAGTAATGTTACAGGGGAAAAAGGTATTAAACATCTAAAAGCATGAGCGTTTTGTCAAACCATGCTTTAATGGACTTGTGTATGGATTATTATTATTATCATTATTATTAGGTAATTACGGGTTAATGAATAAGGCTAGAGAGTTGTATGAGGAGTTGTACAAGTCAGGATGACCAACCTGTTGCCATGCCCCATGAATTTACCCAAAAGAGCCAAAACGTTAAGGTTATCGACCTGAGATTTTATAAACTAATTATCGGAGAGGGTGAAGTAATATGTGGTAGGACTCACAATGGCGAACCCTTTCCAATGAGTCATGAATTGACCCCAAAAATGTTTTACCTGACAAGACTGAGTGTACCCTGTTGCAGCCATTAAAAAAACGAACCCAGACCTCTGTGGTGACAGCAGAGTGATAAAGTTGCATTTTAAACAAACACATGTTTGAATGCATTTGCTTTAGTTGCTGCCTATGGTCGGACAAGGTGGGCAGAACTTGTGACACATGATGATAAGAATAGTGCACTGTTGTCAGAAAATATTAGCTTTCTTGCCTCACTGTTTGCACATGCGGAGTTTAAGCGGTCTGCACTTCACAACTTAGACCAACACTACTTACTTACTTACTTACTTACTTACTTACTTACTTACTGATCGGCGCTACAGTCCTTGAAGAACCTTGGCCTACTTTATTTCCTGCCTCTACGCTAGGATAGTTGTACATTGAAAAGCTACGGCCACCCTCTTTTACAATTCTACACTGTACATTACAGTTAAAATTAAAATTTACGACACAGTCAGGAATTGAAGCTGGTGTTTTTTCGAAAAAAAGACAAGCGTTGTATAAACTTAACCACTAAGCTGTCCTATCGACCCCTAATGGTTTGAGTGATCGTAAAGATGAAAATTAAATCTAAACTATAACTAAAACTAACTACACACTTATATACTAGAAGAAAAATTAAAAAACAAAAGGACAATAGGAATAAAAAATGGCCCTCAGCCCTCAAGAATGTGGATTGAGGGAGTTGGAAGGAAGGAGAGCCATGGAAGGCAGATAGAAAAGTAAAAGAGGAGAGGCTCTGCCCCAGAGGTAATGGATAAAGAGGAGGAAAACTGGACCCAGCTCAGAAATCCCTTGGGGTCGCCAACTAGCAAACTGATCAGCCGTAAGCCACTTGAGGGTGTAGCCATATGCAGAGTGCACCACAAGTGGTGGGGCTATATACACCCTACCTCCTTGCGGGGCTTCAGCAAAAGGCAGGAAATAACATGAAAATAAAAACTAAGGCTGCCTCCTCACACAAGTAGGATATCACAAAAAATAAACAAGGGCCAATTAACTCGGAAAAGGAATAGACTCCCTAGGCCTTGGATACCCTAATAATGTTGGGGTCGGTGGAGAACAAGAGTTGAGCAAGTGTGGTCGACAGGAAAGAAGACAGAGAGGAGCCTAGCACAAGTCGGTGGAAGCAATGACGGACTCAGCTGGCGCTCCGTGGTCGTCAACCTACATTCCACTAGATGTGACTCCCAGGGGTGGAATTAAAGATCTCTTTTGTTTTATATCACTGGCTTTAAGGACGGTTACACATGGCATGCCTTTATAATGCGATGCTGGTCCTAGGGTATGCAAAATTGTATTAGATACTCAGCTAATAATAGTGTACATGACCCTTATTATTTTCCCTAAGTACAGTACATGGGACTGATGACCATGATTTACAAGCCCCTAAGTAAGACAAACACGCATTATTTTCCATTTCCAATGAGTTGGGGTGAGTTGAGGTGAGTTTTCTATACACCAAACTGATGTGGTTTTCCACTTCTACTCCAGACAAATGCACATTTGATATTAAGAATAGTGAAATTGTTTGCAACTGTCCAATGCTAGGACCTGATTAGTGGCTTTAAAAAAATGGAATGGAGTACACTTCCCTCAAAACTAACAAAAGGAGTGTTTGATCCCCCACAACACCCATCCTTAAAGTCAATATAAATTGTTATGCACTTAAAGTCATGACGGTCTTTTCCCCAATCCTACCCTTGATGGTGAAAGGCACACTCTAATACAACCATCATAGTGACAGGTTATCAGTCAAATACCTAGCTATGTGAAATTTACCTTGAAATAGACTTGAATTTTCTAAAATCCACTAAATTTACCACAAATTGATCAAATGACACAAAATTCCAGCAAAAATCCAACAAATGACTATCAGATTTATTCAAATTCCATTCATTTAAAAAGAATGGTTTAAACAACCTCAAATTCAAATAAAATTACCCGAATATAGATGAAAATTTACTAAAATTTACCAAACTTACCCAAATGGTCTACAAACCGTGAAATTTAACCAATTTTATTTTAAATTCACTATAGGTACTCGAAAATTCCATAATATTTACTTTCATGTATGCTTTTGTTGTTGTTGTTGTTGTTTTGTTTTCCACACTACCTGCAGGCAAATACATGAACACGACTTTCTCTTAGGCTAGAACCTCCACATTGGACATGATAGTTGTGTTTCATCTTCCATAAACTCGTGTCTGAGGTGGGTGTCAGGAAAGGCATCCAACTGTAAAAACCACATCCTCACATTGACTTTCATAACCTCTTACGTTGAGGTTGATAACACAAACTACATTGAATGATGGAACAGTTTCCTTTTGACAATTCCTGTCTATACTTTCCTCTTCAAGGTTGCAAGATGCTTGCAAGGTTCCTAAAATGCAATTAAATTTAATAAATACCTTAAGATGGTTTGATTTGTTTAATTATACGGTGTTGATCATTGATATATACGTTAAGACTAATTTTTATTAGGTCTTGACGGGCCTTGCAATAAGAAATTGATTAACCTAACATGACTTATGTACCAGGGAAACACGTTGGCCACTATGCTGGTTATTGACCAGTAAGTACAGTTCTAGTAATGAGACAGAAATCCAACACAAACAATGAGCGCGCGCGGTGGTGGAGATTGGTACCACGATGTACTGTCGGTTATGGAGCTATGTGGAATGTATATCACATATGGTTTTCTTCAAGGTTTGGAGGTCCCATTAAAGATATTCCTACAATAAACCATTTTGAAATGGTCATTCTTTGGTGTGAAAATATTTATTATATGATGTTTTATGTAAACAAGTATGATTTATAATATTTTATACGTTTACTGTATTCTTATTTAATGTAAGCACTGGAGGCACTATCGACCAAAATACAAAACTATGTGGAAATCTATATCACATACTTGAAGGTTTGGTGGCCCCATTAAAGCTATTCCTACAATGAATAATTTCGAAGTTGTTGTTCTATGGTGTGAGAATATTTAATATATGGTATTTGCTAATAGGATTTGGCACTGGAATTATTTTACAAGTAGTTATTTTAATGACCAACAGAGTTTACTGTTAACAAGGCACAGCTCTATTTGAAATTTTCAATAACATGTTACATGTTATACATCATATGCAACTACTGTAAGACTCGTCATTTTTAGCCTACTTTTCACATTTTGCAAAAATGAGGAAAAAGTAGACTTATGAGATCGGGCAAATGTGTGTCTGTCTGTCCTTCTGTCTGTCTGTCTGTCTGTCTGGCTGTGTGTGTGTCCCCCTATCAACTCCTAAACGGCTGCAGCAATCGAAACAAAAATTGGTAGGAGTAAGGATCTATACCTAAATATCTCACGGCCATATTTGAAAATGATGTCAGTGCTACCAACTGCTGAAAAATCGCAATTAAAATTTGAGCTCTATGTTGGATATCAAGGAAAGTATGAATAGGAGCTATTTCAAAATTGGCACACGTATAGATAATAATATTGCAGTTTAATTTCCAGGAGGCCATACATGGCAGTGTTGCCAAAATAATTATAAGCCTGCTGATAGGTTCAAATTTTAAATGCTTACAACTTCTACACTATCAATTGAATTTCAACCCAAATTACGTATGTGCTATGTGTACACAAACAGATATGACTGAGCGAAGAGCCACCAGGGCTACCAACTGTTAATAAATGCTCTCAATAGTTTTTATCCAAATACCCATATATCAGAAAGTATGCAAGCCGACAGCTTTAAACTATGCACACGTATAGTACCTGACATTCTATATTAATTTGGAGAAACTTATATACGTCAGTGCTACCAACATGATTCTAAGCCTGCTGAGAGGTCCAACTTTAAATACATGTAACCTCTATACTATCATTTGGATTGCAATCAAATTTCGTGTGTGCTATGTGTACCATAACAGATATGACTATGCCGAGTCTTAAGAGTAACCAGGGTTGCCAACTGTTAATAAATACTGTCTCTATTTTTGTTACCCTAATATCAATATATCAGAAAGTATGCAAGCCAATAGTTCTGAACTTTGCACACGTATAGTACCGGGCATTCTAGATTAATTTGGAGTAACTAATATAGGCCTACGCCAGTGCTGCCAACATGATTCTAAGCCTGATGATATGTCCAATTTTAAAATGCATATAACTTCTATACTAGCTAATGGATTTCATTCAAAATTGACACCCAAAAGATCATATTATTTCAGATTATTTCTGACCAATACAGGTATGTCATTCTTGCCAACATGATTTTACGCGCGCTGTTAGATCCAATGTTTAACTGCATGTAACGTCCATGCTATCCATTGGACTTCAACCAATTTTTTCTGTTCCTTAAGAGATGGAACTAAGAATATATTTAGTCACCAGGGCTGCCAATTGTAGTTCTCTATTTGGCTACATTATGCCAGGTATACACTATTTTGAACTAATTAGAAATTTCGATATTACCAACTTAATTTTGCCATTATTCTAGATAGATTCATATAGATTAATCATTGGCATGTATCTTAAATTTTAAGAAAAGTAGGCTCTTTAGTTCGTCATGGAACTTCTTGTTTTTAATGCCTTTAACCCTATATTAAACATTCAGTTTATAAGACTGAAAAGTTTTGTAAACACTGATGTCCAACAAGACTAATTAAATTAGTGTCAGGGTGGCCGAGTGGTTAAGGCGTTTGACTTAAGATCAACTTTCCAAATATATAAGGAAGCAAGGGTTACAAGGGTTAGAACCCCTTTTCTGACATAACTATTACTTGAACATGCAAAAAAAGTAATATACACAAACTATGTTGATTAATTTAATTGAAATATTTTTTTTACAAGAGATAGACACACAGCATACAGCTCTTTTTGTTTATCATTGATTGTTATAGTTTGCTTTAAAACATAACACAATTTGAAAATTATTTTTAGGGGATGGGGGTGTTGCTACGTCGACCCATCACACAATAATAGCAGCTTTACGAAGTTCATCTTCTATATGTAATAGCTCTTCCTCATAACCAATATGACTAGCCTGTTTACAGGCATGCAAGAGCTGTAGACGTTCGACTAATATACTTGGATCGTTCCATTTTCTATTTTTATGAATGGTTTTAAAAACTCGGGAAGCAGTTCATCATTATCACCATCATCATCATTATCATCCTCATGATTATAATCATCTTCATAATGATCATCATCATTATCATCTTTACCATCATAATTTCCACCTGTGTCCACAGTTTGTTCAATGGTTTGAGTAGCCTTTGATAGTGTTGAAAGCTTATTTTTAGATGTGCTAGAGTGCTTTAACATTGTTATGTTATTATTATCATCATGACGATCCTTTTCACCTTCCACCACCAACTTCTTGATGGGGTGTGTAGTCTCAGATAGAGTTGAAGGATTTTGAGATGTGGGTGTGTGTCTCAACATGTGTTTTACAGGCGGTGTTAAAGGTTTCTCATTATACTACTCGCTAACAGCATGAGTGCGTTGTAGTGTATTAAACTTGAGGTTAACATTATCTTCAGCAGCACTATCTTTTTCTTGGACTTATTTTTTTGCTTTGGTTTGGGTTTTCCTTACATTTAGACTAGCATGATTATTAAGTTTACAATCATGATTGTTTGAAGAAAGTATGTCCAATTCTTTTGTCTTAAGCATTCCTCGACACTGTTTCGATCGTTGCTTTGAACAGCGCCAAGTAACAGTTCCATTTTTATTGCTTCGTTTCACAATGTATGAATATCCTTTATTGCAGGACTGCCCAAACTACGGCCCGCGGGCCGCATACAGCCCGCGCGACTATTTTGTCCGGCCCGACGCTCCGCGCCCACGCCGGGTTGCCAAAACTTTGAAACAACTATATAAATAATAATAATAATATTGATTCTACGTCACGACGGCATTAGAGCCCCACTGCAAGCGCCTTATGATGGCCCTTATCATGTACTTAAACGACAAGAAAAAAGTTATATCCTCAAAATTAAAGGAAAGCCACCAACAATAAGCATTGATCGGCTTAAGCTGGACAATTTACTTGTTAATGAAAATGGAAACAACTCATCGCAGGCAAAGACACAAACAACAAGATCTGGCCGGCGAGGACATTTTCCAAAGAAGTATTTGAAAACGTTACTACTGGTACGGGAGTACTGTGACAGCACTTCCATTGAAGAAAGAATACGCACGTCAAAGAACATAGAAGACCAGAGATAAACAGAGAGGAATTGTTTTATTATCTCATTGTATCTGTTTATATGTTTCATTGTTTTCTCTTTTATTACAAAATAGTTCATAAACATCTTTACTGACAATCAAAACTAAACAGTTTTATCATTTTAAATGATTATGTCGACTTCGCTGGGGTGTGGCGTTACGTTACGGTGGCGGGACGAAATGTACCGAGAATGCACTGAGGTGTGACGTCATAGTACTGTTGAGCTTCCTCGTTTCCCCGCGCGCTCCGGTGAGCGTGACGTCATCCAGCCAGCTAGCTCCTTTGACCTTGGGTTGAACTTGCTTTCTTATTTTTATTCTTTTTTTTTTTTTTTTTTTTTTTTTGCTAACGGACTTTGAGTTCACGCAACATTTGTAGCATTTGTAGCATTTAAAATGATATAAAGTCTAGTATTTCAGACTGACTATCAGTGTTTTTATAGTAATCTTTGTTTTTAAAACACAATGTCTTCCTCCAAAAAGAGAAAGATTGACAATGAGTGTCGAGTTTTTCAAGAAAAGCGGGGTGAAAAGTATTTTGTGGTAGAAAACAGCAACAAAACATTGTGTCTCATTTTTAATGAAACCATAGCGGGACTAAAAGACTACAATCCGAAGACACTTTGAAACCAAACATGGTCAAAGCAAATATGCTCAGCTCTCAGGTAAACTTAGAATAGGAACATTAGCCGCTATGAAGGCATCCTTGACCTTACAAACAAAGATATTTACTAAACGTACTGATGAAAATGAATCTGTAGTACGCGCAAGCTACAAAATTGCTCATATTTTAGCTAAGGCAGGCAAACCTTTCTCTGATGGAGAAATAGTAAAAAATTGCATTTCGAAAGCTGTTGAGGAGCTTTGCCCTGACAAACTTCCGTTGGTAAATTCTATTAGTCTGTCTCGTAACACTATGACTCGTCGAACCGAAGATCTTTGCAAAGACGTCCATCGTCAATTAATGTTAGCTTGTGAAAAATTTGATTGTTTTTCTATTGCTTTGGATGAGTCCACTGATACCTATGATTCAGCTCATGTTCTATTGATATTAGAGGAGTGAATAGTGAATTTCAAATTACCGAAGAACTAGCTGGAGTTCACTCAATGGAAACTACAGGAACTGGCGAAGAAATATTTTTTTAGGTTAAGGAAACTATTTCTGCACTTGGACTTGACTTAAAGAACTTAGTTGGAGTGACTACAGACGGAGGTCGAAACATGTGTGGTGAAGAAACTGGGTTTGTTGGAAATGTATGCAAAGCAGTGAAAGACACCGGTGGAGAAAAGCCAATCATACTGCATTGTATCATACATCAGCAGGCTTTGTGCGGCAACAGTTTGAAAATATCTGAAGTTATGACTGTTGTTGTTAAAACAGTAAATTACATACGCTCACACTCCCTAAAACACCGCGAGTTTAAGTTATTTTTGGCCGAAAAGGACAGTGTTTATCCGGACCTTCCCTATCATTGTGAGGTGCGATGGCTCAGTAGAGGTAAAGTGTTACAAAGGTTTTTTGAACGGCGTGCAGCAGTAGATATGTTTATGTTTGAACAAGGCCGTCAAGTGCCGGAGCTTTCTGATCCGTTGTGGCTGTGGAAGTTAGCATTTTTAGTTGACATTTCAATCCACATAAACTTTTTAAACTTGAAACTACAGGGAGTTAATTCACTTGTTTTTGATGCCTACCATCATGTTAAGGCCTTTAGGAAAAAGCTTGCACTGTGTGAGAAACAGCTTACCAAGAATTATTTGGGTCACTTTGAGACATGTAAAGATTTTTTATCTGAAGCTGGTGCGCCCTTCCCTTCTGACTTAGCTGCTGATGTCGTCAAGCAATCGAGCCAGCAGTTTAATGACATTTGAAGATTTTGACCAGGAATGTGACAAAATCAACCTATTTCACAATCCTTTCAAATGTGAAATTGATTCTGTGCCAACAAGCCTTCAACTTGAAATCATTGACTTAATAACAAATGAAATACACAAGGAACATTTTCAGGAGTGCTACAAGAATGGTGACCTGTTGCTGTTTTACAGCTCCTTGAACAATGAAGATTTCAAAAACTTGAAAACGTTTGCTCATACCATGATTTCAGTGTTTGGCTCAACTTTCGTTTGTAAACATGCATTTTCCAAAATGAACTACATAAAATCAAAATTTCGAGCTTCTCTCACTGATGAACACTTAACATCCTAATTAATGATTGGTACAACTAAGTTCGAGCCAAAATGGGGAGAAATTTTAAGGACCGGTACAAAGCAGTTCAATTCATCGCACTTAACTAAATTTTTATGAACTTTATTTCATAATTTGATTAATAATTGTGTCAAATGAACATAAATACTCACTCTTTGTTATTCATGCTGTATGGGTGTATTAAAAATCATCGTACATCAATTTTGAAGGGATTTATTAAAAATATTTAAATTTATTTTTAGTGTTTTATTTTTGTATTCACTATAAATATATAAAACGGCAACAATACTAAGAAAACTAAGCTCAGACTGCTACAAAACTCACCATATTGCACCTATACTTTTAAAAGAAATTCCATACCCTCCAAATCCCCTGGAGTGTTACTGGCCCGCAAGGCCCCCAACTGTTTACAACGTGGCCCTTAGTTTAAAACGTTTGGGCACCCCTGCTTTATAGTAGGCATAAGGCTTACCATACCTAGTCACTGATACTTCCATATCAACTGTCAAGCATAAACTAATCTCTAGTAAAGACAACTTGGTAATAACAACAATAGTTTAATGTGGGAGCATATATACATGCAAAAAGTGGGAGCAAAGGTGGGGGTAAAAAGTGCCAGCAAAAGTGGGAGCAAATGTGGGAGCAAAAACTGTGAGCAAAAAGTGGGAGCAAATATGGGATCAAATGCCGGAGCAGAGCAAATATAAAAAGTGGGAGCAAAGATGCTAACAAATATGTCAACAAATATGCCAACAAAATTAAATACACAAATCAAGATAGTTTAAAGTGCAAAGAAAATATGGAAGCAAATATGAGAGCAAAAGTGGTGTTTTCTAAAACAACTAGACATAACAAACTTAGTCATAACCTAACCTAACCTAACCTACCCTACCCTACCCTAACCTAACCTAACCTAACCTAACCTAACCTCACCTAACCTATCGTCACCCAACCTAACCTAACCCAACTTGACCTAACCTAACCTAACCTAACCTAACCTCACCTAACCTAACTTCAACTAACCTAACTTCACCTAACTTAACCTAACCTTACTCAACTTCACCTAACCTAAACTAACTTCACCTAACCTAACCTAACTTCACCTAACCTAGCTTGACTCAACTTTACCTAACCTAACCTAACCTATCATAACTACACCTAACCTAACTTTACCTAACCTAACTTCACCTAACCTAACCTTTCAACTCTCAGATCAAAATTAAATTCTGGGCATAGTTGAGTTGGAACCCAAGTATACTAGCCACTACACCGCCAAATGGGTAAATTATCATGCAACACAACACAAAAATAAAAGTTTCCTGTAGTGTAACTCATTGGCTGACAACCATAGTTGGGAATTAAAACCCAAGACTTCCGGACTTTTGTTTTGAACATTATCAGAAATATTATTCCCTTTACAATTTTCTGCTGCTTATAGTTACAAGAGTTGGCATTAATATGGGAGCAAAACGTTGGAGCAAAAAAGTGGGAGAAAATGTGGGAGCCAATATGGGAGCCAATATGGGAGCAAAAGTGGGAGCAAATATGGGAGCAAATGTGTGAGTAAATCAGCTCACCTCGAATATCACCAGTGAGTGCTCATATTTACCGCTGGGTAACGGAATCATACTTTGCGTGCTGTATGTAACTATCTTACAAAGTTTGACTGAATGAAAAACGTGCTTGTATAAGCTGTGCATATAATTTTAATGTACAACTAACACTAAGTGTTCAGAACTAACATGTATAGCCTTGTCTAGGTTATATAGAGGATCCTTAGCAAGAAAGACTGACTAACCCAGGAGTGTAAAGCCTTGCCATATGCAGTAAGCACCTGTTGGCAGAAAATGGTTCCTTCACCCCCGGTAAGGGTAGTTTTAATTTTGGGGTTGAAATAGGTCGTCTATAGCAAAGGGGGGTTTACCACGAGTCCTACGACACCCCATATGTTTAAATCGCATAATTGGTTAGCAAAATACTAAAATAACGGATGACCTATTAGTTTTTGGGTTCTTAAATAAATATTTTAAAAAAACTCATCTATTAATAATCATTTAAAAAGCCCGGTCTCTCTTACAAAAGCCCCCAAGTGCGCATACATACAAAAAAAATAAAAAATAACTACTTCACCCCCGGGTAAGGGTAGTTTTTATTTTGGGGTTGAAAGACGTCGTCCATAGCGAAGGGGGGTTCATCACGAGTCCTACGACACCCCATGTGTTTAAATCGCATTATTGGTTAGCGAAATACTAAAAAAGCGGATGACCTATTAGTTTTTGGGTTCTTAAATAAATATAAAAAAACTCAGCTATAAATAATCATTTAAGAAGCCCAGTCTCTCTTACAAAAGCCCCCAAGTCCTCATACATACAAAAAAATAAAAAATCACTACTTCACCCCCGCGTAAGGGTAGTTTTTATTTTGGGGTTGAAATACGTGATCCATAGCAAAGGGGGGTTCATCACGAGTCCTACGACACCCCATATGCTTAGATCCGATTATTGGTTGGCGAGATACTAAAAAGCGAATGACCTATTAGTTTTTTTTGGTTTTGTAATTATTTTTAATAACTAATCTATAAATAATTATTTAAAAAGCCCTCCTACTTACAAACAACGATGCAAAAGAACATGATACACGTCATTATCGCTTTAATTAAATATCCCCAAAATTTCAAAACAACATGTTTACCCCAAATTGCGTTTCCCAATTCCACCCATTTAAAAAAAATAACCTGACCATGAAATAGAGCGCGTAAAATACCATCTAAACGAGCCCTCACTCAATCCTAGTCCTCCCCCACCACCTAAACTTTTCCCGTCATAGCCATACGTATCCAAGCACACACGCGACTTGCAACACAACATACACTACCCCACTACTCGCGGATGACCTTTATTTTTTGTCTTTTAATTAAATAAAGAGTCTATAGAAAAGTAGGGGGCATTACTACCAGTGCTAGGACACCCTGTATGTTCAAATCCCATCATTGGTTAGCGAGATATCAGGTTCGGGGCCGCTACGAGGAGTGCTCAGTAAGTTAGTAAGCAGCTCTCTCCTCTTCTCCCTACTCATCAAATTACACTACAGGTCAAATTACCTTAAGGGTCTTTGGAATGACCAAAATCTTGAAAAGTTTCAACATTTTGATTTTGTGCCATATTAGACTTCGGACTCTTAGCTGTTTCACGGTACATATATTTGTTTGGTATCTCATGCCTGTAATAACTTTCCTTATACTTTCCCACAATCCTGAGTCCCATTAGTAAACCCACCAAAGTATATTTTTCTTTCCAATTCTATAAGACGATAGATACAAAAACAATTTAAGAAAGGAGGCTGTAATAGATGCGAGGGCAACATGACATGAAACAACGGTAAAATGGATGCTAGTGCTTCAAATGGAAGAAATGGTAATGACATGTTCTAAAAACCATAAATATGAGTATCTTTCATTGCAATTTCTCGCTAAAATGGTTTTCTAGATATAACATTTTCTCTCTTTTCTTTGAAACATTTCAAGATACAAAGCCTAAATTTCTAGATGTAATTACTCCTTATACGTGTTATATTTTTACACGTCCTTTTTTTTAAGCTTTACATTAGGCCTACTTTAATATTGCCAGATCATAACATTCATAAAAGTGCTGTTAAAATGCCTATGCAATTTTAAAGAGATTCATAAAAATTCAAAAATACATTCATTTCCAAAAGTCTGTGATGAATTAAGGAGAGAGCCTCACAGAACATCCCTGAAAAAATTAGTTTCTGTTATTAGCTTCTGAGAAAAATTTAAATACGGATTGGCATGATCAATATAGGACATTCCGGAGGCCTCGCCCACCTCATTTCCAATCTTAGCAACAATTACAACTGCAAATCGGCCAAATTACAGCAGGTTATCATGCAAAAAATACCTACTCTAAGTTCAAAAGACTGAATAACTCGATGCCCAAAAGTTCTACATGAGGCAACAACTAATAGGTAGTTAATTCTTCTGCAGGAGCTTTGTTTCACATTTACCATAACCCATTACAACCCCCCTCTCCGAAGCAAAATCGAGATTAATTTATGAATTTGTACTGATATGTTCGGTGATGTAGAGTGCTGCCACCTTCTGGCTAACTTAAGGAATCCAATCCCATCCTACTTGCTGACGCATCTAGTTCTATTTTCTTCCGTCCATAACCACCCTTGATATGAACTCCACCTCCATTGAATACCCCATTGCCTGTTCGTTTCCAAGGAATCCCTGATCTTTCAGATGGGAGTGGGTCTCCATCACTCCCATCGTTCCGAGGCTTGCTCATGACATTTTTACTAGATTTAGTGGGTACAAGTGAAGCAGGTTGCTAGCCTTACTTGCACAGAGCCCCAGAGTTTCACCTCAGGGAACAATCAATTGAGTTGGATAGTCCTAGCCGCTTGAGCACAAGGAGGCCCACGACTCAGAATATGTCTACTCGTATTCCATAGTAACTGGTAGCTCGACTGTCAGGACCACTTATTAGGCCACTCAGCCGTTGTCCGCGGTTCACGAACTACGACGTGCCTACACCATGAACCACTTGTACGCGAAGTTGACAATACATATTAATTCGTGGATGTATGTTTCTCGTTGTCCTTGGAACAGGAAGAAAATATTAATTCGCGGATGCATGTCTCTCGACATCCGTAGAACAGTTCGATAAATGTCAAATGGAACGGGTTAGGAATCAGGCCTTCAATTGCCGGAGTGTTCTCGCTCCCAATCTTTAAATTACTTATTTCACTCACACCTGCACTGCACTCTCTGAAGTTTATGTTCATATTTAATGTCTTCAATTACATACACTCTGTATTGATAGGCAGTAATTGCAATTGCTGCCGGACTTGCACTGTGACGTTGGGTGTTTTAATCTTATTGCTAACTCGAATCCCTTCACAAATAGTTAGTAGTCGATCCGGATCCATTTCCCTTATTTCGCTTATTGGTTTCTAGTTTTATTAGAACGCTATGAATTACGCAACTCTTCTAAAATATGTTTTTTCAGTTGATAGATTAGAGGCTTATAAACCTTAGCTAGTTGTTACGTACTTGCACGCGTATCAACTTAACTGCTGAGCTGCTACATTAAAAATTAGCAAAACTTCACTTCGCTTCAATGTAATAAAGATTAGTTTTTAGATGTGTGAATAGGTGTGAGTTATGCTTACCATATTAGTATATTAATAATCACACACAAATTGTCACGTGTAGGACTCAAACTATATTTATTTCTAATTACTTATACATACAAAAGTAATTACAGAATTTACACTGCAATAACTACACGCGCAAGTCATCGCAGCACAGCAGCTTAGGCCTGCCCGTGCAGTTTTCACAGTCTCTACAGCTTACATTTACTGCCGTACTAGCCATTTCAGTTTCTATTAAGTTCTTCTGAGGTAGTTTCCCATGCGTTCCTGTCCGTAACGCCTCGAACCCAGATCCATGCAAGCGTCCAATGGTCACAGCCTCATCCAAGCTTCACACCTGGAAAAGATGTACTTAGTAATGCTGCATGGCGTACGCCACTGACTAGACAGGCTAGGCTCTCGTTAATCGCTGTCTCTCTCCACTGGGCTTATACGCTGCCCAAGTCGACGTCACTTCCGCTCCGTTGCCAAGCAACTGGAGCAATACAACATGGCTCCCTTGTAGCTTGCTTCGTCGTTGAGCCGTCATTTTTTCCTATTTGTATCGTATAAAATTGTACATGCATGGATGTCCAGAGGCAAGAAAGCATAGAAAAGTATATTGCGTTCGAGAGGCACATTACGTCTTAGAGAAGTGGCCTAAGATATTTAACTTAAATTAAGTGAAAACATGAAAATATAACATCTTTGGATATTGTGAATCACGTCCCTTATGAATGATCAATACTACGGAAAATAAAGTACACTAGGCCTTACCAGTAAGTGAGGAATAAAATGAACTTAAGGTCTATCAATGGATAAGGGAACAGTTAAAAATATTTTGCATGAGAGTTTAGGCCAAATCTCATCAACGGCTTTAGACGAAACAAAGACTGCGTTTCAATACAATTCGTGTGTTTACTACAACGCCACGTTTGTTTGAAAACGAATCAAATTAACAAAGCCTAACCTGTGTGCTCACTAACAGGTTAGAGAAGTCTACAATTAAGGCCTATCGTCCTACCTCATTCTAAATAATGGGACATATTTCCTATCCTAGCTTAAATATTCAGCCACTAAAACTGACATGAAAATATCCAAGGCAGCATAAAACTGCCTCTATCAACAGTAAGCGGCTGTATTCTGGTGTTAGATTTTACCCTCTCCAAACACCTTATTATACATTAGTAAAATGCATCACATAAAAAATTAATGCATACATGTATGGTCCACTCAAGTTAGTACAGTTTGATCAGTGATTTGTCATTTTGAGGGGAGGAGGGCGAATATTATTCCACTATTCTACAAAGAATAATTTCCATGGCTGGAAATTGGTCTGCGTAAATATGTTCCAATCCAAACAATGGGAATGAGGGTGATGGTTCTTATGGTACTGAAGAGTGGGCAAAATATAATTAGGTTATTAGTCCATGGAGTAAAGAAATAAAAAATATTGGGCAATGATATAGAAATTTACACCATTCTTGGTGTAAAATATGAATTACTTACCACAAGCCTCCAATTTAACTAGCTAGCTAACTCACTGTAAAGGTACCGGTACAGTATGATTGGGATGAACTCTCTGATAGCCTTACTAACGCAGAGGTAACCAGATTATACCAATGGTTTGAGTTAAGCAATGAATTTAATGAGGTAGGCCTACACTAACAAAAACATCATCTAGAAAATATTTATGCTACCCACCCCTTCATGATTAAAATTCATTACTTGACCAACAGAACTAAATCAAATCAGCCTACATTCCTGTTAGGGTCTAATGGCCTCAATGGCCACCAACACCCAACACCACCTACCTGCCATTTGGTACCGTATTACATAATTCACCACAACCTGTGATAAAATGACCTGTTACAACCACAATTAAACTCAGTTGCTCAATAACAAAAAGGCCCATTTTGAGGGGCGAAAAACACATCCAGACTTCTGCAGGAGCTTGTAAGTTGAATCGCAGGGGAGTACACTACTTGCCAATAATATACCAGTACTTCCTGATATCCATTAAATATGTTTGGTATAAACATGGCAGTTAAGTATAAGCCTTGACATTTTGAATAGCAATATAGTTTTATTATAACTCATAATAAATGTACAATACTGTAGCATTCCATAACTTCATTGAACTAGCCTAGTATTACTGTCCAATGTTTGAAATATTGTCCAGATAAGTAATGCACAAGAAGCTGACTAAGTACACACATAGGTTATTATATTTCCGCTTTTATTGATAACTGTATAGCAACACTGACTTTTTCACTAATACTTCATGCTAAAACGATTAAAACATTTTCTAACAATCTTGGCATAATGCCATGATAGCCTGGTTCGCCACTATCCTCATCACCTCATTTCTTGACACCACTGACTTTTTCACCAAAAAGTCCCTGCCAATCACAACAAGACTTGCTACTCCATCACTTCATAAATAATCAGTATTCATTGGCTTGAATAATGTGACTGTACGGTACAGTACATACTGTATCTTCTTTGCAGGGTGTAGGCCTAGGCTACTGGGGATAGGCCTAATTGTTTTCTGAAGTGCAAAAAATAAAATATTTAGGTAGAAATGTTCAGTCTGGGATAGGCCTAATTGTTATTTGAAAACACAATTCACTGCTTAAATAGAGTAAGTGAAAAATCACAACTCAGAAAAGTTTTAGGAGAAAATGTATTGCTGTTAGTGAATCAGCTGTAAGGTTATGTAGGTTGTCGTTTATAATAGTACAAACCATATTTAATTACAACTACACTTCCCACATGAACCAAAAACCCCTTTATGTGACATATATGTCCTAAATATCTCTCTATATTAGATATACTCTATCCACTAAATGATGTTATAAATAAGTATTTATAATTTGTAATATCCACCATGCAATTCTTGCCTCAGGAGTGAGGTCAACTTTATTAATTCTATCTCACAAAATTGTCGTACTACATCCATAACATTTCACTTCTATTTTGTAACTCCAACACTGTAGATGATCTTCACGGGAGGCGTTTGCCTAATTTCACGCAAATTACACCTTTATATCCACAAAATTCAAGACACTGCGCAGCGTTAATGCAGCTTCCTGGCGGCTTGGTTATTGCCACATGCAAAGAAGTGGGTATGGAAATGAGTAAGTTTTGTTAGTACGGGAGGTGTGTCATGCAACAGTTGCAAAATCAGTTTCCTCGCCGAGATTGGTATATGTGGGAATCAGTTGGCTTGGTACTGCTGGGACTAGCGCGTCCGCAATGGCTTGACCTACGTCACGAGATACGTCACAAACTTTTCTTGATCTGTGCTATCAAGACACGTCAATTTTTGTACCGGCAGAAACGAGTGTGTGAATTAATTGAATTTGTGCTACGAGGAAGCAATAAATGTTTCGCGTGAGTGCTTAACACGCTATCATATTTGTGTAAAGTGAACTAGGTGACAATCTAGCGCTATTTCGCAAATTTGGTTATAATTCTGCTATTGTGTGTATACCATATCGTCTTATTGTAAGTGGCGAGGCCACGGAGTGATCATACAAATTTCATTTGACAGTAAAAGTATAATGTATATGTACTGATAATTGACTAAAAAAATCGCAAAAACAACGAAAGGATACTATTTACATTACCACAATTTTCGAGATTGCCACGATTTCTTCTGATAACCGCTCTACTTCATAATCAGTGGGCAGACGCCATTAACATAGTGGCAAACTGTTCTCCTATTCATCAATGTTAGACTACAAGCACATGGAGGCAATATTGCTCTATCCATAATTAACTTATCTCCACTGATAATCTAGAACATTATGATTAAGACAACCGTCTACATGGAGATGAGGGAAAGTAGTATCCTGCATATCCAGACAAGATCCGTGATGCATTAAACCTATCAGCATGAGGGAGGAGCCACAACGCTAACCTACACAATGGGAGGAAGAAGACGATGTTGACGAGAGCTTTATCAAAGGGGCTACAGCTCGAGGAATAGCCAGCATGATAACACGCTGATAACGTGAGTTTTTAAAACAGCTATAAAAGCAATGTCAAGTCATTAGCATTAATGTCACCCTCGAAGTAACCTTAGGTAGGATTTTACGTTACTTAACCTGCCTGAATTCATCATACAGCATATTTTTGACTTGCCCTGGGCATATCACTTGCCAGATGACGCAACGTGATAAGATGGCGAACGCCACGTGTACGCACCTACATCATTTTGTTAGGAGATAATGCCTGTATTCTCTGACACACACAACCTGTAAATATTTATAGTACGAGGCTACGTTATTGATCTGACTGATTTTTTCTTTCTTTCACGTGTATTTTTTAATGGTAGGAAGTGCAGAAACACTAAGAACAAACTGAGCCCCTTAATCGACGTATCGTTTGGTAGAATCTGAAGTTTACTCTACCGCGTAATAAGGTAACATTTCAGTGAGACCTGATGCCACTAGCCTTCGTTATTATGAACTTGCATATGTGTTAGAGGGCAACACAGAACTTTTAGAAACCAGGCAGGATGATTCCCAAGGCTACATATCGGTTGATAACACGTAAGATGTAGTTGTTGTCGTTATTTCTGACTTTGGAAGCGCATTATGTTTTGGTTACAACGTATTTGGAGTATACAATGATAAGTTGTAAACTTTCATTACTCCAATGTCTTTGGAACGATTGGCATCATTCCACAAGGGGAGTGAAATACCTGTCTTTTAGCACTCTTTGCTTTTTTCTTTGATTATACCTACGAGCCTCAGTTCTAGTCAATATTTATTATAGTACAAGTGTTCTTATGTGTGAGTGAATTATCTTACGAGCCCGCAGATAGGACTGTATTCAAGCTGCTCAATTTGTAAATGATGTGTAACGTATTGAAATCAAAGCATAGCCCAGTGACACGCCAGGTCTACCGTGAGCGAACCGAAAGTGGACCGGACAACTAGCCGAGCATATGGCAAATAGTAACGGCGGATTGTAACTCTGAGAGACGACTGAAGTAGGCTTTGACTGTAATAATTCTGTAACTAGCTCCAATGCTAAAATTCTCGATGAGAATTACGGTCGCATTTGTATGCATTATCATGTTCAGTGGGAGACTTTTATGTCTATATTTTTATTCTAGCTCATGCTTACTACAGCGTTTAATGATATAAGTTCCATGAGTATCCCACCTAGATGGATTTTGTTTTTCCCTATATTTGAATATGGTTCTCCAGAGACCATGTATAAATTAAGAAGCCATGTTATTGTTGTGTCTTTTATTCTGGTAAATGATGGGATTGATTTGATTTACCCACATTATTATGAGGTCGTTTTATTCCAGTGATGATGATTGGTTATTCATCACATCAATCGAGTTTTAGCAAGCCAGTGTACTGCTCCATTTTCGCTATTTTAGTGCGTGTTTTTGAATTACCCGTGACTGAGGTAGTGTTGTGTTATGGTACAGATAACTCCACTTCAGTGTTTTTTCTGTTGTTGCTTCGTGTCATTATGATCATTTGATGAAAATAAATCGCACTATGAGGGACTAACTATGAAAATAATCGGAAATAAAATCATAAAACTAATTAACTTAAACAAACGTTATAAATCAAATGAACTAAAGAAGATATGATTTTCTCTAAACTTGAATCGTTTTGTTACATGACCGACACCTGGAACAGCTGATTATTAAGATTACAGACTTTTAGGACAGCTGGCACGATCTTCGAGACGATAAGTTGCAATGTCACGGAATCCCAGTACACGTGAACATTTGACAACTATGTGGGACATAAAGCTTTGTAGCTGTGTCACCGCCAACTATTTACACGCATTCAGATGGCGATCCATTGCAAACAGTAAAGGGATTTGCGTAGGAAGGAGTGTGATGATCATTATTTTGTGTGTAAGATTGAGAGGGTAGACCATTTACCTTTATTGTATTATGTGTCTAATAGCTTAATCTTTTATGGCTAGACTGGTTGCTTTATTAACTTTGAATGTTTCTTCGTCACAGATGCTTATCAACTAGTGTAAAATTTTCAAATACGACTTAGCTAGCGAAATAAATTAAAATTTAAATGTTGGAAGTGACACCATCATAACATAGCCTATTTTCTCTTGGTGCAATTCAATGTAAATTACACTCTATTTGCTGGAGATCAATTAACATTTTTGATTTGCTGTAAATTCAGTCTGTGACTATTCATATCTTCAATCGGATATTTTTGTAATTGCTTAGGGACTTAACGTGTCACATTCTTAGTTTTGCTTTTGGACTTCATTCATTTTTTGTGTAAGTAGGACTTTCCAGAGGGTTAACTTAACGTCAGTTTAGGGAACAATTATTCATTTAGGGAGTATTTAGTTTTGTTTTATTAGCTTTACGGGTTAGCCAATATTTCAAACCCTCCGAAGCAGGATGGGGATTTGTTCTGCTTCAATAAATTATTAACGAATTCTACTTAAGGCTGGACTATTCATTTTCAGATTTTATGTCCTTTGGGGGTGTGCTTACTCGGCACCTCTCACCTTCCCCGATACCCTTAAGTTATTGGTCTCGTGCCGGAGCTGGTCAGAGGATACGTCTCATCCTCTCAGCGTGTGGGTCTGAAGGGTGAGGAAGTTGGGAAGGCTATTTGCGACAGATAGTCCGTCAATGACCTTGTCTAACGGGCACACAAGTGACAACCAAGAAAGCTAGCTACTACACCATGAGATGGAACCTAGATTTAAGTCATTAATAGTTATTTTACCGTAGTTTAAGTTTTATGCCATCTAGGAAAATAGTTGGAAATTACGACCTGTGACATACAACTTAAAGAATATGCTAGACAATTAATCTTAAGTACGATAATGTTTTCTGCTGAGCGATGACTTTCGCCTTCTGATTGATTTAGGGATTAGTTATGAATCAGAAAAATGAAAATATGCACGGTAATAGATTTGAGATTTGTCATATTCCTCTTCAAACCAAAAATTCAGTAGAAGTCGGGATCTGCTACCTTCTCATATGTAGGCACAGATATAGTGCTCAGCTTCATCACATCAATCGAGTTTTAGCAAGCCAGTGTACTGCTCCATTTTCGCTATTTTAGTGCGTGTTTTTGAATTACCCGTGACCGAGGTAGTGTTGTGTTATGGTACAGATAACTCCACTTCAGTGTTTTTTCTGTTGTTGCTTCGTGTCATTATGATCATTTAATGAAAATAAATCGCACTATGAGGGACTAACTATGAAAATAATCGGAAATAAAATCATAAAACTAATTAACTTAAACAAACGTTATAAATCAAATGAACTAAAGAAGATATGATTTTCTCTAAACTTGAATCGTTTTGTTACATGACCGACACCTGGAACAGCTGATTATTAAGATTACAGACTTTTAGGACAGCTGGCACGATCTTCGAGACGATAAGTTGCAATGTCACGGAATCCCAGTACACGTGAACATTTGACAACTATGTGGGACATAAAGCTTTGTAGCTGTGTCACCGCCAACTATTTACACGCATTCAGATGGCGATCCATTGCAAACAGTAAAGGGATTTGCGTAGGAAGGAGTGTGATGATCATTATTTTGTGTTTAAGATTGAGAGGGTAGACCATTTACCTTTATTGTATTATGTGTCTAATAGCTTAATCTTTTATGGCTAGACTGGTTGCTTTATTAACTTTGAATGTTTCTTCGTCACAGATGCTTATCAACTAGTGTAAAATTTTCAAATACGACTTAGCTAGCGAAATAAATTAAAATTTAAATGTTGGAAGTGACACCATCATAACATAGCCTATTTTCTCTTGGTGCAATTCAATGTAAATTACACTCTATTTGCTGGAGATCAATTAACATTTTTGATTTGCTGTAAATTCAGTCTGTGACTATTCATATCTTCAATCGGATATTTTTGTAATTGCTTAGGGACTTAACGTGTCACATTCTTAGTTTTGCTTTTGGACTTCATTCATTTTTTGTGTAAGTAGGACTTTCCAGAGGGTTAACTTAACGTCAGTTTAGGGAACAATTATTCATTTAGGGAGTATTTAGTTTTGTTTTATTAGCTTTACGGGTTAGCCAATATTTCAAACCCTCCGAAGCAGGATGGGGATTTGTTCTGCTTCAATAAATTATTAACGAATTCTACTTAAGGCTGGACTATTCATTTTCAGATTTTATGTCCTTTGGGGGTGTGCTTACTCGGCACCTCTCACCTTCCCCGATACCCTTAAGTTATTGGTCTCGTGCCGGAGCTGGTCAGAGGATACGTCTCATCCTCTCAGCGTGTGGGTCTGAAGGGTGAGGAAGTTGGGAAGGCTATTTGAGACAGATAGTCCGTCAATGACCTTGTCTAACGGGCACACAAGTGACAACCAAGAAAGCTAGCTACTACACCATGAGATGGAACCTAGATTTAAGTCATTAATAGTTATTTTACCGTAGTTTAAGTTTTATGCCATCTAGGAAAATAGTTGGAAATTACGACCTGTGACATACAACTTAAAGAATATGCTAGACAATTAATCTTAAGTACGATAATGTTTTCTGCTGAGCGATGACTTTCGCCTTCTGATTGATTTAGGGATTAGTTATGAATCAGAAAAATGAAAATATGCACGGTAATAGATTTGAGATTTGTCATATTCCTCTTCAAACCAAAAATTCAGTAGAAGTCGGGATCTGCTACCTTTTCATATGTAGGCACAGATATAGTGCTCAGCTAGATTAAGAGAAGAGGTGGCATACTCAACTTCCCTCTCAAGCTTTCTAGAACCAAAACGAATTGTAAGGGAATCTAATTAGAGCTGTTATGCCTAGGGTGACCAAATGTATAAGAATGCATATGGCATCCATTTATTTACTCCACTAATTGCCATTCGTCCGAATGGAGTAATGCTTATTAAATTACTGAATACTTTTGTTGGCTAAGGGTAAGGGTCTGTATACCTGTATTAATCACTACTTCGTAGATGAAAACTAAAGGCTAAAGTCCCAAGAAATATATTCTTGTTTATTCTGTAAAAATTACAAAATTTAGACTCAAATGATAGGAGTAAATAACGTATTCGTAAAATTTTTATTGTCAGGATGCATTACTGTACGTAAATTATCCTCGATTTCGAATAGAACTGAAATTCTCCGTTGATGTCATATATTATATTATATTGTAGTCGTATATTTACTGAGCCACCATAATCATTTACATGAACCACTGTCAACACTTCATGCGGATTGAAAGCTACACTGAAGTCTTACTCCAACCTGAGTTTCGGTGATTAACTTCAATAGAAATACCCGTCACTTTTCTACACTCACTCCAGCAAAATTCAAGGATGGAAGTGCTACGAACGCTTTGTTGGAAGGTTGTTTCAGAAGTGGTGGGAGGAGCTTGGGTGGCTGAGCGGACTGAAGTGTGCAGCCGATCCATCAGTCGCTAATCTAGTCCAATGCGCTTTGTTGACAGCGTGTAAGTAAATCAGTTTCGCAGTGGTCATGACTGAACAACATACAAAAAAGAATAGTGAAGCAGCAGTCTTTAAAGCAGAATGGGAAATATCACTTTTCTGTACAGATTATAAAGGGCATGCCAAATGTTTAGTGTGCAACAGAGATGTAATGTGTTAAAAAGAACACAATTTGTTGTTGAATTTTCTTCTAATATGTTAACATTTCAGTTTGGAAGAAATCACAATATTCATTACTTAACACTTGTGTTCGTTTCCTGCACATTCCATACATCGGAGTACCATTCGATTTGTATATGCGGTATATTTGTTATGGCAAAACAGCCCTATTAATATGTCAAAAATCCCACAAGATCCGTCGGCCGCACGACTGTACGTACGTATATATTCAGCGTGGTCCAAACATCGCCCGTCTCCTCGCTGCCACAGTGTAGGGAAGGAGCGCTAGTCTGACTGCCCAGTGCTCCCCGAGCGCGGCCGCGCTCCCGGAGCGCAATGACTGGATGGCCCTGTTGTAGTATATTAAGTCTAGACGCCAATTATCTGGTTGTCAAATACATTGGTCACTTCCTCGTCACCTTCCAACCACTAATAATACCTGAGGATACTTAACATGTATGGCAGGGACGTTGCCGAAAAATCTAGGGTAGGATACGGAAGTTTCAAACCATTAAACACAAGGTCATTCACATTAGCGATTGTTCATATGACTAGGATAAAACGTTTTAGTAAGAACGATTTTCTTTCACACAATTTAGCCCATTGTAATCAAGAATAAATGGTAATTTCAAGGAAGTTCTTACATTTATTTCTCCAAAATATAAGGTGCGTTCAAAAAGTAACGAGCCGGGGGCTGGACTGCGCAAACCAGTGACAACATCAGCTAATCGTGGCGTGTGTAACGAGGCGTGGTTCCGACCAGAGCGTGGAAGGTCGCAGCTAGAGGGCAAGCGTGCACGTCACGTGACGATACAAAGCGAGCAGCAGCTTGCATCAATCGTCCAACGCTGCCAGTCGCATTGCAAACAGTGACATGGAGGCATCAAACGAAGAGCAATGAGGTGTTGTTCGGTTTCTGACAACGGAAGGAGTAGGGGGAACGGATATTCATCGCCGAATGTCACAAGTGTACTGCGAACACTGCATGTCCCTTGCAAGGGTCAAGGCGTGGCACAAGCGCTTCAGGGAAGGACGGGTGTCGTTAGCCGATGATGCCTGGTCTGGGGCACCCCCCTGCTTTACCGATGACAACGTCCAGCTGGTTGATGCACTCATTACCCAGGACCGTCGAGTGACAGTGAACGCCACAGCCACCATGGTCGGATTGAGCGTCGGAAGTGTGCACACCATCATGAAGGAACGACTGCACTTGCGCAAAGTGTGTCCCAATGGGTGCCCCACAGTCTTCAACCACACCAGGAAGCATGTCGAATGGCCCACTGTCTTGGTCATCTGCAGCGCTATGCAAGGGAAGAGAATGGGTTCCTGGTAGGAGTGGTGGCTGGAGATGAGTCATGGTGTCATTACTTCGAACCAGAATCCAAACGACAAACGCTCTGGTCGGGACCACACCTCGTTACACACGCCATGATTAGCCGATGTCGTCACCGGTTTGCGCATTCCAGCCTCCGGCTCGTTACTTTTTGAACGCACCTTATATATGACTCTTATGGTTGATGAAATATTCCATGTGGAGCCTGCAGTCTTATTTGCAATTATAGAAATTCTACAGGCATATGAATATAGAAACAAGAAGTTCCGTGACGAACTAAAGAGCCTACTTTTCTTAAAATTTAAGATCTATGCAAATGATTAATCTATATGGATCTATCTAGAATAATGCCTAAATTAAGTTGGTAATATCGAAATTTCTAATTAGTTCTAAATACTGTATAACTGGCATAATGTAGCCTAATAGAGAACTACAGTTGGCAGCCCTGGTGACTGAATATATTCTTAGTTCCATTTCTTAAGGTACAGAATACAAAATTTGGTTGAAGTCCAATGGATAGCATGGTCGTTATATGCAGTTAAACATTAGATCTAACAGCGCGCGTAAAATCATGTTGGCAACAATGACATATGTATTGGTCAGAAATAATCTGAAATAATATGATATCTTGTTGTGTCAATTTTGAATGAAATCCATTAGTTAGTATAGAAGTTACATGGATTTTAAAATTGTATCTATCAGCAGGCTTAGAATCATGTTGGCAGCACTGACGTATATTAGTTACTCCAAATTAATCTAGAATGCCAGGTACTATACGTGTGCAAAGTTTAGAGCTATTGGCTTGCATACTTTCTGATATATTGATATTAGGATAACAAAAATAGAGACAGTATTTATTAACAGTTGGCAGCCCTGGTTACTCTTAAGAATCGGCATATACATATCTGTTATGGTACACATAGTACACACGAAATTTGGTTGAAATCCAAATGATAGTATAGAAGTTACATGTATTTAATGTTGGACCTCTCAGCAGGCTTAGAATCATGTTGGTAGCACTGACGTATATAAGTTACTACAAATTAATATAGAATTCAGGTACTATACGTGTGCATAGTTTAAAGCTGTCGGCTTGCATACTTTCTGATATATTGGTATTTGGATAAAAGAAATTGAGAGCATTTATTAACAGTTGGCAACCCTGGTGGATCTTAAGAATACGTTCAGTCATGCCTGTTTATGTACAAATAGCACATACGAAATTTGGTTGAAATCCAATTGATAGTGTAGAAGTTATATGCATTTAAAATTTGGACCTATCATTAGGCGTATATTCATTTTGGCAACACTGCGATGTATGGTCTCCTGGAAATTAAACTGCAATATTATTATCTATACGTGTGCCAATTTTGAAATAGCTCCTGTTCATACCTTCCAAGATATCCAACATGGAGCTCAAATTTCAATTGCGATTTTTCAGCAGTTGGTAGCACTGACATCATTTTCAAATATGGCCGTGAGATATTCAGGTATAGATCTTTACTCCTACCAAATTTTGTTTCGATTGCTGCAGCCGTTTACGAGTTGATAGGGGGGGGGGGACACACACACAGCCAGACAGACAGACAGACAGAAGGACAGACAGACAGACAGACAGACCGACACACATTTGCCCGATCTCATAATTCTACTTTTTCCTCATTTTTGCAAAATGTGAAAAGTAGGCTAAAAATCGAAGGAGAGTAGGTCAGGTCAGGCAAAACTACCCAGTTGAACTCCCGCAACTTCTAACGGGTCACCATTGAAGTATGTGGTAGATGGTTTTCGTGATGGTAGAAATCTCCTTCAGTGATGATAAACTAAGGTACTTTCTCTTGAATAACTACTTCCAGTATCTAACTGAAAACAGTATAGCATTAGAAACGGGTAGCATCGCCCGTGGGAGGATATTCATAGAAACGAAGTCCTCAACAGGCCCAACAAATGCACAGCATCTTCCTTGCATAAAGATCTGGTTTAGGAACTGAAAAATGTGGCTCACCTTTCCTGTGCAATTAATTTCCCTTTCCGATATTGTCGGCTCTACCCACTTCCTATCGCATGCCCCTAGACGTTCGAGAAAGTTCTCATTTTAATTGTGCCTCAATAATTAATCCCAGATGAAAATGTGCTGAGCCGAATTCTGGACACTATTCATTAGGAACTATTACATCACACATACTTAATGAAGCTTCTTTAAGTGGTTGGCTACAGTAGCATGTGATATGATTAGCTCCTGCTCCATTTCTCGAGGTGCTATCCGTTGATTGCTTTGAATGAAGTCCTTCATTGTTTCCACGTCTGCAACCACTGCACTGTACTGCGCGAGGTTGTCCAAGTATGGTGAAATTCCCAGATCAATATCAAGATAACCACTTGCGACAAGCCTTATGTGCCACTGCATCTTCTCCATATACAGCACAAATGTTATTTCTGGTTTGTGTGGAAGCTTTAGGCTCACAACGACATCAATTGTTTTTTATTATATTCCATGGTTGTATGATATCACATTTAACACTGCTAACCAGCCGACACTGATGCATCCAAGGATACTCATAAACCCAAACTCACGTATCCAGAATGTGCCTGGGTCCTTCAATCCTATGTCACAAGGGTCCGGCCTGTCATAGATGAATAGATATTGACAACCGTCTAAATATGTCGGATGGTCGCCATGTTGGATTTTAATATATGTAGGCCATAGAGTAATGCACCATAAGATGAGGATTATTGTGTACGTTCATTATTGAACCGTTGATTCTGATCGCATGGTTACAACACAAGAAATGAAAACTAAATTTTAAAATTTCGCAAAGCCGCCATCTTGATGTCATGTAAGCAATTGAACTAAATTAGATGTCAAAGCACTGCAAATTGTATAGTCATTCTCTGTACCAAGTGTCACTGCGTTCGGATGGTTAAATCGCGAGAATAGTATATTTAAATGTTTCAAATTTGCTTGGCCACCATGTTCGTTTTGTAGTCGACAGTTTTTTGAAAGTCACAGAGGTGAACGTCTAGTAGTGATCTCTATCACCGTACAAAATGCCAGGGTAATATGAGCAATAGTTTCGGAGATATAGAATGCTGGTGAAATATTTCGCACAGCCGCCATGTTCGATTGGTGTGACGTAATAAAATTTGAAAGGCACGGTCAGAGTTAGTGGTCACTATGACCCTAGTGAGTTTAATTGAAATCGCTCCAGCCGTTCAAACGTTATTAGGGGGGACACAAATCCCCCTATTAACTTCTAAACGGCCGGAACGATTTCTATCAAACTCTGTAAGGTCATAGTTCAATTTTGGCCGTTCCCGACCGTGCCCTTCAAATTATATAACGTCCCTCCAATCCAACGTGGTGGCTGTGCGAAATATTACAACGGCATTCTATATCTGCGAAACTATTACTGATATCACCCTGAACTTTTGTACGGTGATAAAGGGCACTACTAGACGTTCATCCATGTGACTTTCAAAAACATGTTAACTACAAAACGAACATGGCGGCCAAGCGAATTTGAAACTTATTAATAGACTTTTCTCGCGATTTAACCTTCTGAACGCAGTGAAACGTCGTACAGCAAATGACTAAACAAATTGCAATGCACTAACATCTACCTTAGTTCAATTGTTTACATAACCTGTGCGAAATTTTAAAATTACGTTTTTATTTCTTGTGTTCTAATCCTGCAATCGAAGTCAATGTTTGAATAATGAACGTACACAATAATCCTCGTCTAATAGTAGGCTATATAACTCTATGGCCCAAATATATTAAAATCCAACATGGCGACCATCTGAAATATTTAGACGGTTCTCAATATCTATTAATCTATGACAGCAATCAAACTGAAATTTTGTACGCATATAGTGGCTATAAACATAAATTCGCGTATGGGACGTTCAATAACCTGGTGGGCACTAAGCCAACATGGCAGCGACACGAAATTCAAATATTCAAATGGTCGTTTCTCGCGATTTAACCTTCCGAGCGCAGTGAAACTTGGTACGGTATATGCTTATATGCATTTTAATCCACTGGCATTTAATTCATTTAAATTATTTTCATAACCACTAGATCGTGGCTGAGTGAAATTTTAAAAACTCGTCTTTATTTCTTTTGTCCTAATCATGCGGTTGAAGTTTGAATAAAACACCTGCACAATAATCCTCATGTAATAGTACATATGTATAAAGCCTATATATAAAAATCCAACATGGTGGCCATCCGAAATATTTACAGTAGATGGTTCTTATTATCTACAAATCTACTACAGCAATCAAACTAAACATTTGTATGTTGATAGAGGCAATTAATATAAGTAGGATATATGAAAATATTCTATTTAGTTCTTCACGGAACTACTTGTTACGAAATATTTTTCACACATTAGTTGGGACTGTTGACCAATATCTCCCAAATACTACAACCTACTATGGTGTTTGAGGAAAAAAAATAAACCACGTGGCACCTCAGTGCATGAAGAGCTCTAGAACACCAAGCGACCACTGCCTAGAGCCATTCGACCTAGAGATTGCCGGGTGTCGCGTCGTCATCGTGTTGGGTCCCCTTGACCTTCGAACTTGGTTTCCGTGACTGGGGCGCTGCCTCACTGTCTAACAGCTAATCAATTGTCATCACTAGTCTGAGTGCACCCCGTTACAGCCCGCTCGTCAGTTTTTAAAACCTCTGATGGAGTCGGACGTCGAATCACGAGGCCTTCGTTACCCCAACACCACGTGGTTGGCTTATGAGGAACAATACTGCACCTCTAAATCAAGATTTCCATCTGCTCTCAAAATGGTAGAAGTAATAATAATTTAATAAACATACCTTGGATAATCTTTGTTGTTGTTGCTGTTGTTGTTGTTGTTGTTTTCATAAGACATAATTTTATATGAATAAATATATTTTCCAGGACCTCTGGAAAATAAACAGAGCCACTACAGTCTCAACGGTTTATAAGTAAATGTTAATGATGACACCATTCCTTTAGTTTTCGAGTTCACGTCATTGCGTTAAAGGCAGTATTTCCATGCTACAGAACGTGTTTATACCATACCGCATAATTGTACATGTAATGGCTAATTGAAACGTGTTTGTGTAGAGCCCCTTAAAGGAGATGTACCGAGTTGCGGGGCTGCCAGGACAGCGTGAGCCGACAATAGACGTAATGAACATAATGTAATGGCGTCAGTGTCAGCTAGCCCTACCTCAACCACTCTCTAACGATTCTAATTTGATTTGCGTGCTCACCAACTACCCAGCTAATAAGTAATGACAGCAGATTAGTAAATGCCTGAAACTGCGGCATGTTTTAGGACGAGTTAGATTTCTCAACACGCAGAAAGTGATTTTGAATTACGTTTAATGAAATCATACTTCCTCTTTGACAGTTGACGTTATTATCAACTGCCAGAACGAACATTAACTTTGCCATCCGTGCACTGTGCTAATTTCCTCCAATTGTAAATCCGAAATAATGTCCCTATTTTCTATGAGAAACAAAAAATAATGTCACTATTTTCTATGAGAAACAAGAAGCATAGTGCAGATGAAGTGAGTCTCTAAGATAATACTGGCTGTAAGAAAATATTGTCCCACAAACGCAAAAGGTGCTATACAGAATGTTTCGAAATTGTGGTACCTACTCTAAAATGACACATTGTGTCAGGCTACATTATTTCATACGGAAACTGTAATCTCAGTCACTTGGTACTAAAGGAATGCAGGTAGCTCTTTAGAGTAGCATTACAACTTTTGTGAAGCATGCTGAGGTGAATCACTAGACTAGTGGACATCAGCATGCTATGCAGTCGAATGTTATGGTCAGGAAGCGATACTGTGCATTGTCTGTATGCGTTGAGCAGGTTACTATGTTTGACAAGGTTATAGGGCATCACTGTGGCCGGCCCCGTGGTGTTGGGGTAGCGCGCCTGCCTCTGATCCGGAGGCCCCGGGTTCGAATCCCGGCTCCGCCAAGGATTTTAAAACTGACGTGGGGGTTGGAACGGGGTGCACTCAGCCTCGTGAGGACAATTGAGTAGCTGTCTGAAGTAGCTGTCTGACAGTGAGGCAGCGCCCCGATCACGAAAACCAAGATTAACGGCCGATGGGACCCGATGCGCTGATCACGCGTCACCCCAATATCTGCAGGTCAAATGGCTGGGCAGCGGTCGCTTGGTCGGCTTAGCCCATTAATGGGCCAGGTGGTTGATAGTGCATCACTATAGGAGTGACAATAACAATAACGAACTAGAAAATGTAAAAAGATCAGGCCTCGATTCTTACAAGAGTCACCATAGCATTGGGCTTGTGCCTTTCTCTGATATTACTACCATATCGAGCACTTACACACTCATGCAGCAAACACAAATCCCCAGAATGTAAGTATATAAGAATAATAAGAAAAATATAATAATTATAAGAAGAAGACGAAGAAGCAGAATAGCACTAAATTATTCGAGTGAACATCTCAACAAGACTCCTTATAGCAAGGTGCATATTAGTTACTCAAACTATCACTACAATTATATTCACAATAAACGCTACGCCAAACATCGCGATTTCAGATTTGGGCAGTTGTTTTTCTTATTACTCTGGTAAGGTGGAACCCCGAACCTTATAGAATTGGATTTGGAATATACGGACTCGTTTATTACCAACCCATGCTAAAAGTAATTTTAGAAACAAAAATAATCAATGATGTTCGGTATGCTTTGTATCTCTGGCAAGTGGCGAGTGTCCATAAACACTGCGGTTCTTATAACAGGCTACACACGCAACCACATCATTGTATACAAATTAATATCATATCGCCACGTGGTTATAAACACTGTGGTATTTACTGCAGTCATCTTCACACAGGCAACCACATCATTGTATACAAATGAATATCATATCGCCACGTGGTTATAAATACTGCGGTATTTACTACAGACATCTTCACACAGGCAACCACAACACAGTGCACAAATGAATATCATATCGTCACATGGTTATACACTCTGTGGTGTTTACCGCAGACATCTTCACACAGGCAACCACAACACAGTGAACAAATGAATATCATATCGTCACATGGTTGTACACACTGTGGTGTTTACTGCAGACATCTTCACACAGGCAACCACAACACAGTGAACAAATTAATATCACATCGTCACATGGTTGCACACACTGTGGTGTTTACTGCAGACATCTTCACACAGGCAATCACAACACAGTGAATACATGCATATCATATCGTCACATGGTTATAACCACTGTGGTGTTTACTGCAGACATCTGCACACAAGCAACCACAACACAGTGAACAAATGAATATCATATCGTCACATGGTTATAACCACTGTGGTGTTTACTGCAGACATCTTCACACAGGCAACCACAACACAGTGAACACATACATATCATATCGTCACATGGTTATAACCACTGTGGTATTTACTGCAGACATCTTCACACAGGCAACCACAACACAGTGAACATATACATATATCGTCACATGGTTATAACCACTGTGGTATTTTCTGCAGACGTCTTCACACAGGCAACCACAACACAGTGAACAAATGAATATCATATCGTCACATGGTTAAAACCACTGTGGTGTTTACTGCAGACATCTTCACACAGCAACCACAACATAGTGAACAAATGAATATCATGTCGTCACGTGGTTATAACCACTGTGGTATTTACCGCAGACGTCTTCACACAGGCAACCACAACACAGTGAACAAATGAATATCATATCGTCACGTAGTTATAACCACTGTGGTATTTACCGCAGACGTCTTCACACAGGCAACCACAACACAGTGAACAAATGAATATCATATTGTCACGTGGTTATAACCACTGTGGTATTTACCGCAGATGTCTTCACACAGACAACCACAACACAGTGAACAAATGAATATCATATCGTCACATGTTATAACCACTGTGGTATTTACCGCAGACGTCTTCACACAGGCAACCACAACACAGTGAACAAATGAATATCATATCGTCACGTGGTTATAACCACTGTGGTATTTACCGCAGACATCTGCACACAAGCAACCACAACACTGTGACCGAATGAATGTAATTTCGGCACATGGTTATATACTCTACGATAGTCACTCAAGTTTGACAAATATTGACTGAGTCATGAAGGTAGCAAGAGTCTCAACGCTGAATGTGAAGCGGTGCGTAATGTCATGGAAATTCAACTTGACTTTGACCATATATGGGTGCGATCCGTGTGTGAGTTCACCAATAATTACAAACAACGATGCATATAGTATCTTTTGTATTCAATGCTTAATAAATAATCATATATAACTTATAAATGTATTGGGAGCAGAAGGATGGGGTAGCAGGAATGAAGAAGGGAGAAAGTTGCTGGATTTTTGCAAGAGAAACGGTTTAGTGGTAGGCAACTCCTGGTTCCGGAAGAAAGAAAGCCACAAGGTAACGTGGTACAGCAGTGATTTAACAAAGAAATCTTTGGTAGATTACATGCTGTACGACTGGGAAATGAAGAGAAGTGTCAGAGATATAAAGGTAATACCATCAGAGGCCTTAGATAGCGACCACAGAATACTTGTAATGAACCTGAGAGTTGTTAAGGATAGCAAGAGGACAGAGTACCAGGAAAGGAGAATCAAAGTATGGAAACTCAAGGAAAAGGAAGTCAAGGAAGAATTCCAGAAGATAATAAGGGAAAGGATGCCAACAGACAATCCTAAAACAGGGGAACAGGAATGGAAGCAATTCAAAAACACAATGGTGGAAGCTGCAGTGGCAGTGTGTGGAAGAACAAGCAACAGAAAGCGGTGTAAAGAGACACCATGGTGGAATGAGAGAGTAAAAGAAGCTGTGGGAAGGAAGAACAAGGCTTTCAGAGTGTGGTTCCAGGAAAGAACTGATCTGGCAAGGGAAGATTATAAGATAAAGAAGAAAGAAGCAAACAAGATTGTCGCAGAGGAGAGGAAGAAGTGGATGGTAAAGTGGACAGAGATGATGGAGGAAGACAGTAGAGGAAATAAGAAAGTTCTTTATGGGATGGTCAAAAGTAAGAGAAGAGGTCTGCGAGAGGATGTGGTAATGATGGACAAAAACGGAAATGAGGTACACAACAAAGAGACACTCAAGACAGTGTGGAAAGAGTACTTTGAGGATTTGCTGAATCCAAATGGTCATAGGGAGGAAGACAATGCATTGGAAGATGGAGAAGACAACACAGGAATGGAAAAGGACCTGACTTGGAGAGAACTGGAGATGGCTATAGACAAGATGAAAGGAGGAAGGGCACCGGGTGTGGATGAAGTGAGTGTTGAAATGGTGAAGGCAGCAGGGGAGGTTGGGAAACAGTGGCTGTACCGTGGGATGAGGGTGATATGGAAGGAGAAAAAGACCCCAGAAGATTGGAAGAAAGGATTAATTGTCCCAATATTTAAGAAAGGAAGCAGAAAGGAGTGCAGAAATTACAGGGGAGTCACACTCATATCTCACTGTGCCAGGATATATGAAAAGATATTAGAAAGTAGAATACGAGCCAATGTGGAGAGAAAATTGAGAGAGGAGCAGTATGGATTCAGACCTGGGAGATCAACAGTGGATCTCATATTTTCAGTGAGACAGTTCCAGGAACACCACTATGAATTTGGAGAGGATCTGTTGATGGCCTTCCTGGACATCGAATAGGCCTATGATAGTGTGTGTAGGGAGAAGGTTTGGGAAGCAATGGAAAACATGGGAGTGGAAAAAGGGACTGTAGGCAGAGTGAAGGAGATGTATTGTGGAAGTGTGAGTTGTGTGAAAGTTGGAGGGGAAAGAACAGACTGGTTCAGACAAATGAGTGGCCTGAAACAGGGTAGTGCGCTGTCACCCCTTCTCTTTATTGTGGTTATGGACGAGGTAATGACACGGATTGCAGGAAAGATAGGAGAAGATAAGATGAAAGCAATGGTGTTTGCAGATGATCTCATGGTCTGGGGAAACAAGGAGGAGGAAATTCAGGAGCAACTGAAGGCTTGGGAAGAAACAGTGGGAGAGTACGGATGGAAGTTCAACATCAGTAAATGTGAGATCCTGTTAACGACCAGGAAATAGGACAGACCAATGAGTGGGATAACACTTGGAGGTGGACAGCTGAAGAAGGTGGAAAGTCTCAAGTACTTGGGAAGTCTAGTGGAGGAAAATGGGAGAAATGACAAAGAGATTACGGAACGTGGCAGACAGGCAGAAGCATTTCTGAGAAGCATTAGGAGCTTAGTGTGGAAAAAAGATGTCCCACAAAAAAGCAAGGAAGTGTTATACAGAAGCTACTATATCCCGATACTGACCTATGCTTCAGAAACGTGGACAATGAAGAAAAGAGACATAAGCAGAATACAGGCAGGGGAAATGAAGTTCCTGCGAAGTAGGATCGGAGTAACAAGAAGAGACAGGTTGAGGAATGAAAAGGTCAGGGAAATGGTGAAAGAGGAGCCCTTGCAAGGTAGGATTGAGACGTCAAGACTGAGGTGGTATGGACACTTAAAGAGAATGGATGAGAAGAGGATTCCCAAGAGGATACATGAGATGCAGATGCAGAAGAAACGACCAAGGGGAAGACCAAGAGATAGATGGCTGAAAGGAGTGGAGGAATGTGTCAAGAAGAGAGGCGAGGACTGGACCAGAGTGACAGCGGAGAGGTGGTGGGAAGAAAGGACTAAGTGGCGAGGCTTATGTTCCAAACAGACCCAGCCTGGGGCTGGAAACTGTACAAGATGATGATGATGATATAACTTTTTACGGGTAGAGTGATATTCCCGCCCGATTTAATTGGAACAATACGTATTTACCAACTGAAGAGATATCAATCCTCTGTAAAATATCAATACTTAAATAATTAACGTTATAACACTATGCCAAATACACTATATTTATGTATTGTCTGGTATTCCTTAATAACAATATTCTTTGCTTATCCTTGTGTATCCCGCAAAGTATTCCGTATGGCTACCCCTTATTATTACAATGATCAGTGGGGTCGGGGATGAGATGGGATGAAATTCTATGTGGCGGGTGATTTTACGGCCGGATGCCCTTCCTGACGCCAACCTCATGAGAGGAGTTAATGAGAGATGAAGTAAATGATGATGAATGAAACTGGGTAATGATGTGGATGGATGCGGCCGTGGCCTGTCAGAAGGTACCGTCCCAGCTTTTGCCTGGAGTTGAAAATGGGGAAATCTCGGAAAACCATTTCAAGGACAGCCGACAGTGGAGCCCGAACCCACGTCTACCGAGTCCACAAAGAGCTTGACCTCAAGGCCTAGCGTTGCGCTTAAGCGAGCGTAGCTATCGCTGTCGATCTCCGTTGCCCTCTGTATAATAGGTACAAAGTCACCTCACAGTTAAATGTGACTTTCAATGATCGCATCTACGCTAATTATGTCAAACTCGCAAACTAATATCCAGCACACAGGCCCCTCGATAACATTGCGCGTATCATCGCAGCTCCGCCGGCAAGTTGAGCGAGGGGGAGGAGAGACAGGCTCACCAAGTGCATCGACTTTATCGAAACGATAATCTTCCCTATTTGCTTGTCATTCCTTGACAGTAACCGAATGCAATGTTGCACCCTGTTAAATGCTTACAGACTAATTAATGTCGTTGTACTTATGTAAAGACATAGGATTATGCGTACGAGTCGAAAGGGATGTTTTACGTGCCTATTCAAAATATCCTGTCAATTATTTTGTCATTATGAATAAGAATATAATTCGGTTTCCTCATGGACATTTATTTCCTGAATTGGATTGCTAGCCCCTCGCCCAATCCCCAACCTGCAGGACCCCAGGACGTCCAGTTCCGTGGTTAATACGTTAGCATGCTAGGCTCTGCGCCAAAGGTCATGGATTCGATTCTCGGCCGGGCTAAGGGGATTTAAACTTAGCACCAGTAAATCTTCAAATAAGGTTCAATATATTGGCGTAATTTAATTTAATTCAATTTCAATGAGAAATGAAATCGGCGGCTGTGCTAAATTTAAAGAAACACACGTTCATAATTCTCGTGTTCTAAACTTGCAATCCAAATATGGGACTTTCCAAAACACGAGGAAGGAACACAAAAACATCGTTGCGGTCAAGTGATTTTCAAATATCTAAAATAACTCTTCTGGCTATCTAATCACCCGAGTGCAATAAAACTTTTACAGCGAATCTTTATTCAGAGCTTAGTGAAGAGACATTTAATGATACTCGGAATTTTAAAACTTAACTCTTTATGGTGTTTGAAGCCATTTATCATGTGTTGCCTTAGAAAACGTAGTTTGATATTTTTCCGACAGTCAATCATGAAAAAAAAAACACATGCGATTAATTAATTTATTATTTATTGATCTCATGTATATTTTTTCAGGATTAGGGAATAACCCATCACAATTGGGTACAATCGTGTTAACCGACTGAAAAACATCGAACTTCACTTAATTCATTATATCTCGTATCTTATTCAGGCGATTGAAAGAGTGGTTCCTACGCTTATCATTATCATTATGCTATCAATGGCAAGAAATTATGTAGCTCACGTTTCATTAGTCTTAGACACCATGCATTCCACTTCTCAAAAATACCTCTGTGGTTCATTACTAAAAGTTGCCATGTCGCGGGAGGGGTCTTAATCACCGATAAGCTATATATTCTAGCACTTAACTTTAATGGAAAAGACCAGTTAGATATATGAAAATAGGCTGTTCAGTTCTTCATGGAACAACTTGCTGTTTGATTTTGTAATGTACCTATGAAAATTTACAAAGGAAGTAGCTTGCTAAGCAATTTACTGAATATTGAACAAAGGAAGAATCTAGAGGTCTTCAGAATAACGGAATCAGTTTGCCAAAACTAGGTTGGAAATACTTTTCGTAAGAAGAACTAACGTTAAATCAGATTGCCACATACACCGGTGTCCAGGTGAATGACGTACATTAATTACTACACAATTGAATAACGTTATGAACCACTTGTAAAAGATTGAACACGCTAGAGATGAAGCTCTATATGAGTGAGCAGAACAATTTGTTGAATATTTTCACAGCCGGACGAGCTTCATATTAATGATGATATCAGGGTTTTGTTTTGTTTTGTTTTCATGGTCTCCAATGTCTGGCGAAAAGTGGCCAACAGGTGTGTGTTTCAGTACATGACCTGCTGCCTAAAACACTCATTAGCTAAATGAGGATATCATTTACAAACAAGAGGAGTAAAGTACTTCTCTTCGCAAGGGAGTCGCACTGTAGCAGAAGAGGTGATAATATACCTGACGAAGCTCTGAACACTAAGAGATCGGAGCGACATTACAACCTTGCAAACAACTGAATATATTGAACATAATTATAATTGAGTTAAAGCATTTATTTGGGAAAACATACTAAGAAATGGAAATACGATCAAGAGACCTGTGCTATATGAAACCAGGGTGATTTGCAATCATGTAATGTTTTTAATTCATCTCCTTGTTGTAAATAGTCATTGTTACTATTCTACATTTAATTAATTTAAAGTAGCTATATATTATTATTATTAATTAATTCATTTCAATTTCGCTAATCGGCCAACTAGGGACTACGATAAGCCTCATTTTACATTCTGGCATTTGTTCATTATTCGCTTGATCCACATTGTCTTCATGAGCTCGCTGTGCTTAGCACGACGTTCTTCTGTCTATTTCGAACCAGTTATCCGTTTTTCGTCCCCGAAAGTCCCAAACATCTTGATGGCTGCTCTATAAAGATTTCAGTCTTGTGCATCTTCTGCTCGTAACCCCATGTCTTTAAGACCTTTCTGGACGTTAACGCACCATGGCATTGTCGTTTTTGGTTTTGAGTGAAAGATACTGAAAATACGTTTTGTCCATCGGGAGTCTATCACCCGTCGTATATGGCCGTAGAAGCAAACTCTGCGTTTTCGCATTGTGTCTGTGATCTTCTCTATCATAGAGTATATTTCTTTCCTGGATTTTCTGATGTGGATGCCATTTTTGTAGTCTGGGCCAAGAATTTCTTTCTTTCTATCTTTCTTTCTTTCTTTCTTTCTTTTTTTTCTCTCTAAATTCGCGAGCAAACATTTATCGGATAGGATAAGACATTCAGATTCATATGACAGTGTTGTAGTGTTTGACGAAGTTTTGTGTTCATAGAAAAGCACTATTTGTTAAATATATTGTGCCCGTCAGAGGAGGTTATCTGGTTACCACCAACCGTGTGTGGCCTTCCGGACAACCCCATCCTTCAAACACACCACCTGAGAGGATCGGATGCACTTCTGATGGAACAAGCCGGCACGAGATTCAGCATCCAGCAAGGATCGGGTCCAAACGGAAGTATCGTCAAATACACCCAAAGAAGTACAGTACACCCCCAAAACACAAATCTAGTAAATGAAAACACCCAGGCTTAAGTAAAATTCGAAGAAATTATTTATTTAGGAGTCAAACCCCTATCCTACTATCGGAGGGCTTGAATCGGCTAATCCGCAAAGCTAAAATATTTAAAAACCTAACTGAATGAAATTATCCCTCTCGACAAGTCCTATTTACTTAAAAGAAATCAAAAGCAACGCTTGGGATGTGGTACGAAAAACAACCCTTATTGAAGATACAAGTAAGGATGATGAGTCTAGATAGAAACATCATGCAGCAATAAAGTCAAACATGAGAGCAAATCGAAATTATACTGGTACCACTCTCGTATTTACATTTAACGTTACCTATTCTAGCTAACCCTAACTGACAATAAACTACGGCGAGAATCGTCCATGTAGAAGAAAGACTATTTCAAAGCTAGGATGACAGTCATAGTATTACAGCAAGTCAACAATACAACAACTGTACAATAATAAAAAGAAATACACGACAGTTGGGACAATAGGGTAACACATAAATAAGTAATACACTCAATAATGTTATTATTAATAACCTGCCTGCCCCAAATTCGAAAGCTCTTTGCTTCTAATCGGCATCTAACGTGTGCGGTTAGGTTAGTGAACGCACAGTAAGAACAGTGTCTAACATCACATGAGGTCACTGCGGCCCCTGAATTACAAACTATAGGGTTGCCAGTGATCTCAGTCAGTCAAAATTAGTGTTAGCTGTCTAAATTTCCATGAGGAAATACTCATAAGCAGAATGCGTCGGTCAGCTGTAGGCAAATTAGGTCAAGAATTAACTCATAATAATTTAACAAGCATATTAGCCTCGAAGATTTACGGTAGTGAGATTCATAGTTTAAGAGTAGTTTTACATCGTTGGTTTAGTTAATTATTTATGACGAATGACCATAAGACACAAGGCTTCAAAAGGCAAGCGACCTGAATGGTACTTACAAAAATATGGCGTGACAAAAACCGTCACCACAAATACACGAGCTACAAAAGGCTCGGACAACAACTGCAATCTTTGCGGCTCTCAGCTCGCAAAAATACCTCGGTCAGTTTGGCACAAAGCTCTGTACTGCCGGATTCCCAAATATAAGAGTATATCATTCCTCGTGTCTAAACACAGACTTAACAATAACAATAAAATATTAACTAGCCTGATACAATGTCTGGTTCATCAAATAAGAACCTCTAATCATATGTAAATCATGGAATTAATAAACATTAATCGCTCTCAACATTAGCGACTTATTAGTCACCCTGTACCAATGCAGCGCAATCCGCTGCTTCTTGGCCTAGTTATACTCGAACGTCTACCAAACATGGCTCGATAAGAAATCCCTACAAAAATGTGTATAAAGCAAGTCGATCAATAATCATGGTCTCACTATGAGAAAACACTGGGCTTGTGGGTAATATTTTATATAACGGGTTTGTTTGGGCTTGAGTGCACGTGTCTCCAACGTGGCGCAATGAGTGTTCCTCACAGCATGTGATTTCATTGCACTGGGCAAAGTCTTTAATGTTTTATAAAATCGGGTTCACATTTCATTGTCCACTTATAACCCTCACAAATACACAGGAGTATAAAGAGAATAGTTCGTAGTATAAGATTGTTGGGTATGAATAAACATGTACAAAGATATAACTGTTTTTGTAGTTCAAAGAGTACCGAAACACAGATGCTCCGCTCGTTCTAACTGCATTGAAAGATAACTCACCACTGCGGTTGAGATTAAATAATGTCAGTGCTCACACAAGGCACAAAAATAAACGTATAATTTACAACACCTTAACCTCCAGGCGTTGCTGAAAACGATAAATAGATTACTGTAATCGGGGATTTGAGAAGGCTATAACACTGCTCTGCTCATTACACTCATATTAGATTCTACTCGAATCTGCTGGTATTCTGAACCACATAGAAAAATGCATAATATAACCCATTGAAAAATTGAATGAGTGATTGATTCTTCCTCATTAACTGATACGCCCGTCAGTGGCGTGAGAATAATTACATGAATAAAGAGCAAAGTAAAGTAAACATGGGATTACAAACCTCCCATAAAATGCAGCATGAGCTGTCTAGAAAATTATAGCTCTCAGCAAAACAAAAATCTAAGGGCTCCTAATATTGGAATATACAACAATTCACAGGATGCATCAGTGTGTAAACACACCATGGGTGTCTCACCAATGCGCTTCGAAAGAAACGATGCAGAAGCTGGTAAAGCAAAAAATACACTAGAACGGTGACTACAAAAGACAAACCTACCTATATGACTGCCATTATTACGGTTGCTACAAAACTACTCCACCATGACCGATAACCTCTACAGCAAGGAATTTAATGCAAGACTCACGGCGAATCGTGGTTCACCTCATATCCAACAAGGAAATTTGAGGGGCCAATCAATTCCTCGTGGCATAAGGGATATTCCATCATTCCTAAGGCTATGAGTCCAGCCATATTTTTTTCCTCTTCTTCCTGTCCATAATGCGGTTAGTTCTTCGACATCTCCTCCGGATGAACGGCTTAAGCCATAATCAGCATCATGATAACGTGGGAACAAGGCTGATGAAATATGACTTATCACTGAATTGAAGCGTAGGTTTGGTATGAGTTACACTGACTCTACAATTGGCAGACTTTATCAAAAGAATGGCCAGTTGTCTGCTCACAGAATTAACAGATACGTCTGGTATCTATCTATCTAATACCTGTTAAATTGCCATCGCCGAGTATCACAATGATCGTTGGGCGGAAAATTCAAAATGAAGCTATGAATATTTAATTCTATTCCGATATAAATTAAAATGTATTCATAGAATTCAATGACATGTCTTCAAGTGTGAACACTGAATTAATTTGAGTGAAATTTATTTCATGGAATTAAGGAGTATTTTTCTCGGAATGACACTCGCAATGATGAGTTTTTCTTATTCACTCAAATTAAATTCCTCGACAGTGTTCATTTCTGAAGCACCCTTCTCAATTACAGCTGACCGGATTATTATTATTATTATTATTATTATCCTATTTTCATCTTATAAAATATAGACTTAGAGATCACGTTTGTCTGTGTGTGTGCCTATGTGTGTGTGTTATCAAATGAAATCGAAACGGCTGCAACAATTTCAGTGAAACTAGGTAAGGACTTACCACTGCCTTGTCCGACCAGGACCGTGACTCTCAAATTTTAATAAGTGTCACTAATACAACATGGCGGCCATAGGAAATATTTAATGGCATTCAATATCTCACATATAATTACTGCTATCACCTTAAAATTATGTTTGCTGATAGGGGAAGTTCACCTATTTAAATCATAATGCAAGGCTAAAAATTATAATACATCTACATCTATTTTCATGCAATTGTTTTCATAAACTTAAGATGGGGTCGTGTGAAATTTTGTATAATGAACCATCGTAATAATCTTCATACCTCTATGGCCGAGAAATAAACCATTCAAACATGCCGGCTATGTGAAATATTTCACTGGTTCTAAATACTTCGAATCTACAGGAGCAATCGAACTGAAATGTATATGGTGCTAGGGTATTGTAAAGTAAGTTAAACTATGAGACTTTCAATAACTTGATGGGCATAAAACAAGCATGGTGGGCACGTGAAATTAAATTATTTAAGTGGGCTTTTCTCACGATTTGATCCTCCACGCACGGTGGAACATAACACGTACATCTTTATAGTGCATCACATTAGATTCAATATTTTGAGAAATTGAAGATGGCTGCAGTGCAAAATGAAAAAAAAATCACGTTTTTAATTATTGCGTCCTGATCAAGTGATCAACGTAAAAGCTTGTATAATGAACCACGATAATAATCTTGATCTGCTGGTATATAATTATATGCAACGTGCAGCCACAAGAAATATTTCAACATTTCTTAATATCACAGAAGCTGTTTCAGCAATCAAACTGAAATTCTGCATGGTGATAGAGATATTTTAATTAAGAACATATACAGTATGTGATTTTCAGAACCATGATAAAGACAGTAACAACGTTGTGGCCACTCAAATTTCTAATATGAAACCTGACACAGCGAATTATTATACTGGTGCATAGCTTAGCATATAGGATCTCTAATGCTATTTAATTGTATTCACTAAGTTAAGATGGCGTCACTTCGAAGAAGAATGATGCCATCTCGCGCGAGGAATAATTAGACTAACCGATATTATAAGTTGTACATTCTAGTACGTACTTTTTTTCAAGTGGTGGTAGGTGATGATTATTTTCAGGGAAGGAACATTGACGTCATCTGCCTAAATGTTTTAATTTAGTTGCCGTGAATTCTAGATTACTCGCAAGTTTATTTCTGAAAAGCAACATATTATATTGACATCCTTTTGAACTAGTCCTTCAGAAAGATGATACACCTGCAGCATGAACTAAACAATCTTGTATACAATTCCTTAGTGTTGTATTCATGTATTGTAGATATTCCTCATCGTGTAACTTAGGACACATATTTTCCAGTACTGGAGATGCAATGAAGCGAGTTATCTTTAGTAACGTTGAAAGCTTTGATTTTAAGTGGTTTGCATGTGTTGATCTTATCGCCTGAAAATTTCCAGTTTCATTTTTTATTACTGGTGTTTCATCATCTCCCATTAAATTAAAATAGGCTATATAATTTTCATTACGCATTTTTATATTAGGAATCATTTGTAAACCAAATCCTGGGCTTACCACAGGGAATTGTTGTTTGAGTTAGGGTTTTGGACATTGGCATTTAAGTCACGTAGACGTTCCACTTTCATCCGCCTATTGTGCTCCGCATATCATTTGGCCTTATTCATAATTTACGAAAGGGTAGATTTTCTTACCTCGGTTTTCAGCAATGAACGAGTAAGTACAGTAATACAGGCATACAGATAAGCACACTTTGTTACTTTGAAGGTCACCTTCACATTATTTTATTAGAATAACTTGCCGGTCAATTCGGGATGCCAAAGTTTATCCGTAGAAGTTTCAATTTAGCGATCATGTCTGCAGCGAATTGACTCCAGACAGCATGGGTTGAATTCGACCTGCGCGTCCAGATTCTAAATGCCTATTTGGATTTCCCTTGCTTGCTACCAGCCTGCCCTGCCTACCAGCTGTACAGGCGAGAATGGATCAGGTCAAAGCCGATATTTGTTCACCTTTCCCACTAAGCCACCGGAGCCCGCCGTAAGCGACCCCGGCTTCTGATTGAATAACTTTCTCTTTCCTTACTGCATACTACACCCCTAACAAGGCACTTAACGATTTTTTCTCTGTTCTACTGATTTTCTTTGTGCCTCGTGCACCAGGCAACACTCTGGCTAATTAAGCTCACAAGGTAATCCACCCAACCCGCTAAACAAGTGCTGTCAGCTTAAATTCGATATAAATGAAGCTCTAAAGGCCCAAGGGTCAAAAGTCATTATAGCAACATGCACATCACACATGGATGGCTGAGCTGTATTAGGTCCACTACCCCTGTGGCGGACTAGGCAGGTGTACCAGGGTCTGCTGAAGAGCCTAACATTTTGCACCAGGGCGAATCCCCACGATAGATACGGAAAAAACCTCGAAGATGTTTCGAAAACCTCGAAGAAATGCTAAATTTTGTTTACATGTAGTTCCGTGAAGAACTAAGTTATGGAGCCTATTTTCATATATTTATTGGACCGCGGTGGCCGAGAGCGCTAACGCACTACTCGTGCTTCGCTGGAATCGGCAGAGCGCCTTGAAAATCGTTTTCTCATAATCGGCTGCAGCTATCAAAACCAAATGTGGTATGAGTAAGAATATATACCTAAATATCTCACGGCCATATTTGAAAATGACATCAGTGCTATACCAACTACAAAAAATCGGAATTGAAATTCGAGCTCTGTATGGATATCTCAGAAGACATGCACGCGAACTATTCCAAATTGAAAATGGTTTTCGTGGTTTCCCATTTTACCTGTCAGTGCAGCCAACATGATTCTAAGCCTTCTGATAAGTAGAATTTTTAAATTATTTTTAAATAATAGTAACAAATGGATTTCATCCAAAATTGGGTCGATAATAGATCATAATATTTCAGATTTATTCTGAGCAACACATAGGTACATGCCATTGTTGCCAAAATGATTTTCCATGCGCAATGGTCCTGCTTAGTTCTTTTACAGGTGCTAAGAATGAACGTATTCATGTTTTACCAAGCATCAGGTTTTATTAATTTAGTAGAACACTGGTGTAGCTGGGCGTGAATGCCTTATCACTGCTAATATAATCGTTTCGGTGTATAACCCAAACGAACCCCGAATATTTTGTTTATTTATGTGTTCATTTCAGAGGAGATATTCTATTAAATTATAGCAGGCCATGTGGATCTGTATTATTATTATTGTTACGTGCAAGAGCCCGTCCCAACGTTTCAAACATGTATCTACCCCTGCATAGAATTCATGGCATTTTGAATCGACCGCCTGGTGACTTGATCCCGTTTGTGTACACGAGATGGCACCTGCTGTCGGACTTCGGGGTTCCTTCAAATGGTTCCTTCTTCTCCGCTAGAATGCGTTAGTTGTGCCTTATAAATCTCTTCCTTTTCGTGGCATAATTGATAGCAATTATATTCCACGTCATAAACAAAAGAATATATATACTTCATGATACCGCCAAATTTGTTACTTAATTATGACATTGTTGATTGAGGTGTCAAGCCTTGATTGGACGATGAATATTTACATGAATGCAGTTCGGTATCTGACGCGGAATTCTCCGCCATCTTGTGGAGTTCACGGTCTGTCGTCTTGTAAACAACAAGCCAACTGGTTGGAACAGTATCTATCCGTTGTGTTAGGGGAGCCTTGGCCCCTAGCTTTTACCAAAAATGAATACAAATTCAAGAAAAAGGAAACACCTGTGCTACATAACGATTTAATTTCATCGTTCCGCCGTGAAGAGGAAATATGCAAAGTAAATCGCATCTGGATGCAACGGGAGTGCTTGTGACATCAAAACGGCGCATGGGCGTGTTAGCCATTTTTTTAGGCAATCAAGTGCCAGATTATATTTTATTTATATTGTGTGTTAATTATTTTATTTTCATTGTGTCTCCGATGAGAAGGATGTAAGGTACGTTGAATTATACATTTTTATTTATTATTGTTATGGAGCTCCGATATCGTCTTATAGTAATGTTTTAATTCGGTACCTTATTTTGTTTTATAGGCCTAATATTTCTGTTGGTCAACGTTACCTGATATATATATTTAAAAAAAAGGTTTTTGTTTTCTTCGTACCTTCTGGAGACACATTTCTAAGGTTATTTTACGTTTTAAATTATTATTTATTTTCCTTTGGCAATCTTGGGATTGGCATATTATTTATCTGATTTAAGATCCGTGGCTCCTCCCTCTTGTTAATAGTGTTTAGACGTAATTGTTTTCCTCCGTTCTTTTCTTTCTGCTGATTTTAAAATTTAGTTTGCTAAATTGTTTGCCGTAATTCGATCGGGCATGCGGTCTCCTGTTTTTTTTGTGGCCATGTTTGTTTTTTGTTTTGCCGAAATGCATGCTGGTCTCGAGGTCAGTCTCTTGGCGCCGACCGCGAAGCTCTAACGTGTTGTGGTGTTAGCTTAATATTTTTTAATTTAATCTTGTTGGTTTAACTTTGTGTTTTTGGTAAATGTTCCTGTGTTTTTCTCCGTCATGCAAATTTTGAATTATTTTCTGATCCTATTTTATTTGGTTAATTTTAATTTTTAATTTCTCGTTTCAACGTGGCCTGGATCTCCGCATGTCGGAGCGGTATTGCATTCCCTTGTAAATTATCAAGCCCTTTCTCATTTAATCATGCCTGTAATTTTATTTTAATCTTTGGGCTTTATAACATTTGAATTTTTAATTTAATTCTTGTCCCTTTTTTTTTGCTTTGCAAGCAAGCATGTTCTGTTTCTGGTGGAGGTGCTCCTTTAAATTTTAACATTAATTTTTTTTATTTTCATTTTTTTAGCAACTGTTGTGGCATTATTTCATCGACAGCAGTTCTGTCGGTTATTGGGGGGTATCTGTAGAATAGCCTGTGCGTTCCCCTTTTCCATTTTCCTTCCACCCCTTTTGGAGCTCTTCTGTTGGGACATGTCATCTGGAGGTGATTTTGCAGTGGAAGCGACGCGGACCCCTAAATAAAATAAAGGTATTAGCTAGCCGTCCACGGGTGGCATTCTGGTAGCAGACCGCGCTCGAGTTCGCTTCCATAACTATCCCTTCCCCAGTACCCGCAGGCTTGTTTTATGGACCCTTCTAGTGCTGATGGGGCGGTTGTTGGTGGGATCTCTTCATGGCAGTGCACTTAATGTTATGTTTTGCTAATCCTTGTCGTTTGTTTTATTTCATGTTTGCCTCTGAATATCCATGTGGTGAGCTGTAAGTGACCTGTTTAGAAGCGAGGCGTTTGCTGCTGTATTTTACCCTGTTTGTATGCAGCATCCCCACAGAAAAAGAAGCTCGGTGAGTGACTGACATGTGTTCTTGGCATGGGAAATGGGGATTTCTTAATATTCTGATAGCCTACATGCTACGAGTGAAGGCATCCTGGAGCCCTATCGGAAGCTGTTCGCCATGTGTTTTGTGCCAATTTTTGTAATTTAGCTTCCTGTTCTCGAGCCAAGCAGGCGGTGACGTATGCAGTTCTGGACAGCATTGTGCATGATCTTGTATTATAGGTGGTGGCTGTGTTCGAGTGTCAACCTAATCTATGGTGGTGATAATTGGTAGTTTTGTTTTTGTTGTGAAAGTGTAAACTGTCCTTGTAATTCCTAAAATTTGTTTCCTTCTATATTGGCTGTCTGCATTCTGTGTTTTCCAAAATGGCCGACAACAATAGTGTTTTCGATTTAATTGACTTAAGAGATAACCTTGTGAATTTGGAGAGTTCTTCTGGGGTTGAACGTGAATCACCTCTGTTTACTAGGTCTGAGGTTTTGGGATCGATTTCTAGTAGTGGTTTGCCTGCCCCTCTTTTGTCTAGTTCTGGCTCGCCCAGACCTCTTAACCCTGCTTACGGTCATTCTTCTCATGTTAGGTCACCTAATGATTTCCTGGGCCCTGCCGACCCATTGCATCCCGGTTCCTTCTCTAGTAACGTAAATGTTTTGTCTCCTGTAGAGGGTGTGCGAGCGGGCTACCCTGGTAACAATGTCTCTTTTCCTAATGCTACATTCTCGCCTACCGTTAATTATAGGTCGATTTCTCATCCTATTTCTGGTTTCTTAACTAAGTTAAAGCATTTCAACCTAGATGACGTTACCCAAGTGGTCCAATTTTTAAAGCAAGTGGTCGAATTGGGTAACCATGCCTCGATTTTTGGGATGTCGGAAAATCAGATTTTCCAACTGTTATATCCGGTTGCTTCCGGTATGCTGCACGATCAGCTAATTGAAGCTATCCACCTCCGCATGTCCTTAGCCATGTTTATTAGGGAAGTGTTGTGGTTTTTTGTCCCTGCGAGTGCCCTTAGTGCTCTCGAGCAAAGGTTTTTGTATCGTGTCCAAAGGTTGGACGAGTCACTTAGCGACTATGTCAGTGACATCAAGGTATATGCCCAGGTATTTGCATCCCCTTTAACTGAACGACAGTTGGTGTCATCGATTGTAAATGGGTTTTCGCCTCAATATAGGTCATACATGACTATGTGTACCAGGCCTTCGTCATTTGTCGAGCTGAAACAGGTCGTTATAGAGGCTATGGCTGTGAAACATGCAGATTCCCTTCGGGTAGCTAATGTTCCTCCTCCTTCCTTGATGTCTTGTCCCCCTCCTTCCTTGATGTCTCGTCCCCCGCCTAAGGTTATGTTCCACCCAAGACCCTATATTAAGCGCCAGACGTGCGGTGGCGTGGGACATGTCAAGAAGGTGTGTCCGAGTAACCGGGTTGTGTATCACCAATGACGGGATGTTGTGGAGACCAACTCGGGTGTTACTTCTAAGGATATTTATGTGCATGTGAATTTGGGAAAACCCTGTGAAGTTTCTGGTCGCCCTACCGATGAAAGTATTGATAACTCGTTGAAAACTAAATCTTCACGTGCTAATTCTGCTTATGTCGCTGACCTACCTAACCTGTCGGTGAGCAATGTCGTGGCAAGTCAGCCTAATTCTAAACATAATGTGAAACCTGTGGTGCGGGTGTCCTCGTCATCTTCTTGTAATCGTTTTAGAGTGAGTAATGATTTTGGAATTTCTCCTGTGGCTAAAGGAATATCCCCGTTTATTGAAATTTGTTTTAATGACGAGCCCGTTTCTGCATTGCTTGATTCTGGTAGTGTCGCATCCTTTATAAGCGAGGACTGGTTTTTATCTATGCAGAGTGTTTGCAAATTTCCTGAGTTAGAGCCTAACAATGAATCTTTTATTTCGGCAAATTGTTCAAACTTAAATATTTTGGGTAGTATGACAGTCAAAATTCATATTCTAAATTTTTTTTTGGAAATTTAAATTTTTTGTTGCCAGAAATCTTTCTTGTTCTGTGGTCATTGGAGCTAATTTCATGTCACACGTTGGTACGCTTCTTGATTTTGGTGCTCGCAACTTATGGTTTAAGTTTAATCCGCAGAGTAAATTATCATTTAACCCGGTTTTATCTTCTCCTGCTGTCAATTCAATTAGTGAACCTGTGACTATTGAGGATCTCGATCTGGAAAATTTAACGAATCTTCAAAAGGATGCCATTAAGAGGTTATGTCAGGAGTATAGTGATGTATTTACGGACAAGTTGGGTGTAACCCATTTGATGGAATACAAGATTGAGCTAACCGATTCTGTGCCGGTGCGTTCCAGCCCGTATCGCCTTGCCCCGCCCAAGATGGCTGAACTTCGTAAGATTATCGATAATATGTTAGAAGAAGGTGTAATCCAACCCTCTATCTCTGCCTACTCATCCCCTGTGTTTCTTGTGCCCAAACCTAACGGTGGTTTTCGACCGGTGGTCGACTATAGGGCTCTTAATCAAAAAGTTGTTTTGCAATCCATTCCTTTGCCGAACCTTCTCACATGTTTTAGTTGGTTTCGCAACGCGAAGGTGTTCACAATCCTCGATTTAAATTCTTCTTACTTCCAAATTCCCCTCTCTCCGGAATCCAGGCATGTTACTGCTTTTTCCACTGACTGGAACCTGTTTGAGTATGCCCATGTCCCGTTTGGCCTATCCACCGGAGCCGCTGTGTTGAGCAGACTTCTGGACAAGGTGTTTTCAGAAATTAAATTCAAGTCTGTGTACCACTACCTTGACGATGTGGTGATCTATTCTGAGTCCTTCGAGGAACACGTTGGTCATCTGAAAGCTGTACTTGAACGGTTGCGTGACGCTGGCCTTACCGTCAAATTGTCCAAGGTTTCCTTTGCCAAGCCCAAAATTTCCTTCTTGGGACATATTGTTTCCGCATCTGGTATCTCCGTGGACCAGTCTCGTACGCAGGCCATCAGAGATTTTAAACCACCCAAGAACGCCAAGGGTGTTGCTCGTTACATTGGTATGGTGAACTTCTTCCGTAAGTTTATCAGTAACTTTGCCGACCGTGCTGCTCCTCTAAATCTATTACGCAAAAAGGCTGTGAAGTTTGAGTGGGGTCCCTCTCAGCAAGCAGCCTTCGAAGATCTTAAGCTTGCGCTCTCTAAAGCCCCTGTGCTAGCCATTCCGGATTTTGGGAAGCAGTTCATTGTGCAGACTGATGCGTCTGGTCGTGGTGTTGGTTGTGTCCTACTGCAGGAATCTGATCTGGGTAGGCTACCCATTGCATACGCTTCTCGTACCTTAACGGACGCAGAGAGGAAGTATTCTATATACGAACTTGAGGGTTTAGCTGTGTTGTTCGCTCTAGAAAAATTCCGTATGTATCTTGAGCACACTAAGTTTCTCCTTGAGACCGATAACCAAGCCTTGAGCTGGGTCTTAGGGAAACCCCGTAAAACTGGTAGGATTGCCAGATGGGCAACTAGGATTCTGTCATTCCAGTTCTCAGTCCAACATATTCGTGGGTCCAAAAATGCGGTAGCTGATTCATTAAGCCGCATGTACGAGGAAACAGCTGAAGAGGATATTCAAGAATGTGAACCAGTAAACCTTGTATCTGCTGTAAATTGTGTCAATGTCGTTCTTAGCAATTCCCCTGTGCTTTTTGAAGATGTGAGACGATTCCAGAAAGAAGATCCCTCCTTATCTAGCCTTATTGACCGAATCAATTCTGGTGAAGTGATCAAGCCCTACTCTCTGAAGGACGGTGTATTGTGTTGTTCGTCTCGTCATGACCGTCTACCTAAAATTGTGCTCTTGTCAGTCCTCATTCCGGAAATCTTTCGTTACTATCACGAATCTCCTATTGGTGGCCACCTAGGAGTATTCAAGACCCGAGCTAAAATCAGACAGTTTTTCATTTGGCAAAGTATGGATGGCGACATCAGGAGGCTCATTAGGAATTGTGCTGCATGTAGTATTAGCAAACCTCCGGTTTCTACTAAGGTTGGCCTGTTGTCATCTGAACCGGCATCTAGACCCATGGAGAGGCTGTTTATCGACCATGTTGGGTCGTTCCCTCGCTCCGGTCGGGGAAACCAATTTGCGCTTGTTTGCACTGACGGTTTCACCCGGTTTAGTTGGATTTTCCCCACCAGACAGGCTACGACCAGTTCCGTCATAAAGTGTCTTAATTCCATCTTTTCATCTTTTGGGCCATGTCAGTTCCTGGTATCAGATAATGCCAAGTGCTTTGTATCTCATCAGTTCCGTCAATTCTTATTTGATTATGCTATTTCGCATGTAACCACCACTCCCTATTTTCCTAACCCGTCTCTTGCTGAGCGAGTCAATCGTAATCTCCGTTCTGCTCTGATTGCTTTCCACCACGACGACCATTCCAAGTGGGATTCTAATTTGCATTGGCTCAATTTTGCTTTCAACACCGCCGTGCATGAGAGCACGCAAGCCACCCCTTTTTCGTTAATGTTTTTCTTTATGGCCAATTCTCCGTTGTCTAATCTGTGGAACCTGCACGATCTCCTTCCAGACAGTTTCACGCCCGAGGATATGAGGGCGAAATTCGACAAGGCTAGAGAGAATATTAAGGTATCACATGACCAACTTGCCAAGCGACACATTGCCTGTCGCAAGCCAACGGATTTGGAAATTGGTGATGTTGTGTACGTCCGCAATTTCGAGCCCAAGGGCGTCAGTAATCTAGTTTCAAGCAAGTTGACCCCTCGTTTCAAGGGCCCATGTTATGTAGAGGCATTCCTGACTCCCGTTACTCTGCTTATTAGAAACCCCAAAGCAAAGAAAATTTCCAGAGTGCATCTGTCGCACATTAAACGAGGTGGAGAGGTTTCTAATGAGGAAATGCTACCATAAATTTTGTAAACTGATTTTGTATAATGTAGAGTATACCTAACCTTCATTGAAGCCTTCAGGCATCAGTTCCTTCTGGAATTTTGAACTGGATTTGCAAACTCTACTGGGATACAACTTGTAACTGTTGGGTAATTCCCATTTTGTGGTAAATTGTAAAATTTGAAACTAAATTTTGATGTTTTCATAAAAGATGCTAACATGTAAGTTGGACTCGGTGGGAGACCTAACTCATGATATCTTGTATACATGTTCCCTTGGGAATTTGAGTGGTCATTCCTCTACCGTAGTTCCTTCTAAATGTATAGTCGTTTAACTCATGTCATCTTGAAAGGTACTTCTAGTCTGTAAAAAGGTAAATTTGTAAATGAAATTTTGTAAACACGGATCTAGGTCATGGTCAGAAATTTTTTTCTTCATATAAATTCAACTTTGTTTCTCTTTTGTAAAATGTAGTAAGACATTGTAGTTCTGTAAACCTTTATTTTTGAAATTAGATTAACTTCTATTTTGTAAATGGATGGCCACGAGTCGCATGATATATGGCACATTGCTTCCACCTACGTCGTTTAAAGCGAACTACATTGGACTTATAAAAAAAAATTCCTAACGTGTCTCGGACTATGAAAGCACTGCTGGTGCTGGTGTTCTGCGTTTCTGAAGACTGATGGACACAGTGATGCTGTTGACTAAGTGGTTTGCGAGGTGATCAATTATCCCATCACTGATAATCTGACCCTGCACTCTTCCTAACCAAAACGATGCGGTTTCATTCATCAATTGGAGTTAACTGGTGAACATTATCTTCTGGAAACATGCTTGGTGAATCGACTAGTTATGGAGTTCTGCCTATGCCTAGGCATATTCGTGAACGGTGTTCACGCTTAAGGGAGGGAGACTGTTACGTGCAAGAGCCCGTCCCAACGTTTCAAACACGGAAATTGTAGTTCTGGAGTTCATGGCATTTTGAATCGACCGCCTGGTGACTTGATCCCGTTTGTGTACACGAGATGGCACCTGCTGTCGGACTTCGGGGTTCCTTCAAATGGTTCCTTCTTCTCCGCTAGAATGCGTTAGTTGTGCCTTATAAAACTCTTCCTTTTCGTGGCATAATTGATGGCAATTATATTCCACGTCATAAACAAAAGAATATATATACTTCATGATACCGCCAAATTTGTTACTTAATTATGACATTGTTGATTGAGGTGTCAAGCCTTGATTGGACGATGAATATTTACATGAATGCAGTTCGGTATCTGACGCGGAATTCTCCGCCATCTTGTGGAGTTCATGGTCTGTCGTCTTGTAAACAACAAGCCAACTGGTTGGAACAATATCTATCCGTTGTGCTAGGGGAGCCTTGGCCCCTAGCTTTTACCAAAAATGAATTCAAATTCAAGAAAAAGGAAACGCCTGTGCTACATAAGGATTTAATTTCATCGTTCCGCCTTGAAGAGGAAATATGCAAAGTAAATCGCATCTGGATGCAACGGGAGTGCTTGTGACATCAAAACGGCGCATGGGCGTGTTAGCCATTTTTTTTAGGCAATCAAGTGCCAGATTATATTTTATTTATATTGTGTGTTAATTATTTTATTATCATTGTGTCTCCGATGAGAAGGATGTAAGGTACGTTGAATTATACATTTTTATTTATTATTGTTATGGAGCTCCGATATCGTCTTATAGTAATGTTTTAATTCTGTACCTTATTTTGTTTTATAGACCTAATATTTCTGTTTGTCAACGTTACCTGATATATATATATATAAAAAAGGTTTTTGTTTTCTTCGTACCTTCGGGAGACACATTTCTAAGGTTATTTTACGTTTTAAATTATTATTTATTTTCCTTTGGCAATCTTGGGATTGGCATATTATTTATCTGATTTAAGATCCGTGGCTCCTCCCTCTTGTTAATAGGGTTTAGACGTAATTGTTTTCCTCCGTTCTTTTCTTTCTGCTGATTTTAAAACTTAGTTTTGCTAAATTGTTTGCCGTAATTCGATCGGGCATGCGGTCTCCTGTTTTTTTTGTGGCCATGTTTGTTTTTTGTTTTGCCGAAATGCATGCTGGTCTCGAGGTCAGTCTCTTGGCGCCGACCGCGAAGCTCTAACGTGTTGTGGTGTTAGCTTAATATTTTTTTAATTTAATCTTGTTGGTTTAACTTTGTGTTTTTGGTAAATGTTCCTGTGTTTTTCTCCGTCATGCAAATTTTGAATTATTTTCTGATCCTATTTTATTTGGTTAATTTTAATTTTTAATTTCTCGTTTCAACGTGGCCTGGATCTCCACATGTCGGATCGGTATTGCATTCCCTTGTAAATTATCAAGCCCTTTCTCATTTAATCATGCCTGTAATTTTATTTTAATCTTTGGGCTTTGTAACATTTTAATTTTTAATTTAATTCTTGTCCCTTTTTTTTGCTTGGCAAACAAGCATATTCTGTTTCTGGTGGAGGTGCTCCTTTAAATTTTAACATTAATTTTTTTTATTTTCATTTTTTAGCAACTGTTGTGGCATTATTTCATCGACAGCAGTTCTGTCGGTTATTGGGGGGTATCTGTAGAATAGCCTGTGCGTTCCCCTTCTCCATTTTACTTCCACCCCTTTTCTAGCTCTTCTGTTGGGACATGTCATCTGGAGGTGATTTTGCAGTGGAAGCGACGCGGACCCCTTAATAAAGGTAAGTAGGCCCACCCACGCTAGCCGTCCACGGGTGGCAATTATCATTATTATTTTCGCCCAATAGTGAAGGACAAGACACAGTAAAAATTGGTCGCCCAAGTGCGGGTTTGAACAGTTACATTTAGCACCCAACTGTGGGACGATCTGTAATTATGTGATCGGCCAGTTACATCGCCCACCATGTTGGAAGGGTGAAGCGTGTAAAATTTTGAAAGGCTCGCGTTTTATTTAAATCCCTCCAGCCGTTTAGATTTTGTAAGGAGGGCACACACACACACACACACATACGCAAAAACACACACACGGTCAAACACCGATCTCATTAGCCTCTTTTTTTTCGCAATGATTACTGTTTTATTACATTATCTAAGTAAGTATGGAAGATGCACATGGTTGACTCAACTACAGTAATTGGTGGTAAATTTGATTTAGAACCGTCGAAAGAGACGAGTTGCACTGAAAACATACGCAAATATTTGAGATAAAGAACTAGTTGAAATGCATGGGATATAGGCTAATTGATGCTTCGAGATATTGAAAAATTCGTGTATTGATAAAGAAAAAATTAACATGTAGATTACAGGAAGTTTTTTCAGAAAATAAAAATTACTACGAGTTATCGAATATCTGAGCAATGGGAGTTCGAGATTCCGTTGTTCCACTGTATTTCATAAGATTATTAGAATCTAAAAAGAAAGAAGAAAGAAGTGTGTGCAAATGATCAGTACTTGAGCTAGTCGTAACACTGATGTCAATGATATTTCGAAAAAAACACAAACGCTGATCTTGCGTTCGATTCCCGGCCGAAGAAATAGTATTTTTGAAGGATGGGGAGAATGTGTGGCACTCATTTAAAGGAAGGAAGGAAGGAAGGATGATTCTAGTATTACGTGACTGTTAACCTCAGATTCATTCCCAAAGGAGTACTGTTTTACAAGGAATTCAAACCACCAAATGTTCGATTTTACTTTAAAATTTAACACCCGGTCCTTGATGGGAGCCAAGAAGAATGAAATAATGCAAGACCAGGACACTGTCATGACTGGATAGGGCAAGTTCAGTCAATAGCCTACCCATTTCGGCGACATTTTCCCTCAAGTAAGTTACAATTATCTTTCGCCCGAGAGGTCATGAGCCCATCTGCCACACCCCTGCCCTCATCACACACCGTTCGTCCCATCGCACATTTGCACCGAGATCAAACACTACTCCCCACCTTGCCCTATTCCTTTTTATTGACAATTTGGCTGTCCTGGACGTGGTTTCCGTGAATTTCCACTCTTATTCCAGGCAAATACAGAAATAGTACCTAATTATAGCCACTGGCACTTCCCTCACGAGCCATGTGATAGTTATTTTAAGCGGCGAAACATTGAATTAATTTGGCTGTCGTCACCTTTTGGACAGGCTTGTTATATCATCAAGAAGTTGTCCTACATGGTGAACTATGTATGTTCCTCCCTTATTGCTCCCGTTTCAAGGTGGTCGTGGATTTATTTCTCTGGCATATTTTTTACGACCGGATGCCCTTCTTGATGTAAATGAATAAATGAAGATGAGTAAAACTGGGCAAATAGTTGAAAGAAAGTGGCGGTGGTCTATTAGAAGGCACCGACCTGGCATTTGCCGCGGATGAAAATGGGAAATCGCTATAAATCATTTCAATGACGGCCGACGGTGGGATTTGAACCTGTTCGTCTTCTGAGTCAGCAGATAGCTTGGCCCGATTGCCTAGCGAGCATAGCAATCGCTGTCGGCCACATGGTCAATTGTAACTTTGAAAAACAAATGCTACTAATTGATCTTACAGGAAGCCTACAAGGTTCCAAATATTAGTTAATCTATACTTTTATAATAATATATGAACATGTATATGCATGTGCTTTATCACTATTCTTCTTGCTTTATTAACAAATTAACGCAGTATACACCTGTGGCATACCTTAATATTTGACGCGTTAAGTTGCGCACCATGACTGTACGAGGGAGCTAAAGGCCGACGATCGAAGTTGCGAATTCCAGCACTGATAGCGGCCGTTCTGAGTGTGGCCTAGTAATTTTGTAATTCCCACCAGGCAAATTGAGAGGTTATACCTTTCTGAACTACTGCGGCACCAATCCCAATCCATAACCTTAACAACTTAACAGTTTCACGCACTCCTAATGTCACCGAGGAATCACAGGTTATCAGGCGAATTCAACACACACGCTGATGTACAAGATGTCCCAATGTACTAAATATGAATTAATAACAATAAGATCACAATATTTGATTCAGTTGATCAGTCATTTTTGTTAAATGCTATCGTCCAAACATCGCTATCTGGATTCACTTTCTTCTGTTCCGTTGGTTTTGCTAGGAAAAACATAATTTTACCAATCCCCATACCTCTTTGGTGATGTTTTGTTTCTTGCCTGATCCGCCTTATCCGCTACATTCCTTTTATTCCATTTCTTATATTCTTTTTTGCTCTTTCTTTCACACATCCTCTGCTTCATTCGTGCGATTCTGGACATAATGGTATATGAGCAAGATACCGTGACCGATTGTCATTTTTCATTCCCAGTAACAAATGGACTAAGTTCTTTCATGTATTTTTTTGGAGTCTCTGTTGATTGAGTACACATGTCCCAGTATACACTATGAACGGAATCTGTCGAGAGAAAAAATAAAAAGCCTGGCAGTAGATTCGAGTAAGAATCATTCATACATCAACGTTGGTTTACAAACCTTTACTTCAGGTTCCTTTCAATGCTTGCTGGAAATGGAAATGCAATTTCTTCTTCTATATTCCTGCCTTTTTTTCTCCATTCGCAAGTTATGGTTATTAAAACGTCAATACAAGTAGCAAGTTATAGCAGCAACCATGCTTACAAACTGCAAATTTGCTCTTTATTTTAGTTTAAGGCGTTGTTGCAGATGTACTGTATGATGCTACACTCTTGACTAGTTCATCACCTCATAAATACCTTTATGATAAACGGAATTCTTTTTTCAAATAATGTTAGAAAAAAGAAGTGTTCCATTCACATATTTTCGCATATCACCAGAATTTTGTATTTTTTAAACATTATATAAATGTTGAATATGTTATTAAAACAAAATAATTAATAATTGATTGTCGCCTCCGTAGCGTAGTGGTCAGCATGGTTAGATGCCGCCCTGGTGGTCCTGCGCTTGATTCCCGGCTCTGCCACGAAATTTGAAAAGTGGTATGAGGACTGGAACCTGGATCTGCTCAGCCTCGGGTGGCCCAAATGAGTAGCGGGGTTCCATTCCCACCTCAGCCATCCTCGAAGTGGTTTTCCGTGGTTTCCCACCGTCTTCGGGCAAATGCCGGGATGGTACCAACTCTCAGGCCACGGCCGCCTCCTTCCCGCTTCCTTGCCTGTCCATTCCAATCACCCCCTCCCTTCCAATCCTCATGAGGCCCCTGTTCGCTTTGCAGGTGAGACCGCCTGGGCGAGGTGCTGATCACACCTCCTCAGTTGTATCCACTCCGACCTGATGTTCCCAGCTCTAGGACACCGCCCGTAGAGGCGGTAGTGGTGAGTTCCCTCACTGATTCCGTGGGAAACACCAAACTGGAGGTTAAAATCGATTTAAAAATAATAATAATAAAAATAATTGGATTACATTTCTACGTCTTATTGCCTGTATTATGTCCTAAATTTTTATATTTTACGTCCTTTTTAGGTCTTTCTTAAGCAATTTTTAGGTCTTTTACTTCCGAGCCCTACCCATGACATTCCAGGGAGTGCAGTTATCAACCTGGTGTGCTCGCTCCTGAAAATTTGTAAATTTGAATACGCTTGTCATTCACAAGTAGCAGAATTTATATCCTGATGATCAACTATACGATTGGCAGAAATTACTACAGTTCTAATTTAAAAACATATGTTAGTATCGTTATCTAAATGATTAGTAATGGCACGGGGTATTGGTATAATTACTGGACATAGTGAGTCCCTTACCGTCAATCATAAAAAATGAAAACGAAATGAAGACATCTGAATTTGATCAGATTAAGGTTGAGAGCGAATTCTCAGATAACTAAACCTCTATACAGTATTATATTAGTCAATTAAGCTTCAGGAACAGAAATTCATTTTTTGTTACTGAAAGTCACTGCAATGTGCTTTGCAAAGATAGTACCAAATTGGGTCTACTATATCCTTGCTGTATTACGCATAACCACATATTTGCCTAGTGGCTAGCACTCATGGCTGTCACCGCGCAGGTCAGGGTTCAATTCCTAGCTCAGGCAAGGAATTTAACTCCAGTCTGAGGGTTGGAACGAGGTACACTCAGCCTAGTGAGGCAAAACTCAGACAAAGTGGGTTCTATTCCCACCTCAGCCACCCTGGAAGTGTTTTTCCGTGATTTCCCCAATGCTAGTTCATGCGAATGCCGGTAAGGTTCCTAAATTAAGACCACTGCCATCTTCTTCCCAATCCTCTTCTAAATTACAACTTCTTACACTAATACAGTTATCACATTAACACAGGTCATTAGACAAATTCCACACAACCCCATGTTCACGGGGCTACGTTACTACGATGTCGAAAAGCCCCTAAATGCATCAACAACAACTCCATTAAGCATGGAAAGAAAAATAGTGCCCTACTTATATCTAACAACCTTCAAAATAATCTACCAGGTCTTCCACACATCTTTGACAACGAAGAGGAAGGTGCTGAACACCATAGGATATGTGCTATTCCTCGATGTGTACCAAACCAAAAACCAAACCCCGTGGCACTACAGCCCTTGGAGAGCCTGGGCCTACCAAGCGACTACTGCCAAGCAATTTGTCCTGCAGATTATGGGGTGACGCGTGGTCAGCGCGTCGGATCCCCTCAGCCGTTAATCTTGGTCTCCGTGACTGGGGCACTTTCCCACTGTCAGACAGCAACTCGATTATCCTCACGAGGCTTAGTGCACCCCGTTCCTGGCCTTACGTCAAGTTATAAAATTCCTGTTGGAGCCGGGAATCGAACCCAGTGCCTTCGGGTGCGATGCAGACCTGCTACCCCAACACCACTTCTCGTCAGAACGCTGTTACAGTGTCATCATTGCTTACAATCTGCTTACCACGCGGTGGCTTCTTCACATGTGGAATGACATCAAAGTCACTTGGACATTGAACAGGAAAGTAGGGAGTATGTTCCATGAAATCTCACCCATCCCCCACCGCTGCACAGCCTTCCCGACAGGAGCTGCAGTGAGAGATGTGACGCTAACAATGAAGGTTTTAGCATTGTTCCGAAGTGCTAAACGTTTCCTCCGAATTGTATGAGCCAGTGGTTTAGTTGGACTGGAACGGGCCGGAACGCAGTTCCGGAAAATATCTTCCCGCTTTAGAATGACGTAAAAATTTTACAATCAGTAAGAAAATCGTTTATAATCTATAAATAGCGCTGAAACGTCACGGGTGTACTCTAGCGGACTAATATCGAACCTTGCGGTTTTATGTTCATAAAATACGGTCGCTTTTACACTCCTGGGCGTTTTTCTGGTTTTCCAAGGTTGGCTACACTGCTATTGGATACGGAGAGCGGGAAGTGAGCACAACAACTTTCTTCCGCTCGTTATATTTGTGTGAATCCAAGTTTTATTTTATGTTTTGCTCGATGTGTTGCTGTGAAGCTGATATTACGGAATCTCTCTGCAGTTAATGAACATCAGTAGCCCCGTAGTACCTTTCAAGTTTTCCAGTGACTGTGAAAGTGAGTTGTGAGTCACAACTTGTGACAATGAGTTTACTTAAGTGGCTGGGTTCAAAAAAAACGTGCTGGGGATGAAGATGAAGAATCAAAGAATACTAAAAAGGTGTGTGATGGCTCAAGTAAAAACGAAACTGAATCGAGTTCCGAGAACATTAGTTTCATTAAAGACGTGAGTATAGAGATAGACCCTGGGTTAAATGTTGCTGAAACGTGTGATGCAGATTCAAGGGAGAATCTAGGTTATGGTTCTACACCTTCTACCATCGACTGTGAAATTCAAGGACCCACCTACCGAAAACAAGATTTTCCAGACTGTTGGAACGAGTCTCAGTACCGCTACTTTTTGTCAGAATGAGTGGTTATTTGCAGGAAATAAAAATTTAGGCTGCAATATATGTAAAGAGGAAAGTAAATTAGGATTAGGAGTTTCTAAAGGGGCAGGACTTAAGCTAATGAAAGTATGGGTAGAATGCAAGGTTCATCCCAACGGCAATAATATTAATCAACAACAAACAAGCCTTAGGAAAAAAATATTTGAGCACAAAAATTCAGAATCTCACAAAAAAGCTATGTTACAAAAATCAGAATCCAATAAAAAGATATTTGAAAGTTGCTTGGACACTATGAATGCCATACACCTAAAAACCACCGTTCGGTTGGAAACTGTTCAAGATGATGATGATGATACTCAATTGCGAAAAGAAATAGACCCTTCGTAGACCTACAGGCTTATGTTGAACTTCAACAATTAAATGGTTTAGATGTGGGACGAGTTCTTCATACAAATTTTAGTTGTGCTAATATTATTGAACACATTTCACAGGAAATGAGAAATAAAATAGCAAAATCTATAACAGAAAATCAGAGGAAAATCAGTATTATGATTGACGAATCAACAACAGTTAGTGTAAAATCTGTGTTAGTATTATGTTTGAGATGTGCTCTTTCAGATAACTCTGAAGTTGTGTCCTTTTTCTGGGACATGATAGAACTTGAATCAACTACCAGCAGATGTTATTACTCGAGAGATATTGAAGAATCATTCTTCATATGGGATGAATGAAAACTTTCTGGCAGAACATTTAGTTGGTCTAGCATGTGATGGGGCCTCTGTAATGGTAGGTAGAAAAAATGGAGTTGGAGCACAGTTTTTAAAGTTATTTCCAGATATAATAATCTGGCACTGTTAAAACCATCGCTTGGAATTGGCCGTTTCTGATACAAGGAATGAAGTTACAGGTGTTAACCATTTCCATTCTTTCTGTGACAAATTGTATTCTTTATACAGCATGTCGCCCAAAAATCAAAGGGAACTCAACATTTGTGCTGCTTCACTGGAACAAAGAGTTAAGAAGATTGGTAAAATATTTACAATAAGATGGGTAGATTCAAGCCAGAGTATTGTAAAAGCTGTCTGGGATAACTACAGTGCTCTATTAAAACATTTTAGTGAGGCCAAAACTGACCACCAGAGAGACTCCACAGAAAGGGCAAAATTCCAAGGTCTAGAAAATATGTTAACTTGTGTAGAATTTCTAGAAAATATTGCAATTATGTATGATGCTCTTGTTGAGTTAGCTGATTTGTCATTAGAGTTGCAGAAAGGAGAGACAAGTCTGACAGAGGCTCAAAATGCAATCAAGCGCACTATAAAAGTGTTTGAATCTATGTGTAACTCAGCTTCTGGAGAATACTACAGAACAGTTCTTAAAGCAGCAGAAAACAAAAAGTTTAGAAACATAGGATTACATGATTCTAAAAAAGTTGTAAAAATTGACAGAAAGCAGTTTTTGAGAAGTCTTGTGAACAATTTAAATAACAGGCTTATGGAAAATGTGTCCACATCATCTCATCTTGGTTCCAGCTCTAGTCAGCAGAGACATGAGAGAATGACAAAAGTTATCAGTGATTCAAAGGTACTATACAAAAATAATTGGCCCTCCACTTCTACTTTGGATATCTGCTATGGTGATGAGAGTGTCGGCAACCTTTGTGACTATTTCCACATGTCAGACAAGAGGAGGTACATTAATGCTTTTAGAAAGTATGTCGAGACCAAGGAAATTCCAGTGGAGCTGATGCCTTTAATCAAGACTGTACAGACCATTCCCATCTCTTCAGCAGAAGCTGAAAGAGCTTTCACTACCAAGAATGAGATCCACACCGAAAAGAGAAATAGGCTGCTGGTTGAAAGATCAAGCGGACTTATTTTCATAAGCAGCGTAGGACCTCCTGTGCATTTATTTAACCCACAACCATATGTCAAGTCATGGCTACGAAAGGGGAGACGTTCAGCAGATGAAACAACTTGTCGGAAACACGAGGCCGCTGATTTTGACACCCAATACGAGTCCATTTGGAAATTGCTGAATTAATAAGATGACTTCCTGTAAATATTTTTTTCCAACTAAATCACTGTGTACGACGAAGAATGTACATCAGAAATGATCTGTAATATGACCACCATTCACCTTTACTTACATCCATCATGGGGAAGGGCCTGTAGCATTTGGAATCAACTAGCCAGCAACGCGCACTGACGCAAGCTGGTGGTGGCATTCCGTACTGTGGAAAGGTTTTCAAACGAGCGTATTGAACAAACCCCATTTCGTCTATTTTGGAGGATATAACATACTTGCCATGACACATGTTTTTTTTTGAATGGCATTTAGTGCCGGGAATGTCCGAGGACATGTTCGGCTTGGCAGAGTTTGCAGATGCTTTTATCCGGACACCCATGGGGTGAGCTACAAGTACCGTAGCGTGTGGAGTGTTGTCTGGGGAGGAGAGTGTGAATGTAAGGACGAAGAATTGGAACGTAGCGGCTGTGGCCTATAGTTAGGGACCAAACCCGGCATTTGCCTGGAAGGAAGATGGGAAACCACAGAAAACCATGTTAAGGTTGCCGGTGGGGCGATTCGAACCTCCTCGCCCCCCGGATGTGAGCGACTGCCTGCAGCATCTCGTAACGACCACGGCTAACTCACCCGGTACACACATATGAAATGACATCTGTAGATACAGCCTCTTTAATTATATATATTTGTTCGCCTCGTTGCGTAGTGGCTAGTATTCTTGGCTGTCACCATGGAGGCCTGGGTTTGATTCCCGGCACTGCCAAAAAGTATAATTCTGGTCTGAGGGCTGGAACGGGGTACACTCAGCCTTCTCGAGAGGCAAAACTGAGAAGACGCAGGTGCGATTTCTACCTCAGTCATCTTGGAAGTAGTTTTCCGTGATTTCCCACTTCTACTCCAGGCTAATGCCACGATGGATCCTAACTTAAGGCCACGGCCCCGCTTTCTATCCAAATCCTTCCTTGTTTACAAGTACACGCACTGATACAGACACCCCAGCGACACAGGTTATCAGGCATTTTCTATACACGTCCAAATACGTGGCGCTACATATCCCGATGTCGCAAAGCCCCTAAGGAATAGACAACATCAAACAGGCTCTGACTTTCATGCAGCAGTCTTCATTATTACATAGTTTAACTTCTCCCTTCACCAGCACAGTATCTATTGCAGTCAGCCATATTCTGTGAGACTAGGTAGCTGCACCATCTCTCCAACCGTTGGGGATAGTTGAAGCGTGGTCATTGCGTCGGGTCCCCGCAGCCACATACTGTATCTTGGTTTCAGAGGTTGGAGAGGTGCCAGACAGCTACTGAATTGCCCTCACGAGGCTGAGTGCACCCCATTTCAGCCCTCACGTCAGTTTCTAAGACACCTGACGGAGCCGAGACTTAAACCCCTACCTCCGGGGCGACAACCAACAGTGAAGTGATTTAAATTTGTTCATCATGCAGGCGAATTCAGAGGATGATGAAGGAAAAATCATGCTTTTAGTAGAGGAAGTAGTGTGTCCGTGAGTGTTTTCTCATCATTTCCTACTCTCTCCCTCAAATTTGCGACATCTAAACCACACCAGTGGGAGTGATGAAGAATAAACAATCTTTCTTAAAAAAAAACACATTTATTTTTCATAGATACCAGGGTGTGTATATCTGCATGTTTTTAGTCACAACTAGTATGTCGACAAAGTTTTCATGAATGTGATCTTATTAGGTAAAGTGTACGACAGGAACATTTCAAAAACAGTGCACCATCTATCCTGAATTTGCCAAATTAGACTTTTATATTGACAATGTACTATTCAATAAAGTTATAATGACAAAATCCAACAAATATGTAGTCTCGCATAAAAGGCTTTATCTACAGAAGGCGCAAGATTAACGATACCATACATTCAAGATGGTGGATGGGTGTACATCCCCAATGTTCAAATCAATTCCTTTTTGAAAAACAGTGGAATTACTACGAGTCTTAGTAAATGGGAAAGTCACATATAGGATAAAACTGTTAAAGTTCATCACAAGAACATTCAGGTATGCTACATGATAAGGACAAAGAGTTATAACTATACCCATACAATGAGGAGAAAGTAGTCTATATGTTCTTTAGTGAACATCTTGTTGAACTATTAAGGGGAGGTGGACGTCACCACAGGGAAATTCTCGTTAAATATTATACGTATTAAACTCATTATATCTAATTCAATTTTTACAGTACAACTTCTAAATTCTCAGATTCTGTTAACTAGCAATTCCCCTTAATTGTAAGCTGATCTAAAGTCCTATATATTTATGGAGAGTGAAGTAATTCTATGTTGAAAATAATATGTGGTATCTTTCTTTTAGTCTACATCCTGAATTTCAATTACACTTTTCTCACTAACAACTGCAGTTTAGCAAATTAAATTTCAAAAGAGTGTTTAAAAGGCTTGGTTTGATATAATAGACTTAAAACTTTAAATTGAAATGCTTTTCTGTTTTTTACAGCCATTTTAAATTCTGGTCTCTGAAAATTGAAGAAATTTTATTAAATTGTTCAACCCCTATGTGTAACTAAATAACAAAAGTATGATTTTCCTTAGTCTATTTTACACATAAACATTCACACAAATAATATGGAAAATAACAGCTGTATATCTTCAATAGTTTCTGATAAAAGTGCACCTTAATCTAAAAAAATGCATTTTTAGAAAATTTGTTTAAAGTTTATCATGAACCTTACTTGTTCTCAGAACATTCCTGGGCCATATTTAACCGGATGAATATATATATATATATATATATATATATATATATATATCATTTTATGGCTCACAAATATTAGTAAAGGGATGAATAGTAATGCGTAAAATACCTCAGGTATAAATTAGGGAAGTGGAAAGAGAAAATTAATAATAAAATTTTAGAATAATTTAAGATATGTCTATATCCAACAATTGGGAATTTATATTATTTACAGATTATGGTTATGTTAATTTGAATTGAATTTGGAAGGCGATCTAAATGAACAATTATGTTGAATGAAGATTTTAAATATAATAATATTATAATTACTTTGGGTGTTCTGTCCGAACTTCTACGTAAATATTGTGGTGGAGAAGATGGTGTTCAAGTTGTTGAAAATAATTGACAGCAAACGCATTGAAGCTGCAGAAAATGACATTTTACAGCCAACTAAACAGGTTAGGGTGAACAAAAGGATTCAGAAGAAGAAGGAGATTGAGAAATGTCCAAGCTTTCGCTTTGATGCACTACTTCTTGTGTTACTGTCTTGGTTAGAATTAGGCCTAACCTCGTTTACAGATGTAGGCAGGATTTACTCTCTACATTGACGTACATATTGCCAAAAAACTTCATTATCCTGCCCATATTCCCTTATAAAACTAGCTCAAGAAAATAAACTCCTTCAAACAGACTATTAGAAACTCACACGTGACAAAATGTAAACAAGCAATAAGAATACGTCATGACAGTCCAAAGAAATCCTGTAGTGAAGAGAACAAACTAGTAGAGCGTTCACACCATCCTCCACAACCAGAGAGGTAAAAAGGAAAGATATTCAAAGTGGTATCAATTCAAATAAACTGGTAGCATTTATTAGTAGCTGAGAGTAGGCGTGGCACATGAGCGCCATTTTTAATTCTCCTGATTTAAAGGGCTGACTGTTGGCACATCATGATAAAAGTTATCATAACATGTTCAGAAAACCTTAAGGTATTAAATAATGTAATAAAAGGAAATTTAAAATTTTGAAGCTATATGTAGTCCATTGACAAAGTGCAAAAGGAAACAAGCAATTGTGATTTATCTAAGTGTGACTTACGATCATTTACAACCAGAGTCCTGAAATATATATATACTATTTTCTTCTGCTAGATTTTTCCCAAAAAGCGGATGTCCCAGATACATGATGGCACGATGAACCGTATTTTATTACATGATTTGTTTTAGTATAGTGAATATGTGTGTTAATGCATTGTTATAACGAGCTGCGGTGGTCCAGTCCCAGCTCATTATGACGTGAGGATTCATTGTTCAGGAGATTCCAAATTGGTATCCTAGGGGTTACAGTGTGATTGTTGAATAGTATCGAGTGAACAATACCTGAATAAGCGCGTTAGTACACTGCCATGCTGTGAAGTCAGGCGTACTGAAGTGTGTAAGTGATGAATTGAGAAGTACCTGAGCGTAACAACTGATGTAGCAAGTGGAATAACAAGACAAGGGTGAATCGGAGGTGACGAGCAGGACAATTAGAACCTCGAGTAGTAATTAGTGCTTGATTGCGGGAAGCGCCGGTGAGAGAAGAGACACCCAGATCGTGGTGACCGAAGTTAGGCAATTAACAGTATCATTAGATTTGATGGAGAAGATCGACTTAATGATGACAATGGCACTTCAGTCGAAAAGGATTTGGGAAATTTTCTGTATTGAAAGAGGCTATGAAGTGTGGTGAGTAGAAAGAAAGGAGTGACATGGAATGTATCACATCGTGGTTTGAAGCAATTCTCTACAGTGATTGCCTAGTTGATATTCCAAATGTAGCAACTATCAGTCGCACAAGGCAATAATGATGCTTGTGATAACGATGATGATGATCATCATCATCATAATAGAGGCTAAATTTGTAGGTCACCTGAAACCATGCTCTGTAATGTCATCCACAGGATCAGTAATGCTCTATTCTTCGTGGTTCAACTTGGAGAGCACGATGTTTGTAGGAATGTGATATCTATTTTTGAGACCTGTGGTGGTTTTTTCTTCCCCGGTTTAAAAATACATATACTGAATATTGTACTTTTATTTTCTTCTTCCTGTTTTAATTTTCTTGTTTCGTTTGTTTTCGGAAGGTTTTAAATGCGTCACACACACCCATCACCTGAGTCATGAGATTTAACCTTCGTAGATTCAAATTGCCTACATCCCAGCCGAGAATCGAACCCCGGACCCTTTGCCTAAGGATAATCACATAAATCAATCAAAGAATAACTTTTCAGTTTGCTAACACTGATATTTCCTCATTTAGATCAGGCGGGAAACATAAAATTCTACTTAAAAATTACGTACGATTAATAAATTGCACTGACTACACTTGGGGAATCGTAGGGGTTTTTGTGAGATGGCATGTTTCAATTCTCAAGCAAACATCTTCAGTTATGATATTGAGGCTCAGTATATGATGTTAGAGAAGATGATTAGTTATGAGTTTCAATTTATTCTTGTTACTGATTTAAAACTTGCCAAAGGAATTACTTTAATTACTATCAAAGATGAAAGTTCTTTTTATTACAATACATGAGAAATTTTGGACTAGCTACTCACATATGATGTTCACAATGTCTCCCTAGGTATTTTGTAAGCACCTCCGGAATATCTCCTGGAGCTTATGGCACGAATATGTCACCAGATCTGCAGCACAATACCAAATTTAGTCGTGAAGGAACAATGAATTAAAACATTCGAACAACCAATGAATTTAGACATTCATAATACCGTAGCTTTAATTTGATGTGGAGGTGCACCATTGCTCTGGGAGGAGCTATTAATATTTCTGTATTCTCTATTATTTTGTACAAAAATGAAGATTCAAAAAAATGAAAGTTGAAGGCTCTTAACTACAATCAGCCAACCGACAGCACAAAGCACATCCATGTTTAACCACAAACATTGACATGGGTGACTGGCTTGACTTTCGTACCGTAAATTTCTCTTGACTGCTTGTCAATTTAACCGCGACCACCAGCGCTGTTGTGAAATCGAAACCATGGTGTGTCGAATGAGCGAGTGGTTCGTTGGCATGCAGGCGGCTATGAACACAGTAATTGTGTAGATTTTATGATGCCTGTTGCTGTGAAAAGATTATAGCATTTAATTCGATACGAAGGTGACAAAGAATAGCATTTATCTTTATTGGGCATAGCGAAGTTTCTCTTTTATCTTCAGCATTATACTACAGATTGATTATTAGAGACTAAGATTCAAAGTGTCCAAGAAGAGTAAACCTGCTCCCTACGTATTGGTGAAGTTTATATGACAATGTCTATCCAATGATACTGTAGAAATATAAATTGAGCGTTGACCTCAGAACTCCAAGTTAGGGGGTTCGAACATGGCACAGCATATTGCAAAATGTGGGTATTTAAATCAAACAGTCTCATGTCGGTAGATGTAAGTACATCGGCAAGTTAGAACTCTTATCTAGGGCACAATTCCAGTCTCTCGTTTCTCTAAGGCCACAGCGATTAGAAAAGACCTGAAATGTGAAATCTGACCATTGGAACACTATCAACAGAATTAAACAACAACAATCGAGTTTCAGCCTTCGTTACAGTTGTGGCATAATTGCGCCCGTCCTCATCAAGAGTAATTAGTAATGACCTATTATTATTATTATTACTGGTCTAAGTAGTGAAACCACTCTTTAGTGCAAGTTACTGCTACTATTAAGCAAGGCTGATAGTCATATCGCTTGAGGCAAATATTTTATGTACTTAGGAGAGGAAGCCTTGGCTAATATTGTGCCGCTTCATAAACAGAAACTTTCCAATGAGGTATTCATCTCCGGTTCATATTTAACTAACCTTATCATGGCCAACTAGATGTTTGTCACTGGTTTACAATAACAAGTAATTTCTAAGTAATCGAGGTCAGGAAGTGCCCTGTAGACTTTACTGTAATCAACAAGAGTAGTATATAAGATACTGGAATATTATGCTCATTGTCTTTTGTGAATAACATCACTACTACACACAACTGTACCACATTTGAAGGCTTGAGTTGAAATATCTACTTGTGGAAATAAACCTATAATCTTTACTCTTCGACTTCTAATTCTTTCAACGTCTCTTGGTAGGCTCTTGCCAAGGCAGAGCCCTTACCCAACTACTCTTTCGAAAACTCATAACATCCAAAATTAAATCGAGTGTCTCGACTGGCTACGCGACACAGTGTCGGAAGCCATTTTTCAGTGTTTACTTAATTATAGAAATTAATACTTTTCAGACGGTCTACGTGATGGTACCCAATTGTAATGGGTGTTTCCCTAAACCTATAAAAGTCTACACAAGATTTATAAATTCACTTGGATGACAAGTTTCGATCGTCAAGCGATCATCATAGGATCCTTTACACTTAGGCTATTACATCTTCTTCTACAAGTATGTGGTTGACAGTATTTACAATATATACATTTATTTAGTTACAGAAAATATTAGAATCTTGTGCAGCTTATGAAAATTTGTTAGTTATATGTGATTATTTGATAATACACTGTTAGCAGATAATGACATTCAAATTTGCTAGTTTAGTGTAATATCTGTGATTGCAAGTGAATGGTTAGTTTGGAATTTGATATGAACATAAGCTTATTGTTTGAGCGGTGTGGGATCCATTCTCATGCAACTGCTACCACTTCCACAGTCTACACTAAACAGGAAGAGATGTCTTTGTGCAGGCTACTGCTCGTTATCTATTTCCTCTACTTAGGCTTTTACCGAATTCATACCTGTATATGTTCATCTCACTATGCACCATATTGTGCTGGCCAATTCTAGACTTTCCTGAATATGGTGTGTGTTACAGAATTATGACCATCTTCAACTATTAAAGATCAGTTTTCATTCATGCGTTATCTCATGTACATTTTTTTTAGGCTTAAAGAAACACGAATTACAAATAAGTTTAATCGCGTTTACCGAAAGAATAGCATGCATTTAGATTTCAGCCTTCGATTGTGATAAAGATGTTATGGCTAGGGCTGAACACCAATCCTCACGAGAATTCTAGAATTGTAAAAAAGTGTGATATGTTGAGTATTATAGCGAACAAAATTTTAAATCTTAAGCTCGTTTGGCTGTTCCTCTTGTTTCCGAAACACTCAAAGCAATATTTACGCAGCGCGGAAAGAGGAAATTAATTTCGCACTGGCACATCCGAAGACACCACTGAACAGTCCATCCTATGAATGTGGGCCTCCCTGAAGAAGAGGGACAAGAGAAGCCCCTTGTCGTCCTGCAAAGCCGTCGCTGAAATGTTGTCGGTAGGGTTGAACAATGGGCTCGAGGATTCTGTCCCGGTATTATGAACCCTCTACGAAAATGAGTGGCGTCTAACATCCATGCATAATGTGCCCACAAACATGACGGATCCGCCTCCGTGTTGGGCATGGGGAATGGCGTACAGAACTCGTTTGGCGTTACCATGCCATCTACGAATCCTCCTCCTCCGACGATTATTCGGTGTCAGATACATTTGGCAGATGTTCGTGAAGACGACCCCCACCATTCTGTCAGAGTCTGGTCCAAGTGCTCTCTTACTTATCTCAACCAGGCGCCACGGAGTCGGGGTGTACGTGCAGGTGATCGCCAAGAAAAGTTTGAGTGTAAGTGACGATTTCTGATTGGCTGCATAGACACAGCTCTACCAGTTGCCTGTCGTAACACATCACGTAGTTCATTTTGTGATTGCTTTCTGATTCCTGCAAGTCCAGATGAGCACATAACGGTCTTCAGCTGTTGTTGTTGACCACGGAGGACCACTGCGAGGACGATCTTCAACACATTGAGTCACACGATAGCGGCTGTATGTCCTGATAACGACGTTTTATGGTGTACACCAACCAGGCCGGCTAATGCCCTCACGTAGTCCTTGCTGACGCAACGAACCGTCGAGGCATGTTTGCATACTGCATTGGAGTGGAATGAGCTCTTGTCTTGTGTGTCCGCATGTGGCTGTAACAGCGCACTCTTCTGGACTGTTCTGAGACTGAGTGTATTCCATCCACATCCACTAACAGGTGGCGTATACGTCATTCGGAGGGATTTCTTTTATCATACATCAACTTGTCAAGGAATCATTCTTCGTGATCCTAAAAAATACAGGTTGCGCAACATATTTTTAGGTGTATACTTACCAAAATGTTCACCGAATGTAAATGAATTGACTGACAAAATTTGTAAAAGTTCTATTGTTTCATTGTTTTAATTATTGTGTGCGTATACTTTGATTGAGGCCGGCCCCGTGGTGTTGGGGCACCGTGCCTGCCTCTCACCCGGAGGCCCCGGGTTCGATTCCCGGCTCCGTCAGGGAATTTAAAACTGACGTGAGGGTTGGAACGGGGTGCACGCAGCCTCGTGAGGACAATTGAGTAGCTGTCTGACAGTGAGGCAGCGCCCCGATCACGAAAACCAAGATTAACGGCCGAGGGGACCCGATGCGCTGATCACGCTTCACCCCAATATCTGCAGGTAAAATGGCTGGGCAGCGCCAGCGGTCGCTTGGTCGGCCTAGGTCCTTCATGGGCTGTCTAGTCCCAGGGGTTATTCCTTGATTGTGTTAACACTATCTGTTTCAAATATTTGTTTAAATTATATTGCAGTGTGTGATAAACCCTTTTATGGATATGCTAAACCTTATTTGTTGAAATAATCAAATAGAAATTTGACATTTTACTAAAACTGAAATATCATGGGAAGTATATGCGCTACGACAACGTTTGCAGTCTTAAAATGTAATGCACATCACGCATTATCGATTGACCTCCAACTTACTTGATTCTGACATCCGTGTATTGAAATAATAGCGAATATTCATTTCTTCAAAGTCAAGCCGATATAGAAGTTCCACTTCTAACTGGCAGATGGTACACAGCGCCTCAATGACGTAATGGCAGTCTACTTGCTGAATCCCAGCTAAATACTTACAAATATACCTAAGAGTATATAATCATACTAACAGTACAGCTATTATAGACAGATTTCGTACGACATTTTCAAAGGTATAGGCAAAGGCAACATTAGGTACCGTATCAGAAGCATATGCATGCAATGAAGACCCTTTTCATAGCATTGCTATTAGCGTGTGATGGTGGTCGATCAGTCTATGGTGGTCCTTGACACACATTAATGAAATTTTGGTGGTTCGTATCCCACCACAGTACCCCTTTTTGCATGCGAATTTTTGTTAAATTTCTATGCTTGGTATTTCATTACAAGCTATTTAATTATAATATACAAACACCTGTACGCGTTTATATACAGTACTAGCAACCCGCCTCGGCTTCGCCCGGGAACAGCTATGAATGCATTACGTGATAAGCACCTTTTTTTTTTTCGATGTCATTGAACTACGACCTATATCTGTTTTACTATCAGCATGATGGGTTAAAATCACTGACTGGACTATTAATTCTATTATCCTGGAGCAGCATGTGCAACGAATTCTTGTCAGACGTAATTTAAGGGTGGAGAGGTGCATGAAACTCAAACCCCCCTTCCGTCCAATCTAAAATCACTTATAGTAGGCGATGTATTGAAGATAGAGATATGCCCTCCCGGCATTTTTCGTAGAATTTTTCATGCTGAACAATTCTTACACTCATAGTACATTGATATTTTAACGGTTTGGCCAGCGTAAGCTTAAAGAGCACACAGAAGCCAGGGTTTTCTTTCGACTTTTTCACCGAAATCGTTACTGATTGGCTTCCTTTGATCACAAATAAATTATTTTCTACAAAAACCTTCCTGGAGATATCCTTTACAGAATGGTGAAAACCACATCAAATTCCATCTAGTGGTTCTCGAGATTACCCATGACATCCAAGAATCGGGGATTTTGTTTTATACTTAGAAGAGATTATACGCCAATCAGTAGCCTATAATTTAATATAATATAATCCCCCTTCCGTCCAATATTAAATTGACTGTGAATTTTGCGGAACTAAAAGTTCACAGGCGAAATGAGAGTTGCACTTCCAGAGAATGGCGAGGTGAATGAAACTCAAATCCCCCTTCCGTTCAATATTAACTTGACTGTGTTTCACAGGCGAAATGAAGAAAACCTGAGTTGCACTTCCAGAGAAACTCCAAACACAACCACTTTTCTCAGAAGTCTTAACTCAACACGACTCAACGGTTTGCTGCTGGCTGTAGCTGGGGCAATAGGTTCACCCACCAGCTAGGCTGTAACAGGGATGATATACTCGCCCTTAGCTATCTCGTAAACTGTCGCCTCACAAGTCAGTAGTTGAATGGACATGGTTGAAACAAATTAAAATGTAAAAACACTTATAGTGGACGATGTATTGAAGATAGACATATGCTCTCCCGGACTTTTTTGTGTAATTTTTCATGCTGAACAATTCTTACACTCATAGTATTTAGATATTTTTAACGGTTTGCCCAGCGTACGCTTACAAAGGGCTCGGACGCCAGGTTTTTTTCGACTTTTCCACTGAAATCGTTACTGCTCGGCTTCCTTTGATCATAAATAAATTACGTTCTACAGAAATCATCCTCGAGATATCCTTTGCAAAATGGTGAAAACCGCTTCAATATACATCCAGTGGTTCTTGAGTTTACCCGTAACATCCAAGAATCGGGGACATTGTTTTATACTAAGTAGAGAATAGGAATCACGTGTGTTCTACATTCTTGGTTCCTGCCCACTGCGCTTCGCCTATCAAATGGCCTCTTCTTATTTATTAATATATGTTGTTGTTGATTCATTTAGAGGCTTTGCGACATCGTGGTCATCCCTGTTTACTTGGGTATGTATATAATTTGTCTGATAACCTACGTTGTTGTGATGGCTATATTAGTGTGTGTATTTGTAATTCCAATAACGATTGAGAAGAAAGTTGCCGTGGCCTTAAGTCAGGAACTATCCCAGCATTCTCCAGGAGTAGAAGTGGGGAAACCACGGAATACCATCTCCAAGATGGATGAGGTGGGAATCGAACCAGCCTCTTCTTACTTTTGCCTCACGAGGCTGAGTATTCCCCGTTCCTGCCCTCAGACCAGAATTAAATTTCTTGGCAGATCCGGGAGTGCTAGCCTCTACGCAACGGAGCGGTCTATATTAATATAATTCGAGGAAATCGTATATATTAGAATAATAGGGAAGGAATTTCACCTTTCACTAACACTGAAACATCTTGACAAGTAATTCTGCTACAACTAGGCCTACGTTTGTTAGTTCGAGACATTATGCACGTTACGATGTTTATCCATTGCTTGTTTACGTGATGTGTGTTTTAAAATAATTGCAAATATATCATTGCACCAAGGTCACACTTCACTCTTTACTACAACTGAAATATCTAGAGAAGTAAATGTGCAATGAAGACGTTTGTTGGCTTGAGACACTATGCACGTTTTGCAATAAAATTTGAGCCACAACTTACTTGATTCTATCATCCGTATTTGAAAAAATTGCGAATATTCATTTCACCAAGATCATTCTTCAGGCCAAGGTGTGTGCTGGCAGTAGTGAGCTGAGAAGCTAATGAAGTGCTCTGTAACAAGGATGCGCCCAGGAGTCAGATGGCCTGTTCCACTGCAATATGCAAGTGCTTTGAGGTTGGCTGGCATTTTGTATCTGGATGCGTTCTTAGAGGTTGCTTGTGCTCTCAGCACGATGATTCATACATGACGAGCCGGAGGCGAACTCAATTAGAGATGTTATAACAAGTAGCTTCGTTAAGAACTAAATAGCATTGTTTCCTTAAAATTTAAGATTCAATGATTATTCCTGCAATAAGATCGATTCAGAGTAATATCTTTTTTCTAGGGAATTCCGCTGGTAGCATTGCCAAATTAAGATTTGCTCGAAATATAACTAATATATTTTGGAGTAATACAGCGGTGGATTCTGAGATATTGATAGTCTAAGGCTCAAATGCTCAGGGAGAGTCAATAGGTTGTTGATAGCACTGCTCTTTCTGAGAATGTACGCATATACGGCATATGTTATGCCATATATTATATATTATATATTATGCCATGAAGTAAATTGAGATTCTGTGAATTAGATCAACAAAGGAAATTGTTTTAGTTGGTCTAAGTAAAATATGTTTTTTCCATACTTGGACGTCTCCTCATCATGATGATGTATTTCATTACATGACATTCGATGTTTTACCTCTAATGCAAGACTATAAGCTCAGAAGCCCCAGCTTGAACAGCAAGTTTCAGTCAACAGCATTGTAAACAACAGGCTATAAATCCCAAGTGAAGTGATTTCCACATGCACAAACATTAGAACAGTGCTGTATAAGTGTATTCTCAAGAACCTAGCAATACCAACGGTGTTAATTTTTACTGATGTGCACTCACATTACTTCTCATGAGTAATATGTTCTTTTTCGCCTCATTTCATCCATTCACTCATCATTTTATGTATTTTTTATTATGATATATTTAATTATGCTGGATTTTGCAACTTAATTTATGGCTGAAGAAGGGACCAGTACTAGAGGCCCCGAAACATGTACCATATAATAGCAAGTTTAAAACTTGTTGTAAATAAATGTATTGGCTAGGCGGAACAGTTTCTCCTTTGTTATATAGTGAATCTGTCAATACGGAAAATGAACTTCTTTCAGAGCACAATATATTATAGACACAAAATTTGGCAGAAATCCAGTGCAAGTTACGGAAGTTACATTCAGTTAAACACGAAACCTATAAGCGTACGCAAAATTATTTTGGTAACACTGATATATTGACCTACAGTGTGCGTTTTGCTGAAAATCTATCTGCAAATAGAGTTTCAAACCAATTATATGAACAAACTCTATGATATTGAGTCCAGGGTTCATATGTTCTCAGAATGTTACTAGCCAGTTGGTAGTCCCATGGACTCGGTAAATAGGCATGCTTATGGCTGCTAGGGCACACATTGCACGTGGAAAAATTATGTATAATCCCGTAAATTAGTATGGCAGTTGCTTGGAGTTGACCATTGAACATTATAAGCGTGCATATAACTAAGTCCAAAATATTTTGGCTTTACAGTGTTCTAGGTTTTAAGTTTATCCCTTACACCTAATCAGAGACATTGAATTTGGGGTTCAAAAGACTTGAGATCATTAATACCCAGTTGGTAGCTGTGGTGAGTCTTATAATAAGCAGTCACATCTGCTAAAGCACACATCGCACATACAAACATGGATGCAGTCCATTTGTAGTTATGGACGTTGCATGCAGTAAAACATTGAACATTTCAGCAGGCGTAGAATTATTCTGGCAACACTGCCATGCACGGATTGTTAAAAATTAATCTGAAACTTTACTAGCTACAACTGTGCCAATTTTGTAAAAACTCCATTTCATTTAGTATATATGTTACATGCAGTTAAACATTGGACTAATCAGGACGCACAGAATCATGTTGGCAGCACTATGATATATGGGCTCCTGAAAATCAATCTGAAATATATGAAAAATTTTGACCAATTTTGGAATAGTTCCCATGAATACTTTCTGAGATATCCTACTTAGAGCTCAAATTTCAGTACTTGGTTATTTTCAAATATGGCCTTGAGATGTTCTTGAAGAGACCATCACTCACACCTAATTTGGTTTCGACAGCTGCGGTCGTTTTGAAGTTGATAGTGTGAGACACACGCACAAAGAGAAGGCCAGGCAGGCACACACACAGGGCACACATACATTTGATCTCATAGGTCTACATTTTCATCATTTTTCCAAAATTTGAAATTTAGGTTAAAAGTGAAAGACGACGGTACCGTAGCTGTCTGTTCAGGTCACAAGTATGAAGACATGCGAACAGCAAATATCATATGGAAAGAGGTGCTGCAGGATTGTTGGAATGAAATGAATGCTGCTGAGCAGCACGGGCCTTCTAGTAATTATAACAATATGTCAAAGGAAAGAGAAGTAGACTAAGTAGTATGGAAAGGAAATATAACTTAGAGAGATTTTTTTCAGTTGGTACTGAACGCTCACCTTTACATCCTGCGATGTAAGTAAAAGTAATCTATGCATTTGTGACCAAAGCACAGAGTCTAAATATCAGACTTGGTATAGCAAGGTAACTAACTGGGGATTTACTCAAAATGGAAGTAAACAATTAACAGCAATTTCATGAGGAGTAGGAATAGTATGAATTTATTCAAGAAATGCATTTATTGTTCATGAATACTGGTAAATAATTTGTGAGTCCACGCAAATAAAGGGGGATGACATCAGGTTAGAGTACTCTATATAAGATTACGTCACATAAGCAGGGATTTTCAAGTCATTTCACCGTCCGTAAGGAGCATAATTAGTCTATAACAAAAATAGTTCTATGATTATCATTTGTATAATCATTTACAGTAGTCTCCGTTCTGGGAATAAATCAGTATGTCTGAAATAGTTTCTATTGACTTCAGCTTGAGGCAATTTTGCCCCTTTTGCCTTTTTTGTTACCTCCTCCGTCATCATAATGAACCATTATCACAGTCACCGTCTTGTATCACGTTAAAATCCCCACAAGTGAGCAATCCCACGAGCACACTGCCATGAAGAGAGACAAGCTATATTAGTTTCCCTAACTGCACCATGAGTCCTGCGCTGCGTTTGAAGGACTTCAGCCGTTACATCGCTCTGTGGTGATAAAGATATTTAGCCTAGTTGATGTGGTTCTCCTTAGCTATAGCCGCCTGGCCTTTGCATTAACAATCGTTATCAGGCATCAATGCTTTCGATAGAACTTGTATACTGGGAGTCTTAAAATTAAAATGGAGAGAGTTAAATATGCTATATTTAGACTCCATTGAAATAATGAAAAATCATCTGCGTCTGATTTAGTTACATCCAGTGAAGTGTTATTTTGCTGATAATATAAGAACATTAATGTAAACGGAAATGTTTCGTATGTAATCAACGAATCATTTAATAGAGAAGCGTAGTACGATGTGTTAAGGCTGGAAATCTGATTATATAGCAAACAAAAAATTGCAATTCGTCAGAAAACGCTATCTAAATACAAAATTTGAAACTTTTTTCCCCCAAGGTGAAAATGAATACCACAACCACATCTGACACCGACAGTGCCTTTCAAATTTCAATGAATGTCACCAACTCAAGATGGCGGCTGAAAGAAATATTTCAAAGCTTCTCATTATCCTTGAAGGGATCTATGGCATAGACGCGAAAACTTCTAACTATGGAGTGAAAATTATTATAACATCATTGGCAGATATAATTAGTCTATATTGTTCTCCCCGATATGTGGCTTTCACCAACATGGAATGGTCATAAGAAATAACACCAGGTTTTGTTTGCCTCATAAATGATGAAAGCATCACTTCGATGTTATTCACAATCATTATGCTTTTTGAGTTTGGCAATGTCAATCAAATTACCATAAATACCCTGGCAGGTTAACGATAGCTGTTAGTTTAAAATGTACAAATGGCTGAGCATTTTGATGGTACTGATATCTGCTGTGGCCTGAATAAAACTATTTCGTGTCCTGTCCTAAAACCAGGCTATCAAAAACGGATTCCTTCGTATGATGGCGGATTTTATAGAAGAAGAAATAAAGGAAGTCAGATTGAAATATATTAGACTAAACAGTGCCCAAAAGGTATAGGGTGAGTAAATTCTCAGGACTTGTAATAGAAATGAGAACCTTATGTGGTAGATAGTGGCTCCTTCAAACCACGTAATTGGCAAAGGTCTGACCATTCTGAATCAGCTGTATCGTTTAGGTTATTGCCAAAGATAAAAATTAGTTTGTTGTGTCAGTAACGCTTGATTAACTTGGTTCATTAATTATTACAATTCGTCATCGTAGCCAATTTCATTAAGGATATCAACGTGGGACTGATCACATTGAGTGGTCAGCTCTGGGTGAACTCCAACTGCTTAAAACACATACAGGAAAACCGGAAGAGCACACTTTTTGCACAGGACTCTTTTGATGCATTACCATAATTGGATCTCGAGCACACCTACGCCGTGTAGTCAGAAGTGACGTCGTCCTAGCGGCTCTGCCTCGTTAGAGTTTAGGTACTACAGCAAGGAGGTGAGGGTCGAATATTTGTTGGGCTCTGTAGGGTTTAACAAGGCACTGATTGTCTCTGTTCGTGACTGCTGCAACACTGAAATGATTTATACCATATTATTATTCTCATTTGCTCTAAATTCACTCTACATGATATCAAATCAAAAATGCATGTCCAAGTGCCAAGCTGTTTAAGTAACTCAATGAAGCTGGTTTTATCAGATTGGCACGAAGTGGCTGCCCTGGTGAAGTGGTAAGACGTTAATATTTTCTTATTATTAAGAAAGCTACAAAACTAAATGCATACATTCCCAATGTTAACGCCTCGAGGTGGAGGCCGTATGATATTCTTGAAAAAGCAATGGTAGAGTTAAAAAATTTCACCTCACAAGTTTTGCACAAAACATGAACTAGAAAAGAAAACAACAAAGGGAATTTTGAAACCACTAGTGACTGTAAAGAAAACGTAAATATTTCATCAAGGTTCCAAATAGATAATAAACCCCAAGCCCCGTAGTACCACAGCCCATGAAGAGCATGTGGAAATTTGAAGCCATTCTTTCTTCAGTGTTGCCTATACAAATTGACAATGAAGAGCATGGCTAACCAAGCGACCGCTGCCTAGCCATTCTGCCTACAAATTGCGGGGAGATTCTTGGTCAGCACATTGTGTCCCCTCAGCTGTTAATCTATGATTTTGTGACCGGGGCACTGTCTCACTGTAAGACAGCAGTAGTGAGAAGATAAGGATCCTACCCCACCCCACCCAACTAACGCACTTGCTACTTGACTTTGCCGATATTTGTGGAACCCATAATCGGAGGGAGTCATGTGATGGCTCATATTACTCGGGGTGACACCCCCTTTCCTAAGGAGAACTTGTTATATTTTTAAAGAATTATTTGAAAATGTTTGTTTTGGAAAGTTGGCTATATACCCAAAACTAATAATCGCAGAACGTTATGCAATGGATTAAAGTTCTTTATACACTTTATCGTTAGAACAACACATGTTTTTTTTCTTCAAAAAAGTTGAATTTGGAAAGTAGGCTATATTTCTGAAACTAAGAATTTTACAAAGTAGTGTGTTTGACTTAAACCAAAGGTCCTTACCCCCTCTAGCCCCTAAAACAAGTCCCATGACCCTAGGACAAAAACGTAGCAGTAGTAGAGCAGTGACGGTTTTAAAAAATGGCGTCAGCAGTTTTTAAATTTGCGTATATTTCCCGCGCTATTTTTAGGATTTGGACATATGTGGTGTGGCAAAGGGCCTAACAACACATTTTGAAAATTTCGATTTATTGACTTTTGAATTTAATTTAATATTTATTGTAAGCTTATTCTTTATATAATTGTTGGGGGCGTACAAGAATCTAAACTCAACGAGCATGTCGCCAGCCACGGTGGCTGCACCCTTACATTAGTCAATATTTCGCAAACTATTTAACGGAGAGGGTCATGTAACGGTTCGTTTTGAGAGTTTTTTTTCTTATATTTCCTATGACACACTCATTTACTCAAATAACCCAAAACTGCAAGGTCATCAATTTTGTTTCCCTTGATATGTCGCAAACCGATATTCGTACATGGTGGTGTATTCCTTGGAATACACGTTCAGTTAGTTAGCTCTTGCTGCTCTTTGCTTTTTTTCATTAGTTTCATTTATTTAATTTCGCTCCTTGCAGACACCCTCAGCGACCCTCTGTACTCTATTTGCTCCGTACACGTGCTTAAGTTGTTTATAAGTTTGTTCTAGATGTGTATCTTCTATGGAATCTACCTAGTGGCATCTTGCGGCAACCCGCCGAAGTTCTTCAAACTCCTCGACCTCAACAGTTTTTGGTAGGTTAATACTGAGTATCAACACTACCTAAGGGAAGATGATGAGAGAGAAAAGGAGGTGGGTTTAGGAGTGGAAACAATTTTTAGGCTGAGAGGAAGAGAATCCAAAACAAACCATTAATAAACACCGATATATACCGGAATTCACAGTGCAAGACTTATGAAGTACCTAAATTGAGCGGGGGCTTGCACAAGGCAAGCGGAGAGCGAGGCATGAATTGAGGTTACTGGCAAGCTTTCGCCAAGTGCTCTTTCCCTCCCGAGCAAGTATTCGGGTACTATGGGGAAGAGTGATACTCTAGCAAGGCAAGGTATGTCAAAAGGAAATGATCTAGGCACTTTCCCTTCAAAAGGGTAAGATTTTGGGAAGCCTTTTAGAGAAGTTACCCTAGACAATACGAACACAAGGCCAGCACATAAAAACAAATCACAAGTATCACTTAGAAATCACGACTGAGGTACAGATGTTCTAAATAGACGGATATATCACGCAGCACGCCTACACATGGTCTTGTTCAAGGAAAAATGTCAAACGGTGTACACAAAATGCGATTTATTGATCTAAGAATTAAAGGCTGAGGTAAACCCGAGCCATTTGACATACAATTTGTTTCCATTTGTTTTTAACACTTTTTCCACGAGGTAATGTTTCGAAAACGCTGTTTTTGGAGTTTCTCGAGATAAAACCTGCCTTTTATTGGTTGACCGTTAAAATCCTGCAGTAAATAGATGATTGGCTGTCCAGGTTGACTTGACGAATACAAAATATTTATGTCCCCCAATTCGGGGAGTAGCCCTGGTCGAAGACAGACTTGTATTTGCTGACACGGACATGGTCGCCAATTTTAAGGTGGTGGCGTCTAGGGTCGGCAGTTTTGATGGCATTAAACAGAGTATACAGACGTGGAAAATTCTTTGTGACCAGTTGTGGCTTTGTCCCAATAGTTAGGCGTTTGGTATTATTGTAACGTGACACTATCTCTGGTATTAAGTCTATCCAGCGATAGGATCCCCGTGCCATGAACTCTTTCCACATATTAGTTTTAGTGTGCGATTATACCGCTTGACCACAATAGCTTTCAGATTGCTATACGTGGTATAATGATGAATACCTGAGGATTTTAGAAAACTGGAGAAACCCTCGTTGAAATTTTATCTTCCCTAGTCTGTTTGTAAAACCTTGGGTTGACGTTTGGATTGTTATTTAATACTCTTGAATGCGCTGGTCACCAGAAGACCTGACTGTCGACTCACAGGTTGAACAAAGGCCATTTTGGAAAAGACATAGATGACGGTGAGCATATAGCGTTTACCATCGTAAACGCTTGCATAGGGAGTCGTTTACACTAAATCGGCTTGCCAAAGCTCATCCACACAACGTGAAATAATCTTGAGTCGCTAATAGTTACGCCTGGCAGGGCAGTGCAACTCGTGAGCTATTTCCACTTTGATTGGTAAAGGTTTAAACAATAATTTTAGCATTTGGAAGTTCTCGTTCCATTTCTTGGATTTCCAAATCGTGACCAGTATGACCAGCTTGACGTGAAGCATTCAAGAGCTGTAGCCGCTGGACTAGCTTACTGGGATTGTGCCAGTAGGTTACATCCGCGAGGGGTTCCAATGGTTTAAATGTCACTCCCGAAGCTGAAGGTCGATGAGGAATACTGTCTGAGATTGAAAATAATTTTGAAAAGACAGTTTTATACTTGATAATTTTAATGGCATTGACTATTTCAGATAGTTTATACTCACTTTTGTGCGCACTCTTTTCCATTAAGATGTTTTATATGTCATGAGATCATTATAGGTATAATCATCGGAAAGGCGACTACGTAAACATAAGAACTCTAAAATTCCCGATGTTAATTTATAGGTAACATTTTTAATACTGTAACAATCACATGTTGACCAAACTCGATATTGGAATTACCAATCCAGAAACAATCATGTCGGACTAGTACCTTATTTCAAGGCCAAATGTCCGTGCGTTTGTCTGTGTATATGTCTATCCGGCCGTACCAATTCTCAAACGACGAAACCAAATTGGATCAAATTTGGTACAGAAGTTGCACTAGTGCAAGTTACCTCAGTGACATATTTTGTATCACCACCAACTTAACGAAAACAAAATGGCGTCCACCCAAATGTTCAACGCATAGATTGAAGTACGAAAAGTCCATCATGTGCGTAGCGTGTATAGTTGAAAGTACAAGATCGTCAGCCAAATAATTTCAAGATGGTGGCCATGCCACTCATGCAAACATTATAATCCAAAACCTGATCCAATGAATCAAGGCTCACAGTACTTGGCATTCAAGTATTCTTATATGAGGACCCTCTGCTCAGGCCCGGATCCAGGGGGCGGGCACTGGGGGAAGTGACCCCCCCCCCCCTTTGGCCCGAACCTATCTGTTAAAAAATTAAAGTATGCTGTAAAAACAACACAAAACTGGAGACCGAAACACACGCACTTCACTCACCGACGCCATCTTGGCAGTATGATGTGTGGAGTTCGTTAAGAGAAGGTTTTGTTGCACGTTTAACAAGGAGGTGGTTTCAGTCCGGTATGAATCACTGACGTGTGCTAATCATCTGTAGTGTGTGCGCCTTGTGTGGTAAGGCATTCAGCGAAGGGTTGTTCTTCATGTGAGTGGTTTCTATAACGTTACAGTTTGTACTACTTCACCTCACTAATATTTAGTTCTTGTATACTTGCAAATTACCTTCGGTGTTGTTGGTGAAAGCATTGATTTTTCCTGCGCTGTGTTTGTTTTTAGTGTTTTCAATTTGGTGTGTTAGTGTTAGTAGTGCGTTCATGATACTGAGAAATTTCTTGGAATTTCGGAAGGAACTAACTCTTAACCATGGTAAGTGTACGTGTAAGTGGCTAGTGGCTCCCAAATCTTCTTGTGCATGACCGTGGCAGTAGGCGGGTGTCCCTACAGTACGATTACTACACTATTATGAGATGGACGTTTAATAAATTGGCCTAAAGCGTCATGTCATAGGTATTATTATTATTATTATTGTTATTCAAGTGATTATATCCACAGCACGGGTGCAGTTACGAAAAATGTGAAGTTCTCAATATATTGCATTGCAGTGGATATTACATATTTTAACTGGACAAAGTTCTATATAAGTCAGAAAGCTAACATACCGTAATAGAATTGCAAATTTATAACAACTTGAACGTAAGAATTAAAATAAAACATCGGGTTAAGTCATTTTTTAACTCTTTCAGCGAAAGAAAGTTAACGGCTTTTAAAGCAAAGCAAATCGCTAGAATAAACTTGCATAGTTTTAAGTTTATGTTCATGTAGCCCCAATTCTAATCTTGCAATTTTAGAGTTTAACGGATTATTTAGAAATTTCAATTAAATACCAGAGAAATACAAAAGAAATAGCCAAAATATAAAAATCAAAAAATAAAAATACCAGGATCGTAATTTTTCTCTTTTCACGTTGCCAGGATAGTCGCAGTCGCACCCCTGCTCATCAATCCAAAATAGATTTTTTCTTTGCGTCCCCCCCCCCCCCCTGCAATGATCCGCAAAGAAGAAGTAAAGGAGGGGAGTGATCATCACGGTGGTGACGGTGATTTTCACGGTGGTGAAGATGGTGGTGCAGGTGTCGATGTTGATGCTGGGCCTTCTGGTCGATGTTCTGGTGAAGGATCTTCTTCAGCTACTGTCCAGGATAGGAGTAGGAGTGTGGATTTAGAACAACCTTCTGAAGTTCAGCCCCCAGAACACGCACTTTACGTACAAAATTATGTCGGCCGGTACGCTTGGAAAAGAAAATTCTTGACATCACCAAGTACGAATTACTTACTAATCATTGGACTCCCCCCTCCAATTTTCAATTCCCCTTCTCTAACCGAGGGAACAAAAAGAGGTACATGAACATAAAATATCTTCAGGCACATGACTGGCTGGTATACTCCCCATCGTGCAAAGGTCTTTTAGTGTACCCTGTGCTCTGTTTACCCATGATGGACGAGGCAGCTACCAGATGGCAACCACTTTAGGTAATTTGGCAAGACCCCTCTTAAAAATTTCAAAGACCTAGGTGGCCAAAAAGGTGATTTGGTGACCCATTCTCTTCACCAGTACCACCTACGTGCTGTTCAAGCCGGGAAGGATTTAATTTCAACGTACAAGGATCCTCAACTCGAAATTGCCAACCAAGTTTGCACACAACGATCAAGAATGGTTCAAGAAAATCGTGAAAGACTGAAGCTAATCCTCAAATCCATAATTTTCTGTGGAAGAAATAACATTCCTCTTCGAGGCAGTCAGGACGACGGACGCGTCGAGTTGTCAAATGAAGGTGACTCTGAACTCAATGATAAGACTAAAGGTAGTACATCAAAATCGCAATTTGAAGGCACATTTAGACAACTTCTCAGGTTTCGCGTGGACAGCGGAGACACCGTTTTAGCTGGACATCTGAAGAACTCCAGTGCGAGAGCAACCTACGTAAGCAAGACCACGCAGAACGATCTTATCAACTGCTGCAGCTTAGAGATCTCTGAAGAAATTCTGAAACGAGTGCGTACGGCTGGGTTTTACGCTATTCTATTTGACGAAACTACAGATATAGCAGGCTTGTCTCAGTTAAGCCTGGCGTTACGCTACGTTTATGGTAAGTCCGTCTGAGAAACTTCATTAAATTCGTTAGCGCCTTTGACGAGTTAGGACAGTTAGTTGCGAAGAAAAAGACTAAGAAACCAACTAATTATTTGTCAACACATAGTGACGACGCAGAACTTTCAGAAAACGACGAGGAGGGGGAAGGAGGCAGCCGAAGAAATTCCTCATGAGCTATCCCTAACTGGTGAAGCAGTTGGACAAATAGTACTGAATCGACTTAAGAATCATTACTACCTTAATGTCAAAAAGTGCGTAGGTATAGGCAGTGGTCATGGTGTCGGAAGTTCGCGGGGCAGTTGAAGAGATACAAAAGGAGTCTGAAAACGCCTTAAAGACCTCATGCTACAACCACCGACTTAATAACGCCTTGTCCAAATCAAATAATGTTCCTGAAGTGAAAAAGTCCATGTCAACAATGAATCAAGTGACATCCATTTTTCCACATCCAAAAAGAATGCATGTGTTGATGAATGTTCTAGGATGCTCCCTGAAAACCATTTGCGAAACCATATGGGTGGAACGGCACGACGGTGTCCTTCAGTTTGAAGCAGACCTGCCTGGTATCACACAAGCTCTCTCTGAGATAGCCTCAAGGAAAGACGCCCAGACGACAAACAAAGCTCAGTGCTTGATTTTAGCCTTGCGTGAGCCACAGTTTCTCATTGCTTCCTGTTGCCTTAGTAGCGTTTTATCGTATACGAAGCAGCTGAGCCAGGCGTTACAGGGCGAAGCTTTAGATCTAAGTCAAGGAGCAGAATTGGTCACTTGCTCTATCAGCATATTGACAAAACAAAGAGAAGAAGCAGACAAGAACTTCAATTTCATCTGGAAGAGAGCTTCAGACCTCGCCAAGAAAATCGATATGGATCCTCTGCTTGAACTTACCGTTCCTCGACAACGTAGAAAGCAGCAGCTATACCGTTCATACCATCCAACCAGTACGCCAAGAGACTTCTACCGGCAGTCTATTTACATTTCGATCTTGGATAATGTTATTTCAAATCTGCACAGTCGCTTTCCGCCTGAAAGTTTGGCGGTTTTCTCGCTTCCTCTTCTGTTGCCTGAAAAGATCGTCAAAGGTACTACTGAAGACGAAGACATGGCAGAGCTGTCAGAAGCCTTATGGGAGAGTTTCGACCGAATTCTGCCAATTGAACCTTCCATCGGACAACGTGCTCTCGAAAGTGAAATCACGGTCTGGAAAGCAACTTGCCTGATTAGGTCGAAAAGGATCGGCCAACGGGGGTCAAGGCCGCTCTGGATGCCTGCTTACCGGAAGTATACCCCCTTGTATCTACCCTGCTCAAACTCCTAGCCACTTTGCCTGTAAGCGACGCCACCGTAGAAAGGAGTTTTTCTACCTTGCGCAGAATGAAAACGTGGCTTCGGTCTTCGATGGGATAATCTCGTATGGCTGGTTTAGCCTTGCTAAACATTCATAATGGTATTGACGTCTGTGTGGATAGAGTAATTGACAGGTATGCGAAGTCTCAAAAGCGGAGGGTGGAGTTTATTATCTAGGAACTGGTTTGTGTTCGTTGTTTTTGATATAATTGTTTTAAAAAAATTCAAATTAACATAGTACAAAACTGTAATTACGAGTAATTATGAGTATTTAAACATGTGCAGTTAATACCTAACAAATTATCTTATCTTCTTATATCAAAAGTATATTTCACTTTTAATATGTAGGCAACCCGCACGCCCTTTCTATGGCCCTTTAGCAGTTGCTGGATCCGGGCCTGCCTCTGCTACAAACGTGATGCCTAGCCTATATATGATTGTATATAACGCACAACCACCATCTCGTAATTTTAAATATAAATAACTCTCAACACTTAAAAGCTGCATGAGTATCATTTAAGGGTTCTCACCGATGTTAGTAAATAGATTATCACATTCAGAATAGCGCGTAGAGGCATTCTTAAAATTTCAAATAAATTGGGTACTCGCAGTATCTTAAAGCTACCATAACCACCGGCACTGACATTAGTTATCCTGAGAGTGGGTTTCCCGTAGGTTTTCTCACAGTCCCTCCAGGCAAATGCTGTGATAGTTCTTAACGTCAGACCCGGGGCACCTACTCCATCCCCGTCTCTAATACAGCAACACATTTTCAATCACCACGGAAACACAGGTTATGAGACAACTTCAATACACACCCATGTACACGAGGCTGACAACCACAGATGTCCCAATCCCCCGATATGAATTTGCAAACAGCAATAAACAACGAATCATTGTAAGGATATACGGCCCTATGCCGAAATAAGACATAAGAAGACTGAATATAACATGCTGTGGCCATCTAGAAAAAATATGAACCTTATAAGTGACTTCGTATGACCAAGTGAAAAGACCAGTGATTCCATGTATTCACGATGGCGGACGGGCGTTTTCATAAAATTGAATAACATTAATTCATGATGTCTTAGCACGATTAGCCAAAATTTGGAGTGCTATATAAGAAACCTCGCTAGCATTAACTCACTCATAAGAATATCACACTGAATATAGCATGCAGTGGCCATCTTGAAATTACGAATACAAGAACAAATATCCCGATGTATTTTAAGGATAAAATAACGATGTAATTAGTATAACAGAAGAACAATATATGGACTTTGTATACCCATGGCAAAAGAACAGCGTAGCCATACATTTAGGATGATGGATGATCGTACTATGAAATTGTAACGCTTTTGCTCCACGTTGAGCGCACAAATGTAACGCTTTTGCTGGGGTGAATGATGCTAAACCACAACAAGTCCCACGTTTTGCGGGCATGTGTAACTGTTTTACTAGTGTCCCCACTGTAGGGTGACAAATTAACGTTTATTCTGACTAAGATAAGTTGTATTAATGGGCGCCAAGACCTCAACACTACGTTGAAATCTAAATTTATATTTATAAACACCTAGTTCGGGCAGAACACATTTAAGAATCTTCACACTCAGACCGTGGTATGATTGGATCATCAACCCAACTAACAATTGTATCCGGAGAAGGAATTAGGTCTATATCTAGTGCTACCTAATGAAAGCAAAGATTGCATAGTATATGAAATGAATTTGTTATATATAAACATGAAGTTCCGTGAAGAAATATGCAGCCTACTTTTCATGTCAATGATTATTCTACAGTATATGAACCTATCTAGAATAATGACAAAATTAAGTTGGTAATATCGAAATATCAAATTAGTTCAAAATATACCTGGTATAATGTAGCCTAATAGAGCACTACAGTTGGCAGCCCTGGTGACTGAATATGTTCTTAGTTCCATCTCTTAAGGTACAGAATACAAAATTAGGTTGAAGTCCAATGGACATTACATGCAGTTAGACACTGGATCTATCAGCACGCGTAAAAGCATGTTGCCAACAATACCATGCGTGTGCTGGTCTGAAATAATCTGAAATATTATGATATCTTGTTGTGCCAATTTTGGATGAAATCCATTTGTTAGTATAGAAGCTACATGTATTTTAAAATTGGACATATCAGCAGGCATAGAATCATGTTGGCAGCACTGCCTTGTATTAATTACTCCAAATTAATCTAGAATGTCAGGTGCCATACGTGTGCAAAGTATAGAGCTGTTGGCTTGCATACTTTCTGATATATTGATATTAGGGTAAAAAAATATGGACAGCATTTATTAACAGTTGGCAGCCCTGATTGATCTTAACAATACTTACAGTCATATCTGTTATGGTACACATAGCACATACGAAATTTGGTTGAAATCCAACTGATAGTATAGAAGTTACATGTATTTAAAAATTGGTACTATCAGCAGGCTTATAATCATGTTGGTAGAACTGACGTATATAAGTTACTCGAAATTAATCTAAAATGTCAGAATATACGTGTGCATAGTTTAAAGCTGTTGGCTTGCATACTTTCTGATACATTGGTACTTGGATAAAAAAAATAGAGAGAGCAATTATTAACAGTTGGCAGCCCTGGTGGCTCTTAAGAATATGCTCAATCATATCTGTTTATGTACAGATATTACATAGAAAATTTGGTTGAAATCCAATTGATAGTGTAGAAGTTATATGCATTTAAACATTGGACTTATCAGAAGGCTTAACATAAAATTTGGCAACACTGTCATTGTTGGCCTCCTGGAAATTAAACTGAAATAGTAGTATCTGCATGTGTACCAATTTTGGAATAGCTCCCATGCATACCTTGCGAGATATCCAACATGGAGCTCAAATTTCTAGTGCGTTTTTTCAGCAGTTGGTAGCACTGACATCATTTTCAAATATGGACGTGAGATATTCCGGTGCACATCTCTACGCATACTAAATTTGGTTTTGATTGCTGCAGCCGTTTAGGAGTTGATAGGGGGGGACACACACACAGCCAGACAGACAGACAGGCAGACACACATTTTCCCGGATCGATCTCATAAGTCTACTTTTTCCTCATTTTTGCAAAATGTGAAAAGTTGGCTAAAAACAAGTAGTGGCAAATTTTAATAATGATAATAATAATTTAAAATGGAGCATAATGATTTTAATTTTACCACTGGAAAATTACGAGACGTTGGAGACGGGTGAATTATTGAATTTACTATTATTTCCAACCTAAGAAGTTACTGAAATTCTGATTCTGAGACCATGAAAAGAGAGATTACGTAGTTCTGCGTCAGTCGCGCTTACCATTGGAAATAGCAGTAGCATTTCCCTCGTAGGTGATGAATCAAGAGAGCTTCCATCAGCCTCTTGGACGTCGCCATCTTCTTCGTTTCTTGCGGAGAACGGTGTTAAAATGATGAAGTTAAATGCTTGATAGTGGTGGATCCAAAATCCGTTAGCCACCTACGCTGACTCCCTGTTCACAAGGGCTTGCGTATTTCTCATGACTAATTTGTCAGTTGAGAGTAGCAGTACTGAAATGTTCGCCATCGAACACGAATACGTATTCCGTAGGCTATGCAAAATACAATGTTCAAGTTACTGTCCGAACACAACGGAACCTACGAAACGAGCGTCCACCTCGGAAAAGATTTACAATGTTAATGGTCCCTCTTCACTGCGCGCGCTCACTATATGCACTCACCGGCCGTTCCCCTCCAGTGTACCACCTCCCTGTAGTCCGGTCTCCTCGGATTGGCTGTGACCCCACACGAGAATCCCGTCATTAAGTTCTTTGCAGTCTGTAAATTTTCCGTTCCACTCCAATTCACCTTTTCTTGAAACTGCCAGTTGTAAATGTTCCTCGGTTGCATCATCGCTTCACGACAAGATTATTCCTGTAGACGAATTCCCGATGACTCATCTCTCTCTCCATAAGCCCTTAACTGAATAAAATTCGAAAATCTCCGCAATCATATAATTTACTGTGATAATGTCGATCGGAATAATCCGCTTGATAGTGTTTTCTATAAAATCGAAAACCTATCTGTATAGTTATAACCTTTAAAGAAAAAGCTCCAAAAACATTAATAATAATAATAATAATAAGTTAAATGAAAATTGTCTTGGCTGAACAAGTTGCCGCGTAAACAAACATTGAATGGCTTCATACCCTCAAGAAACACGTTACAAAATCATCAAAATCAATATCTTAGGATCCAATTGCACTATACGCGAAACCATGTAAGAGAGGAGTATCATATGAGAGATCTCGCTTGCATTAGTTATATGACTCTCATATTTCATACAGCTCGCAGCCACAATCTTGAATATATAAGATACTAGCAACCCACCCCGGCTTCGCCCGGGAACAGTCATGAATGCATTACGTGATAGCGTTTTTATTCTCGATGTCAATGAACTACGACCTGCATCCGTTTTACGTCTCAGCATGATGGGTTAAAATCACTGACTGGACTATTAATTATATTATAATGGAGACGCATGTGCAACGAATTCTTGTCAGACGTAATTTAAGAGTGGCGAGGTGCATGAAACTCAAAATCCCCTTCCGTCCACTCTAAAAACTCTTATAGTAGGCGATGTATTGAAGATATAGATATGCCCTCCTGGCATTTTTTTGAACTTTTCATGCTGAACAATTCTTACACTCATAGTATATTGATATTTTAACGGTTTGGCCAGTGTAAGCTTAAAAAGCACACAGACGCCAGGTTTTCTTTCGACTTTTTCACCGAAATCGTTACTGATTGGCTTCCTTTGATCATAAATAAATTATTTTCTACAAAAATCTTCCAGGAGATATCCTTTACAGAATGGTGAAAACCACATCAAAATCCATCCAGTGGTTCTCGAGATTACCCATGACATCCAAGAATCGAGGACTTTGTTTAATACTAAGTAGAGATTTTACGCCAATCAGTATAATTTAATAGAATATAACCCCCCTTCCGTCCAATCCTAAATTGACTGTGAATTTTGCGGAACGAAAAGTTCACAGGCGAAATGATAGTTGCACTTCCAGGGAATGGCGAGGTGAATGAAACTCAAATCCCCCTTCCGTCCAATCTTAACTTGACTGTGTTTCACAGGCGAAATGAAGAAAACCCGAGTTGTACTTCCAGGGAAACTCCAAACACAACCACTCTTCTCAGAATTCTTTACTCAACACGACTCAACGGTTTGCTGCTGGCTGTATCTGGGGGCAATAGGTTCGCCCGCTAGCTAGGCTGCTACAGGGATGATAGACTCGTCCTTAGCCAGCTCGTAAACTGTCGCCTCACAAGTCAGTAGTTGAAAGGACATGGTTGGAAGAAATTAAAACGTAAAAACACTTATAGCGGGCGATGTATTGAAGATAGACATATGCTCTCCCGGACATTTTTGTAGAACTTTTCATGCTGAACAATTCTTACACTCATAGTATTTAGATATTTTTAACGGTTTGCTCAGCGTAAGCTCACAAAGCGCTCGGACGCCAGGTTTTTTTTCGTTATTTCCACTGAAGTCGTTACTGCTCGGCTTTCTTTGATCATAAATAAATTATTTTCTACAGAAATCATGCTCGAGATATCCTTTACATAATGGTGAAAACCGCATCAAAATCCATCCAGTGGTTCTCGAGTTAACCCGTAACATCCAAGAATCGGGGACTTCGTTTTATACTAAGTAGAGATTATCCCACCGTTGGGCGCCCATAGTCTGTGATATTGGGAGGAAATACAGTACTTTACTCACCCAGGTTTGGGTTTTTCCGTGAACAGTGCACGCGACGCAATAGTTTCCGCAATCCCCACTGGTTGCGTGGTGGTGAGGTCGTCCTTGCTTAGGTACCCTTCGCTACTCCATGGTGAGCCGATTTGTCCAAGAGATTAAGTGAGCCAGATTGCGTATGTCTTAGTAAGTTATGCCTTTGTTTACGTATGTGTGTCAAATTTTTGTAATTTTATAATAAATATTCCTTTGTTTTAGTTAATTAAATCTATGGCTATTTGAATCTCAGTAGAGAAGTTTGAGTGCAATATGATTAAAATATTTAAGGTTGTTCATTATGTAATTTTTCAATTTAGTAAATATTGAGAACAATTTAATTTTAATCGATTATTTTTATTTCTTCAAGTTAAAATGACAACAGATAAATGAGATTCCAAGCTTAAGAACTCTTTTAGGCGATATAATGTAAATAAGCATAAATTTCAATTTTTAATCTGACAGATTAGTTGCACCCGACGGTGATATTATTTAGGTGGCACGTGATTGAGGGTCAATTCTCGTTAATCCACTATGTATTGCAGTTACAAAGAGGAAACGCAGCGGATATGTGTTCTCACATAAGAGTCTTTCTCTAGGGGCAGATGACCTCGTAGTTCCGCCCCTTAAAACAACAATAACTAAGTAAGTCTTTCTCTGGTGAAGGCACAAGATCAACGATTACGTACATTGAAGATGGTGGATGGACGTAAGTTACTTTTCTAATGTAATAATAGATTTCTCATGATGCAAAAGCGGAATAACAACGATACTTAGCAAATGAGCAGTCGTGTACTGTATAGAGTACAACTCATCACACTAATATTCAATTATATTGCTTGATAAGGAACACTATACCCATACATTTAAGTGAAAGTAGGTTACATGTTATTCACTGAACATCCTGTTGTTCATACAGTATATTGAATTGTTAATAACTATTCATGTTTCTCAGTTTTATGTACCTTTCCTCAAACTAATATATTTAACTCTATCTATATCTGTATACTCTCATTTGTAATACTGTAATGAATTATTAGTTGTACAATGTGTACGCACATTTTGCATTTTGTATCAAGTATAGTACTCACAATAGCACGCCAATTCTCTCAACAGACCATTGCAAAAACATGACATGTAATTGATAACCAAGCCAGAGTCACAGAATCTACTAAATGAAATCCACACAATTTTACGTCGAGCACAGATTTTTGGAACACAGTAAATTATAAAAGGATTTGGTGGAAGTATGACATTAAACATAGACGGCTCATGACGTAATAATCAATATATACATCACAGGCGCCGTCAAACAACGTTTAATTAAAATAGCTGTTTGCACACATGTTTGACACTCGCAAAGGGACCACCAACCCTGCTCATCTCGAAACCCCACCTGGAACTCCACACACCCGCAGATATACCAGCTACAAACCAAATCCGAAAATACCACTTAGCAATTCCGAGCCTATGATTGGAAGTTGAAATTTTGCATTCAACGTCTAGTAAATAGTCGCGCTTTGCCCTCAGGTAGCAAGCGCAAGACGTGACTGGAGGAGAGGGAACATACATGCGGAAGCATTTCCATACAACTTATGTGTTTCGTTTTAAACTTGGTTGTTATTTACATGCTGGGCGCAAAATACATCCAGCTAACAGTCAATTGTAACTTGTGCTTTGCTCATGATGTCATGTTATGAGTTATTGAGATTGTATAATGTCGTTGAATCAAGGGGAGAGTCTGGAGATAAAAATCAATATTTTGGTGATTTTAGTGGATTCGTTTAGGTCTTGATTAGAAGAACACAATTTTTTTCTTTCTTGTGGCCAAGTTATGATGTTCAATTTAAGCCCTAACTTATATGACTTTTAGATGCTCTGTTTCCTGGTCTGCACAGAGCGGAATATTTCTGCCCCCCCCCCCCCTCTACCCACCCAAACCAAAATATGTCTTTACATGAAATTGAGCTACAAGAATTTGTACGGCAATAGAAGCTGAGTTCCATCTCTTTGCTATCATAAGTTTTGCCCTCCGTTGCTTAGATAAAGTTCATTTAGGCTTACCCACATTATTTATTTCCCTAGAGACAATCTATCGATTGTTAAACCAACCTGTTTTTCAACAACTGGAAGAGGAGAGGAAGAAGAGACATGCCTCCAGAGTCACCAATATTCATGCATATGATGCTAAGTGGAAAAGAAAGGAAACATATGATTATGGAGACCTATAGGTAATGGATCAGGAGGGCAACTTTATCTGAACTTTGTTTTATTTTTAAAGAATGCACCAATTGAATACCATTTCCCTCCTATAATATTGTGCCGAATGTAACAATATTTGTATGGTATGTCTACCAGGAAGCTTGTGTATGGAATTTCTGGTTGCAGGATATTTTCAGGTAGTAGGGATTTATATATCCCAAATGCAATGCCTAACATTACGTAAATGTTGAACCCTTATTGATTTGCCGATGAATAAGTCTTCATGATTCTTCTTATTATTATTACTGATATCCAGGCAGTACATGTTGGAGTTTGACAAAGGGAAGACAGGTAGTGTGTCGCAACTATTGCAACAGAAGTAGCGTGGTAGTTATTCCTGACGATGACCGGGTAAGCCGAGTTCAAGGACAAATTCAGGGTGAACGCGCATCCAAGTCGGCGTCATTATGGGCGTGCCAGAGGTGAAGTTCCAACCGATACACGATTGAATCAGCAAATCAGGAGAGAGGACGCCTAAACCACGCGGAGAGTTGCGTACCTTAAAAAAGGCGCTAAAACACTTGTATGAAGAACCGCCGATGCGATAGGATTCCGCATGAGTCCATTGAGACGTTTGGATGAAAAGAAGAAGATTGATACTAGTCCCAAGTCTGTGAGTTGAAAACTACAGATTATTTTCACAGATTGCCCCCACTCCCACCCTTTCTGTCAGTTTCTAATAAATTGATCGGTGATGAGTAGTTTGAGACACAACTTTATCGGGCTCCGAGGAGCATCGTTCACGCCAGTTTGAGTCACGATTATATCAGGCTCTAGTGAGCATACTTCACGTCTGTTTGGACAAACATTTTATTTGTGCTCTTGGGAGCAGAGTGCACGCTTAGCGGAGGGAGATCTCACGTTGAGATAAGCGCTACGCGGTAGACGTAATTTGAGAGACTTGTTAAAAACCAGTTGCGTGGTGAACGAAGAGTGTAATTTTTTCTGTAAATTTTGTGTTATATTTTGTGTGATGTATATGTGCGTGTGAAGTATGCAAATGCTTAGATAGGGCCAGTTCAACGTTGAGTAATCGCCCAGGACATTATATTTTGAGTGAAAGTCAGCAGCTCATAGCGATTCTAGCTAGGTAGAATAATAACTTTGAACATTTCTTTCCAAGAAGCCACGCCAAGATGTCGTCAGGAAGGTCGATTGGTGGAATGAAGTGCTACGCCTCTACCAGAACGTCGACGATGAACGAGTAGATTTCCAGTGGGGAAATGCCATGGGATGGAGGTTGATTTTCTACAAGCTGCACGGTGATGTACAAACCATTGATTTATTCAATATGTAGCTAAATTAGACGCGGGAACGTTGTAAATATTTTATTCATTGTTTTTCTTGTGTATTTTAGATTTTTGTGCGCCGACACTGTTATATTTAAATGTACGTTGGCACGTGGCCAAAATGTTTGTTTGATTGTATTTTTTCTTATGAGTCATTATTAGTATGCACGGCGCGTGAATTTTGATTTTATTTTTGCGAATGCAAAATTCGTCATGGTCGATAAATGGTGCTTTTATTCAAATTAATTTATGTAGGAAAAGGGGGTAAAAGTTGTTAGATGTTTTACGAACAGTTTTTTATTCATACTAGGTTTGCCGAGCGCAACAAATTAAGATGTCACTGTAGAACACCTTAGTTCTATATTTTTGAGTTTTTTTGAGTCCTTTTCAGGTTCTTTAGTCACGGACTAGATTGGGAGCGCAAGTCGGTGGAAGATATTCTATGTCCTTTATTTCAGGTTTCTGTCAAACCCATACGTGTGATTCTGGTGTGTGTATTGTGTCAAGGTGTGTGTATTGATTCTTCGTGATGAGGGGTAGAATGTGCCTACCGCCCTCAAATATTGTGGTTGTATTTTTTTTATGGAAAGCCAGAGCGCTCTCCGAGGCTACTGTACCTTGTCCAGTGCTGATTCTTGGATTTCCGTGGGAAATGCTAAGATAATTTATTTTGACACACACACGTATATTATGTGCTTCGGGAGCACGCTTCTTCGAAACTCGAGCCATTGCTACGGCAGGTCGAGGTTATTGACACGTGGGTTGACAGATGTGCAGATTCCACTTTGCGCCCGTCTATGTCTGGTGATTCATCGTTTAGGCAGTCCAGCTGACCGACTGACCCCTGTAAGCTGTGTTCAGCAAACCTGTTCTTTTAATGGTCATTGGATCATAATTAAATTGGGAGTTCGCCATGTCCGTTACGAATTACCGCATATCGTATGAAATGAAATATTTTTTTATGATGTAAATGTTGGCTCTGAGCCTAGTGATTTCTGTGACTCATTTCATTTGTTTGTATTGTTAGATTTCGTCTGTTGTGACACCGTTGGGTGTATTTTGTATTTTCTTGTAAAAATGGCAAGCGGCCATATGTGTATTTTTCTTGATTGGTCACGTGTTAATTTACTTGTGTTGATTTGAAAAGTCCTAATTTTAGGCGTTAATGTTGTTTGCTACGGCAGTTCTTTGATTCCAATTTCACGCGGAAATTATTTTTGTTTTATTTAGTGTAGGAAGTGTCAGATTTAGTTTAATTAGTGTTTAGTTGGTTCCTCGTGTCTGTCTAGCTCTAAGACAATGCAGATTCGTCCCCTGAAGGTTTACTGGATGGTAATGAATCTCGCATTAATTTGTACACATCGTAACGCATGTAGAAAAGCCGCACACGCACATGTCATTGCAGTATTTGGGACATTTGGTCCAGATGTTTACGATCTCTCCTGAGATCAGGCCTAGTTTGGCAATTTTATTTAATTCAAGTGGGTGTCATTTGGGAGACCTTGTTTTTTGTTGTTGTAAATAGTGTAAATTTGTTGATCTGTTATTAAATTCATATGTTTTAATCCTGGTATTCACTTTTTCCTGCATGTTATTTTGTTATAAGTTACCCTGCATGTTATAAGAAGCGCTTAACAACAACTTTACGAAATGGACTGTTACACCCCCCGAAACTGAGTCTCATATGCTTCTTTGCAAGGGTTCAATGTAAATATAACATAGAGTATATAAGAATATAAATTCTATACAAAAGAATTGATTGTGTTTTTTAAATATTATTATTTACCGAGTTCCAAATTTGCAATAATATTGCAATTAAACTTCACTAAAATAGGATCAGAGTTTTAAAAATGTCTAATGAAATTGTATTTAAAACTTATTAATAATATATCAAATCTGTTGTGGGGATGCCTTTTTTTTTGTTCAGGTGACATTTCCACAAAGTTTTTCAAAAAGACACGCAATAGGTAGAAATATCACCTTATCTCTAGACTGTCCCATCAAAACGTTGCTGTCGTTTTCATGGTCAGTACTTTCCTCATCCTCATCTTGAATGTGCAGTATAGTTGGAGCTTTCAAAGTTGCTCGTAAATTATGGTTTTCAAGAAGAGATACTAAGGACCTTTACATCCCATCTTTTCATCCTCACGTATTGCATCTGTCAGTAGGTGAAATATTCTTTTTCGAGGAGACGAAAACACTGTAATGCAATACCAAGTAAATTAAGGGGACAGGATGTTTCATAATCTAAGACCACGACCAATTCCTCCCCAATCCTAGTCTCAGTGCTTCTACAAGCACAACGACAACAACAACACAGATTATCAGACAAATTCTACACACATCGAAATTGACCGGGCTGGTAACCTCGATTTTCAATATTCTAAATAAAAAAACTCATTATACGGTTCCTTGGTTGATATTTAAAATTTCTATAAATACAACAATGGCGCTAAACGTAACAAGTAGTTCCTTGAAGAAGTATACAACCAACTTTTCTTAAAATTGAAGATTCAGCAGCTTCTGTTCACCTCTTCAGAATATTACAATAATCTACGGATTTATGTTTACAACTCTGGCATTAGTGTTTAGGCCACAGCATCTGAAGTATACTTTGAGCATTCCTTAAATTTGTTTACTTGCAAACATCCTGAAATATTGACAGACTAGAGCTCAAAAGTCCAAGGAGACTTCATTTGGTTGTTTTTTTTATTTGAAATTATACACGATATCTTGAGAAATGAACAAAATTGTTATTAATCTACTACTGGTCTGGGAGTTATATGCAGTTAAAAATTGAATTATGTTCGTAACGCTGGTATATTCAGCATATGTCTTTTATAATGCACCTGCAATAAATGCCAAAATAGTTTGCAGTGTTTAGGCTACTACTTTTTGCATGCATAGTTTCTAAAATATTCAATCAAGGCTCAATAGTTTGAGGAACATAATAAAGCAGATGGCAGACTAAAGACTCTGAAAGTAAACTTCATTATTTATTGTGAAGTGCATATTTTATTTGCTGAAGACCTTTCGATAGTATTGGTGTTACTTGCAGTTATATATGGAACTTATAATAATTCGTAGAATAATGTTGGTATCAATGTCATACATATGTTGTTCAAAATGTAGGCTATCACATTTATTATGACATAATAGTGTGCAGAGTTAAATATACTTTATATGAACGGATTGTACGATATTTAGTCTAGGGAAGAGGGGCGTGGTGGCTCAGGGGTCTAGCTGTATGCCTCTCACCAAGGCGGTCCGGGTTCGATTCCCGGTCAGGGCATGTGAGATTTTCGAAGTGAAATGCCATGTCCTGTGGTTCGGATTCCACGTAAAAAGGAGGTCCCGTGGCTCATAATCACAAGATTCACGGTCACGTAAAACTACAATCTTCCTTCCTTCCTTCCTTTAGTCTAGGGAAGAATGTTACTAGACAGTCGGTAGCCCTAAGGACTCTCTAAAGATGCAGATTTATATATCTCAATACGTACATTGCACGTGAAAAATTTGGTATAAATGCATAACTTAGCATATCAGTTACATGTAAATAAATTAAAACTACACACTTGAACTGTAATCAGAAATGTGACTGTAATAAAATAGCTAAAGTGGATACAGTTAAATATCTGGGATTATTTATAGATGGTGACATGAAATGGAAAAGCCAATGCAAACACCTTACAAGTAAAATAAGAAGAACAATCTATATATTTCACAATTTAAAACACATTGTCAATTACAAATTAATAAGAGACATCTACCATGCTCTAGTCCAGTCAGTTCTTACATATGGTATTCTTGCCTGGGGAGGCGCCTATGAAAATGTACTAAAAAGTGTTCAGATAGTGCAGAATCTCATACTGCGAATAATGTTGAAGAAAGACAGATTATATCCGACTATGAGACTGTATGCTGAGACAAGGGTCTTCAACATGAAACAATTGTATGCTTTTGAAATACAGTATATAAATACATTTTTAAAGATAGAAATATAATTCAATTTGTTAGTCACGGGTATGAAACCAGAAGTATTACAGAGAATCACTCTATTTTATATCAACCTAAGTTAAGTATAGCCAAACGTAACTTTCTGTATTTCTCACCAAAATTATATAACATTCTCCCAATTAAATTAAAAGAATTTAAAGGAAATCATGCACACCTGAAGATGCATATAAAACATTTTCTCAGAGAAAACAAAATTAAAATTGAAAATATAATTAGTTGAGCCTACAAGTATATGCAAACGCAAATTAAATGTTCCTTCTTATTCACTATTTTTTCGTGTATACATCATTTACATAGAACGTGTTATTCGGCTAAGCCATTATACAATTTTTTGAAATAGTAATCAATGATATGCTTGCCACACACAAGTTTGCACCTTTTAGTGGCATATGTGATATCTCTTCCTGCTCTGTATGAATTTGATATCCTATTTCGACCTGTCTTTATCATATTGTAACAATATAATTTAATAATTGTAAATTTACAGGTTAAACAATGAGTAGGAAGTGTAAAGAAATTCATAAAATGTGTACAGTTATTCTGAATGTTGTAAAATATGTGTATTTGTAACGATTTAATAAATAATAATAATAATAATAAGTGTTCTCAGAACTATGTTGGTAACACTTATAATAATAAAAATAATAATAATACAGGAAGACAGCCAGAAGGTATCCTTTAAATGTGCCACGTGTTACTCCCTTGTGAACCATTAACAATACGTAAGGATCATAGTAACACGAGAGTACAGTGCGTAGAGCAGTAGACCGTTGGAGTGGAGCACCAACAGTTAAATATTCGAAACAAAGCAGTGTGCTCAGGCATGCAAACCCAACACACTGTTTATTCCTCGTGGCCATTGTCTCTGCCAGCTATCATAGGATATTATTGCTCTGGCTGTATGTGTGCCGTACGCCGCTTTATCACCTCCCAAGCTCTGTTGTAAGAAGTACCAGTCAGCCACGCCGTTAGCAAGGAAGCATACCATAATGATGCTTGCACAACTAGCATTCTGCGTTTCAAGATGGTTGAAAGTACCTTTCAAGCGCGTTTCTCTATTGCCTTCAACTAAATGAAGTCAATGGCTTATCTCTTTATCAAGGAAGCGTTCAGTCCTATTATGAAATGAGACAGGTTCGCGTGCTAGTTGAAAATAAAGGAAACAAAGTCATTTGCAGGAATATTGCACATTGCATCTTCGCATATCCGTGAAGTAACTCCTGCATTCCGAAAAGTGGAATTCAACTGGGTATGAGGAAAGGATTGACTGCAATGTAGTATCAATTTACTGGTTTCTTTCAGCTCAAGCAGAGTCAAATACTGGAATCAATATAATATGCAGCAAAGCTATCGCAGCATGTCTTATTCCATAACAAGCAACCCGCCCCAGCTTCGCCCGGGAACAGTTATGAATGCATTATGTGATAAGCGCCTTCTTTTCGCTGTCAATAAACTACAACCTATATCCGTTTTACGTCTCGGCATGATGGACTATTAACTACTGTATATTATCATGCAGATGCATGTGCAACGAATTCTTGTCAGACGTAACTTAAGAATGGCGAGGTACATGAAACACAAATCCCCCTTCCGTCCAATCTTAACTTGACTGTGTATTTTATGGACCGAAAAGTTTACAGGCGAAATGAAGAAAAGCCGAGTTGCACTTCCAGGGAAACTCCAAACACAACCAATCTTCTCTGAAGTCTTATCTCAATACAACTCTGCAGTTTGCTGCTGGCTGTATCTGGGTTAATAGGTTCACCCACTAGCTAGGCTGTAACTGGGGTGATAGGCTCGCCCCTAGCTAGCTCATAAACTGTCGCCTCAGTAATTGAATGCAGATCGTTGGAAGAAATGAAAACGTAAAAACACCTATAGTGGGCGATGTATTGAAGATAGAGGTATGCTCTCGAGGACAATTTTGTAGAATTTTTCATGCTGAATAATTCGTACACTCATAGTATATTGATATTTTTAACGGTTTGCCCAGCGTAAGCTTAAAAAGCGCACGTACGCCCGGTTTTTGTTTTCGACTTTTTCACTGAAATCGTTACTGCTTGGCAACCTCTTACCATAAATAAATTATTATCTACAGAAACTTTCCTCGAGATATCCTTTACAGAATGGTGAAAACCATATCAATATCCATCCAGTGGTTCTCGAGATTACCCATGACATCCAAGAATCGGGGACTTTGTTTTATACTAAGTAGAGATATAAACATTAGATTGTTAAGATGTTAACGTGAATTAATATTTTTAACTGCGGCTTAAACATTCTCTCCTTCTCTACGAAATCAGGACAACCCTGCCAGCACCGGGATTAGAATAAGGAATCCTCGAACTACACCTCTCCATTGGAGTCGTGAAGCGTGCCACACTGCTGGTTACCAGCACAGCAGGAGTTCAATACTAAAATGACTTTTATGTTACAACTCTAAGAAATCTGAAGAACGTGCAGTAAAGCCTGCACTCACATGAGTACATTTGTACACACCAGGGGTCTTCACAGATGAATCGAACTGCACTTATCGTTCTCTACCATAGAATCGATTGCTCTTTTCAACTATTTGAAGCAAGGTTTTAGTTGGTTGCAGAGCATGGACAGTCTTTGTTTCACAGATAACATTGCACTTCTTTTCAAACGCATTCTACGTACATACTAAAATAGAAAATGTGTATGTTTTTGAACTTATTAGGAATGTAAATAAAATACTTTCTGATAATTTACGCCATGATTATGGCTAATAATCTATCACTAAAGTATACAAATCACATGTACTCTGGAGATTAGCAACTTAACTGTTGAGCCTCCCAACTGCTGTTTGCCACCCATGCATTCGCAATCTTTTAGTATAGTGTTAAGAGGTTTGAATCGATGCCATGCTGACGTTAGAGGAGAGTAGGCTATTTCATGTTTCGAAGAACGTATTCTCATCTTTAGTTGAGGTAATTGTTCTAGAGTGCTATAGTCACAACCGTCACTCCTATTGTCTATAATAGTCCAAACAATATAGAAGTCTACTATGGTGTTGCATGTATATGAAGATGGCCATACAGTCCATAGTCCTGCCATGAAGCAACAACTACAAACTGCAGCCCAAGAAATGTGTCGAAGTATGGCAGACACTTGTGAAATGTGATCTCGACAGGAACATGACTGCAGGAAATGATCAGATAGTACGGCAAGGTGTAAGGTTTTCTGAAGAACACCAGACAGAGCAGTTTGTAATCAAGAGGACATGGTGCTTGACGGCTGCTGGGATTTGTGTGTCCTCTAACGATAACTGATCTCCTTCTCCGTCTCTCTCTCTGAACCCATGAGGGAGGCCACTGTCAGATATCTCTGGACATCAATTACCTCACTACGTTTTTTCTCTCGAAATCTGAACCGCCTCTACTGCATGCTCACATCTTCAGCAGCAAACTTCTCATCCTCGACCCTTGCTGTTTGTGATGTGAAAGGATATCTCTAGAGTAATTGTAACGAAGTCATGGCTCACATGTGTACTTTTTATATTCAAAGGAGTAATTCATCGAGAGATCTATGGAACGTTGCCTTGCTATTTCATGAGAAATTTCTGTGACTGGCTTTCATTCAACATCCACATATTTCCAGCAAACAGAACCGATAATCTAGGTGTTAGGTCTCTTGAAACAACATTTACCAGCACCATTATCGTCATCGTCATCATTTTAATAGTAGTATTACAATCAATGTGAACGTGGCCTAGTGGCACTTGATGTAATGAGTGACATAAAATATGAAAATATTAATATTTTGTCATAACGTATATTTTCCAATTTAATGAATGACATCTTTATTCACGTAAATCTATTATTAACTTCTTAGTTGCATAAATGAGTTAACGACATGTGTGCAGTAATGTATTTTCAAGATTCTTGAGTTACGAATTGTAATCATGGGAATATTCAGACATGACTAATTGACTATACATACAGATTGTTTTGAATTGTTTTTACTCCCTATTATGATAATTTAATTTAACAAATAATTCAGAGGTTTATTTTTGTATTCCCACTGAAATCGAATAAGAAAGGAAGTAATTAGGTGCCTTTTCCACGTTTATGTCATGATAAATATATACTATTTTCGTATGATATGTTGATGAGGAACATAGATACAAAAGTGAGATATTAAAAAAATGTATAAATAGCCCTTGTGACCTATTGACAAGGGTTGAAAGGGCAGGTGACCTCATTGTTTCGCACCTTAAATAAACAACAACGAATGTGTCATATGGATGGCAAAGACCAATTATTTTATAACTCCGCTGTGCATGCAATATACAGTATGTGAGAACACAAGCAGGGTCATTTTCGTCTTTATTGGATCGTCGTAGTATTATATATAATTATCTTACGACTTTGTTGTGCAAGTATGTATCTATATATTGCTAAGTGCGTTGCCGATCTTAAATAAGGTACTCTCAGCAGAAGACAATGTCACTAAGTGGGTTTCGAAGCATAGCGACGATATAACCTCAGATACGGAAGGTGAGATAACTGTGCCACGACCAACCTCTACACGCAAAGGGAATATAATTATTCATTGAAGGAGATTTTTCCAGTCCTGTCCATACAGCTGGCTGTGACACACAGTAATAGCTCCGAACAGTTAGCCGTGGTCGTTACGGCATGACTGCTGGCAATCGCTCACATCCGGGAGGTGAGGTGGTTCGAATCCCTCTGCCGGCAACCTTGAAGATGGTCTTCTGTGGTTTCCCATCTTCCTTCCAGGCAAATGCCGGGGTTGGTCCCTAACTATGGGCCACAGCCGCTACCTTCCAACTCCTTGTCCTTATAATCACACTTCCCTCCCCAGACAACACTCCACACGCGACGGTACATGTAGCTCACCCATTGGGTGTCCGCCTCGAAGCAGTTACAAAAACTGGCGAGCCGAACATGTCCTGGGACACTTCCGGCACAAAAAGCCATACGCTAAAAAGAAAAAAAAAGCTCAGAACAAAGGTATTCAATCTTTGGTTCATACATCACGAGTTCAGACTCTCAGACTGAATGAAGGGACATTCAATACCAAAATACGCTAATGCTTATTTATAATAAACACCATTCCATTAGTCTGTCACGTAATCGCGTCCACCTGAATCGGAAACAGTTCGTTGGTTCCTCAGTTTAGGGGCTGCGACTACGCGTTCATGTAGCCCCAAAAACTTGGAAACGGCTTGAGTATTATAATACACAACAAAATGGTTTATTACATGCTATTGATTGCTTCCACACCATCTCAGAGCTATCTCCTACGTTCCGTTAGCAATGCACATCAATACATGTAGTATACTATAGGTGAACTGTACAGCGGGGTTGAAATATGATTCAACTAGGTGTTCCCTAAAGAACACATAGCCTACTATCAGTTCTGTTCTTCTACAGTAAGATTCAGTTCAACAAGATTTGTCAATTTCATGTGTCAAACACCAAAATCGCCCCAGAAGACACACTTTGTAATTGGCACAAGAGGCGTCTTTTTTACCAAATCTCTTAGGCCTATAGGAAACTACTGTATTGACAATTTTAGCACTTGTATTCTTAGCCTATTTTCATTTATGAAAAAAAAAGGCTTATGAGATCATATTTTGTCCGTGTGTGTCTCCCCATAATAACTTCTAAACGGCAAGAGCGATTTCAATAAAACTCGGTATGGTCATAGCACCATTCCAGCCGACCCCGATCGTGCCCATCAAAGTTTATTACGTCTCACCAATCGAACATGGCGGCTGTGCGAAATATTTCTCCGGCATTCTATATCTCCGAAACTAATACAGATATCACCCTCAAATTTTGTACGGTAATAAAGGCACTACTAGAAGTTCACCTATGAGCCATTCAGAATTCTGTTAACTACAAAACAAACATGGCGGCCAAAGGAATTAGACATTTTTGAATAGACTTTTCTTGCGATTTAACCAACCAAAGGCAATGAAACTTGGTATAGCAAATGATTTTATACATCGTCATGCACTGGCATTTAATTGAGTTAAATTGTTTACATAACTTTATGATGGTGGCTGTAAGAAATAATTCACCGGCATTCTATATCTCCGAAACTAATACCGATTTCACCCTGAAAATTTTTACGGTGATAAAGGGCACTGATACAAGTTCAGCTATGTAATTTTCAACAAAAAGAAAACTACGTACAAAGTGAACATGGCGGCCAAGCGAAGTTGAAATATTTTAATAGAATTTTCTCGCGATTTAACCATTGAGCGCCGTGATATATGGTACAGTGAATATATATACACATCGTAATGCACTGGCATCTAATTCAGTTCAATTGTTTACATAACCTCCAGATGGCGTCTGTGTGCAATTTTAAAATTAAGTTTCTATTTCTTGTGTCGTAATCATGCGATCGAAGGGAAAGTTTTAATAATGAACCTACGCAATAGATTTCATTTAGTGGTATGGCCTATACATATATGAATCCAACATGGCGACCATCCGAATAGACGGTTCTCAATATCTTCGAATCTATTACATCAATCAAACTGATTTTTTTATGTTGATAGAGGCAATGAACATAAGTTCACATATGGGACGTTCAATAACCTGGTGAGCACAAACCCAACATGGCCACGAAGCGAAATATAAGTATTTAAATGGACGTTTCTCGCGATTTAACCATCCGAGTGCAGCGAAACTTGGTACGGTAAATGCTTATACAAATTTAAATTCTCTGGCATCTAATTCATTTCAATTGTTTTCATAACCTCAAAATGGCAGCTGTGCGAAATTTTGAAATCTGGTTTTTATTTCTTGTGTCCTGATCATGCGATTAAAGTTTGAATACTACACCTACCCTATAATCTTCATGTAATAGTACATAATTCTAAGACTTACATATATAAAAATCAAAAATGGCGACCATCCGAAATATTTAGAGGGTTCTCAATATTTACGGATCAATTACAGCAATCAAACTGAAATTTTGTATGTTCATAGAGACAATTAACATAAGTAGGATATCGTCCATGAAATGGCAATACGTCATATCCCACAGTATTTCAATTTTGCAGCGGACACAAAAAACATTGCAGGATTTCAACAGTGCATCCTAAATATATTATGAAAGTGTTATAATGATTCATTCTAGTCTCGTTTGACTGCTACAATGCCCAAATGGAATATTATACATTTTTCTTGAATATATGTGGGTTATGACCTTTTGAAGCAAACAATTTGTACAGGATGTGGGTTATGACGTTTTGTATTGTCCCCGTTTACCCGGATAGTAGGCTGTCAGATATCCTCCCCCTCAATCGGATTGCCAATAATCAACCGCACCGGCTCAGCTACACCAATGAAAATGGCACTGACAGATACTACCGAGGTTTGAGCACAGAAGTTAACAAGAAATTATTGTGGAACACACCAAAATAGACGGGGGTTCATACTTACCTCTACTTACCTCTTAAAAATTATCTCGGGGATTGGGTTGACAACAGGATCTCTAAAGTATGCTCCCACAATAACCTCCACCATGACATTTAAAAATGAACCAGAACGAAGACAAGAACTTTGAACTGTACAAAAGCTTTTATTTCAAATAAAGGGTATGATTTTAACAACTCAACAAAAAAATTGTGGCTATCAGTAGCCCATGTCAATCTGACTGTGTCCTCCTGTAGGACTTGCAAAGTTATCAAACAATATGTTAGCTCCCACGAGCTCAAAATAACGTAACATTCATAGCACACTTGGACTGGAAAAGGAAGTCAGGACGAGACACATATACAGAGCATTTGTTTTCTTTTAATAAACATGACACTGATATATATAGGCACAAGGCCAGAATGTAGACGACCTTGCCCGCTGATAACCAGTTGTCTGGCCAGCTGCGGTCTACCCTTCAACATGTCGTACACCTGTCAAATGGACTCACTTGTCCTGCTATGTTGCGTAAGAGTCCAGTTCCCTCTCAAAAGCTTTAAATGTCCGCAAGACAACACAAATATAGTTACGCAAATCTTTCAAATGCTTAACTCACATACCACTGGATTATTCTGACAATCCCTAAACTTGTTTAATTAGCATTCAAATGTTTAATAAGCGTTGTTTAGAGTATGAAACAAACTCTTAAATGTTTATAACAAAAAGCTCAAAAATAATTTATAACAATTAGAAATTGTTTATAATATTTGTCAAAGAAAATAAAAAAATTTAAACACGCCTCTAACATTACATTCGTTCCACATTATTGTCAAAGATATTTACATCATTATTTACAATATTAACATTTAAATTATTCAAATTATTAATTTAAGAAATACATTTAACCACATGTTCATCCGGTTGGTAATTTCATAATCGTGTCAATATAATCGACCAATGAAGGTTAGTTATACATATTTAATGTCACAATCTGGTTTAATAAAGGTTTTAATAATTATTATAATTATTTGTGACGGTAATCTTCATTCAAAATCTTATCTCAAATTCTTTCAATACTCTTGTTAATTATAACAGTAAATTCACTTGATCAATTTTCAAAGGACTACGACAATACACTCCAACGGAAAATACTTCGCTTACAAAATAATGCACAAAACTGCATTAAAATAGGCCCAAAATTCATCATATTTTAATATATATGGCATCAAAATCTTCCACAGAACTTACAAAAATCTCCACTAACAAATTCTTCAACATCATTAATTACTCTGGGAACCTTCTTCATTAATTCAAGGGCATTATACATCAGCGACTTTCAACACGTCCGCTGCACTAGCGATTATACATTCATAGTTCAACTTCAAAAATTCTTATAATCATTTATTGTTTCAAAACTGTTATCTTAAACCTTCGTGGATTTCATTCATGAATCGAAATGAAGTAAAAATTTGCCAATCACAAACAAATTTAATAGTGAATACGCTTATATACGCCTGTCTGGTCTATCAAAATTTAAGATTAACATCTTCAAAGAATTGTAGTATAAAAATACTATCATCAAACAAAGTGCGACTAAACTGCAAAATAGTCGAATAGAATCCAATTAGATTGTGGAATGCAAACATCATTATATAAATCTCTAATTGAGAAAAAAACTCCTAACAAAAGTTCATGACTTTAATGCATTCAATAATTCATAATTAAAGTTCATCTTTCACAAAATTGTCTATGATGCAATGGTCGTTCAAAACTGACGATAAATGTCTGTGTTGCAATCAATTCAAATAACGACTAGTATTTCCAAGATCGTCGACAACGTAATGGATTTTAACGCTCTAAAATCATTTAAATGTTCTTCCTTCTTGATGATGACAGAAAATTGGTCAAAGTAATTAAACTGGGGTAGAATTACTTTAATAAAGTGACACGCTGTCTGAATTTAAATCTGCCATAAAAATCATTAACTTATAGTCAAATCGTGACTCAAAAATAAGCAAATTACTGAAAAATCTAAATATCAGTCTCAACTGATCCAAAATCATTTAACTATGCCCATGACATAACCATGTCTTAATAAATCGTCGAAAAAGGCATAACTCATCAAGGTGTACTGAGTATAGGAATCTCAAACAAGAATATAGGGCAAAATACATGAGGAGAGAAAATATGGGAAAATGGTTGCTCAGATATCGCTAAAAAACTCAAATAAAACAATAAACGTTCACGACTACCTTATCTGCCGATTGACGTTCCAGAGGAAAATTCCCCAAAGAAGACTGCTGATGGATCCATTTCACCAACTTGAAGATGAGCTCCATCCTCCAAACAGGAAACAGCACCCTCGGAGAATCGAACTGCTTCCTCCTCCGGAAATTGCACTGCTCCGTGTAGACGAAAGACATCCTTCCGGCAAAATTCTTCTTTGTGAGTCGGGACTACCCTGACCTCTCTTGAAAAATCCCTGAAGTTCCAGTAGAAAATCGCCATGAAGTTTTTGTAGTAATTTCCGAAGAAATATTCATATTCAATGAGTATGAAATCGTTTCCATTGCTGTTTGATAGTATTCAGCGTTGAACCACGAAACATGGGTGTAGATGGTTATTCACCACATGTTCGCTTGTGTGGAATGGCAATTAGCGAAGTTCCATGCTGCTATCTTACTCCGTTAATATATGTCCCAATCGCATTAAAGTCCTTTAGCCTCCCATCTTCTCTTCGGTTATGGTAATAGTAGAACAAACTGCCATATTAAACTGCTCCATAATGCTGTAGCGTTGTGTCACAATACAATCCTAAGTCTCCCTATTGCACTAGCCGTGTCAGCCGTGGCGTAGAATCTGACGATACAAAGTGCTTCTCAGGTGGCGAGAAAATCACTTTTGTCAGTCGTCTAAAATTGCCAATATCTTCCAAAATAACTCCGCGAAATTGTTCAACTTTTCTACACTCCTTAATGTAGCACTGCACTATAGAATTAGCTTATAGGCGACCGCTAACTGTTCATAGCTAATCTTGTAGACGCGTTATAATGTGCGTTTTAACTTCACCTAGTTTTACTCACTGTAAACTTGCACTGCTTGTCTGCTCGATAGTTCACTGCGGTGGCTTCACCACGCGTTATAATGACGACTCTTTCTACTAATTTCACTCGACGTCTCACCGAAATGACTATATAAGAAATGAGACTGAAGATCTGAGGTTCTGAGACCTGACGATTTGAGATCTGAGATATATGGGACTGCTCTCTTCTGCGCAAGGCCTTTTATAAACTTCATAAGGGGCGTATCCATCCCTTCCATAGCGTGTTACTGCGTCATCGCTAGAAGTTCCAACTTCGTCAATACATGACGGATTTTCAAAATTCAAAAACTGAAAATAAACTTCACCAAAATTCCAGATCAATGCCTCTACTGCAAATGGAATTCCACAATTCTGCATTCCAAAAAGTAATAAAAATACCATAGTTTCAGCAATCTCCGTCTTCCTTTAAACTATCGTTCATTGGTTCGAGCCTCCCCTCCAATAGCATAATTTCTTCCTCAGCAGAATTCCACGTTTCCTGCGACTGCGTCGTAAATCTCGAATCTTTCTCGAACAAATGCTGACGTCATTGAGAATCTCAGCTCAAGTAGCCTGCTGGCATAACGTCTGCGTCATCCGTGCTTACGTCATGACTATCCACGCCATAACTATGACAGCCATAACTTTCTTCATAATTTCCAAAATAGCCACCGTGGTCTCTATATAATTCAATTTACGGGGGCATTCTCCCCTCACCACGTTTTAAAAACAGTTGCAAATTGTTTTTAAGCTCACTGTTACAAGTACCTCAACTCTCTTGAACACGAAATTGAATTATTACTGGTTTACTCTAGGATAGTATCTTTTCAAATTTCCAGCATTGAACTTGCCATAAATGACATTATTCTCAACATCGTAGAGCTCATAACAGTTGTTTCCATAGGCATTCGTAATTCTAAACGGACCCATAAACACAATTCCAAACTTGGGATAGATTTTCTTGCTCATATCAGCCTTGACAGGTCTGCGTAGTAATACAAGATTTCCAACTTGTAAGGGTGCACCAAAACGTTTTCCAGCTACTCTTTTCAATCGTTTCTCTGCTGCTTTCTGGAGTTGTTCCTTCGCCTTGTCAATCCTCTGCTGCCTTCCTAGGTCGGGATCTCTAGGAACGTGGTTGAAAAGATTATCCCACGGCCTTTCTGGGTTTCTTCCTAGATGAAGTCGCATTGGCACTTCTCCTGTGCTCTCCTGCACTGTAGAGTTCAGACATTCCTCAATAAGGGGCACAAATCTCACCCAACCAGAATGATCATTTGGACAGAAAATTCAGCCATATATCTTTCTGAGGAATTCGATTCTGGGTAACGCACGCTTGAAAATAAGTGCTTAATGCCAAGCCTTTCCATATCCGCTGCAAATTCCAAGGATGTAAACTGCGTTCCATGATCTGACAGTAGATATTCTGGTTTACCAGCTTTAGGAAATACAGCATTTTCCAGTCTGCTTACAACGTTCCTCGTGTTAGCTTTCTGCATGGGACTCATTGTAACAAATTTTGAGAAAACATCCACGGTAACCAACAGGTACTGGTTACCCTGATATCCCTTCGGACAGGGGTCAAATATATCCGTCGCCATGAGTTCGTTTGGTTTAGAAGGAATCATAGCCTTCGGTTTTCCTTTTAATAAAGCAGAAGCATACTTTGCTCTTTGACATTTGTCACATGATCGAATGACCTTGGCAATGCTGGAACGCATGTTAGTCCAAATAAATCTCTCTTTAAGAGTATTAAGAGTTTTATCTAAACCGGCATGTCCAGTTGCGTGATGAGCTACCCACACCAAATTTACAACAAGTTTAGGTGGCACGACTATTCGGAGTTTTGTATGCGCAGAGTCAGCATACTTGCATACGATGTCTCCACTCAAGACAAAGTGTCGTGAATTTCTCCGTGTAGCTGCATAGTCAACATCTGTATTGTCCATGTAACCCTTGAGGAACCTGTACATTTTCCTTATTGGAGCGTGTCTCTTCTGTGACACACCGATTCGGGCTAACCTCCTAACGGTTTCTTGATCTTCTTGCTCCAATTGTACATGGTGTATCTGCACATTTTTAATAGGGTTACGTGATAGAGCATCAGCCAGTAAGTTATCTTTCCCAGGCTGGTGGACGATAGTGGCGTTAAACTGTTGGGTGAACAAAGCCCAACGTGTCAATCTATCACTCGACATGTCAGTTTGCAGCATAAACTGTAGTGCTTTATGGTCAGTAATAATGATGACTTTATGTCCCAGCAGGATTTTCTTCCACGCTTGCAATGCTGTTACAAAAGATAACGCTTCAAGTTCTGTCGTGAAGTAGTTTTCCTCGTGTTTCTTCAACTTCCGACTAGTGAATGCAATGTAGTGCTTGTTGCCTGCCTCGTCTTTCTGGTATAAGACTGCACTAATGCCTATTCTTGATGCATCAGACTCAATATAGAACACCTTCTCAAAGTCTGGGTACTCCAGTTTCACGTTATTCCTGAGCATCTCTTTTGCTTTCTCAAAAGCCTCGTCTGCAGCGGTACTCCATTTCCATCTGTTATTCTTCTTGAGTAAGTCATACAGAGGAGCCATAATTTCAGAGTATCTTGGACAGTGGCTGCTAATAAATTGGCATGCGCCTACAAATTCTCTGACTTGTTTCACCTTAGTTGGCTTTGGAAATCTCGTGATCGCCTCTACTTTTTGCATGTTTGGATGATATCCATCTTTATCAATAGTATGCCCCAAGTAATTTATCTCCTTCTTCAAGAATTGACATTTTCCAAAATTCACCTTGATATTGGCCTCCCTTAAATTCTCGAACAACTTTCTCAAGTGCACTAAATGTTCTGCGGCGCTGGGTGAAGATACGATTAAATCGTCAATGTAGCAAATTACATTTTCTTTCACTTCATCAGTGAGCTTACTATCAAGTGCTCGAATAAGTGCTGGTCCACTGTTAACCATACCAAAGGCATTCTGACAAAGACCCATGACGTCTGGTCAAATAAGAATCCAGTGTACTGCATACTATCTTCTTCTAGTTGAACTTGATAAAATGAAGACGTCAAGTCAAGAACGCTGAAACATGCTCTCCCTTTGAATTTTCGAAGCAGATCTCTAATCTTGGGTGGTCGGTCATTTTCTGGAAGAATCTTCAAGTTGATGGTCCTGGCATCGAGACAAAGACGTATCTGACCATTACTTTTCTTCACTACTGTTATGGGGTTTATATAAGACGACGCCTGTTTTTTAATAATCCCGTCTACCTCCATTTTTCTGATTAACCCTCGTACTTCTTGATAGTATTTCTCAGGAATGGGGTATATTCTCTTATGGTAAGGGGTTTCATCTGTCAGCCTTATCTTGTACTTATAATCCTTAATCAATCCAGGCTTTTCATCAAAAATATCTTGGAATTCCTTTATCAGATCCTCAAATTCCCCCTGAATTTCTTCAAATCCTTCAGTTTTTCTACTGGGTATTTCTGCTAAATTTTCCACTTCATTAATTATGGTATTCAAAATTTCTTCCCTAAGGTCTATTTCCAGACTGTTTTTCACGTCCTGTTTTTCTATCTCTTCTGTGATCATGTACCCATCATTAAAGCTAATACTTCTGTTCTTCATGTCAATAATAGCTCCAACCTTCGATATAAAATCGATTCCAAGCACCATATCAAAATTGATCTTGCTCACCACAATAAAGATCTGTTCATAATTCCTTCCATTGATCTCAAAGTTCAATAACACTTGAATCTTGCACTTCACTGCCTTATCTTGGAATATCCCTCTCACTTTGACGGTAGAAACAGGTAGAACTGTCATGTTCTCTCCTCTTAGCAGACTTTGATAACATTCCTCTGAAATGATGGAGATAATTGCACCAGTATCCATCAGGGCTTTGTACTGTTGGCCATCTATCAGTACAGAAATAATAGGTAAGGCACATGGTCTTTCCTCTTTAACGATACCCCTCTCTTCTAGCAAATCTTCATCAGTAACTTCATATATCTCATTAATTGTAATCAGGTGTGGTGTGGCAATGTATTTACAAGTTCTCACTGTCGTTGAGAAATCGGCGTTTTTTTTTTGGTGTTACCGACCTCAAAATTCTGCTGGCTCGTAGAAGGCCCAGGATCGATTACAACATCCTGCCTTTTCTTTTGGTTTTCGGCTTCTTTTTCCCGTAATTCTTTCAGGTATTGCTGGCTTTCCCTCTCTCTTTCCTGATACTGATCGGGTGTCATAACCTGACCTTGAGGATCTTGATTTCTATTTTGGTTCTGGTTATTTCTATTATAATTTCTGTTATAACCATTATTGTTATAGTATCTGCCTCTTCCATTGTTGTAATTTCCTCGATTATAGTTCCAGCCTCTTCTCTGTTGATACGGACGGTAACCTTGCGATCTGTTATTTCGAAACTGATTATTCCTGTGGGGACCTACATTGTCAGTTTTCTCTTCATCTGGCTTGTCAGTTTGTTGGACTTGGTCCATATATACAGTATTTATTTCTTTGAAGTCATGCCTCTGACCTTTCTGTACCACGTTAGGCATTGGACTTGTGTAGTCTAACCTCCTCAGTAATTCATCCATGCTGGTCAAATCCCTGATGTTTGACGAAATGATTAGTCTCCTCACCTCCACAGGCAGCATACGAGAAATCGCATCAATTAGTTGCTCCGTTGACAATGGGGGTTGCAAAAATCTCAAGCGGGACAATTGACTCGTAAAGAAATCAGCGTACCGTGTTGGAAGAGTACCTGAGTATTTTCTTGAATACACCTCCGCTCTTAACGAATTCTGCGCTTCTATGGACCAAAATCGTTTGATTAATGCCTCTGCAAACTCGTCAAAGTTACTGAATGTGTATCTAAAAGCGCGAAACCATTCAAGGGGTCCTCCAATCAAAAATCTCTCCACCATCTTCATCTCTCTCTCTCTGGGAATGTGAGCTTCGATGAAATAATCTTTGAGGTTCCTTACATATTCTATAGGCGTCAAACTAACAGTGTTGCTGAATTTTTGCGGTTTGTCTTCAAAATTCCTGATGACCGTCACGTTCCTCGGATATGAATCCGGGTAGTTTTTCCCACTATCTCGGTAGTTCCACTCAGGTTCCATATTCCTCTCGTCATCTTCCTCCCTGAATCTGGATATACGTTCTTCAGGAGTCACGTCTCTCTCTTCTGGAGCTAGGTTATATCTTCTGGCATAATTCCTATTGATTTCGCAAGCCAAGCCTTCTGTATCCTTGTCAGTAATCTCCGTTATGACTTTCTTGATTAACTCTTCTTTGTAGGTCTCCATCAAACTAGCTTCTCCTAGCTTCAAATTCTGTAGTTTGCTCGTCGTTTCATTCACATCAGAGACAACTTTATGAATCTGTTCCTCTAATGCAGATTTTAATGCTTGCACATCCTGACCTAATTGTGTTCTATCTTCTACTTGTCTCTCGGATAGCGAATCCATCCTGACGCTTAAATCTTTCCTAATCTGTACTACTTCATTGTTAATATCTATTTGAGTACTGGCAAGTTTCCTTTCAATACGTTCCTGAATTTGGGTTACATGTTCCCCACTTGACTTATTCCACTCGTCTTTCCATACTGCTACATTTGCCGTTAACATTTCTGCTATGTCTACTTCGATATCTTCTTTCAATAATCTATTATGGTCTAATACCTGGGTTCTCATGACCTCTACATCATACTTTAAACCTGCTAAAGACGCTGTCGTTCTAACTGACTCATCAACTAATCTAGTCGTTAATGCACTCATATTACGCGTACAAAGTGTTTTCGAATTTTCTATTTCTTCCCTGACTTTATTTACATCAGTTTGGACTTTAGCAATATCTACGAAAACTGTGTTGACTTCTACTTGAATCTTATTTATATCACTTTGCATCTCATTTACATCCGAATGAATGTTATTAATATCAACCTGAACATTGGACACATCAGTTCTAACATTTTGGATTTCTCTTTGGACTTCCTCAACCTTGTCTTGGACAGTCGCAACATCATTTTTAACAACAACTACTTCAGCCCTAGCACAAGAAATATCACCTCGGACATTAGCCACATCTAGATTCAACATTGTAAGATCTTTCTGTACCTTAGAAACATCAGTTTTAACATCAGAAACATCCTTATGCATATTAGACAAATCTTTATGGACATTGGACACGTCTGTGCGCATGTCAGTTACAGTATTCTCGATTCCTTGGGTATTAATCTGTAAACGCGACATATTATCCTCTAAGTTAGCAGAACTGGTCTGGAGAACTTTCATATTCTCCTCCATTCGACTGGTATTCCTAGCTTCCATCTCCTTCATACTTTCATTCATGCTAGCTTTCAAATTAGCAGACATCTCCTCTAACAGCATCCTCAGACTTTCATCTGCCATTACAATATTAATTCAAAATAGACTGCTGTAGGGACATACATCAATAGAGCAATATAACAACATCTGAGCAACACTTTTCACCATATATAGATTTGATCAATTTTCTGTCTTAAATCTAACTTATAACTACCTTATAATTAACCTTCGAAAACCCTTCATGTTGAAACAAACTCAAGCACACGTTCAAATTTCCCTGGCTCATTTTAAAATATCCTAACACAAATAATTTACATTTACAATCCAAATAATTTAATTTTATCTTTAATATGACTGAAACATGTCATAAGCCGGTCAAATAAAATAAGATTCCAGATCATAGGCGATTTTTCTAAGTTTCCAGCCTATTTAACCTTTCTCAAGTTGTATAAGATCTGATCTTTTCTGAGTGTAATTTTCCTAATACAATACAACATTTAATTCCTATATAATCACACTCTTAAATACTACAATTGGCCAAGACATCTAACAAAGAATCAACCTCTTTATTTGAGTCTAATCGAGCCACACGTTTTAGGTTTGCCAATCCTACTGGCGTTCAACCTGGTGATCCAATTATGTTGAACCAGCCCCATACGTTGACTGCGCCAATCCTTCTGTCCCCGTTTACCCGGATAGTAGGCTGTCAGATATCCTCCCCCTCAATCGGATTGCCAATAATCAACCGCACCGGCTCAGCTACACCAATGAAAATGGCACTGACAGATACTACCGAGGTTTGAGCACAGAAGTTAACAAGAAATTATTGTGGAACACACCAAAATAGACGGGGGTTCATACTTACCTCTACTTACCTCTTAAAAATTATCTCGGGGATTGGGTTGACAACAGGATCTCTAAAGTATGCTCCCACAATAACCTCCACCATGACATTTAAAAATGAACCAGAACGAAGACAAGAACTTTGAACTGTACAAAAGCTTTTATTTCAAATAAAGGGTATGATTTTAACAACTCAACAAAAAAATTGTGGCTATCAGTAGCCCATGTCAATCTGACTGTGTCCTCCTGTAGGACTTGCAAAGTTATCAAACAATATGTTAGCTCCCACGAGCTCAAAATAACGTAACATTCATAGCACACTTGGACTGGAAAAGGAAGTCAGGACGAGACACATATACAGAGCATTTGTTTTCTTTTAATAAACATGACACTGATATATATAGGCACAAGGCCAGAATGTAGACGACCTTGCCCGCTGATAACCAGTTGTCTGGCCAGCTGCGGTCTACTCTTCAACATGTCGTACACCTGTCAAATGGACTCACTTGTCCTGCTATGTTGCGTAAGAGTCCAGTTCCCTCTCAAAAGCTTTAAATGTCCGCAAGACAACACAAATATAGTTACGCAAATCTTTCAAATGCTTAACTCACATACCACTGGATTATTCTGACAATCCCTAAACTTGTTTAATTAGCATTCAAATGTTTAATAAGCGTTGTTTAGAGTATGAAACAAACTCTTAAATGTTTATAACAAAAAGCTCAAAAATAATTTATAACAATTAGAAATTGTTTATAATATTTGTCAAAGAAAATAAAAAATTTAAACACGCCTCTAACATTACATTCGTTCCACATTATTGTCAAAGATATTTACATCATTATTTACAATATTAACATTTAAATTATTCAAATTATTAATTTAAGAAATACATTTAACCACATGTTCATCCGGTTGGTAATTTCATAATCGTGTCAATATAATCGACCAATGAAGGTTAGTTATACATATTTAATGTCACAATCTGGTTTAATAAAGGTTGTAATAATTATTATAATTATTTGTGACGGTAATCTTCATTCAAAATCTTATCTCAAATTCTTTCAATACTCTTGTTAATTATAACAGTAAATTCACTTGATCAATTTTCAAAGGACTACGACAATACACTCCAACGGAAAATACTTCGCTTACAAAATAATGCACAAAACTGCATTAAAATAGGCCCAAAATTCATCATATTTTAATATATATGGCATCAAAATCTTCCACAGAACTTACAAAAATCTCCACTAACAAATTCTTCAACATCATTAATTACTCTGGGAACCTTCTTCATTAATTCAAGGGCATTATACATCAGCGACTTTCAACACGTCCGCTGCACTAGCGATTATACATTCATAGTTCCACTTCAAAAATTCTTATAATCATTTATTGTTTCAAAACTGTTATCTTAAACCTTCGTGGATTTCATTCATGAATCGAAATGAAGTAAAAATTTGCCAATCACAAACAAATTTAATAGTGAATACGCTTATATACGCCTGTCTGGTCTATCAAAATTTAAGATTAACATCTTCAAAGAATTGTAGTATAAAAATACTATCATCAAACAAAGTGCGACTAAACTGCAAAATAGTCGAATAGAATCCAATTAGATTGTGGAATGCAAACATCATTATATAAATCTCTAATTGAGAAAAAAACTCCTAACAAAAGTTCATGACTTTAATGCATTCAATAATTCATAATTAAAGTTCATCTTTCACAAAATTGTCTATGATGCAATGGTCGTTCAAAACTGACGATAAATGTCTGTGTTGCAATCAATTCAAATAACGACTAGTATTTCCAAGATCGTCGACAACGTAATGGATTTTAACGCTCTAAAATCATTTAAATGTTCTTCCTTCTTGATGATGACAGAAAATTGGTCAAAGTAATTAAACTGGGGTAGAATTACTTTAATAAAGTGACACGCTGTCTGAATTTAAATCTGCCATAAAAATCATTAACTTATAGTCAAATCGTGACTCAAAAATAAGCAAATTACTGAAAAATCTAAATATCAGTCTCAACTGATCCAAAATCATTTAACTATGCCCATGACATAACCATGTCTTAATAAATCGTCGAAAAAGGCATAACTCATCAAGGTGTACTGAGTATAGGAATCTCAAACAAGAATATAGGGCAAAATACATGAGGAGAGAAAATATGGGAAAATGGTTGCTCAGATATCGCTAAAAAACTCAAATAAAACAATAAACGTTCACGACTACCTTATCTGCCGATTGACGTTCCAGAGGAAAATTCCCCAAAGAAGACTGCTGATGGATCCATTTCACCAACTTGAAGATGAGCTCCATCCTCCAAACAGGAAACAGCACCCTCGGAGAATCGAACTGCTTCCTCCTCCGGAAATTGCACTGCTCCGTGTAGACGAAAGACATCCTTCCGGCAAAATTCTTCTTTGTGAGTCGGGACTACCCTGACCTCTCTTGAAAAATCCCTGAAGTTCCAGTAGAAAATCGCCATGAAGTTTTTGTAGTAATTTCCGAAGAAATATTCATATTCAATGAGTATGAAATCGTTTCCATTGCTGTTTGATAGTATTCAGCGTTGAACCACGAAACATGGGTGTAGATGGTTATTCACCACATGTTCGCTTGTGTGGAATGGCAATTAGCGAAGTTCCATGCTGCTATCTTACTCCGTTAATATATGTCCCAATCGCATTAAAGTCCTTTAGCCTTCCATCTTCTCTTCGGTTATGGTAATAGTAGAACAAACTGCCATATTAAACTGCTCCATAATACTGTAGCGTTGTGTCACAATACAATCCTAAGTCTCCCTATTGCACTAGCCGTGTCAGCCGTGGCGTAGAATCTGACGATACAAAGTGCTTCTCAGGTGGCGAGAAAATCACTTTTGTCAGTCGTCTAAAATTGCCAATATCTTCCAAAATAACTCCGCGAAATTGTTCAACTTTTCTACACTCCTTAATGTAGCACTGCACTATAGAATTAGCTTATAGGCGACCGCTAACTGTTCATAGCTAATCTTGTAGACGCGTTATAATGTGCGTTTTAACTTCACCTAGTTTTACTCACTGTAAACTTGCACTGCTTGTCTGCTCGATAGTTCACTGCGGTGGCTTCACCACGCGTTATAATGACGACTCTTTCTACTAATTTCACTCGACGTCTCACCGAAATGACTATATAAGAAATGAGACTGAAGATCTGAGGTTCTGAGACCTGACGATTTGAGATCTGAGATATATGGGACTGCTCTCTTCTGCGCAAGGCCTTTTATAAACTTCATAAGGGGCGTATCCATCCCTTCCATAGCGTGTTACTGCGTCATCGCTAGAAGTTCTAACTTCGTCAATACATGACGGATTTTCAAAATTCAAAAACTGAAAATAAACTTCACCAAAATTCCAGATCAATGCCTCTACTGCAAATGGAATTCCTCAATTCTGCATTCCAAAAAGTAATAAAAATACCATAGTTTCAGCAATCTCCGTCTTCCTTCAAACTATCGTTCATTGGTTCGAGCCTCCCCTCCAATAGCATAATTTCTTCCTCAGCAGAATTCCACGTTTCCTGCGACTGCGTCGTAAATCTCGAATCTTTCTCGAACAAATGCTGACGTCATTGAGAATCTCAGCTCAAGTAGCCTGCTGGCATAACGTCTGCGTCATCCGTGCTTACGTCATGACTATCCACGCCATAACTATGACAGCCATAACTTTCTTCATAATTTCCAAAATAGCCACCGTGGTCTCTATATAATTCAATTTACGGGGGCAGTATGTTGGTACTTTCCTACAGATTTACTATTTTAACACAAAATATAACAGCTGATAATGGATAATAATCTAATATTCTAAACACATACTGCATAAAATGAAGTGCATAAATAATTAAAGTATATTCTATTGAACATGAAATAATACTGTATCTAAGATCCCCTAAAGGTTACTATGTGAATATAATAATATTTTAATATAATTTATAATTTAACCATAGTCAAAAATTAGAGTTCCTTTCAAATAAGTGAATTAAGTGTCAAGTAAGTAGACTATTCATTGATTAACTACCAAAATAACACAAAGTACAAATATACCTATAACTTCACAAATTACAGATAACTTCACACTGCTGCTTAAGGAAATTGTTCATTCTAAGAGTTTTCTCTACACATCAGGAGCAGAAACATTTTAAAAACCTAGCCTGAACAATAAAAATAACAAGAGAACATACATTACGAAACTAGTAGTAACTTTGCGCCAGTACGTTTTAGGCAATCACTACACTTAATCATGAGGGAGTGAATCGTAGAAGGCATGGCAGTCTTTTGGAAGAACTGATTTTAACTGCTGCAGGTGATAATACTTCAGGGAAGAAATGTTCCGTGGTTCGGAGTGGTCTTTTCTTCAGTTTTTGTTCAATTGTGCTGTGGACTGAATCACATTCAATTTGCGTGTGCCCCTTTCCAGAAACGTTTGCATGATTGTCTGCCCGTTCTTGATGGCATGGTCCAAAAACGGATTTGCTAAAATACTGTTCCTCTTTTGATATGTGCACCCATCACTGTATGTTATTATATCGTTATCATTTGCACAGAGGCATTTGAGGTAATCAATAATAGTAGTTTCAAACGTTGATGCTGACAAATCGGTATCGATTTCGCTGAACCAATACCACACACAGTGATGTGTAGTTACGCAGAAAACTGATGCCATATTAATTTGGTTTTATAATAAAAAGCACTAGCCTGAATACATGGTGCAACCTTCACTGCCTTAAGTCCATGGTAATTACAGTGCATTATTTCTGTGCAGCAAGAGTATTATCGTATTCCTTTTCTTTCCGTGCTCTATCTTTTCCAATTTTGTGCTGGATCCAGCCATCGTCAGAAAGGTTACCTGTCTCATAATCAGCAATCATGTCACATTGGTCCTTTCTCAGTTTATGTAAGGACAGATTATTTTCATGGAATTCGAATGAAAATTTAGATCTCCTTCCTGGAGTTCCATTGTCATGCTGCATTTTCTCACAGTAGGCTACAAATCATACAGCTGGTCCAAGGAATATATACTCTGTTCGAGAGATAAGTTCGATATATTACTCCTATTGTAATACGAAGGAAATTTTGGGAAATCGTTCAAGAATTTATTTAAATGCTCCAGTTGCTTTTTACACCTATGAGCTGTAGGTCTGCCTTTCTTCCTGTTCTTCACCGAGACTTCAGCTAAACCATACATTCCTGCTGAACTTTTATTTACCCAATATCTCTCAGAACGTTCTCCTAATCCAACGTAGAGAGGAACATCTTCTTGTAGACAGCTTCCTGAGTACCATTCTTTAATTTCAAATAATAAAGGAAGGTAACACTTCTCCGAGATTCTTCCTCAGATGTGTATCACCACATTGGTACTATTTTCTTAATATTGTTTGCGACAATTAGCTTTCGCTGCTCCCATGACATTATTGACCAAAATTCTTGAAATATATAATTTCGCTCCTCCTCAGAAATGTCATCAAATTTTCGTTCTACATATTTCTTGCATGATTCAGAGTTGCATCTATCTCCTAACTTCATTTCTTTTCTGGGTTGGTCCTGTTGGTATTGTAGTTAACAGGTTTTTGAGAATCTCATAGGTAAACGTCCAGTTGTGCCCTTTATCACCGTACAAAGTTTCAGCGTGATATCGGTGATAGTTTCGGAGAAATGGAATGCCGGTAAAATATTTTGCACAGTCGCCATGTGGAATTGGTGCGACGCAATAAAATTTGAAGGGCACGATCAGGGTCGGCCCATATGGTGCTATGACCTGACCGAGTTTCATTGAAATAAGTCCAGCCGTTTAGAAGTTATTACAGGGGGGAGCGACACACACACAGACAGACATGCATTCGCACACACACACACACACACACACACACGGACAAGAGGTGATCTCATAAGTCTATTTTTTATAATTGGAAATAGGCTAAAAATCCAATATGGCGACCATCCGAAATATTTAGACGGTTCTCGATATCTACTAATCTATGACAGCCGTCGAACTGAAATGTTGTATGTTGATAAAGGCTATGAACATAGGTTCACTTATGAGACTTTTTGTAACCTAGTGAGCACACATTCAACATGGCGGAGACGTGAAATTTAAACATTTAAATGGATGTTTCTCGAAATGTAACCATCCGAGCGCAGTGAAACGTGGTACGGTAAATCCTTATACAAATTTTTATCCACTGACATATATTGAGGAGGGGCAGATGATCTCGTAGTTCCCCCTTTAAAACAACAATAAATAACTAACATCTATTGTAATTTATTTCAATTGATTTCGTAACCACAAGATGTGCGAAATTTTAAAATCTCCTCTTTGTTTCTTGTGTCCTGATCATGGAATTGAAATCTGAATAATACACCTATGCAATAATCTTTATGTAATAGTACATAAATCTATGGCCTAAATATATAAAAATCCAACATGGCGACCATCCGAAATATGTAGACGGATCGCAATATCTACGAATCTATTACGGCATTCAAACTGAAATTTTGTATGTTGATAGCGGCAATTAACATAAGTAGGATTTCTGAAAATAGGCTAAACAAAACGTTTGGTGCTTTTCAGTCGGTCAACACTTAATGTACCCAAAAGAGCTGGGTTGTGCCCTAATCCTGAAAGAAATTACATGAGATTAATAAATACACTAGGATGACCAGTTTCGATCTTCAAGCGATCATCATCAGATCCATTACAATTAGGCTGTAAAATCTATGTTTGAAAATACAGGTGAAATTATTATTATATGTACAAAGATTTATTTCAAGTATTGGTACTGCAGCTTGTCAGTGTATGCTAGTTGTAGTATATAAGATGATGTTAGGTAGAATGCTATAATGGTGATAGAAATCCGGAATGTGTCTGTTTGGAGAGACTTATCTGGTTGGATGTCTTCCGTGCTGTAGCTGCGAGTAGTATCAACATCCCTCTTGGGGCAGTGATGGTCGACTGATTCCGGATTTTTATCACCATTTTAGCATTCCACCTAACATCATATATACTACAACTAGCATACACTGCCAAGTTACAGTACCAGTACTGGAACTATATAATTGTACATATTGCAAATATTTTCACCTGTATTTTCAAACATAGATTTTACAGCCTAAGTGTAATGGATCAGTTAATGATCATTTACGATTGAAACTGGTCATCGTAGTGTATTTATTAATCTCATGTAATTTTTTTCAGGATTAGGGCATAACCCAGTTCTTTTGGGTACATTCGTGTTGACCGACTGAATAGCACCAAACTTTTTGTTTACTAAGGCAACACTGAAAAATGGCTTCAAACCCCACAATGAAAATAGGCTGTTTAGTTCTTCACGGATCTACTTGATTATTACTAGATGGATCTTAGAATTCTATACATTCGAGATGACAGCTCAGATAAGTGATTTCCCTTATTTTTAGCCTATTTTCATTTATAAAAAAACACTTATGGGATCACCTCTTGTCCATGAGTGTGTTGGCCAATGTGTGTGTGTGAGTTAATTCCTCACTGAGCAAGTTATATGAAAATTTCCCTCTTATATTTTGACCTAACGATTCTATGTTTTAACATTACGCTCGAATTGAGTCTTCTATCTATTAAATCAGTAAATTTTATCCTTGAACTGAGTAAACGCTTATTGTGACACTAACATCTTGCTGAGTTACTGAACTGGAAGTTTATCAAATAATGAGGTATTTATTTTTATATTTTATATAAACAAGATGCCGAATGTGACTAATTTTCAATCTGACAACTTTATGAACATTGCATAGTAAATGTACTATGCCTATATAAGTTCTTACAAAGTTTCATAATTATAGCTCTTAAGCTCTATGTGTAAATGATCTTAATATATTATATATTCAAAATGTTGATTCGGCGTATTATGGACTGTAATATCCGTATTATTAGTGGAACTTGGATCTTTCATACAATACTCGTCTTTCGCAAAGTTTCTGATTGATCGCGTTTGGTGATTTTATAGAACGCATAGCCTCTCGTATCTATGTTCCTCTTCAATATACCGGGTCAGTATCTATGTACTCCCCGATAAACACGGCGAGCTAAGACGGCTTTGACTGGCGCAGATCGCGGGCGCACGTACACGGTTCAACCAGTGGTGGCACGCACTTTTACCAAACATGTTCAATAATGTGTACTTACAGTGGGCCCAATCGATGCTGAAAAAGTCCTCCCTCTCTTTTAACACACACCTGACATCTTCTGATGAAAGAATGGAAAACAATGTTATCTAATTTTTGTTCTGTAAGAACACAACGTTGTCTGTTAACTTTTTTTTATTATTTACGGAGCCTGTTTTCTTGAATCGATTAGCTAGCCACCTAATTGTACTGGCATTAGGCACAGGTCTTCCTGGAAACTTGATTCGAAATTTTCGTCTTGTTTCAGAACAAGACTTTCTGCATTTCATATACGAATTATGGATATACACACGTTCGCACAATGTGAATTGGTGTCTAGGCATGACCAACAATCACAGTTATCACAATACTCACTAAACGTGCAACACTAACGTATAAGCTTTGCAGATACACGTCCATATGATTGAAAAACACGTGTGAAGTAACGATATGAGTCAGCGGAGCGCGCCACCACCAGCTGAACCCTGTACGCGCACCCGCGATCTTCGCCAGCCAAAGCCGGCTTAGCTTGCCGTGTTTATCAGGGTACAAATAGATAATGACCCTGTATCATTGAATGAGTAAAGACGTTGTTTTGTTTTCTTAAGAACAATCTTCTATATAATGATTCCTCTTTCTAAGTTATGGACTTTAAACTTTTATATATTCATGGTGGGGGCAGATGACTTTGTTGTTCCGCTCCTTAAAACAACAATATTGAACTAACTTAATACAATAAATATGACTGTTTTCTGTTATATTCAGTGCGATTGCCTTGTAACTTGTGCATCAGTGATCTCTTATATGAAACTCCACTTTCACCACGTTCCGAGGTGATTGTTGAATCTTTTACGAATGTATCGCTCATAATGTTATAATAGTACACATGGTCTTAATCTTGAATGCATGTAATATATGCATACACATCTTCAGCCGTGTACATTTCCAAGGCAATAATATCCTATTTGCAAAGTTTCATTTTTTATTTAGTCAGTTAGTTATTGTTGTTTTAAGGGTCAGAACTACGAGGTCATCTGCCCCTCTTCTTTTTTTTAAATTTATTAGATGGTGACATAGTTTTAAAATTTTCTCTATTCTAGATGGTGAATACATATAATATTCAGTCTGATGTATCTGCAGCTTTTCAGAAAAAACAATTCTTCTCCTAGAGTCGTGGTACTTGATTCAATGCATCCGAAGTTACCAAAATTTCATGTTTTAAAAGTATGCATGCCCACCATCTTGAATGTGTGATATCAATGTACAATCGCCTGCAAAAATAACGGGCCGTCTTGCCGAGCGGGAGTTGAGTTTTCGTGCCAGCAGGTTGCTATCACTTGGTGTGTTCTGGGAGGGGAAGGCTGGGAGCCGTGATTGGGCAGCTGTCCTTGTAGGTATGGGGGGAGAGGGTGGGGGGAGTGTGGATTCACCTGTTAATGGCAAGAGGCTGACAGTGGCTCAGTAACACGAGAGCGAACTTCTGTTAAGTTTAAATTTGACTGACATTTTGGTTGAAATAATTCACTCATTGAAAAATCGCTGTAAGTTTAAATTCACTGACATTTTCGGTTGAAATTATTTCCTCATTGAAAAAACGCTTTAAGTTTAAATTTGACTGACATTTTTGGTTGAAATTATTTAATCATTGAAAAACGCTTTAAGTTAAAATTTGACTGACATTTTTGGTTGAAATTATTTACCCATTGAAAAAACGCTTTAAGTTTAAATTTGACTGAAAATTTTGGTTGAAAAAATTCACTCATTGAATAAACGCTTTAAGTTTAAATTTGACTGACAGTTTTGGTTGAAATAATTCACTCATTGAAAAATCACTTTAAGTTTAAATTTCACTGACATTTTCGGTTGAAATTATTTGCTCATTGAAAACCCGCTTTAAGTTTAAATTTGACTGACATTTTTGGTTGAAATTATTTAATCATTGAAAAAACGCTTTAAGTTTAAATTTGACTGACATTTTTGGTTGAAATTATTTACCCTTTGAAAAAACGATTTAAGTTTAAATTTGACTGAAATTTTTGGTTGAAATTATTTGCTCATTGAAAAACCGCATTAAGTATTAATTTGACTGACATTTTTGGTTGAAATTATTTACTCATTGAAAAGACGCTTTAAGTTTAAATTTGACTGACATTTTTGGTTGAAATTATTTACTCATTGAAAAGACGCTTTAAGTTTAAATTTGACTGACATTTTTGGTTGAAATTATTTACTCATTGAAAAGACGCTTTAAGTTAAAATTTGACTGACATTTTTGGTTGAAATAATTCACTCATTGAATAAACGCATTAAGTTTAAATTTGACTGACTTTTTGGTTGAAATAATTCACTCATTGAAAAATCGCTTTAAGTTTAAATTTGACTGACTTTTTGGTTGAAATAATTCACTCATTGAATAAACGCATTAAGTTTAAATTTGACTGACATTTTTGGTTGAAATAATTCACTCATTGAAAAATCGCTTTAAGTTTAAATTTCACTGACATTTTCGGTTGAAATTATTTGCTCATTGAAAACACGCTTTAAATTTAAATTTGACTGACATTTTTGGTTGAATTTATTTACTCATTGAAAAAAAAACTCTTTAAGTTAAAATTTTAGATATTTAATTTAAGACACTAAAAAGCATCTTATGACTTACAAAGAGTCTTAGTTTAAGACAACAAGAAATGAGAGTGAGGCTGTGGTTTCGGTTGTTTTAGGTTGGAATTTTTCATTATTAATATTATAAAAACTGAAGTGGGAATAAAGTTAATGAGCTGTTTTTTCTGTTGCTTAATATTTTATTCATGATTTTTTCTGTTGCTTAATATTTTAATGATGTTTTTTTCTGTTGCTTAATATTTTATTGATGTTGAATAATAAAAAACATTTTGCTGCTAACAATATTGCCTCCTCTGATTTAATCCATGATAAACGAATCAGAAGCTTACGGTATGTTGACTCATTTTTAAAGATTCTCTGCTACCCAAGCATCGCTTCAAGTTCTCTTATTTGATGTAACAAACCTCCTGTTGACGTGAGTGCTTTTAAAATTACTAAGGTTTTTAAGATGCTCTTTAGTTTGTCTTTTTCTTTTCAAAACTTATTTCTTATTAAGAAAAATGCTTAAAAATATAACTAGTTTAGGACGTTTGGGATTTCCTTCTTTTTCTTCTTATTAAAATGCGTTTAGTCCCTAACTTGTGAAAACTCGATTCTCAAAAAATTTCAGACACAGTAAAACTCAACATTGCCTTTCTAACGAGACATAACAATTAATGGGTTACTTGGCATTTCAGTTTTGATTTATTAACACCGTCTCATCTGTAACAATCTTCCAAGCGCGAAACTAAAGAAAATCAAGGTTGGCGCTCCCCTCCTCCCCCCCCCCCCCCCCCCTTTGCCAACAACGACAGGTGCCCAATCACGGCTCTCAGCATTCCCCGCCCGGGCCCCTAGTGATGCCAACTCAACTCAACTCTCGCACGGCAAGACGGCCCGTTATTTTTGCAGGCGATTGTACAAAAGCCTTCAGCAAAGCAAATCTGATATACAGTACTAACAGTGTGCGAAGTTTTAATGTTCTAGGTTTATCAGATGGTGAGTAATCTATTTCACTATTTTATAACGGTGGGTACCGCTAATATTTATTGTGACAGTCGTGTAAATAATATCACTGAGGTCTCAAATACAGGACTCCTCTTTCTCCACTTTTCGTAGTAGGCTAATTGTCAATTTCAACCTAATCTATCGATTGAACTATTTCATTGTTACACAATATATTCCGTACGGTACTACCTTTTTGCAAAGTTTCAAAATTCTCAATGTATTCGATGGTGAAATTCCGAATTGAAAATATTTTAGAGTAGCAGACGCGCATAATATTCAATATTTTTAAGTTGCATATCGTGTAACGTTTACCAACATATAAGTCATCCTGAATTTCAATTTAGATGAGCATTTCCTTACTGAAACGTGAGTTATTGATTATAATACGCGAATATTACGGACGGCCGCCATATTGAAATTCATGGTAGGAAATTGGATACTTCGGAGTCCGGTTCCCTTTATGGGATGGTGCGTGACATTCAAGTGCAGTGGTGAACCGATGATTAATTTATTTGGTAGCTGACTCAGGCAATAAGCATTCACGTGGTCACAATTTTCTTTTCGCTATATGAAAGCTGCCACCTATATTGAAATTTTGTTTAATTTATTGCAGGCATTTAGAAATTGTTCTGTGGAGGGGGCATAATCTGATCAGAACGAATATAATACTTGAAATTTGCGTACATCATATTTAATTTCTTTGGCTGACAAAGTTGAAAATTCAGATTCGGCATCCGACTCCTAACCAATTATAGTACGTATTTTTTTTATTTGGCAGAGATCCAATGATTGATTTATCTGGTAGGTGACATGGACAAATGGACATTCAAATGGTCACCATTTTATTTTCGTTAGAATGGCGGCTTTATAACAATTCACTTGCAGCAATTTTTGTTCAATTAGCTTCATGACTTTAGGAATAGATAGATTGGTGGGCATACACTAATACAGGACACACACACAGGCAGAGAATGATCACATACGCCTAATTCAATTTTATGAAAGTAGGCTAATAGACAGGAAGAAATCACTTTTCAGTTTCAGCTTAGAATTTAGAAAGAAAGGAACGATTTGATGACGGAGCGTACTCATAATAGGCTAAGGGTTGAGTAGGAAAGTGGGGGAAAGAGGTCATTTAGTTTAGTCATAAATTGAAGCATATCGCGACTGCATTACGTTATTCGTCACATGATGAAATGCCCGTCAAAACGTCAAGTTATACACTAATATTCGATAAACATTGGCAAAATTAAGGAAGTTAGAATTCATAAAGCACTTCTACTGAAATTCGAACTAGAAGCCACAACTTTCATTCACAAATTTTCATACAGCGAAGGTATATTACATTGTGATCTGTTTAAATTAAGCCACGGTGTCGGAAGGCCCAAACGTGCTAGGTCATGCTTCGCTGGCATCGGGAGAGCGTGGATTTGAATCCCACCTAGGCCGTTCTGAAAATGGTTTTTGTAATTTCCCTTTTCCACCACCAGGAAAATGCCGGTACAGTTCCTTTCAGTAGGTCCACGGATGATTTCCTTCCGAAATCCCTTCGATGACCAATCCTGAAAAGAACATATATGGTCATCGGTTGCATTAATAAATTAAAATGAAACAAAATGGGCTTAACAAATTTGGTTGTCCCCAATGATGAAAGTTCTTCATATGAAAGTCTCAAAGCGCTCTTGAAGCAATTCATAGCCCGTTACTTGCGTTCTGTTATTCACGTTAGAAGCTCGCTTGAAGACCGAATGATGTTTGCTCAGCCTTGTCTGAGAACACCATGTTTACGAGTATGGTAGTCTCTGTTCATTGCCGCAGGACGTCAGCAGCTGGAAGGACTATTATGGCAGGCATAACAGCTTCCCCTGTGTTCACACGACGATCAATGTGCTGCTTCTTGTAGCTGTTAAAAGTTACAGTCGGCTTCAGAAGAAACGGGACAAAGAACTGAGGATACCTAAACCGAATAACACTTGCCCGTCTTTATGAATTTTAATTATATTTCTACACGAAATCGCAAAATATCATGCTCAATATTGAGTAAATAATCAAGTAATAATAACGGAGTAAGCCACCATGATAGGGAGATTGATAAATAGTATTTACGTGGTGTTAACAAGAATGTATTTTACTTATTTCATTCATGGAGCATTTTTACACTAAAACATCATTTTTTACCATAATTGCCTCATAAATATAAACGTAGGTGAATAAATCACCAGCTCTACATGTAGGGGAGTGTCTCCACCTCCGTTTGTAATAATAATGTTCCTTTCAATATCTAATAACAATTAATTGAGGCCACTGGAGCTAACATGACTCTGTTTGGGTTAGGCCTCTGGGTCTAAGGTGCAAAATGCTAAACCACTATGCCATCACACTCACCCTTATTGTTCTTACTAAATGGGCACTTAGACATAAATAAATATGCTACATACGCGCACTTTCAGTCTTTTTTGTAAATTTCCATGTAATCCATACTCTTCGACATAGCCTACTGTAGGCTATTTACATTGTGATGCAGATCAAACATAAATGAATTTACTGCCAGCTCATTCACATTCTCTTCCCCCCACGCACACACTCAAGATTCACACAACAACATTACTAATGGTAATGATAATAATAATAAAACGATGATCTTCTTCAAACGGATAGAATATTTGCCGCGGATAGAATATTTGCCGCTAGTAATCTTCAAACTCACGAGCAATGGTGGGGTCTCGGACGAACACCACTGATATCAAGATGGCAAATGAAAGGGCGCGGGAGCTCTGGGGTGAAGGAAAGCTTCCTGTAGTTTTATCGCTATCAGGATTGGAAAGAGAGAAAGGCTTAAATCACCGACGTGAATGTGAGGTGTAACTGTGTCCTTGTGAATTAAGGTTGAGATCACTCCAACCTTCACCTGTGGCGTATTGTTTGAAATTGATCAGTGGGAAAATCCAGTAGCAGTAGTAGTAGCAGCAGCAGCAGCATACATGATGAAACTGAAGGAAACGTAATGATGTGAGTTAACCACACCAGAAGCTACACTGGTGGATAACCCTCATTTTAACTTCTTAGGCCTATGCCTATTTGCTCTGTCTTCAATGGTGTGCATTCAGACAAAGGTCATATTTCCTTAGTGTGGTTCTTGCCCGGGTTATTACATACTCCCTGTAAGTGCCAGGATAGTACTTTTATCAAGTCCCGACTCTATTAATTACAGTTGCACACGATGCGACATTAACCATAGAATATTCGGGAATGGTGACCAAGATATCCCAAACTGGTGAAACAAATTAACAACAAGTTGTACCACGAAGAACTAAATACCTTCATTTCAAATATTCTACTCGCCTTTTCCATTAAGAATTCCCCCGCCTAATAAGAGGATTTTCCAAGTGATGTACTGAGTGGCTTTTTGTACAGAATCTACGTTGTGATAAAGTATAGAGCAAGAAAATCAAACTCAAAACTCCATACCCCTAAGTTATAGTCATTTCAGACAAGAAACACATAAGTTATATTTTAAGAAAACATAATCATCTTACTATTATACTACTGGCTTAAATCAAAGCTTTCATCGTTCCTCGAGGTAACTCACGTCAGCACACTCCCAGCACTGGGAAATAAGTAGCCTATGTGCCAAACGTTACAGGATGAGTGAGGCTTTTAACGCAAAGGAATTGTGTACTGCTGTATAAACTTACAGAGAAGCAAGTTCAATACAACGAAGTAAGACATGTTCCTCTTGAGATATGAACGTGTGAATAATGCATAACTTACGATGTAAACATTAGAAGATTTGGGTAAATGTCATTAATAAGAATTTGAAATCCGCCTTGTCAAGCACTCTAAAAGCGAAGTTTAATAAATGATTATACGTACATATAATGATTATGCTTTCTGAAAATATAATTATTGTTTCTTGCCTGAAATGACTAAAACTTAAGGATATTACGCGTTTAACACGTCATTATACCTGGAAGCAGCATCCTATAACAGCAGCGACGTCCTATATCACAATAGTATTGAACCATATTGAAGAGGTGTGACATAGACAGTCCATTAAGGTAGATTCCTTAATCATTTCGTGAGCTATCATTTTATTTCAATACCAATGTTTCTAAGGATATCCATTTCTATTTTGGCTTTGATTAACATAGTTTAAGATTCATATATTTTTCAATCTACGATGACAAGGGTATCATCGTATACCGAAACATGTACGTATAATTAGTAATTAAACGTCGTTTTTAGAACGTTTCACAAGGTGGATTTCAATTTCATATTACAATCAGTCAACACGGATAATAATTATTACCATTTGCAAAATGGTTAATGTTTACACATTTAATGTAAATTTCATTGGTGTTTTATACCTCAAAATAATCTCCACAAACGCCATCACATTGATAAGAAAATGTACTAGAATATATAACTTTATTATCGGTAATTCATATACCTCCCGTGTGATGGCATCTTTCTACAACAAATCGCGAGAGTTGAATTTTAGAAAAGTCGAGTGTACGGCTTCTATGATTTACGGAAAGTAAGCTATAGATTTTAGTGCCATTGATAATGATTATTATCATAGCCCATTCTATGAATCTTCTCTTCAATCGCTTGATTAAGATACCAGAAATGACAAGCAGTTGTCATTGCATTTGTATTGTTAAATCGCGAGAAAATTTTATTTAAAATCTTCAACTTCGCTTGGTCGTCATGCTCGTTTTTTAGTTAACAGGTTTTTGAAAGTCTCATAGGTAAACTTCCAGAAGTGCCCTTTATCACTAAGTTAGATGCCGGTGCATTACAATGTGTAGAAATATTTGCTGTACCAAGCAAGAGTATATACAAATTTCGGGGGGGGGGGGGGGGGGGGCTGACTATCCTGGAAAACTGTGAGTATTCTCAGGGGATTGTAACCACAAAATACCCAGAAATATCAACCAATTTCTTAGAGAATATAACTTTGTGTAATTATTTTAGATAAGATTCAAAGTGTATATGGCCTACAATATTACTGGCGATACAAAAAACTTGTAAAATAAAACACAGCACACAAATACAATTTTATACTTACTGAATTTTCTATTATGATCTATGGAGTTGTTGTTGTTGTTTGAGTCCTCAGCCTTTTGACTGGTTTGATGCAGCCCTCCATGCCTCCCTGTCCTTAGCTAATCGTTTCATCTCTACATAGCTACGACACCCTACATCCAAGGCAATCTGTTTAACATATTCTAACCTAGGTCTACCCCTACAGTTCTTGTCATCAACCCTTCCTTCCATAACTAAGCTTGCTATTCCTGGGTGTCTTAGTATGTGTCCTACCAACCTATCTCTTCTCTTCATCAGCAGTCGCCAGAAACATCTCTCCTCTCCCACTAGTCTCAATACCTCTTCGTTTGTAACTCTATCTACCCATCTGATCTTCATCATTCTCCTGTAACACCACATTTCAAACGCTTCAATTCTCCTCTTTTCTGCTGCACCAATAGTCCAAGTTTCACTTCCATAGAGTGCCACGCTCCAGACAAAGGCCTTCAAAAATGACTTCCTAATACCTAAATCTATATTCGATGTCAACAGATTCCTTTTTTGTAGAAATGCTTTTCTTGCCTGAGCTAACCCACTTTTTATATCCTCTTTGCTTCGTCCATCACTGGTTATTTTGCTTCCCAAGTAACAGAATTCTCCTACTTCCTTTAGCTTTTCACCTGCCAATTTGATGTCCATAGAGGTTTCTGATTTATTTCGGCTGCATTCCAGTACTTTTGTTTTACATTTATTAATTTTCATCATGAATTCTTTCCTCAAGACGGAGTCCATACCATTCAAAAACTCTTTCAAATCCTCAGGCGTGTCGGCCAAGATGACTATGTCATCGGCAAATCTCAGAGTTGAAATTATTTCTCCTTGAATCTTCACTCCCACTTTACATTTTTCTCCAATTTCCTTCATTGCTTGTTCAATGTAAAGATTGAAAAGTATGGGTGATAAGTTGCAGCCTTGCCTTACACCTTTCTGAATACCAGCTTCTCTCTCATGTCCTTCAGCTCGAATGACTGCTGTCTGGTTTCTGTATAGATTGTAAATCACCCTCCTATCCCTGTACTTTATTCCAATCGTTTTCAAAATGTCAAACAATTTAGTCCAATCAACGTTATCAAAAGCCTTTTCTAAGTCTACAAATGCCATGAACGTTCTCTTGTCATTCCTTATTCTACCTTCCAAAATCAGCCTAAGACTCAGTACAGCTTCCCTTGTTCCTACATTTCTCCTGAAACCAAACTGGTCTTCACCCAACTCCGTTTCTATCTGGCTCTCTATCCTCTTGTAAATTATTCTAGACAGGATCTTTGAAGCATGAGTAATCAAGCTGATTGTAATGGTAATCTTCACATCTGTCAGCTCCTACTTTTTTCGGTATAGGGATGATAACATTCTTCTTAAAATCAGAGGGTACCTCACCTGTCTCATAAATCCTACACACCAAGTGATATAACCTGATCAGACCTTCATCTCCTATGCAGCGTAGCAACTAAATCGGTATATCATCTATGCCTGGTGCTTTGTTCCTGCCTAAGTCTTCCAATGCTCTGTCAAATTCTGATCTCAATATTAAATCTCCATTCGCATCCTCATCAATTTCCTCCTCCCTTTCCATTACATGATTCTCAATCTCCTTTCCCTTATACAAACACTCTATGTAAGCTTTCCATCTCTCAACCTTTTCTTCCCTATCTGTTAGAGGCTTTCCATTTATGTTCTTAATATTACAGCACTTAGTCTTCTTTTCCCCAAAAGTATTCTTAATCCTTCGATAAGCTGTGTCTACTTTTCCTAATTTCAGACAATTTTCTATACCTGCACATTTCTCTTTCAACCATTCTTCTTTCGCTTCCTTGCACTTCTTGTTAACCTCATTTCTCAGACGTCTGTATTCTGCTTTCCCCTTTTCATCTCTTACATTCTTGTGTTTCCGCCTTTCGTCCATCAATTCTAGTATATCCTGTGTGATCCACGGTTTTCTACCTATTCTTTCTTTCTTACCAATGTTTTCTTGTGTGGATTTTGTTATTTCATTCTTCAAACGTGCCCATTCGCCTGCAATTGAAGTTTGTTTAGGGTTTTTCATTAGTCCTTCCTTTATACTCTTCTTGAATCTTTCGTTTACATCCTTCTCTTTCAGTCTGTCCATTGCCCATGTTTTTGGATTTTGACTTTTCTTCAGTTTCTTCAACTTTAATCTGCATTTCATAACAACCAAATTGTGGTCAGAGTTTATGTCAGCACCGGGATATGTTTTACAATCCAAAATCTGTTTTCGAAACCTCTGCTTGACCATAATGAAGTCGATTTGGTAACGCTCTGTATCTCCTGGTCTCATCCATGTGTATATTCTTCTATTGTGGTTATTGAATAAAGTGTTAGCTATGACCAACTCGTGCTCGGTACAGAATTCCATCAGTCTGCTTCCTCGATCATTCCTTTCTCCTAATCCAAAATCTCCTACTATCTTCCGTTCTCTTCCTTTTCCTACCACAGCATTCCAATCTCCCATTACTATAACATTTTCATCACCCTTGATATACCTCAGAATTTCGTCTATTTCTTCGTAGACCTTTTCAACATCTTCATCATCAGCTTGACTGGTAGGCATATAGACTTGTACCACTGTGGTTCACGTAGGTTTTGTATTGATTTTTGCTACAATAAACTGTTCACTATATTGCTCAAAATATTCCACCCGCTGTCCAAGTTTCCTACTCAATATGAGACCAACCCCTGCTTGGCCATGGAGTATGAATGGCAAATATCTAAATATTTGTCAGTTTACTATGCAGAAAGATTAACAGTTTTTTTTACAAGTTGATAATTTATTTTTTCAAAAGTACCGTAAGTTACTGTGGAATTCACAGTTTTGACTCACAGGGCTGAGTGTACTCCGTTCCAGCCCTCAGACTAGAATTAAAATTTCTTGGCAGAGCCGGGAATCGAATTCGAGCCTCCGGGGCGGCAGCCAATAATGCTAGCCACTGCAACACGAGTTAGTACAATTTCAATCCTATTATTGTTTTTAACTTAGCCAATAAGTTAAGATTAGGGTACAACCAAATTTACAATTATTTTATGCTCTTACAAAAGCAACACTTTCTTAATTTTTATTGGCTTTTTACGGGGGGGGGGGGATGGAGCCCCCTCAGCACCCCCTTATATACGACCCTGGTACCCAGTTTCATTGCGTTTGGATGGTTAAATCGCGACAAAAGTTTCAAATTTGCTTGGCGACCATGTTCGTTTTGTAGTTAACAGGTTATTGAAATTCTCATAGGTAAACTTCCAATAGTGCCCTTTATTACCGTACTAAATTTCAGGGTGATAACTGTAACAGTTTCGTAGATATAGAATGCCGGTGAAATATTTCGCACCACCGCCATGTTCGATTGTTGAGACGTAATAAAATTTGAAGGGCACTGTCGTGGTGTGCTGATAGAGTACTACATGACCTTACAGAGTTTCATTGAAATCGCTCCAGCCGTTAAGGAGTTATTAGGGGGTACACACTCACGGACAAAAGGTGATCTCATAAGCCTATTTTTTTCATAAATGAAAATAGGCAAACAATTAGGGTTAAAAAATTTCAAAATAATGCTGCCTTGAATTTTTGAAAACAATTCAACATTATTAGAGATTCTATGCTGAGCTCTGAATGATGATTCGCTGTGTCAAGTTGCACACTGTGATTAGATCGCCAGAAAATGTATTTGAATTATTTGAAAATTACCTGGCTGCCAAATTAATTTTGTGTTCTTCTGAATTTGGGAAGTCACATATATTTCCTTATATAACAGTCCTGTAACACCATACAATAATTCAGTTTGATTGCTCAATCGGTTTCGGTGATATTGAGAACCGGTGAAATATATAACATGGACTCCATGTTGAATTTTTTGTATATGCGCCATTTTTAAGCTCTGAAGAAAATTGAATAAAATTGGACACCAAAATATTAAGCCTTGCATTAAGATTTACCTTGCTAAATTTCACTGCACTTGGATGATTAAGTCGCAAGAAAAATCCATATACATATTTTAATTTAGCATCGTCACCATGTTGATTTTGTGTTTGTCAGATTATTGAAAATCCCTTAGATGAACCTATGTTAAAAGCTTCTATCAACATGCACAATTTCAGTTTGATTGCTGGGATAGATTCGTAGATATTGAGAACCGTCCTAATATTTCAGATGGTTGCCATGTTGTATTGTTCTATATTTAGGCCATAGAGTTATGTTTTAGAAGAAGATTATTGCGTAGGTCTATTAATCAAACGTTCACTTTTATTACATGATTAGGTCACGAAAAATAAGAACTTAATTTTGATATTTGGAACAGCTACCATCTAGAGGTTATGAAAACAATTGAAAGAAATTATAAGGTGGTAGATTAAAATCATGCATAATCATTTACCGTACCAAATTACATTGCACTCAGATGATTGTATTGGGATAAAATTATATTAAAAAATTCTAAATTCGCATGACCGCCATGTTGCTATTGTACTTAACAGTTTTTTAAGTGACATGGGTGAACTTATCGTAGCATAATCTATCAACATTTAAAATTTCAGGGTGATATCAGTAACAATTTCGGAGATATTACATGCCAGTAAAATATTTCGCGCGGCTGTCATGTTCGATTGGTAAAATGTATTAAAAATGAAAGGCACGGTCCAGGTCGACCGATGTAGTAGTACGTCTTTACCGAGTTTTATTGAAATCGCTCCAGCCGTTTGGATTTTATTACGGAAACACACAGATCACACGCACACATACGGACAAAACGTGTTCTCATAAGCCTATTTCCATTTATGAAAAAAGAAATATGAGATCACCTTTTGTCCGTGTGTGTGTGTGTATATGTGTGTGTGGATGTGTGTGCGCGTATGTGTGTGTGTGTGTGTATGTGTGTGCCCTAAAAATAACGGGAAGAAGCGATTTCAATGAAACTCGGAAAGTACATTCAAGCATTTTTTCTGACACCGACCTTGCCCTTCAAATATTAATAAGTCTCACCAATCCAACATGGCGACTGTAAAAATTATTTCACTGGCATTCTATATCACCGAAACATCTACTGATATCACCCTACGTGACTTTCGGAAACCTGTTATGTACAATCCAAACATGGCAGCCAAGCGAAGATGAAACATTTGATCATACATTTCACGCGATTTTACGATCCGAACGCAGTGCAACTTGGTAAATCAATTGTTTATACACATTGTAATGCACTGGCATCTAATTTAGTAGAATTATTCATATAACCTCAAGATGGCGGCTGTGCGAAATCTTAAAATTAAGTTTGTATTTCATATATCCTAATCATGCGATCAAAGTCAACGTTTGAATAATAGACCTGCGTAATAATCGTCATAATGATCAGTTGCCTACATATATAAAAATCCAATATGGCAACCATCCGAAATAGTTAGACGTTTTTTAATATCTACTATTCTATGACAGCAATCAATCTGAAATGTTGTATGTTGATAGAGACTATTAACAGTAGTTTATCTATGGGACCTTCAATAACCTGAGTAGTACAAATCGAACATGGCAGCGAAGCGAAATTTAATAATTTAAATGGATATTTGTTGCGATTTATCCGTCCAAGCGCAGTGAAACTTGGTGCGGTAAATGCTTATGCAAATTTCAATCCACTGATTTTTAATTTATTTCAATTGTTTTCATAACCTCAAGATGGTGGCTGTGCGAAATTTTAAAATAACATTTTTATTTCTTGTGTCGTAATCATGTGCGATTGAAGTGCGAATAAAAAACCTACGCAATAATTTTCATGTAATAGTACAGTACATAACTCTATGGCCTACATATTTAAAAAAATCCAACATTCAATGACGCTTAACTGTCACCATGTGTATACTCAGGTGTAATTATTGTAGTCACTAGTGGGACCCTGTTTACTTACGGTATTGTACATCTTGCCAATAAATGTAATCCTGGTCTGAGGGCTGAATCGTGAGCCTTGTGAGGCAAAACTGAGAAGTGGTGTTTTCCATTCTTATCTCAGCCATCCTGGAGGTGATTTTTTCATAGTTTTCCCCAATTCCGTTCCGGGAAAATGCTGGGATGGTTCCTAACTTAAGGCCACGGCCGCCTCCTTCCCAATCTTCACCTGCATCACAAATACACACACTTCTACAGACACCACTAGAACACAGGTCATCAACTAAATTGTACACACACCCATGTATACGAGGCAAAATGATCACGATGTAGCCGAGTCCCCACATGAATTAACATCAAGGTTATGTACTTCCTGAACATGAATGTTAACTTGTTTGAGAGCGAACCTGTTATGTAACATTCAAAAGAACGAACTTCTACGGATAATGAAGTCAACAGAAAGCCACATTCGCATTCATCGGCCCAGACAGCATGCTGCTGTTGGTCTTGGCTTCCTCATGTGAACTGCTGGGAATCTAATAGTCACGCCGCGTTACAAGGAAGGTGAATCGTATTACCTACCGGAGATGAAGCATGAAAATCGACCGCATGTATTACGTTTTCCAAGGGTCCCAGGCTGTTATTCTGCATCATGTTGTACCTCTCGATTCAAGTCCGAGCACATACCCCCATAGCAGTGAGTGCTAAGCACGCACTACGACAAGGCTAGGAAACCAATATTGACTAGTTTCACATTGATTGGTTGTGTCACTTGAATTTGGGATTCTAAGGAAATGCTTCTTCTAATTTCGTAGATCCAATCACAACCATCACAAATTTACAGACTCCTACACAAGTTAATACACCACAATTGCACACGTCCCTAATTAAGGGTCACGATTTACACATACAAAATATATCCAGGCTCCCTCGTTTAATCAATGTCTGCCTTCTTCCAGCCGTTTATTTTCCGCAACTACCTACAAAAATGAGTGTGCTTAGTCTTAACCTCGGCGTTGGTCTCTTATCAACGGGACCAATGTCGGACTGCAGAAATATTTATAATGTATTTCTTACTTTTGTGTGCCCAACACCTGCCCAAACAGCAGAGAAATTACGACCGTATCTTGACTGTGGCCACTTATTTAAATCTTACTCAATGGCCATGACTTCTGCAAGTATATCTATTTCGTCAGGACATTTCAATGATAAGCTCACATAGACTACTAAACTCTGACTTTAAATCATCATAGATTCACCTCTGTGTTTTCTTAGGCATACCGCTAATTTGGAAAAACAAGTACCTTTGAATTTCGTTATTCCACAAGATCAAACAAATAGTTCTTTGAAGAACAGGGTAGCCTATTTTCATATATTCTACTGGAATTTTCCATATAGAAACTTTCTCACCCATTGCATGTTTTCTTCTATGTCATGGACTGAACAACTGTTTGTACATGATCTAAGTTGTGATAAAGAATAGATCAACAACTTCAAACTGATAGTTCTATATCCAAACGCTCTAAAGTTGTAATTACTGACATGAAGCATTAAAATAATATTTTAAAATAGCAAAACGCTCTTACTATGATGCAAGTGCTACCCCGCCTTATGTCAAAACCTTGATTGTTACTCAAATGAATTCACATCAACAATCCTCCAGCACTGGAAAATACGTGTACAAAGTTGTACGGTCAGGACTATCTACAATGCATGAATACAACTATAACGAACATTACGTAGGCTACATACGCTTTCATTAGACATCGTTTTGCCTTTCAGTGTCCAGTCTAGTATGAGTGTCGCGATTTCAAAGAAACTCGGTAAGGCCATAGTACTATTTTGTCTGGCTCTGACTGTGCTCTTCTAATTTTATTACATCTCACTATTCAAACATGGTGGCTGTGCGAAATATTTCATCGGCATTCTACATCTCCAAAACTATTAGTGATATCACCCTGAAAATTTGTACGGTAATAAATGGCACAACTAGAAATTCACCTATGTGACTCTCAAAAACCTGGTAAGCACAATGCGAACATGGCGGCCAAGCAAATTTGAAACATTTTAATAGACTTTTCTCGCGATTTAACTATCCGAGGGCACTGCAAAATGGTAAAGCAAATGCGTGTACACATTGAAATGCACTGACATCTAATTTAGTTCAATTGTTTTCGTAACCTTAATATGGCGGCTGTGCGAAATGTTAAACTTAAGTTTTCATTTCTTGTGTCCTAATCATGCGATCGAAGTCAACGTTTGAAAAATGGACCTACGCAAAATCGTAATTTAATTGTACATAACTCTATGCCTACATAGCCCATATAAGAATCCAACATGGCGACCATCTAAAATACATGTATTTAGACGGTTCTCAATATCTACTAATCCGTGTTAGCAATCATACTAAAATTTTGTATGTTGATAAAGGCTATGAACATAACTTCACCGATGGGACTTTGAATAACCTGGTGAGCACAAAACCAAAACGGTGGCGTAGGAAATTCTAATATTTAAATGGACGTTTCTCGCGAGTTAACCATCCGACCGCAGTGAAACTTGGTACGGTAAATGCTTATACAAATTTAAGTGCATTGATATCTAATTTATTTAAATTGTTTTTATAACCACAAAATGGCGACTGAGCAAAATTTAAAAATTTGTTTATTTTATTGTGGCCTAATCATGCGATTGAAATTTGAATAATGAACCTACGAAATAATCTTCATGTAATAGTACATAACTCTATGGCCTACATATATAACAAGAAGTTCCGTGAAGAACTATACAGCCTTCTTTTCATGCCAATGATTATTCTACAGTATATGAACCTATCTAGAATAATGACGAAATTAAGTTGGTAATATCGAAATATCTAATTAGTTCAAAATATACAGGGTATAATGTAGCCTAATAGAGCACTACAGTTGGCAGCCCCGGTGACTGAATATATTCTTAGTTCCATCTCTTAAGTTACAGAATACAACATTTGGTTGAAGTCCAATGGACGTTACATGCAGTTAGACACTGGATCTATCAGCACGCGTAAAAGCATGTTGCCAACAATACCATGCGTGTGCTGGTCTGAAATAATCTGAAATATCATGATATCTTGTTGTGCCAAATTTGGATGAAAACCATTCGTTAGTATAGAAGTTACATGTATTTTAAAATTGGACATATCAGCAGGCATAGAATCATGTTGGCAGCACTGCCTTGTATTAATTACTCCAAATTAATCTAGAATGTCAGGTGCTATACGTGTGCAAAGTATATAGCTGTTGGTTTGCATATTTTCTGATATATTGATATAAGGATAAAAATAATATAGCCAGCATTTATTAACAGTTGGCAGCCCTGATTGCTCTTAACAATACTTATAGTCATATCTGTTATGGTACACATAGCACAAACGAAATTTGGACGAAATCCAACTGATAGTATAGAAGTTACATGTATTTAAAAATTGGTACTATCAGCAGGCTTATAATCATGTTGGTAGAACTGACGTATATAAGTTACTCCAAATTAATCTAAAATGTCAGAATATACGTGTGCATAGTTTAAAGCTGTTGGCTTGCATACTTTCTGATATGTTGGTATTTGGATTTAAAAAAATAGAGAGAGCAATTATTAACAGTTGGCAGCCCTGGTGGCTCTTAAGAATACGTTAAGTCATATCCGTTTATGTACAGATAATACATACAAAATTTGGTTGAAATCCAATTGATAGTGTAGAAGTTATATGCATTTAAACATAGGACCTATCAGAAGGCTTAAAATTCTTTTGGCAACACTGTCATGGTTGGCCTCTTGGAAATTAAACTGAAATAGTATTATCTACATATGTGCCAATTTTGGAATAGCTCCCATGCTTACCTTGGAAGATATCCAACATGGAGCTCAAATTTTTAGTGCGTTTTTTTCAGCAGTTGGTAACACTGACATCATTTTCAAATATGGTCGTGAGATATTCCGGTGCACATCTTTACTCATACTAAATTTGGTTTTGATTGCTGCAGCCGTTTAGGAATTGATAGGGGGGACACACACACACACAGCCAGACAGACAGACAGACACACATTTTCCCGGATCGATCTCATAAGTCTACTTTTTCCTCATTTTTGCAAAATGTGAAAAGTAGGCTAAAAATACAACACGGCGACCATCCAAAATATTTAGACGGTTCTCAATATCTACGAATCTATTACAGCAATCAAACTGAAATTATGTATATAGATGGAGGCAATTGATATACACACATCAAAAAAAGTTTTGCATCACCTCGGTTCCAAGAGTTCCGGAACCTTTAAATACAAAGGGAATAGAGATCAACACAAACAACATTTCAGCTCGTTTTATTGCTCATAATAATAATAATAATAATAATATCGTATGGCCTCGGGTGCCTGGTGCAAGCTTTGTTAATTGACACCCAGAAGGTAGCTTGCATGTCGATCTTCGTCGTTCCTTTGAACGCTATGAAAGTCAAGGAGGTTAGATATCTAAACTCCTTGACACTACAGCGCTTTCAAGTAGAGAATGGAGGAACTTTGTGTTGGCGGAAAATCCCGAGATTAATTTTGCCATTGAACACGGCCTACTGAATTCAAATGGGTTCTTTAACATGCCAACAACGTATGACATGAGTATCGTGATTTTTGTCGCCTTCAAAAATCACTTACCATAGCCAGGGGCGAACCTGCAATCTTGGGGTTGGTAGTCCGACACTATAACCACTCACCCACCGTGGCAAGCTTATTGCTCATGAGACCCACACATTGCATGTTGTACCATCATACAGCTAGACTTTCAGCATTTGTGGTCCAGATTGCAGTACACACCACTACCTCTAATACCCAGTAGCACGTCCTCTTGCATTGATGCATGCCTGTATTCGTCGTGGCATACTATCCACAAGTTCATCAAGACACTGTTGGTCCAAATTGTCCCACTCCTCAACGACAATTCGGCGTAAATCTCTCAGAGTGGTTGGTGGGTCAAGACGTCCATAAACAGCCCTTTTCAACATATCCCAGGCATGTTCGATAGGGTTCATGTCTGGCGAACATGCTGGCCACTGTAGTCGAGCGATGTCGTTATCTTGAAGGAACGCATTCACAAGATGTGCACGATGAGGTCGAGAATTGTCGTCCATGAAGACAAATGCCTCTCCAATATTCTGCCGATATGGGTGCACTATGGGTCGGAGGATGTCATTCAGGTATCGTAAAGCCGTTTCGGAGCCTTCCATGACCACCAGTGGCGTACGTCGGCCCCACATAATGCCACCCCAAAACATCAGGGAACCACCACCTTGCTGCACTCGCTGGACAGTGTGTCTAAGACGTTCAGCCTGACCAGGGTGCCTCCAAACACGTCTCCGACGATTGTCTGGTTGAAGGCATATGCGACACTCATCGGTGAAGAGAACGTGATGCCAATTCTGTGGGGTCCATTCAGCATGTTGTTGGGCCCATCTGTACCACGCTGCATGGTGTCGGGGTTGCAAAGCTGGACCTCGCCATGGACGTCGGGAGTGAAGTTGCGCATCATGCAGCCTATTGCGCACAGTTTGAGTTGAAACACGACGTCCTGTGGCTGAACGAAACGCATTATTCAACATGGTGGCATTGCTGTCAGGGTTCCTCCGAGCGGCAATCCGTAAGTAGCGGTCATCCACTACAGTAGTAGCCCTTGGGCGGCCTGAGCGAGGCCTGTCATCGACAGTTCCTGTATCTCTGTACCTCCTCCATGTCCGAACAACATCGCTTTGGTTCACTCTGAGACGCCTGGAAACTTCCCTTGTTGAGAGCCCTTCTTGACACAAAGTAACAATGCGGACGCGATCGAACTGCGGTATTGACCTTCTAGGCATGGTAGAACTACAGACAACATGAGCAGCGTACCTTCGTCCTGGTGGAATGACTGGAACTGATCGGCTGTCGTACCCCCTCCGTCTAATAGGCCCTGCTCATGCATGGTTGTTTACATCTTTGAGCAGTTTTAGTGACATCTATGAACAGTCAAAGGGACTGTATCTTTGATACAATATACACAGTCAACGTCTATATGCCGGAGATCTGGGAACCGAGGTGATGCAAAACTTTTTTTGATGTGTGTAGTTAGGATATATGAAAATAGGAAATTTAGTTCTTCATTGAACTTTTTGTTTTGTCATGTGGCCTCCGGAGAGACCAAGTGCAGGTCTTTCCAGTCGACGCCCTAGGGCGACCTGCGCGCCGGGATGAGAAATGGAATGATGAAGATGAATGAAACTGGGCAAGGATATGGAAGACATTGGTCTTGGCCTTTTAGAAGGTACTATCCCAGCATTTGTCTGGTGTTAAAAATGGGAAACCACGGAGAACCATTTCAAGGACAGTTGATGATGGGGCTCGAACCCACGCGTTTACCGAGTCAGCAGAGAGCTTGGCCCCATTACCTAAAGCTGCGCTTTAGCCAGCGTAGCCACCGCTGTCGGTAGTGTAGTATTGATTACCATTCAACAGCACTACCTGCCAATATACTGAGTTCTAAATGAGAATCATCTGAGCCAAATTCTACATTGGATGATTAGATCACCAGAAAAGTACTTCAGCTTTGCGTGGCTGCCTTGCTGATTTTATTTCCATCAGGATTTAGAAAGTCACACATATACAGTATACTTACATAAATGTCCTCGATCACCTCACCGAATTTCAGTTTGAATGCTGTATCCGTTTCGGAGGTGAAAATATTCGCATGTCCGCCATGTTCAAATGTTTTATATATAAGCCATTGAATTACATACTAGGAGATAAAGATTATCTTCTGTGGTTCATGAAACAAACTTTCATTTCGTTATCATGATTAGGAAAATAGAAATAAAGAAGATGTTCAGTAAAGAACATAAAATTGCCTTCTTTCTCCTAAATATTATTTTTTGCTATCATTTTACCCTCCAGGATCGGCTTTTCCCACGGACTAAGCGACTCCTATATATATGGGGATATAATTATTTGCCCTTATCGAGGAGTATAGTTGAATGCTATTGTAATTAACGGTAACCCTATAAAGACTCCGTTTAATACCTTTCATTGATATTCCACTTTTGCATCAGGAGGAATTGATTGGAACATTGAAAAAATACGCTAATCCACCATTTTGAATGTATTGAATGGTTTATCTTGCTCCTTCGTAAGAGAAAGTCTTTTATGTGACACTACATATTTGATGGTTTTCGTCATTTTACATATAGTAAGTGGTGGATTTTCGATATTAATGTCTCATGTGTTCAATATGGCGGCTGCGTGCTATATGCAGTGTGACATACTTGTAGCTCACCCATTGGGTGTCCGTCTCGAAGCAGCTACAAAACTGGCGAGCCGAACATGTCCTCGGACACTCCCGGCAATAAAAGCCATACGCTAAAAAAAATCTTTGTGAAGTTATGACTATTGCAAGCGAGGTATCTTATCTGTCTCTGCCGTCCTACAAAGTTTAGGGGCCGATAACCTCGATGTTAGGCCCCTTAAAACAACTGTAACGTAATCTTGATTACGGTACAAATTATTATTATTTTTAAAGTCATTGTGTAATTATTATTATTATTATTATTGAAATATCAAAGTTATATCGTTTTATTCACCCATTAATATCAAGGGAGGGGCCATACCATATTCACGTCATTACCATAGTCATATATAATATTGTCAAGTGCTTAGATTAAGAAACAGGGTTTTTATAGAGGTCTAGGGCTGTTTTATTAGTTAAATTGTAAAGACAGGACGGGCATGGTTGGAAGAAGTTACGGACGGTGAAGCAACATATTGCAAGAAAATGTATTTCTGGAGCGAAGCCACGCTGACTGGAGACAAGGGCTTGGAGAAAGATTTCGGCGGAATATATAGATGCGCAACGAGAGGAATAGCGGGTTCTGAGTGGAATATTTGAAGTACGCGGGCCTGTATTCCCGCTCGGAGAAGTTTTAGCGTCGCTTGAGGACTGAGAAATGCTTTGCTATAATTGGTCTGATGGGTCGCGGGCAAATTTATGCCGCGAAACATCGGGACCATTCAGAGTGTATAAAAGCCCAGCGCGACTTCAGCACTGGCTATTCTATAGATTCTATTCTGTCTTTCACATATTCGATCACGCACTCACTCATTGACTTTGTGAGTAGTAGACTCTGTCAGTCCCTCAGTAAGATGGGACTTAGTGAATTCAATTAGCCTGGTTTGTTCAAATTTGCTTACCATGGTGATCAAACTCAGAAACAAGCAGCAGCAGCAGCAGCAGCAGCAACAACAACAACAACAACAACAACAACAACAACAACAAGAAAACATATGTTTTCAAAGGTCAATAAACGTGTGTTGGCGTAAGATCTCAAATTAGACTGCAAGCAGACCAACGAGATGGACTTTGAACCACAAGGCACCAGGTATGTGGACCGAGTTATTATCAACACAGAAGATCAGCGCTAGCGAGAAGACAGTCAATATTGCCCCGCAATTAGGGAATATTAATGCACATATTGTACACAGCTCGAAACCTCAGATCAAATGTTAATAATTTTGTTGTAAATAAACCAGTATTAGTTAAAATGTCTTGTTCATTGGGAGTTGAATATATAGGATAGTTGGAATGCAAAGAGTATCTCATAGAGCAAGTTTATTGCCCTACGCTCCGATGATAGATCTTGGCTCAAGGAAGGGAGCGGCCGTGGCTAAATAAAATTTTAATGTGTTATCTCTACGATAACTGGCGCCCAGTAAATCTAAATTAATAAAGTGTATGTCGTCTGTCTAGACAGGCCAATGCTAAATAAGAACGATGAGGTGGTTTTAAGGAGTCTTGAGTGCAATATCTGTAGAAACGTTATAAATGATCGCCCAACTTGTAGAGCGATATCCAACGACGAAGGTAGCCGTTACAAATGGCACAACCAACGTGGGACTACGAAATATCGTACTGAAGTGAATGGATATTATGTATAAATCCAGTTTATTTCAAGTATGTTAAAGTTTAAAGTTGTTTTCATGTACGATATAAACGAGTTCTCTTTGCATTCATTCCGAGTTTTTCAATAAAGAGGCATATATCAAGTTAGGGAACTACGGTTATAAATTAGGAGTGTTCCTTTGATGAGTTGTTTTTTTTGGGTAATGAGTAACAGGGATAATTTGGGGAACATAAATTTGAGAAACCGTAGTATTATAAGATCAGTTAAAATGTCGAAATTAGATGTGCAGGGTACCAATGATGAGATGTCAAAAGTAAGCGAAAATCAGGAAACTGAGGAAAATAAACAAGACGGGGCTACAAACATCCAGATTAATGAGGGGGAGAATCCTTCCTGGCTTCGAAACCTGACGATGCTGATAACAGAACAGAACAGAAACATAGATATTAAGTTAGGCGAGCAAAGTGCAAAGTTAGCTGAACAGAGTAAGAAGCAAGAGGAACAAAGTAAGAAATTTGACGTGCGTAGCGATCAATTAGAAAAAGCAATAGATCATAAGTTAGCTGAGCAGAGTAAGAAGCAAGAGGAACAAAGTAAGAAATTTGACGTGCGTAGCGATCAATTAGAAAAAGCAATAGATCATAAGTTAGCTGAGCAGAGTAAGAAGCAAGAGGAACAAAGTAAGAAATTTGACGTGCGTAGTGATCAATTAGAAAAAGCAATAGATCTTAAGTTCACTGAGCAGAGTAAGAAGCTAGATGAACAAGGTAAGAGGTTTGATGAAGCCACAGAAAACTTCAATAGACAAATTAAAGAAGTAGGCCGAGAATTTCACAATAAGTTAGAAAACAGGATTAGTGAGGTGGAGGAATCATGGTCACTTAAGGTTGACGCCAGAATGCAACAAGTGTCGGAGCGAGTTGACAAAATTGACGAGGAAGTGAAAATTGAATGTAGTAAGGTTAGGGTTGACTTAGAAGGTGAAGTCAACAGCATGAAGGTCAAGTGTGATAATAATATTGCTAAAATAGGTCATTTAGAAAATAAAGTAGAGAGCGATAATCAAGAAATTAGGGAAGAGGTTAACAGTAAATTTAACAGTATCAGTGAAGAAGTAGCGAGTAAGACAGATAAAATGGAGGAGAAATTGCAGAGATGTCAGAAGCAAATAGCAACAAATAGCGGTAATGTACAAATAGGAAATTTAAGTAGATTTCTAACTAAAGAGGCAGATTTGCCAGTATTCACAGGCAAGGCATATAACCCAATGGAATTCTTAAAAACAGTAGAAAAGAAGTTCGCTAAAGATTTAGAAGAGGGGATCGTTCAATGGGAACAAGTACTTGAGATGCTAGATAAATCTTTTGTTAGGGATTCAAGGTCATGGTTCAGTGTGTATAAATACCAGATGACTAGTTTTAGAAAATTTAAAGAGAAGTTCATAGCCAAGTACTGGAATGAAAATGTGCAAGAAAGAGAAAGATGTAACATTATTTTTGGGAAGTACCAAAGGAGAGATGGTGTTTCGTACACAGAGTATTTCTTAGCGCATGTACTTATATGCCAGAATTTAGAAGGTTTAGAGACTGAATCACAGGTAATTAAAACATTATTAAGGCATTTTCCTGATATAATTAAAGAAGCATTCTTCATGCAGAATATTACTACTATTGACGGGTTCGAGAAGCTATTGGAAAACTTTGACTCTCTTGAAAATAGTAGGACCGAACGCAAGCCAATAAGTCGAGGAGATAATTTCGGGCAGGGTGAGAGAGAGAGGGGAAGAGAACAAGGCAGGAATGCGAATTACGAAAGACGACTTGACAATGGGGGACGCACAGCAAATACGAGGAACGAGAATTTGAACAGAGTAGGGGAAGGTACTAGGCCAGACAGACGTACAGGTCAACAACAACAATCTACATCAGGGGCAGGTAGGCCTAATTTAAACGAATAACGGGTTGCAGTGAGGTCAACAGACAGCCCGAAGTGATTGCAGTTCAATGTCCTAGGAATATTGAGTATTTAGGAGATTTTAATATAGATGTTAGAGAAGAACTGCTTTATGACCTAAATGGTGGAAATTTAGATAATGTTGAGAATGAGATTATGTCACCAGTAATTAAACTTAATGTGTGGGGTAAAGAAGTTGATGTTTTATTGGACAGTGGAAGCGAAAACTCTTGTATAAATTTAAGATTTTTGGAAGATGTAATGAGAGAAGGTATTCATGTTGATATAATTCCAGTTAAGTCCACTTTCATTGTCACAGCTGTAGGTAGTAGGTCTCAGAAAATATCTAAGCAAGTCGCAGTTCCAATTAACATTAGTGAGTTAGTTAAATTTCAGCCCTGTTTGGCAGTTCCAAATTTAGTATATCCGGTGATTCTCGGTGCGGAATGGTTATCATTATATCAAGTTAAATTAGATTTTCATTTTGGCAGGATATGTTTATTTTGGCAGGATAAAGAAGTTCAGGTTACGTATAAGGTGTCTAAGACTGACAAACAGATGAAAGTGTGTATGTTTGAGGAAGAAAGCAACGTGGTTGTGAGTGATGAGTTTCCTGAAGTAAATGAGGTAGACCGCGGAGATGCTAGTGAGAGCAAAGTTTTTAAGGTGTGTCAGGTTGCAATGGAGTCTGAACTTGAGAGTAGGATCCATGATGCATTGTCACAATGTAAGCTGGATGAGGTGCAAGGTCATCAGTTACATGAGGTATTAATAAAATATAAGGAAATTTTCAGCTCAAAACCCGGAGCAACACACTTATATGAGCATAGTTTTGTCGTTAAAGACACAAGTAGTTTCGTAGGGCCTAGGTATCCTGTCGCAACTAAATATATGAAAGCCGTCGAAGAACAGATAGAATTAATGTTGGAAAACGACATAATTGAGCCTTCAGCTAGCCATTGTTTAAATCCATTAGTTGTAGTAGCCAAGAAAGACAATTCAGTGAGACTGTGCATAGACGCCAGAATGTTAAATACCAGAATCGAAAGCGACCAGCTGAGAACTGAAACAGTGGAGGAATTAGTTCAACGTTTTCAGGGGCGGAAGTGGTTCTCGACAGTAGATTTAAGTAGCCCATTTTGGCAAGTTCCACTCCGTGCTTCAGATAGGTATTTAACTGCCTTTGCTTTTAAGAATAGACTCCTACAGTTCAAAAAAGTACCATTTGGGACTAAAACTAGCAGTTCCGCCTTAATTCGAGCTTTATCTATGGCTCTAGGTCCAGAGACTAGTGAGTTTGTTACGAATTATGTGGATGACATAGTTATTGCGTCACATACATTCGAGGAACATATAGATCACTTGAGTATAGTTTTTCGTAAATTATGGGAAGGGGGTTTCACTTTGAAACTGGAAAAATCTGAATTTTGTGTACACCACATAACTTTTCTAGGACACACTGTTTCTGCAGATGGTGTTACACCAGAGTCATCTAGGCTAGAGAAAATTAGTAGTATGCCGTCTCCACGTAATAGTAAGCAATTAAGGTCATTTATTGGTGTTCTCAATTATTTCAGGCGTTTTGTTGTCCAGTATGCAGGGTTATTAGAACCATTTAGAGAATTGTTGAAGAGTAAGAGTGTGTGGAAATGGACACAGGTCCACGAGGAAGCCTTCAGAACGCTGAAAGAAGGATTCAGTAGAACAGTGATGCTGAAACACCCTAGGTATGATAGAGAGTTTATAGTAATCACGGATGCATCAGAGGTTGGCATTGCAGGCTGCCTATGCCAATACGATGATCAGGGTCAGTTAGGCATTGTATCGTTGGCAAGTAGAGGTTTGTCAATGGCTGAAAAACGCTATACAATTACTGAGATGGAATTCTTGGCAATTATTTACTCAATGAGTAAATTTAGGGTTTACGTGCTAGGCACGCACTTTCAAATCTGGACCGATCATCAGGCGCTAACGTTCATTAAATCTAGCAGGTTAACTAGTAATAGGATGACACGTTGGACGCTAGCCATGAGTGAATATGATTTCAGTATCAAACATATCAGTGGAACGAATAATAATTTAGCAGACTACCTGAGCAGACACATTCATAGTGAAGAGTGTGAAATCAATATAGGAGTGAAAGAAGGCATCTTAGTGTGTGTTGGTAAACGTATAGTGCAGGAGGATGAGAGAGTACGTTTACGAAATATGTCTGTTGAACAGGAGAGAGACAGAGTATTAGGCGACATTGTCCGCTTGGTGAGAAGCAGCAATGATGGTGAGTTATCAGTAGGGAGGCTCAAGTACGGGCTATATCAAGGGCAGACTGCCGTGTGTTTATAATTAGAGTCGTGTCGTGGCTCTAAGGAATTGGTGGAAGTGAGATAAATCACTTGTGTTGCGTGAAACAAGAAGCAATATATTGCGTTCTGTTATTGTAAGGGACTACAAGAACAAATGTAGCATGTAAATCCTGTATGACTGCACAGGACAATCAGAATGTTTATGTAACATTGCAAGAAGAGTGCAGATCAATCAAGGAAAATTAAAAGGGTATAATCATTATGTTTGTAATTTGAAGGGTCATATATGTATATTCAGTGTATTTCCTGTTAAGTTTTAAAGGGAAGATTTGTGATTTCATCATTCATTACATTCTTTATGAAACCATGGGGACGTTTTGTAACGTAATCTTGATTACGGTACAAATTATTATTATTTTTAAAGTCATTGTGTAATTATTATTATTATTATTATTGAAATATCAAAGTTATATCGTTTTATTCACCCATTAATATCAAGGGAGGGGCCATACCATATTCACGTCATTACCATAGTCATATATAATATTGTCAAGTGCTTAGATTAAGAAACAGGGTTTTTATAGAGGTCTAGGGCTGTTTTATTAGTTAAATTGTAAAGACAGGACGGGCATGGTTGGAAGAAGTTACGGACGGTGAAGCAACATATTGCAAGAAAATGTATTTCTGGAGCGAAGCCACGCTGACTGGAGACAAGGGCTTGGAGAAAGATTTCGGCGGAATATATAGATGCGCAACGAGAGGAATAGCGGGTTCTGAGTGGAATATTTGAAGTACGCGGGCCTGTATTCCCGCTCGGAGAAGTTTTAGCGTCGCTTGAGGACTGAGAAATGCTTTGCTATAATTGGTCTGATGGGTCGCGGGCAAATTTATGCCGCGAAACATCGGGACCATTCAGAGTGTATAAAAGCCCAGCGCGACTTCAGCACTGGCTATTCTATAGATTCTATTCTGTCTTTCACATATTCGATCACGCACTCACTCATTGACTTTGTGAGTAGTAGACTCTGTCAGTCCCTCAGTAAGATGGGACTTAGTGAATTCAATTAGCCTGGTTTGTTCAAATTTGCTTACCATGGTGATCAAACTCAGAAACAAGCAGCAGCAGCAGCAGCAGCAGCAACAACAACAACAACAACAACAACAAGAAAACATATGTTTTCAAAGGTCAATAAACGTGTGTTGGCGTAAGATCTCAAATTAGACTGCAAGCAGACCAACGAGATGGACTTTGAACCACAAGGCACCAGGTATGTGGACCGAGTTATTATCAACACAGAAGATCAGCGCTAGCGAGAAGACAGTCAATATTGCCCCGCAATTAGGGAATATTAATGCACATATTGTACACAGCTCGAAACCTCAGATCAAATGTTAATAATTTTGTTGTAAATAAACCAGTATTAGTTAAAATGTCTTGTTCATTGGGAGTTGAATATATAGGATAGTTGGAATGCAAAGAGTATCTCATAGAGCAAGTTTATTGCCCTACGCTCCGATGATAGATCTTGGCTCAAGGAAGGGAGCGGCCGTGGCTAAATAAAATTTTAATGTGTTATCTCTACGATAACTGGCGCCCAGTAAATCTAAATTAATAAAGTGTATGTCGTCTGTCTAGACAGGCCAATGCTAAATAAGAACGATGAGGTGGTTTTAAGGAGTCTTGAGTGCAATATCTGTAGAAACGTTATAAATGATCGCCCAACTTGTAGAGCGATATCCAACGACGAAGGTAGCCGTTACAGTATGCTCAGCCACAATCTTGAATGTTTGGCAGGGGTGTTATTATGCCTTTGGCATACAAAGCCCAGATACGGTTATACACGAATGCTCTTGTATATATTGTATTTCTAAAACATATTATTTGTTTGTATATTTACAATTTCAAGATAGCCGCTTGGTGCTATACTCAATGTGATATAACGATGAATAATGGTAGCGAGATCATTTATATGGTACACCTCACTCTCCAAATTTAACTATATGTTTGCTATTATATCATGAGTTGAATATATTCAAGTCTTAAGAATACGCCAAGCAGCCATCATGAACGTCTGTTCCTTTGAAGTACAAGGGAAATATAAAGTACGACAGGTCGAAATCTCTCTTTAAACTTTGTGAACGCAATCGTTGTACTATAAGAGGACAACGTGTGGAAAATCAGCTGCCAGATTGAACTGCAAGGCTCCGAAATCGTAGCAGACATCCTGGTACGAACGTATGACGGCTGGAGGAGCTGGACATCCCTGTGGCACTCGTAGTAGTAGCGAGGCGGAGTGTAGGATAAGCTGACTGGAGCTGCGGCTCCTTCCCACCGGCCTTGAGTGCTTGGGCGGTCAGGGCTCTTCATTCCAACAACTTCCCATGGATTTATCTGAGAGATTCGCCACTTGGCATTACTCTGTAGAATGTTATAGTAAAACTAAGAATGTTTACAATTTGCATTACTCATAGATTAGGTATGTTTGTCTGCATATTTCCTATTCTCAGAAACGCTACACAAAAGTGAAGTTCACTGAAGGTGCAATCCATGCCGGCTACATAGACATGAGTGCATTCAAGACACCTGTGATCTCAGAGGCAAAGAGAACAGAAACAATGAAGACACCAGGTCGTAAAGTAGTTCGGACTGTTCTAGCCTGGATAATGGAGAACTTCTATCGTCCAACAAGAGTTGGTTTGTCCCGGTCTCACTATGTTGTCAGGGGAAGTGAAGTTTCAACTCTGCTATCATACGTAAGTAGCACACCAGAATTGATTTCCAATGACAAGAAAACTAGAGACGACTCACTTCGTGAACTTAACAAACATTCACCTCACTTATCTTACCTTAGATCCAAACCACGCCATTTGATTCAAATAGAAATGTCACAGAGAAAATCACATTCAGTGATTGCTCCCTCGAGTCTTGTGTGAACGAAGTTCGTAACTGCTAGCACTGTAAAATGTCGTCACCTTCAGTCTGCATTCAGTCATCCACGTTATAATAATAAGTTTTAGCGAAATAGATAAATGTTCAATTCTTTTTATATCAGCAAGCCGCACTCAAACAAAACATGTAATTATTAATTGTTATAATTGGACCTTTGGAGTAGTCATTAGTGTTATGCAAAGAAAACTGTGGCCGTAAAAACTCTGGGGAGATAAGATTTTGCTCCTGAGAATATACTGTAAGCTACATAACACAGCAGTAAATCTACTGACATGAGAATATTGCATTTAAATACTGCGTTAGAGATCCGTAATTGAAATCCTTTTCTTGGGTGTTTTCCGTTATTTTTTTCTGTTTTAACAGCTTGGCCAATGTGGTCATCAGCCCCATGTATGTGAGTGTGTATAGAATTTGTTTTACAACCTGTTGTAATGTTTTCGTTCATGCAGCTCGGCACATCTCGTTATCAGTCTAGCATACTAAGGTGTGTGAAAGCCCCTTTTATTGTGATGACACTGATGACTCTAGGGTACTGATGGAGTTACTTTAATTTAAGGTAAATTCGGGGAGAATTTGACCTTTTCCTTAATCTGGACACAACCACGTCATTTGTGGGGTGGCCAGTCTTTGCACGTTCGGCGTGCCAGCTATGTTCTATGTCTCGCCCTATCTCTTGGCAGGGCTGCCTGCCCTGAGTGCCGGCGCGTCTGACCGAGTCAAGTTGGGACACCTGGCTCACCAGACGTAATGTAAACAAACAAACAAACAAACAAACAAACTGTTCTGCCAGTGTGTTGGTTGTCTGAAACATCTAAATTTTGTTCGCGCGTTTCTCCGCGCACCGGTACTTGAAGATTAAGTTTAAATCCATAGCATTAAAACATTTTGCTGTTGATTGATTTAGGGGCTTTACGACATCGTGGTCATGTAGCCCCGTGTACGTGGGTGTGTGTAAAGAATTTGTCGGATAACCTGTGTAATTGTGATGGCTTTATTAGTGTGTGTATTTGTTATACAGATGAGGACTGGGAAGGAGGCGGTCGTGGCCTTAATTTATTTAGGAGCCATCCCAGTATTTGCCTCAAGTAGAAGTGGGAAACCACGGAAATCTACTTCCGAGATGGCTAGGAGGTGGTGGAATTGAAATAATCAGAAATATTGATAAGGTATCATGGAATTAATTTAAAACAATGCAATTTTGGTCACATTTTTATTTTCCTTGTTTTCTATTTGTTTTCATATTTACGATAAGTTATGCTCGATGTTTGATACGATTGTTTGTGAGGAAATCAACCGGAGACTGTTTCTCAGGTTTTCGTCAGACATCAGAGTGAGATGCCGTGATTTTGTTAGTTTCAATTCAGTGAAATACGTTTCACAGATATACGTTGCTCCAAACATGTGCGGCCTACCTGTATAATTTTGGATATTCTTACTGCGGTAACTTTGAGTTGACATCGGGCAGACTTCTCACAGAGCAAAAAATATCCGTAAGTATAGTGCTACAATGCAAATTTATAAGCTCCATTTGAAACTCATGTGGAACCTCAGTTACAGAGTTTGAAAATGGCTTGACAAACAAATAAAAAACAGGTTGAAGTTTTGCGAGTTCAAGAAATCTGCCAGAAAACTCTTTCTGAAAATCCTAAATCACACTCACGTATTCACGTATTGGACAAAATCGGCTTCTTTGTGGACGGATTCCAGGTTTGGAAAATGCCCTGTATTCCTGATTTATAGTTGGGCTTTCCACAACTGCAGCTTCATTTTAAAGGCCTTAATTCTGTCAGAGAATTCCGTAATCAGGAGATCCCTACCATGTATTGACACACTTAAATCGTTGAAGTGCCCTATAATATCAGTCAAAAACGCTAGGTCCACTATCCAATGAGGATCATAAATTATCGGCTCCCGTTTACCAAGCATATCAATGAATAGACTGATTTCCTCTCTTAAACTAAATAATCAGCGCCATCTGAGCCATCTGACGTCACAATGGTAGGACACATCACAATATTCGGCATCTACAGACGCTAGAAATTCTTTGAATCGGCGAAGATTCAGGCCTTGCTGCCGGACTAAATTAACAATGTGAACTACCACATGCATAACGTCACCGAGCTTTGCTACTTTCGCGCAAAGGGCCTCCAGATGACTAAAAATGTATTGCATACAACTCTACGTTCAAACTCTCCAACTTAGCTTAAGACGAGTGATAAAACCTATTTTCGACCCCCGCATGGACGGCATGGACGGCGCACCGTCAATCATGCAAGACAATTGAAAATGCAATGAACTTGACATATCTTTCCAATTAATTGTCGTTGGACATTCTAAGCTAAGTTAGCAATGCGTCGCACTATTGTGTGACGCGACAGAGAAATATCCTGGAACTGCTGAACTTCCAACGGGTGCAGCTGTTCCGCAGCACCGATAAGGCATCCGTTTGCAAAATCACCTTCTGAAATAGGCGTGAGGTTTTTAACTATTCGCAAGGAAATGTTTTAGCTTAATCGTAAGGTTGGTTGCGAAATTCCAAGTTACTGCCAATTAAAAACCCTAGGCTACTGTTAAAAATATGAAAGGCATTTTATCATAATATAATTAAAACAACAAACATTGGCAAGAAAACGAGATAGCCTACTTACGAGTTCTGTACCTATTTCCAGCATCGATTTCAACTCATTAAATTTAAGTTGACGCTCCTCGCCCTTGAGAGCCCGAAATTCCTGCCGATGTTTTCGGTTGAAATGCCACTCCCACTAGCGCTAGCCATAGTCAAACGTTACTTATCCCTGCGATCAAATTATGTCAAGTGACACCACAGTTAGCAAGATAAGGGACACTGCACCGCAACCATTTGACTTTCGACACAGCGAAGGCAGTACGGGAGGGAGTAAGACGGGGAAGCGACAGAGAGTGACAGAAATATAGTTTTCCCCCCACCATCACTGCAAGACCGTCCGTGCAAGAAGCACGCCGGCGTAAAGCCAGCGTGGATTATGGCCACCTCTGGTCTACACCAACCCCAGTTGTAACTGCTGACTAAGTGTGTACAGGTCCCAGACACCTTCCTTGCGACGGTAGAGGAATGATCACTCGCAGAGTCCGTGGATGAAGCCCAGCTGGGAGAAGAAGTGATTTAAAAAAATGATTAGGAAAATGTTTAATATTTTATACCACTAAATTATATAGCCTCCGTGGCTTAGGCGGCAGCACGCCGGCCTCTCACCGCTGGGTCCGTGGTTCAAATCCCGGTCACTCCATGTGAGATCTGTGCTGGACATAACGGAGGCAGACAGGTTTTTCTCCGGGTACTCCGGTTTTCCCTGTCAAAATTTCATTCCAGCAACACTCTCCACTAGCATTTCATTTCATCTGTCATTCATTTAGTCATTGCCCCAGAGGAGAGCGTCAGGCCTCGGCAGCCGGCACAGTCCATATCCTCGCCGCTGGATGGGGGCTTCATTCATTCCATTCCTGACCCGGTCGGAGACTGGAAGCAGGCTGTGGATTTTCATTTCACAACTAAATTATAGTTCTCTTTCTACAAGTAGGTTATATTGATATTGTCTTTAAATTATGCAACAATAATATTCCGTGTGGCCTCCGTAGAAGCTGGTCTTTCAAACTGACGCCCGCAGACAACTTGTGCGTCGTGATCAGGATGAAGAGAAATCTGAAATGTCCAGTCTTTGGGCCAAGGGAATCGATCCCTGGAACTTTTGAACCAAAAACAAGCGTCCCACCTTCTTGGCCACGAAGCCCGACATTATTACTAAGTTTTGCTTGGTCTCATTGTTTCCTTTCTATTTATATTTCTCTTTCTTTCTTTCTTTCTTCCCTCTCCATCGCATCTGGCAACAATGCCCAAATAAATATTTAAAAGTTTATTTCATCGGTGATTTAAGGATCTCATCAATGCGCGAGACAATTTAGATTGCATATTTGCATGCTGTTGGTGTAAATGGTCGGCTGTGTAGCGATACGAGAGCCAATCTCGCGCACTTCCCCCAGGACTCATTCTTACATCATTAAGGCAGTCCAGAAGGTAATAGCAAAGAAAATTATGAGCAGCCATTACCATGAAACTGTACTGGCAATAGATACACGCAGCTGCATGTGGCTTCTCCAGGCTGAGAGTAATGAATGTCGCAGATCGCTGTGGTGAGATCAACGTACAGAATCATGAGTTGGGGAGTTGAATTATGTGCTTTTATGCTCGACCCTGACTATTATATGTCAGAAAACTGTACTAAATGAGGCTCATTATAACACTATTTTTTATTATGAAACAGTTTCTCCCACCAATCAGAGCTCAAGAAACAGTTGTTTGACCAATTAGATAATTAGATGCGCTGAGTTCCACGGCCTTCTAATTTAAATTTCACTTCCTGGCCTAGTGTCATAATAGGGTAATCGAGGAGGCCATGGTCAAATACAAGGCATTCTCTGCGTCTCATGCGCTCTGTTCAGTATATAAAACTGGCGAAATCTCGACAGATATTTATGGAACATAAAATAGTTATAATAATTATCGTCGAACCTATGCAACTCGCCTATAATGGTAATTAAGACACTCGTATGGAAATTATAAAACTCTCATAAGCTCTTTTTATAAACATACTCGTGTCTTAATTATTGCCATTGTAGACTCGTTGCATAATGTACTATTATGATTCCTTCGCCTTTTGAAGTTGACAATCAGGTTAATGCAAAACATTTTGATAGTATGCCCAAAAGGCCGTAATTTCCGTATATAGGCCTATGCCTACTAGATTTTTAGACTTAAACTCCAGGAATACGTAAGGAAATTGTCAGGGGTTGCCAAGACGTTTCAGAAATCTGAGATTCTGTAACTAAATGTAATTCCCCTCCCAATCTTATTGGGACACACTCGTGTTGACCGACTGAAAACCTTATAACAATATATTATTTGGACAACACTGAACAAATGGCTTCTAATATGTCAAAATCAAGATTGATAATGGAGTGAGTGAATGTGAACAGAATACTAAACCCACTGACTTTATTACCACACTGCAAGAAGAAATGGTCAGAAATGAAGGAATGAAAGTTCTAAGAAGAAGGGGAATGAAAAGCCCACGGACATGATCAATAAGGATTGAGGAACTTGGAAAGAAAAATTAAAAATTGAAATCTTTTCTGATTCCATAGTAACGCTTTCCACATGAAATATCTTTAATGGGAAGATAGTTTTATTCATGCAATCATAAAATTATATCATCGATTACAAAGCACAATTAGTTCCTCTTAACAGAATGTACTATTTAGTTAAAATAGTAAAACTGGAACTACCTTCTTTTCCTTCTGTAACCAAAACGATTTTTTGTTAGGCCTATTTTCTCATCACGTCTTTCCCCTTTTCATCGGGTAGAGGGGTACGCTCAGGGGTCTGTCTCAAATGGTCCTAAAGTTCGACAGAAACCTACCGAAAAAAAGAGGATAAATACGACACCCAACCAGAATGTAGGCTTCCCAATTTATTTTTATGAAAAGAAAACATGAAAACCATTATTGAAAATCGCTTTGACTACATACGGCTCGGTGCACAGCAACTTACTGTTCATCAGGATTTTGGCTGGAAGTTTTTTGATCTTCCATGGTACAGTCCTTATCTTACTCCCAGCGGTTTTCATAATTTCTTGCACCTCATGAAATTCCTGTCCCCTAGTTAGTAGTTTCACACTGACGAAAAGCTGGTTCCATTCCCAGGTGGTAGTCTTGTATGACACAGGCAAACGAAAGTTGATCCCTCGATATGGCATATGTCTCAATTCTGGTGGTATCAAAATATGGCTCAAAAGTTCCTGTGTCTTGTATCCATATTTTTTTTTTCATGAAACTAAATTCTCTTTTTATTTCAAATTTACGGAATCTTTTTTTCCGGATGGTTCTCGGGTAAAGATAAAGAACTATGTTGGACGTCGCATCCATGCTCTTCAAGCCAAATCTCTCCAACACTCAGATGTTTCCGTTGTCAAGCGTTGCATGATGCCCATACGAAAGGCTAGACCATTAATGAGTGTATGAATATGCATTGAGCTATTATGTCGTATTAGGTTATGATCTGGTTTTGGAAACATACGAAGTTCAATCCCAGTCCTATACAACCAATTTCTCCCACAGAAACTAACAAGTGAATAAATATTCATGTCCAGAGATTGCAGATTTTAGCAATTAACTTTTTAAGAATAATGTATAACAATGTATAATACTACTAGCAATCGAACCCAGCTCCTACTAGATGCTCAGTAATAAGGACCTTAAAGCCTGTTTAAGGCTCCATTCCATAAAAGTACTACAAAGATCTATAAATTACATTGTATTTAATCTATTCTTTGAGAGCGTTAAAGAGCTGTTGCCATTGTTTTTGCAGTTTATATATCTAGGTGATTTTCCCTGTGTACTTTTGTGTATATCATTACATTTAAATGGTAATCTGCAGTTTAAATCAGTGTGTTATAGGTTAATATGTCACTGAAATACTTTCTTGTTTCACACTACACAAATAAGCTTTCTGGGACGAAATATAGTCAAGTCTAACCACGGAATGTTCAGTAATAAGAAAACTTTAATGACTTATTGGGTCTCTCTATGCTATATTCAAAAAGGTGGTGTTAATCATTTTGGGGTTCAGAAAATATTATGGCCCCGAATTATCACCGAATACCACAAACAACTCAAGGATTGTTATAGGATTATGGCCTTGAAGAACGATATACGTTAAGTTAATTAGGCTCATTGTCGGTTAACATGAGTGTACCCGCTTAGATTGGGTGGAGAGTACCAATTAATTCAGTTACCTAGTGCTTGAAATAAATACATGAATTATTTATACAGGTAATGAAACACTTCTCGCACAAAAAATATATATCGTATGGCCTCGGATGCCAGGTGCAAGCTTTGTAATTTGACACCCAAAGGGTAGCTTGCATATCGAATTTCGTTGTTCCTTGAAGCACTATGAAAGTCAAGGAGGTAAGATATCTAAGCTCATTGGACACTATAGCGCTTTCTAGTAGAGAAATGAGGAACTTTGTGTTGGCGGAAACTCCCGAGATTAATTTTGCCATTATGAACAGTGACTTCTCGCACAAATGGGGGTTTCCGGAATTTACGTGCAGAGGGACTGCTTATCGCGTAGGCTTGGCTCTACGCTCAATGCTAGCTGAGTCAACATCCTGATGATCGTATCACCTGAGTGAAGCACCTCTCTTGTTGTCTAGAAGTAATTCCTTAGGGTAGAGACAGAAGGTTGGTATCATGTTTCCTCTTTCCATAGTTTTCCATTTATTTTATTTATCCTTTGAAAATAGGAATGTAGGAGGGAAGGAAGGAGGGATGAAAGGATATTGAGGATGAAAGAAGGATGGGGTGTAGGAAAGAGGCGAGGAAGGAAGGGGGAGCGTTGAAAGGAGGTAAAGAGGGAAGGAATGGAGGAGGGAAGGAAGGAAGGAAGTAAGGAGGGAGGGCAGGAAGGAGGGAGTGTAGGATGGAAGTAAGGACGGAAGGAGGGAAGGAGGGAGTGTAGTTTGGAGGGAAGGGAGGAGGGGAAGGATGTGAGGAGGGAATGAAGGAGGGAAGGAAGGAACGAGGGAGAAAAGAAAGGGGTGAAGGAGGGAAGGAGGGAAGGAGGGAAGGAGGGAAGGAAGGAGAGAAGGAAGAAAGGTAAGAGGGAGGGAAGGAAGGAGAGAAGGAAGGAAGGTAAGAGGGAGTGTAGGATGCAGGGAAGGAAGGAAGGTAAGAGGGAGTGTAGGATGCAGGGAAGGAAGGAAGGTAAGGGGAAGTGTAGGATGCAGGGAAGGAAGGTAAGAGGAAGTGTAGGATGGAGGGAAGGAGGGAAGGGAGGAACGAGGGAGAAAAGAACGGCGGGAAGGAGGGAAGGAGGGAAGGAGGGAAGGAGGGAAGGAGGGACGGAGGGAAGGAAGGAACGAGGGAGAAAAGAAAGGAGTGAAGGAGGGAAGGAGGGAAGGAGGGAGAAAAGAAAGGAATGAAGGAGGGAAGGAGGGAAGGAAGGAGGGAAGGAAGGAGGGAAGGAAGGAGGGAAGGAAGGAGGGAAGGGAGGAAGAGGGTGTACGATGGAGGGAAGGAAGGGGGAGTGTAGTATTGTGGGAAGGAGGGAAGGAGGGAAGGAAGGAGGGAAGGAGGGAAGGAGGGAAGGAGGGAAGGAGGGAAGGAGGGAAGGAGGGAAGGAGAGAAGGAGGGAAGGAAGGAGGGAAGGAAGGAAGAGGGTGTACGATGGAGGGAAGGAAGGGGGGAGTGTAGTATGGAGGGAAGGAGGGAGGGGAGGAAGGACGGAGTGTAGGTTGGAGAGAAGGAAGGAGAAAAAGCAGGAGGGAAGGAAGGACGGATTGAAGGATGGAGGGAAGGAACGAGGGAAGGATGCTGGGAAGGACGGAGAGAAGGAAGGAAGGTAAGGGGGAGTGTAGGATGGAGGGAAGGAAGGAGTGAAGGAAGGAGGGAAGGGAGGAATGAAGGAAGGAAGGAGGGAAGGAAAGAGGGAAGGAAGCTCGTAGTTTAAGGTGCCCGTTAATCTCACCTTTATGAGCCATGGGTCCTCCAGTTGATTGTCCATCTGAAGAATCTCACAGCGAATAATCATATTCAATCGTCAGTGAACACCCTATTTTTCTCATACAGAACGATTCTCAACCAGTGAAATCTGTCTTTCAACTTCAAGCATTTCAATATCTACTCAGTTTCTGTTATTCGAATTCAGCCTCGTGAGGCAATGGTGAGAAAGAGGCGGGTTCGATTCCTACTACAACAATCCTGGAAGTGATATTTCGTGGTTTCCCACTTCTACTGAAAGCAAATGCCGGAATGGTACATAACGTAAGGCCACGGCCGCTTCCTACCCATATCCTACTTCAATTACAAATACAAAAAAGATACAATCAGTCTGAGACACTAGACTTTATATCATTTCAAACGACGCATATGCTACACATGTTAGAAAAGCTCAGGAGGGCTCTTTCAACAGACTCCATTACCCATTAACTTAGGCTTCCCGCGCGGGCACCTCTTTAAGGGTCACCCTGTATTTGAGTGTGACATATTTTACAACTCTTTAAGGGTCACCCATTATTTGAATCTGTTATCTTGCAAACCTTTTTAAGGGTCACCCTGCATTTCAATTGAATCTAACATACTGTACATCTCGTTAAGTGTCACCCTGTATTTTGCTCTGGCATCCTGCACACCTTTTTAGGAGGCACCCTGTATTCTTGTCTGGCATCTTGTATATCCCTTTAGGAGTCACCCTGTATTCTTCTCTGATATCTTGTACACCTCTTTAGGAGTCACCCTGTATTCTTGTCTGACATCTTGTGCACCTCTTTAGGAGTCACCCTGTATTCTTCTCTGCCATCTTGTACACCTCTTTAAGAGTCACCTGGTATTCTTTTCCGGCATCTTGTATATCTCTTTAGGAGTCACCCTGTATTCTTATCTGGCATCTTGTACACCTCTTCAGGAGTCACCCTGTATTCATATCTGATGTCTTGTATATGTCTTTAGGAGTCACCCTGTATTCTTGTGTGACATCTTGTACACATCTTTAGGAGTCACCCTGTATTCCTCTCTGGCATCGTGTACACCTCTTTAGGAGTCACCCTGTATTCTTATCTGACATCTTGTATATCTCTTTAGGAGTCACCCTGTATTCTTGTCTGACATTTGTACACCTCGTTAATGGTCACCCTGTATTCTTATCTGACATCGTGTACATCTCTTTAGGAGTCACCCTGTATTCCTGTCTGACATCTTGCACACTTCTTTAGGAGTCACCCTGTATTCCTGTCTGACGTCATGCACTCGCCGTCTCCGTATCGCATACCGGCAGACCCCAGCAGTAAACTCTGACTCGGTGCATATGCACTGAACAACATAATGATGTCATACACGCCGTAACCATGACGCATAACGTTAGACCCAAGCATAGGCTAACGACGAAGTCGACAAGATCATTTGAAACGATAAAACCAGCCGCGGTGGCCAAGAGTGCTAACGCGCAACCTCGTGCCTCGCTTGCTTTGGGAGAGCGTGGGTTCAAACTTCAAATCACACCTCGGCAGTCCTAATCTTTGTTTTCGTTTTTTCCCATTTCCACTACCAGGCGAATGCAAGGACGGTTCCTTTCAACAGGTCTACAGCCGATTTGCTTCCGAATCCCTTCCCTGTCCCGTCCTGAATATAAAATGAATGGCCATTGGCTGCGTTAATAAAATTATAACAAATACACACACTAGAACAGACATCACAGTGAAACAGGTTATCAGAAAAATTCTACCCACACCCAAGTACATGGGGATACATGACCACGATATCGCAAAGCTCCATAAAGAAACAACAAACAAACAAGCTTTGCGATTACTAGCAACGGGTTATATACGCAGCTTATTGCATGGATGGTCTCTAAGGTTGCAACATTCACGACCTTCTCTGCGTCTTGTACACTGGAGACTACTACATTAGATCCTTCTTTACCGATCACTCCTAGAGGTGCGTAATGTAAAGTCACTCAAAAAGTGAAGGAGTGTACGGTATTCTACAAGCTCCCCGCAGTGAGTCCATTGAGTGCGATTTACACACTCGTAAAATGGATGGGTCACATATCTAATGTTATTACCATGAGCAATAAAACGTATGCCCTCAAGTTCACATTACCTCCTTGTGGCCTACTATTCTAATAACACTCATATGAAATTAGGGTTATGAGATGATTCAATTTTTTGACTGACACCGGAACATACCGGACAAACCCTAGACTGAGCATGACTAGTTTTAGTATCAGTATTGAAACCTCGAACTTCTGAATTTCTGGTTCCACATCTCAATTGTAGAGCCTGACTTTAACGACCGTGGCTTCGCAGCAGGAAATGACCTGGCTTACTAAAAATAACAGGGGATAAAAACTGGACAGTGTAGGGCAGGCTATTCCAGCCAAGCAGCTCGCCCTTGAGCAGCTGAGTACTCGCCGCCTTCTGTGAGTAAACCTGCAATATGCAATACAGCTCTGCTCTAGGGGCGGCCGTTACTAAGCGGTGGATATGTCAAAATTGGCAGGAAGCGCATGGACTTGTACTATGACCTTCGCCCAGTGACATATTGGCTATCACCCCAAGTCCCTCTCCAACATTGCTCCGAGCATTACTGCTGAGTACTCGCGTGTACGCATACTCAAACTCGCGGATTTGGAACAGCCTGCTGTAGGGTCACATCTTCTGTTGCATAGACTAGCACTGTGTGGATCTGTTACTTCCCTAACAACACTCATTGCCTCCTGGGCCTTGTGGCATACTTCATCAGTAAGCCAGATATTCCATACCCAACTCGAGCTGAGTCATATGGCACACACTTATCCTGCGGGATACCTCCTACAGAAAGTATGAAATTCGATACCAAACTTAAGCTGACTTTTATGGCATATATACACAATCCGGCGGGATACTTCATATAGCAAGTCATATATTCGAAACCCAACTTGAGCGTAGTCTTATGGCAGACATATATCCTGCGGAGTACGTCATATAGCAAGTCAGATATTACATAACCAACTTGAGCTGAGTCTTATGGCAGACATATATCCTGCGGAGTACGTCATATAGCAAGTCAGATATTACCAAACCAACTTGAGCTGAGTCTTATGGCAGACACATATACACGCGGAACGTACAATTATTTTCTTCTGCATTTTTTTTTTTCTCGAGAGAGATTGCCGGCTTGAGTGTTTTTCTCTTAGAACCAGAGGAGTTGAGGAAGTTGAGTTAAGGCTTTCAATCGATAGTGAAGAACTCCCTCTAGGCAGAGAGCCTGTGTGTACATGTAACCATACTGGACGACGACACCTAAAATAACATTCCTCCATGGAGAAGGAGAGGGCGGGGAGAAGGAGGACCAATGAGTGAAATGCATTAAGGACAAGCGAAGAAATGTCAACATGCTCTTACTCTGCCGCGTTTTAAGTCCAGTGATACGCTTTTTTTTATTGCTTCGCAGCCCTTTGTGAAGGGAACATCGTTATTTTAGGAGAGTTAAATAAAGCTAGTACTGGGGACCTCCTATTTTACACACCACTTCAGCCATGCGTGTATCCTCCCACACAACGAAAGGAGTGAATGTGCGGTGGTTTGAAACCCGTCAATGGTGGTTTTCGGCATCTTCATACAGGAATTCTTAGATTCTCTCCATGCATATTCTGGGTTGCCACCTGGTCGCAACTCCCGAGCTTGATTCCCCCCTCCAAGTTGAAAATAAAACTGACTGGTAGATAGATTGCTTGTTTGTTTAAGGAATAAAAGTCCCATTGGATGCATATAATTCACTCTCAAACATTCAAATACAGCATGATCAACAATCATTGAATGTAACAAACTGTACTCTACACTAAAATTAGGCTACCTATGTAAATCCATGATGTACTTGCCACGATCTCGTAATCCTCTTTAATTGTCACTTATAGCCCGCCATTAATGCACTGGTAAAATGTCTCTTGAGTACTGAACGATGAGAATTCACATAGATATACAAATTGTAGGGATTATTAATGCGTAATGCAAAAGAAATAAATGATTTAATGAATTTGGATGTACGATGGTGAGGAATCTTCATTGTGACTTGAGTCAATATACATATTACATCGCCCATGAACGTACTCGATACTGGTAAAATGGTTATAGAGACATGGTGGGGACTTGTGTTGAAGAACTTAGGTATACTGACAGTTTGATATAACCAGTAAAGTTTGCTCATTTAATTTAAGCCAATTAAGCTGAATGAATTGCCCCAGAGGAGTGCGTCAGGCCTCGGCAGCCGGCACAGTTCAATCCTCGCCGCTAGATGGGGGCTTCATTCATTCCATTCCTGACCCGGTCGGAGACTGGAAGCAGGCTGTGGATTTTCATTTTCAAGCTGAATGAATTATGGTGTGATTCGTCTTCTCTGTGGACATCAAGGATGAATAAAACACAGGCATTCTATGTTCGTTGAATTTTGACGTTAAGTGTTTCTGGGATATCAATATAAAACACTGAATAATACTCCAACACAGGATACACCAGGGACTTAACAAGTAATATTGGTATATTAATCGACAGGCACCAAATTAGTACGTCGAAGCTGGTGAATAATCTATAAAGGTTTATTAACAGTTCGATTTTCAGTCGAAGATAATGTATTGTCCATTATAAGTCCCAAATTGGTAACAGCGTTCTGATGGAAAAATGGTATCACCGATTGAGATAATAGGCATAATTGACATATCAAAAGTTCAAAAGGCTCGAATTTTCAAGAAGAATCAGTTGTGTCTTCGAAGAATAAAGAATTACATTATGATCAGCTGCCCAATTTACGAACATTTCTATGTCATCATTAGCATTCTCCAGTGCACTATGGATTTGTGTAGCAGGAAAGTGAGCATACACTTGAAGATCATTAGCAAGTATGTGATATTTGACTTGTTGAAATATGCCAAATATGTTGAAGGTATATTAGAAACAGTAGCGGGCCAAGGACTGAGTCTTGGGGCACGCAGATAGATTACGTTTTCTAATGATGAAATTTGAGATCGAAGTTCACTATTTCAAATCTTCTGAAGTACAATTGGAGATACAAATGTTTAAACATTTGATTGCGTATGGAAATGTCATATTTTCTGTACTTCTGCGAGTACACTGCAGTACTAAGTTATTGACAAATACAGGGGACGTATCATAAGTAATGTCGTTTTTTTAAGAAAATGTTATTTGGAGAGTTTTCTGTTAAGGAAGTAAACTATTCTTAGAAGTTGTGAAAATCAGATTATAAGGTGTTTCAAATCCCGCGACGGTACCAGCCTCTGGGTTTTGATGCGAAGAATCGGCGAGAACCACTTCCACAGCTTCAATGTTTTCGAAATTTCTTTCACGCATGAAATGGGCCATCGATCGAAAAAGATGGTAATCTGAAGCAGGGCCGTATATAAAGGGGGCGCTGAGGGGGCTCCAGTCCCCCCTCCGAAAAAAGCCAATAAAATTATGAAAGTGTTGCTTTGGTAAGAGCATAAAATAATTGTAAATTTGGTTGTACCCTAATCTTAACTTATTGGCTAAGTTATAAACAACATTAAGATTGAAATTATACTAACTCGTGGTCTAGTGGCTAGCATTCTTGGCTGTCGCCCCGGAGGTCCGAATTCGATTCCCGGCTCTGCCAAGAAATTTCAATTCTAGTCGGAGGGCTGGAACGGGGTACACTCAGCCTTGTGCGGAAAAACTGTGAATTCCACAGTACGGTACTTTTGAGAAATAAATTATCAACTTGTAAAAAAAAGAAAAAACTGTTTACCTTTCTGCTTAGTAAATTGACAAATATTTAGACATTTGCCATTCATACTCCATAGATCATAATAGAAAATTCATTAAGTATAAAATTTTATTTGTGTGTTGTGTTGTATTTTACAACATTGTTGTAATGCCAGTAATAATTGTAGGCTATATAAACTTTGAATCTTATCTAAATTAATTACACAAAGTTATATGCTCTAAGATATTGGTTGATATATCTGGGTATTTTGCGGTGACGATCCCCTGAGAATACTCACAATTTTCCAGGATAGTCAGCCCCCCCCCCCCCCCCCCGAAAAAATTGTATATAGCCTACGTCCCTGATTCTGAAGGCGCAAGATCAGGGCTGTATGCTGGATGTGGTAGCAGTTCGACTCCTGTCAATTCCTGAACTTTTGACATAGTTGGTCGTGCAGCTTGAGAAGTCTATTTCGGTTAACGGATGCTGGGTATCTCCGTCTCAAAATTTCATGAACTCGTTTCAGATGTTGAGAATAAGGATCCGCATTAACTGCATGCCCGTTGTAACAAACTCTTAGTCAATCACTACTTCAAAATTCCACCAGACACACAACATAACTTTGGGGCCGAACCGATCCTTTTCATCGATGGCTTTGGCAGGTCGACGGTGACTGAGCTACTGTTTCGAGTCGTCAGCGTTGCGATATCAGACCCATTTTTCATCACATGTGGCAATAAAATCTCCTGATAAATCTATCACCGATGGGGATACCGATAAGCTGACACTACGTTGAGCCTGTTCATTTCATTTCATTTCATATTTATTCATCAGTGCCTTACACTATATTTACATTACACTGAAGAAAGTCTCTGAAAAGAGCAAAGCCCCACTTCGCATTCGGGATGCGGGATGAGTCAGTTCACGAGGTACAGAGCTACAGGCTGGACGTTTGTTTTAGACGAGTGAAAAATCTTAATGGAAGCCAGGAGGCGAGTTACTACAGTACCTGTGTTGTTATCAGCTGCCCCAAGCGGTCCGATGATTGACAAAGCTGTTTCACACTACTGCTGAAATACAGTCATTGGCAAATATAATGACGTTCTGTTCGTAACTACGTAACGTGTACTTCCGCGTCACATAATACTTCGACGTGGACTATACTGTCTGCTCAAGTCTGGAATTCCATTACATCAGATCGGTGGTGACAAGTGCGAAGCGATAGGGTGAGATAGTGAGTGTGTGTAGGCTCACCCGCAGGCTTCAAGGTCAAGGGCAATCGTCTAAAACATACGTCTGGGCTGTACAGTTTCTGTTTGATTTTCTAACTTTCTTAATCTGGCGACGTTGGTATCGTTTGATGCACAATGTTCTTCTAACAGTCAACGAGTACTTCTTTGCGGATTTTCTTCAAAAATTCTGCGTGTTTTCTCAATATCCCATAGTTTAGGTCTTACAGAATGCGATAAATCTGTAGTGGTTTATTCTCCAGTGCTGAAATATTAGAACCATCGTTGTGTCACACGCTCACTTATGACACATTCTCCTCCCTCTTCTTATATTCTTCGAACCGCGGCAGCAGCCTTGTAATCTTGTTTCCAGTAGTGTTTTAGGAGGACCCGAACCTCCAACTTTGTAAGTAACATTTGTGATTGTGTATCAACAACTGACGACTGATACATTCTTGCAGTATACACAATGGCCTCCTGTTAATAGCATTGGCGAACCAAAGAAAACCAGTTCATTCTTATAAAACACGAAACTTTAAAAATTGCATTACTTATGAGACATCCTTGTCAATGAATAAATAAATATATAAAATAAATTAATAAATAAATAAACGGCATTCAAAGGGTTTCAGTCGGTCAATACAATTGTGCCCAATTGTTATCGGCGTTTCCTTAAACCTGAAAAAAAAAACATACTTTGATAACCACTTTCAGTTGTCAAACGATCATCATCAAATCCTTGAAATTTAGGTCATTAAATATATGTCTACAACAATTTAGATGATGGTACTTACAATGTATGTAAGGTGCGTTCAAAAAGTAACGAGCTGGAGGCATAATTACATATACCAGTACCGGCATGTTAGAAGTATTGGCCCTGGCTGTTGAGTCACTTGTCCCACTGTGACACGAGGCGGTGAATGTCTGTCTCATAAAATTCCCTGGGCTGCGATGTGAACCAGTTCCGCACGTACAGCTGGACGTCGACGTCCGAGGTGAATCGTTGGCCCCGCAGAGCCCTTTTCAGGGGACCGAACATGGCGTAATCACAGGGAGAGAGGTGTGGACTGTATGGAGGGTGGCCGAGAACCTCCCATTTGAATTTCTGCAGGAGTGCCGTGACTGTGTTGGCCGTATGAGGTCGTGCATTGTCGTGGAGCAGAAAGACCCCCCCCCCCAGGTGAGATTGCCTGGTCGTTTTGTTTTGATCGCTTGGCGAAGGGTGGTCAAGGTTCGCCAGTAACGCTGGGCATTCACTGTTGTCCCGTGCGGCATGAAGTGTATCAGCAGGGGGCCATCTTGGTCAAAGAAGAACGTCAGCATTACCTTTCATGCACTCGTGTGGATGGCCTTGCCTTTTTGGAGTGGTGGTGACCCTGGATACTTCCACTGGAGGCTTTGTCGTTTGGATTCTGGTTCGAAGTGATCGCATCATGACCCATATCCAGCCAACACTCGTGCCATTCCCTTCCCTCGCATAGCGCTGCAGATGACCAAGACAGTGGGCCATTCGACATGCTTCCTGGTGTGGTTGAAGACTGTGGGGCACCCATTGGGCACACACTTTGCGCAAGTGCAGCCGTTCCTTCATGATGGTGTGCACACTTCCGACGCTCAATCCGACCACGGCGTCTATGGCGTTCACTGTCACTCGGCGGTCCTGGGTAGTGAGTGCATCAACCAGCTGGACGTTGTCATCGGTAATGCAGGGGGGGGGGGGGGGGGTGCCCAGACCGGGCATCATCGGCTAACGACACCCTTCCTTCCCTGAAGCGCTTGTGCCACGCCTTGACCCTTGCAAAGGACATGCAGTGTTCGCCGTGAACTTGTGACATTCGGCGATGAATGTCCGTTCCCCCTACTCCTTCCACTGTCAGAAACCGAACAACACCTCTTCGATCTTCGTTTGACCCCTCCATGTCACTGTTTGCAATGCGACTGTCAGCGTTGGACGATTGATGCATGCTGCTGCTCGCTTTGTATCGTCACGTGACGTGCACGCGTGCCCTCTATCGACGGGCTGTGACCTTCCACGCTCTGGTCGGAACCACACCTCGTTACACACGCCACGATTAGCCGATGTCGTCACCGGTTTGCGCATTCCAGCCTCCAGCTCGTTACTTTTTGAACGCACCTTATAGATTCATTTAGCTACAGCAGTAATTATAAACTTGCGTAACTTGTCAAGAATAGTTACTTATTTGTTATTTTTAGTCTACTTTCGATTTTTGCAAAAAATGAAAGTAGACTTATCAGATCAACACAGGGCCAAAAATTGTGTGTCTGTCTGTGTGTCTGCGAGTGTGTATGTATATGTATTCAGCCTATCTGTCTGTCCTCCCCCCTCCCCTATCAATTCAAACACGGTGAAACCGAATTGAACGAAATTTGGTACAGAGGTAGCACTAGCAAGGGACAACTCAGTGTCATGTTGTATATCGCCGCCATCAACAAAAAAAGAAATGGCGCCCACCCAAATGTTCTGAGCTTAAATCAAATTACGGCTAACCTAATCATCCGATCTCTACCAAATTTTGCAACAATATACCATAATGTGGGAAGCGTCTTTTTCCCAAACTACAAACTACATCAGCCAAATAATTTCAATTTGTTGGACGCATGAATCATGCAAGTATTATAGCCTAACCGTAACTTACGATTCAAAAAGGCCTGGCCTCAATAATTCAGCTTTCGTACCTAGGGAAGTTTTAACTGTCCTCAAGGAGGTGATAGGTAGGATATTTGCATATTATAATTGAATATGTAACCGTAGAAATGACCAACAGGTCAGGTTGACCGTGCCATACCGTTGTGAAACTGTGCCGTCCCATTGACTGAATGGCCGCTATTTCTACTCGACAATCCATATATTTCCGTAACTTGGTAAGTTTATATCCTATTACGAATTTACTGAACGAAATAGTACATATTTAGTATCAAATGTTGTGTATTTTATGATTTATAACTACTCACACGTTATAATGTTAAGCATATATAGTGTGTATTTGTAATCGAAAATATTATATTTATACTTACAGTATAACACCACATATTTCAACGCTCGAATACAGCGATTAATATTCGTTGACCTTGATCCGTGGTAGAGTATATTGTTGTTGTTGTTTTTCTTGTTGATTATTTAGGAGTTTTGCAGTATCATGGTCTTGTAGCCCCGTTTACTTTAGTGTGTGTAGAAGTTGTCTGATAACCTGTGTCACTGTGATGTCTGTAGGCTTACTAGTGTGTGTACTTTTATACCAGGATGGATTTGGGTAGGAAGCTGTTGTTGTTGTTTCATTTGAGATGCATGGACATCATCGTCATTTAGCCCGTGCACTTGGGTGAGTGTTGAATTTTGTCTGATAGCCTGTGTTATTGTGATGGCTGTTTTAGTGTGTATGTATGTATATATAATTCAGGTGAGGATTCAATCAGTCAACGTTTTATATTCGTATAGCACGTTGTATTTCAACAAGCTGCAACAACCAGCATTCAATTCTACTCCTTGAGAAGGACAAAGAGTTATAACTATACCCATGCATTCAGGAGAAAGTAGGCTATATGTTCTTTACTGAACATCTTGTTTGTCTATATATTGCTAGTGGTTATTCACCATAATGTTTGCTTGTTTGTTAGTGTGATATCTGTGATAGTAAATGGTCAGGTTGGTGTTTGTATTGGAATGGATTAAGAACTTAGCTGGCTGTTTTAGCAATGTGGGAGCCGTTCTCGTGCGGCTGCTACCACTTACATTGTCCACACTGAGCTGGAAGGAAATTTCCTTCCTTGTGCAGGCTGCTGCCGCGTCACCTCTTTCTTACCCTTGGCCTATTCCCGCTTTCCTACCTGTCTCTGTTCGTCTCGTAATATAACATGTTTTTTTTTTGCTGGACATGCTTGAAACATTCGGACATGGTGTATGTTACTGTATTCTGTACATCTTCAACTATTAAAGAACAATTTTTACTATCGCCACGCGTAGGGAAAACATCCCTCTTTAAGCTCACACTGAATATTGAGAATGTTGAGGATCCTTTAATACTGCCGTTAATGCCGGCCTTAGTGTATTAAAGATAGGCTATAGTACAAAGTAGACTACATCCTAATACAGGAACAGGTTTTCTTTTTCCCCCCTTATCTACAGTAGCTCGGCTAAACTGTTATCTTGTTTCTCGTTTCCTACGGGGGTGTTTTATGGTAGAGTAAACATTTTCCCTTAATGCGTGTTCGTATATAGAATGTTAGGGTTGTTTCTTTTATCGAAGTGTAAATCGATCGCTTCATTTATGTCGAAGGTTCTTCCTTCCACTTCGCGATGAATGCCATTTAAGTCTTTCTGTATGTGTCCAGTGTGCCCCGTATTTTACGGCATTTTTGTTTTCTTTGTATCACGTGTCTATTCTTCTACCAGTTCGACCTCCGCAATTTGCTTAACATCCTGTGTCTTGGCACGTTATTAAGTATACCCCTGACGTTGAATACGGATCTTGTTTACATAAATTACTGTTGTGTAGATGCTTGCTGTTGTGTTGTTTAATGTGAATGCTATTTTAATGCCTTGTTTCTTGAACAAATTGGTGATTTGGTATGTATTCGTGTTCACGTAATTGAACCACACGAATTTGTTCTTCAGGACGTAGCCTAGTTATCTCAAATGCAAACACGGGCAATACCACAGCAATCCATAATATAACGATTCAGAATATTTTAAATAGTCTAAACATGATTAGTACCTATTACTTGAACCAGATTTCCTCCTGGTTAGGTATTGAATTTTATTGTTTTATTTTCACAAAGCATTGAAATTAATTGAATTGAAGCATACTCGGCAAAACAGTCTGGGTCATCAAGTAAATTTTTCCGGAGAGCAAGACTCTTATCGAACAGAGATTCTGAGCTGTAGATGTACCACAAAGAAACTTGTTTGGAGCTAGCAAACACTGGGTACTTTTTCAGTACATATTGGCATAATCGAGGTAAATTTTTTGCATGAAGCAGCTGACCCAGAACGTTTTCTCCTTGAATTAAGAACAAAACAAATGTTGCTTTTACTATTAATATTGCGTGTCGATTTGTATATAGAATGATAATAACAGTGCTGAAATGGGACTCGAACCCACCACTCCTCAGTTTTGGCTTACGAGGCAATGTAGTGCCCTCATAACAGGATTAAATTTCTCTCCAGAACCAGTAATTAAACCCGGATCCCCAATGTGACAGCCAAGAATGCTAACCGCTAGACCACGAGGTGGTGTTATCTGAAGTAACATGACATAGCCCACGTACTCTGAAGTCCCTTAGCTACCATAGATGAGGGAAGAATCTCAATGTTCCACAATTCAATTCTTGAGGAAAAATGCCATTAATTTTCTTCCATGTGATCTCCCATACACTGAAATGCAACTTATGTTTGCGTGTTGTGTAATGTAAGGGCCAAAGCCATTATAAAATACTTATTTGCGATACCATACCTGTATTCTTAATAACATACATTACTTTATGTTCCCAGTACAGTTACATGAAGTGCAATAACGTGTCAGAATATACGGTAGATATACACATTTATATTTATTGAATACTGCCAGCAATAAAATTCCATGCGAATAACAAAACAAACTAAATAAACCGTATTATTACGATCATAATTCAAGGTCTACTCAGGGCCATTGTGATCCCGAATGATTTTACTGTCGCTTATACAGTGGAGATATGATACTGCACATGCACATTGCGTATTGCTACGTGTGCTTCATGTGTAATGGAATTGGGCTGGAGCATAAGCTTCAATTTGGCGAAACCAATTGGAATCCATTGATAGTAAACAGGTAAACGGGCAGTGGTCGTTTTACTAGCACGTGAATTAGTCTCCTCTGAGCACAGCACAGCGCGTGGACAGGATATATCCGCTCTTTTCCTGTTTTCATGTGGACTGTCATTGCGTTCATTTCCTCTATACAGGATGTAGATGATTTACGTTCACAAAGGAAGACAGATTGTCGCTCACAATAACTCAGGTGACATGTTATCGTGAATTTGGCTTTGTTTTACAGAAAAGGAATTTGCTACATTCTGACAGCAATGGGATCTTAGTTCGCTTCTACTGACGTGTCTACTGCTACCATTCAAATTGGTACCTCTAACCTGCAATTTGCTCTGCTTTAAAGAGGTCATTCATCACTGCTTTCAAGCACACATCTCTACATAATTCAGAAACAACGTGGTATAACTGAAGAGATTTGACTTCTAGCAATGGCACTAGAATACACTGTGCCATATGAACTTCTGAAAAGCGGCAAAAGGCAACAGGGTGCATTTTGTTTTTGTTGCTGTTGTTTCAATTGAGTGGCTTTGATATCGTGGTCATTCAGTCCCGTGTACTTGGATGTGTGTAGAATTTGTCTGATAACCTATGTTTTGTGATTTCTGTAGTACCGCGTGTAAATTATAAGGTGCGTTCAAAAAGTAACGAGCCGGAGGCTGGAATGCGGAAACCGTTGCCTACATTGGCTAATGATGGCGTGTGTAACGAGGTGTGGTTCCGACCAGAGGGTGGAAGGTCACAGCCCGTCGCTAGAGGGCACACGTGCACGTCACGTGACGATACAAAGCGAGCAGCAGCATGCATCAATCTCCAACGCTGCCAGTCGCATTGCAAAGAGTGACATGGAGGCGTCAGCCGAAGAGCAAAGAATGTTGTTCGGTTTCTGACAGCGGAAGGAGTAGGGGGAACGGACATTCATCGCCGAATGTCACAAGTGTACGGCGAACACTGCATGTCCCTTGCAAGGATCAAGACGTGGCACAAACGCTTCAGGAAAGTACGGGTGTCGTTAGCCGATGATGACCGGTCTGGGGCACCCCTCTGCATAACCGATGACAACGTCCAGCTGGTTGATGCACTCATTACCCAGGACCGCCGAGTGACAGTGAATGCCATAGACGCCGTAGTCGCTCCACGACAATGCACGACCTCATACGGCCAACACAGTCGTGGCACTCCTGCAGAAATTCAAATAGGAGATTCTCGGCCTCCCTTCATAGAGTGCAGACCTCTCTTCCTGTGATTACGCCATGTTTGGTCCCCTGAAAATGGCTCTGCGGGGCCAACGATTCACCTCGGACGCCGACGTCCAGCTGTACGTGCGGAACTGGTTCTCATCGGTGCCCAGGGAATTTTATAAGACAGCCATTCACCGCCTCGTATCACAGTGGGACAAGTGCCTCAACAGCCAGGGCCAATACTTCTGTACTGGTTTCTGCTTTCTGTAAGTATGTCTCCGGCTCGTTACATTTTGAACGCACCTTATAAATTGAGGCGCGGAATTGGGAGGAGGCAGCCATTGCCTTATGTTAGAAACCATCCCGGCATTCTCCTGGAGTAGAAGTGGGAATCCAAGGAAGACCTTGATGCCTGAGGTGGGAAGAAGAACCCACCTTTTTTCAGTTCTCTCTTATGAGGCTGAGTGTACTTCGTTCAAGACCTCAGACGAGAAAAACACATCCAGGCAGAACTGGGAATCGAACCTGGACCTCAGAGTTGACAGCAAAGAATGCTATCCACTGCGCCACGTGGCGGACTGTCGCATTTTGATTCCGAGTAATACAGGTACTTGATGTGTCTGAATTAGACGGTGAGATCTGACAAAGAGCATCCTTTTAAACAAATTTTATTAGAAAATGCTCGTTTTTTAAATGTTATGAAGCATACATTGATCCTGATATGCCACGTCATCCCTTCTGAGTGCACTTCCCCAAGTAAAAAATAATGATTATAGGAAGTGCTGAATCTCTCTACAGTATATATTTCAGGCTAAATTATTTAGGTCGTTCAATATTGATTGGCCCTCCCCCTATAACTCCTGCAAAATAGCAGTTTGAAATGCCTGTCGATGTATGCGTAAAGATTGACTATAGTAATGTCAAATGCCACCAGATACTGTTGCTGCTTCCCATAGGAAGCGCACTAGAGCGGCAAATGATCCGGCGTGCGAGTACGCTTATGGGCATCGATGAAATAGCATGGAAGCCGACAAGCTCGGGCAAAGGTGGACAGGAGGGAAGGCGTGACTGCTCCAAACATCCACACGAAGTTAGCAGCCATATGTTGGGAAACCGCACCAAGTCACCAGACCATTGCCACCATTCGTGAACTAAGGTTTACTATTCTGCCACATAACCTCCATATTCGCCAGATCTGGCTCCTAGCGACTATGCCCTATTCGATGCAATGAAAGAGGGCATGCGGGGTACGAAGTTCACCACCAATGATCAACTCCATGCAGTTGTCCAACAGAGGTGCCAGGATACCCCCAATGAATGGTTTGCTACGCAAATACGGAAGCTGCCAGTACGATGGACAAAGTGCATAGACGTTGGCGAAAATACCTGTAATGTATTCTGAATGAGTTCGTTCAATAAATGTTTCCTGTGCATGAAAAAAAATGTAGTGCCTATCATTCTTGAACGCCCCAAGTAATAAGTAGACTGGACTATTACATATGAAACAACATTTAGTTCTGGTCGTGAGGCTGAAACTACTTCCAATCCATCGCATTCCTCACCCTACACAACCTTTCTCTTCTTCTTCTTCTTCTTCTTCTTCTTCTTCTTCTTCTAGCCCGCCAGGTTGCGTATTGCCTAGCATTTTTAGCTGGGAACGCGGAGGCCCAAGTTCGATTTCCGGCTCTGTCACGAAATTTAATTCTGGTCTGAGGGCTGGAATGAGGTACGCCCAGGCTCCTGAGGAAAAACTGAAAAGAGGTGGGTTTGATTCCTACCTCAGCCATCCTGGAAGTGGTTTTCCGTAGTTTCCGACTTCTATTCCAGGCAAATGCCGGGACAAAACATTACTCAAAGCCACGGCCGCTTCCTACCCAACTCCTACCTCAATAAAAATACACACACTAGTACAGACATCACAGTGACACATGTTATCAGACAAATTCTACATAGCCTACATCCAAGAACACGGGGCTACATGACTATCATGTCGCGAAGCCTCTAAAAGAATCAACAACAACATTTTTCTCTATTTCGTTCTTGCGTTGAAACGAAACGTAGCAGCCCATGAATACTAGAAATGTGTCCTCTAGCCAGTTTCACAGTTTGACAGTCTAATTCAGATCCACCTTGTGTAAATATTTTCTGTTTCCTCGCGGTCTAGAGAATATCATGTGAAAGTTTGAACACTAAAAAGCCTTTAATCGAGTACACTGGATCAGGGGGTTTGTGTTTTTGAACAGCAAAGCTAAAAGGCGCCAGTCAGTTTTAGGTAGAATTGGCCAATTCCATCACCGTAGCTTGTTTGCTTTAGCAGTGGCGTGCGTATTGACACACAGATACAGACAGCGGTTAAGGCGCTGCGAGGTTGAAGGGGAAACTCTCAAGTGGCAGCAAGGTTTGTCTTGTGCCTCGCTTGAGTCCCCATATGGGCGCAAGCACGTGCTCATCCCAGTCCTACCAACATAAATAAATAGAAACTCTTATGAGTATCGCGAGTTAGATAAACAAGAGGAACGTTTTCTTAGGGTAGTGTCGACGAGAGGGTGACAGTCAAGCCGATGGATCTATACTTCACTCTGTTTTAAAATATGATAGGGGTGGTGGACTCTGAATGCCACAGCAGGAGCGGTGTATCATCCTGCTCAAAAGTTAACAAGCACCCCCACCCCCCTCAGGCTATTCTGCAGGGTGCATGTGTGTGTTTTATAAAATGTAGCCGCCTCTCTCTTCTTGATATTCAGAGAGCTGAAATATATGAGATAATGTAGGCTTGCTCTCAACTTTCTGGTCTCACGTGTAAGTAAAAGTTTTGCTGCACTATGAGACTTTTTTAAAAGAAGTTAAGTTTTTATGAGGTTGGGAGTAGGAATAGTAGATAAAGTTTCGTCAAGTACGTAGCATGATACAGTCAAGTAGAAGTGAGAGAACTTTCAAGTGGCTAACATTTGTCACCTTTCTTCTTAATCAATAACAATAATAAAATTATAGTATATAATACATTATGTCGACAGGTACTTCCTACGAATCAGCGAGGAGCTTGATGCTTAAGGACGTCTAACCCTTAACAGGAGAGATGAAATGTATCAGAACATTAATGAATAGGCTACTTCGTGGTGAGAACATTTGCATAATTTCGTTGGAATAATAATACCTTTTAGGTTTCTTTTTAGCGTATGGCTTTTAGTGCCGGGAGTGTCGGCTCGCCAGAGTTTGTAGCTGCTTCCACGCGGACACCCATGGGATGAGCTACAAGTACCGTTGTGTGTGGCGTGTTGTCTGGGGAGGAAAGTGTGAATGTAAGGTCGAGGAATTGGAAGGTAGCAGCTGTGCCTACAGTTAGGGACCAACCCCGGCATTTGCCTGGAAGGAAGATGGGAAACCACAGAAGACAATCTTCAAGGTTGCCGGTTGGGTGATTCAAACCTCCTCGCCTCCCGGATGTGAGCGACTGCCTGCAGCCACGCCGTAACGACCATGGTACTTATTAAGTTAATTTCTGGATCCATTATGTATTTATTTAAAACGGTTCACTAACCCAATTATTTATTTATTTAGCGTATGATGCTAACAAGACAGAAAAATAATTACAGTATATACACTATTTACAATTTTAAACACTATTGACAGCATTAGGACCATCACATCAAATTTGGACAGGAAGGTCTGTAATCCACGCAATTGCATCAGGAGTTGCTGAGTGGAGATCATCCAAGGCGCCGGGATATGAATGCAGAGGGCACTCCTGCACAATATGCTCGATAGTTTGCATTTCAGATCCACAGTCACATCGGGGTGAATCTATCCAACCCCACTGGTGTAGGGCTGCACCTGTTCGACCGGTACCACATCGGATTCTACAGTCAATGAGATATAGGCCCTAGGCAGTGTCTTTTATTTCACTTACTCATCTTTCTAAAAAAAAAAACATTGTAAATTACATGTGTCAGCGCTGTAGTTAGTAAATAGCCGTTTCCCTATTCATTATTATCATTACGGAAAATGACCTAAATGTTACGTCCATTACACTGTACTACTTATCACCCCCAATACAACCACCACCACCATCACCACCACAAAAAGTTATATTTTTAAAATATTTTATTTTCTGTTTGTTTAAGTTTCATGTGCCAGTTCTGTAGTAGTATTCATTATCTTCCTTAAACAAATAAATCCTCCGGGCGAAGCCGGGCCCTTCTGCTAGTAATTAATATGGCTGGAATGAAGACTGCACATCATAAATCTCATTTTATATATACCGTAGATCATAGCTGCTACGTTTGGCAACTAGCATAAGATATTGCTCACACTCCAGTCCTTCAACATTCAGGAATATGATATATAGATAACAGACACACACTTGTCATGTTGAGGATAAAGGGTTATTATGTTAATGGTTTAACTTTGAAGTGAAATGGCCTTCTCAACTTGAAAATAATTTTATGTATCATGGTTTCAATGTAATGCTTACGTAACTAAAAGTCACTGTAGAAGTGCTGAAAGAGTACTTGGGCTCTTAGATATATTTGAAGATGCTATATTGAATGTCTTATATGTAGTTGCCGAGGAACTTGTCATGATAAATCACTTGCTGCCCCTTTTACGTTAGAATCTGTAAGTATAAATACACTTACCAAGTCTGTTAATCAAGGGGGTAAGATTTAGTGTATTTTGTATTCAAGATTTTCATATCAATGCCGGTGTGATTGAAGTGGCAATCCATTTGCTCATCTTGGGAGAAACTTCCTTTCCCGACGGGGAATTCTTACAAATATCCGTACGAGAAACTTGAGACTTAATAAACTCAGTAGTGGCCTGGTGGTCAAACTTCCGGCTTCCCGGCGTCTCTAATAGCCGCAGTAGTTAAAAGGGGCGTAAAACCAATAACATTATTATTTTATTTTAACACACATAAAGCCATTTGACTTACAGTAGACGGTATCGAACCTGCCCTCTTGTGATTGCATGGCTAACGCTTGACCAGTACAGCCACTCATCTCAACTCAAGTTCATTAAATGAATTGACACGTAATTTTCAGATTATTGAAGTAACCTTATGTTAGTAACGACAATGATCAGCCTATATTACGGTATTATTTTATATTTAGTTATACATTTTATTAACATATCTCTAACCCTCACTAGCTATGTTTGCTAAGGCACAACGCTAGACATTAAAGCAAGTTATCTGCAGGATCGGTAGACAAGTGGGTTCTAACACCACTGTCGGCTATCCGTGAAATGGTTTTAAGTAATTGCCCCGTTTATTATTCCAAACAACAGCCTGAACGGACATTTCTAATATGCCACAGCACCTCCTTCCAACTCCGTACCCAGTTTAACTGATCTTTATTAAGTTGATATCTCACTGCCTTCTCTCACGAGGTTGGCGTCTGTAAGAGCATCTAGACGTAAAAATCATCCACAATCTATAGACCACATATATTTCTGCTCATCCTCAACTCAATGATGTTGTTGTTGTTTCATTCAGGGGCTTGGACATAGTGGTAATTTCAACCCCATGTTGTTTGGTGTAAGTAGAATTTATCTGAGAACCTGTGTTTTTGTGGTGTCAGTATTAGTATGCGTAGCCTAATTGTAACTAAGGTGAGGGTTGGGATTGACGAGGCCCTGGCCTTAAGTTAGGAAACATCGCGGCATTTACACGGAGTATACTTAAGAAATTCCGGTAATCCACATCTAGGATGGCCGAGGTGGGAATCAAACCCGCATCTTCTCTTTTTCACCTCGTGTGGCAGAGTATACCCCGTTCCAAGCCTAAGACCCTATTACATTCCTTGTCAAAGCCGGGAATCGAACTTGGACCTTCGGGGCGACAGTCAAGAATGATAGCAACTACACCACGAGGTGTTAAGATGTACTACAGTCAGAATGGACTGGAATACCTTTGAACACACTCCAATTTAACTTTTACAGCTGGGCAGTGGACATTTTTGCTCTGAGAACTTAAACGAACTATTACAGAAAGCTTTGGATGGAATTTATAAATTCAATTAATTTGCACATTAGGAAGATATCAGCAATTGTTTGGATTTATTCCAGGATTTTACAGCATATTTTAAGGAATATTTAACATCGCAGAAAGGCGAAATATTTAAGTAGTCGCAGCACGTCTCAAGTTAGAACTCAGGAATGAAGTATGAGACACTACGCCATTACTCCGTTTTTTGAGACCGCTCGAAGATGGCCGCGTGTCCTATTTGTTCTCGCGGAAAACGTGGTCAAGTTTATCATAATTAATCCGATATTTGTATTAGAGGTGTAATTGATTTATAAGTGTCATTAGATGCCAAGAATATTACTGTGCTTAGCAGTGCGACAATTTTTGCATTTTGGCAAAAATTGGTATTTTTGTAGAAGTGAAACCCAGGACTTGCGCCGAGCACATGGTGCGGAAGTGGCTGGAAAAATTGTTAGAGTAACACGAGGTAGCATAAAATTTTACCTGAGTGAAAAATATAATTCTTGAGAGTGAAGTGATATTATTCCATAATATCTGTGAACTTTTACGTGCAAGATTACGTTGATTCTTGACGATTTTGATGAGCATAGGTTCTTAAATTCTGTGTCGTACGTTATAAAAATAACGATTAGAACATGTGGCGGAATTCTAAAGGGCAATCTTGAAATCATCCGCAAAGTGTAACGCCAGTGCAACAATTTTGCGAGTATAATCATTACATTCAGTGGTTAGGGAATTTCTACGACATGGTCAACTCAACTATGCTGACTGACCATATTGTTTCTACTCTTGCTATTGAGTTCGAAGTCGACATTGACTAGACACTCATGTCTGGGAGATGCCAATATAGATGCCCACACAATGAGACGCGGAAAGCGTCATTGGAAAGCTCGCGGTGCGGAGTCTAGGTCAGAGGCCATGGCTTAAACTGAGGAGCCAACGACGACACCATTGTGTGAGTATTGATATAACCATCTTTGTAACGGTTGAGTTATTGTAGATTAGTTTTAATGACCGCATTTGATTACATAACTGGACAAGTAGGCATCTTCTTTAATATGGCAGCATAATTATGATCATCGTATCATTTGAAACTGTAAGGTCTAGCAGTAAATGTTGATGTTTCATTTCATGTGCTTTGGCATGGCACAAATGAAATCTTTAGAGGCTTAAGGAAGCCATGCGTGTGATATATTGTACATACATCTTACGTATGATTTTCGACACTGCCAAGGTGAAGCAGTTGTCATCTCTTTAGGTAAGTGCTTTTTGCCGAACTTCGTATTTTTGAAAGGCTTTGGACTAGCTATATGAATTGTATGAACAAGGTGAGATGCAAAATTCGTTACATTTTGTTTAGGGGGCTGGAAATAAGTAGACAGAGACTGCTGTGTAGTAGCCAGCTCGATTTGTATCTTATTTTGTATGCGAGATTTTGGGGGCTGTAGATAGCGGCCAACATTGAATACCTGTTTAGAGACGTGTATTACACACACACCTGCAACTAAGTGATGGATTTTTGTTCTCAATTTCTATGACAATGTTAAAACGACGAAACTGACAACTGGTAGAGAAGGCTTGTATTACGCTAGAGTGAGTGGGTTTGATAGATTGAGATCCGATGGTCACAGATGTTAGGGGCTGTTTATTGAAAATTATAATAAGACATTCATGAATCGTTAAGAACTACGATTATGATAGGAAGATTAAGTAGAGGTTTACCCATGATATTTGGAAACATGAAATAGATAATCCCTTACCATTTCCATTTTTTTCGTGATGCCCGATTGTATTATTTAGGGCAGTGTAATTGTTGTGTCTGTGGAAGACAATATCAGTATTAGAGCTGACTACGATCGCTCGTATGGACTTGATTCTATTTATAGGTGGCAGTGGAAGGTGTTACCATGTCGACTATGCATTAATTTGAGAAATAGGGCCGCGTTTCTTCACCACTGTGGTGAGTGTTATTGATGACTGCCGTGTACAATGTGAAAGTGTGTTTTCTTACAGATTTTTGGTGACATGTTTGAGATAGAGGTTTTCGCTACTAAAGGACATGCATTGTAATGGTCAATAGGGAATTAAAAATACCTTGAGGGATAAATGTGATACTAAAATTAAACGTAAAATCATGTGATAAATTTTCTTCACCTACATTGAAACATAATAATCCTGAGAATAAATAAGACATGCAATCTTAAATTAGTTCAATTTATTAAATGACCAATTCTTCGAATTGCTATTGACGAATATTAGGCATACGCTTTTGGTCAGCTCACACTATTTTGAGACGACAAATTGTATTACTGTGATAACCTGGAGGCACAGTCAATCGTAATAATGTAACATAAGACGTAGTTATTACTGCGCCGTTGCTGACCCAATTTTTACCCACACATAGATGGCAATTAGCCACAAACACTGGGTAATCTGCGTAGGTAAGCACATAATTGGTGTGACAAGCAGGAGTGTTTATGACTTACGGTATTTATTTTTCCATGTATACATGTGCGTAATAGAACAATGTTATTTTTGTTAGTGACCAGTTTTGTATAGCTTTGTATTTTCTTTGCGTTGGCACATAACGTGTACAGATTTAACGTCAGATATGACTAGCTAAATTGATTAACGTAAAGATAAATGTTAGAAGTGACATCTTAATAACGTACATATTTTTATTGGTGCTATTAAATGTAAATGGCATATTTTTCGATCGTCGACGTTTAGATTTGTTTGCTTTGCAGTAAATTCAGGGTGTGATTTAATTATTTTTCACTAATTATTTTACTTCGTAGGGATTTATTGGCGTGTCACATTCTTAGTTTGCTTGCTATGAATTATTTTGTGAACAGGACTTCGTGAGGGATTAGCTTAAATTCAGTTTAGGGATATGATGATTTTTATTCGATTTGTGGGCAAGGCGATATCTTACCCTCCGAAGAAGGCTAGGGATTTGTGATCTTTTAAATAAATGTTAGTGAAATTTCACTTAAGTCTGACTATTTATTGTCAGATTTGCCATTTTGTGGGTGTGTTCCTTCGGCTAGTTCATAATATTACTTCTCACCCAAACCGATACTACCTGAGACTAATTTTGTCGTGTGGAACTGGTCTGAGAACACATCCTATCTTCTCAATAAGTGTGTCAGCTAGTTGGGGGTGTCGAGAGGGCTGTCGGCGGTCAATGTTCCCCCGATATTCTTGTATAACGGGCACAATATACAGTAAACTATTGTATATTTCTCACCACTGATGTGTAACTCACCACTTGTTCAATACTGTTCAAAGTAGCAGTAGCACTGAATCACAGTGGGAGTTCTATAAGAAGTGTTATAAAAATCAAAACCAGAATTTGATAGCTTATAACACCATTTAAGAGTATGAAATGTTGAGGGCTCGGCATTGAACTCACTGGAAGTTCTCCAGGGCGTGCTGTTAACTTTCAGGTTACTTGAGGTTGAACTGTCAAATTTGGGATATGCATATACAGTATATAATTCTGCATGGGCTGTATCATATTATTATGCTGTATGTATCATCTTCTTGACGTCATATGAAGCATTATAATATCATTTCAATTATTACTATTATTATTGTATACTCGTATAAATCGAGGATTTTGCCTATCAGGATAGTTAGTTTCACTTTTTATATATGACAGTGTGTCAGCCAGATCTGGAGCTCGGTAGACATTGTGCAATAATGTTGAAAGTATAACTCAAATTTGAATGAGGGAAGTACAGTCTTCATTTCCGAGAATAGCTGGTGCCAGTACGATGATAATGACCCAGGAAACAGATCTTTCAAGTTAATATTTAAACTAAGCATCACAAAGTTTGAATGTGCTTAAATTCAGCGCTAGTCAGATGGCTGGAGAGGTAATATTGTCACGTGGGAGAACTGAAGGTATTTAAGAGTGAGGTGATGGGAGCTCAATACTGCTACTACGACATTAATGTTTTAACGTTAGTACAGTATATCAGTCAGCGCATGGAATTTAGTCATTGTTAACTACAAGAAAATTTTGTTATTCAGCTTTGCGCCGTAAGGATATTTGCAACGTATAGATTCAAACACAAAGAAACCAAATCGAACCACATTTGGTACAGAGATAGTACTAGCAAGAGACAACTCAGTGTCATGTTGTATATCGTCACCATCATAACAAAAATGGCGCCCACCCAAATGTTCTGAGCTTAAATCATCCAATCTCTACCAAATGTTGCAACAATATATCAGTCAAATAGTTTCAAGATGGCGGATGAATGAATCATGCAAGTATCATTGCCAAACCAAAAACTTACAATTCAACAAGGCCTAGCCTTACCAATTACGATCATCGTACTTAGGGAGGTTTACACTGTCCGCAAGGAGGTGACTGGTAGGATATTAGCATTTTAAAATAGAATTTATAACCGCAGTAGGGACTAACAGTTCAGGTTGAACGTACCGTATCGTGCTAGGCCGTGCCGTCCCGTTGAGTTAAATGGCTGCTATTGTTTGCTCATAAATCCATATATTTCCGTAACTTCATAAGTTTATATCCTTTTAGGAATGTACTGAACAAATTAATACATGTTTAGTACCAAATGGTTTATAATAACGGCAGAAACCTCTAATAAAATCGTTCATTGCAAGACAAAATATTATAGGCAGTTATACTAAAATTGTTATTAACGCAATGTTAGCATTGAGCGATGTTAGCACAATGGTAGGGACTCTGACTCGTAGCTAGGAGGATGCTGGTTCAAATCTCAACAGGTTCAGATTATTTACTTGTTTTTGTTTGCATTCATTGATTTATAACTACTCACGCGTTATAACGTTAAGAATATATATAGTGGTCGCCTCCGTAGCGTAGCAGTCAGCATGGTTAGCTGCCGCCCCGGAGGTCCTGGGTTCGATTCCCGGCTCTGCCACGAAATTTGAAAAGTGGTACGAGGACTGGAACGGGGTGTACTCAGCCTCGGGTGGCCCAAATGAGTAGAGGGGGTTCGATTCCCCCTCAGCCATCCTCGAAGAGGTTTTCCGTGGTTTCCCACTTCGTCTTCGGGCAAATGCCGGGATGGTACCTTCTTTAAGGCCACGGCCGCCTCCTTCCCTCTTCCTTGCCTATCCATCCTACCCATCCCTTACCTTCCCTAATGAGGCCCCTGTTCGCTTTGCAGGTGAGGCCGCCTGGGCGAGGTGCCAATCCCACCTCACCAGTTGTATCCCTTCCGATTCGATGTTCCCAGCTCTAGGACACTGCCCGTAGAGGCGGTAGTGGTGAGTTCCTTCGCTGAGTCCGTGGGGTCCACCAACCTGGAGGGTAAACGACTAAAAAAAATAACATATAATTATATATATATATATAATATAAATGATAAAGGCTGCTGGACCTGTTGGTATGCAATGGCTGTATCGACTGCTAAAGTGTGTGTGGAAATGGAAATGTGTACCAGAAGACTGGAAGAAAGGGCTAATAATACCAGTGTTTAAGAAGGGGGACAAGAAGGTGTGTGATAACTATAGAGGGATCACCCTCATATCACAGATAGTAAAAATACTGGAAAGGATATTAGAAAGAAGAATGAGAAGAAAGGTGGAAGGAGAGTTGCAAGAGGAACAGTATGGCTTCAGGAGTGGAAGATCCACAGTGGACCCAATCTTTAGCTTGAGGCAGGTGATGGAAAAGAACTGGGAATATGGAGAGGATTTGATCATGACTTTCATAGATCTAGAAAAGGCATATGATAGTGTCCCCAGAGAGAAGGTATGGGAAACCATGGTTAAGAAGAGACTGGGAAGAGAAATGTTGGAAATGGTGCAAGCAATGTACAACAACTGTGTTAGCAGGGTACTGACCCCAGTTGGAAAGACAGATTGGTTTACGAACAAGACTGGACTAAGACAGGGGAGTGTGCTGTCACCTCTCTTGTTCATAATGGTGATGGATGAAATAGTAAAGGAAACAAAGGAAGCATATGAACATAAAGAAATGAAGTTACTGTTATTTGCAGATGATATTGTGGTCTGGGGAAGGAACACCGAAGAAGTGCAAAAACAACTAGATGCACTGAACGAAAATATTCAGAAGTATGGCCTGAAAATCAGTATAGAGAAAAGCAAGACCATGGTGATGACAAGAGGGGAAAGACAAGGAAAGGGCACTGTGAAAATTGGAAGTCAGAGTTTGGAAATTGTGGACACGTTCAAATACCTAGGAAGTGAATTGATGCAAACTGGTAGGTTGGACATGGAGATTGGCAGGAGGGTACAGCAGAGCAATGCATTCTATCAAAGTGTAAGAAAACTTGTTTGGGATAAGGAAGTACCAAGGAAAAGCAAGGAGGTAATGTATAAAGTGTATTATGTACCCATATTAACTTATGCAGCTGAGACTTGGACCCTGACAAGCAGGCAAGAGAGTAGAATCCAAGCCAGTGAAATGAAATTCCTAAGAAGTATGATAGGAAAGACAAGGAAAGACAGAGTGAGGAATGAAGAAGTTAGGAAGGAAGTTGGGATGGGAAAACTAAATGAGAGAATTGAGAAGAATAAACTAAGGTGGTTTGGACATGTAAAGAGGATGGAGGAAAATAGAATACCAAGACAGATGCTGGAGGCGAAGTGCAAGGGTAAGAGACCAAGAGGAAGACCTAGAACAAGGTGGATGGATTCAGTGAAGAACGGCGTAAGAAAAAGAAATCTGGACTGGGACAAGATCGTGGAAGAAGAATGGTGGAAGGAAAGAGGAAAGTGGAGAAGTGCCATAAATACCCCGACTCGGCAGGAGCTGGATAAGGGGAAATGATGATGATGATGATGATGATGATGATATATATATATATATATATATAGTGTGTCTTTGCGATCGAAAATATGATATATATACTTATAACACCAGATATTTCAACATTCGACTACATCGATTAAAATTTGTTGTCCTTGATCCGCGGTAGAGTCTGTTGCTTTTGTTGTTGTTGATTCATTAGGAGTTTTGCGGCATCATGGTCTTGTAGCCCCGTGCACTTGGGTGTGTGTAGAAGTTGTCTAATAACCTCTGTAACTGTGATGTAGCCTATGTAGGCTTACTAGAGTGCGCACTTTTATACGAGGAAGGATTTCGGTTGGAAGCTGTTAATGTTGTTTCATTTGAGATGCATGGACATCAAGGTCATTTAGCGCCGTGTACTTGGGTGAGTGTTGAATCTTGTCTGATAACCTGTGTTATTGTGATGCCTGTATTAGTGTATATATAATTCAGGTGAGAATTCAATCAATACACGTATAATATTCGTATAGCACCTTGTATTTCAACAAGCTGCTACAACCAACATTCAATTATACTCCTTGAAAAGGACAAAGAATTATAACTATACCCATGCATTTAGGAGAAAGTAGGCTATATGTTATTTACTGAACATCTTGTTTTATGTTAATGTTCGCATATTCTGTGGAAGGGGTAGATGACCTCACTGTTAAAACAACAATAACTATCTAACTATAGTCTTTGGAACTTTTATGATAAATTACCGGGTGTTTTTCTACTTTTTCGATAAGTTGTTCTTCCTACTTGTCATTCATTTTCGAAGGGAAAAACGAAACCACATAAGTAATAACAGAAAATGTCAACTGCTTGCTGCAAAGTCTTAACACAAACTGTCTTCAGCCTGCGATACCCGCAGTGAAAGTATACTTGAGTTAATCGAACGGGTGAACTCAGACAGTCTACAAGCAAAATATGTGGTGGAAACATATTCTCCCTGCAAACAGATTTGTTTTCACAGTGTGCACGCTATTATTACAATATGGTACGTACTCAGGTCATTAGCACTAATGAGTCTTAAGACAGTGTAAGTTTCCAATGTGCGCCCTCTCTAATTGGTGGTCCAGTATGTTGCAGGCTCACTTGTTTGCACATGCGGGATGAAACGGAGAGCAGGGGTAAAGGTCTCTCATTCCATGACCACTTCTTGGTGTAGCGGCTAGCGTCCTTGGCTGTCACCCCGGAGGTCTGGGTTCAAATCCCGGCTCTGTCAAGATATGTTAATTCTGGTGTGAGGGCTGGAAGAGGGTACACTCAGCCTCGAGAGGCAAACCTGAGTAGAGGAAGTTTCGATTCTCACCTCAACCATCCAGAAGTGGTTTTCCGTGGTTTCCTCACTTCTATTCCAGGCGAATGTTGGGATAAATACGTACTTAAGGCCACGGTCTCCTTCTTCCTTATCCTATCCCCAATTTAGAAAATAATACACACACTAGTAGAACCATCACAATAACACAAGTTATCACACAAATTCAAAACACACACACAAATACTTGGGGATATATGAGCACGATGTCGCAGCCCTAAAATAAGCAACAGCAACATCTCCTTCCATAGCAACCTCCTTATTACTAGGCAGTGGAAAATATTTGCCCAATCCACGAACACTCAGCAGACACTGCCCGAGTGGCTTTCGCTTCTTTTCTTATCTGCCTTCTTATTCTCTTATTATATACTGTTTTGTTTTGTTTCATTATGTTCTATTTGCTTTGAGAATTATGGCGCAATGTTTTTGAGAAAAGAGATGTGGCATAGCCCCATTCAAACTACGAGGCACTGCGTTCATTGCAGCCACATTCCTTAGCTAGCATTCAAGTCCGCTTTCAACATTACATCGGCTTGGCTTGGGATCATCTCAATATCCCTGCTCTTGTCAACACAGGTGTCAAAAGAATACGCCGTCATTGGTAGTTCATTGCCTACAAAAGCTAGCTTGGCTTCAGGAAACTAAAAAGGCAATTCACTGTAAACATCCGAGTCCGCTGATAGTTTTTCCTATGTATCTTTCTAATGATCCTTACAGTTAACGTTGGCGACATACCATTTTAAATTCATTTTCATTATCTACTTTAAATCAATTTCTTGTGTGTAATATTTTGACAATTGGCATCCCAATATCTAAACTATTCTGTGAGGATTGTTGTTGACAAGCAATGAAGATATTTTGTTGGGCAGGGGGGATTAAGGCAACCTCTCCTCATATACCATTGTTTGGAGATGATAAACTATTATTTATACACAACTATACAGCTATCATAATTTTACCCTTATATGATATGTACGACTGCTAATTCCACAAGTATAATCACAGTGTTGCTTCACAACAAATGTGAAACATTTATGGAGATTTGAAAATGTAATATTTTCCTACATGAAAGGAAATACTATAAAACAGAAGATGTACATTGATAAATTCATTCATTCATTCATTCATTCATTCATTCATTCATTCATTCTTTCATTCATTCATTTGCAATTGGGGGTGTGTCCCCCAGTGGCAAATTGGGTATACATAACAATTAAATAATGATGCATAACAATTCAATAACCATTGAACTGGAGTATTAACACAAATCGACAGTATTTCCTTAAACAAACCTATATGTTTGGGAAAAGGCTCTAAGACTGCGGCAGGTAGAGAATTCCAGTTATCAATGGCACGATTAACGAAATAATATTTACCATAATTTGTACGCTGTGGTCGGCCCTTAACTTTGAAACAATGATCACTCCTGCTCCTGTAAGTAGTCTTTCCCTTACGTTTGCTAAGCTCACTCCATGCCGGTTGATTTGTATACGTGTTGTACATAGCGCAGAGCGTAGATTTCATCCTCCCAGCCTCAAGTGATTCCCACCTACGTTTCTCTAACATACGGCTCACACTGCTCCTGCGATTGAAGTCACTGAGCACAACTCTAGTGGCCTTTCTTTGTACCATTTCCAACTCATTGCTGAGTCCTACTTGATATGGATCCCAAACCGCCGAGGCGTATTCCAGGATAGGTCTTACAAGTGACAAATATCCTAATTATTTAGCAGAGGTACTATTTCTTTTAATACCCTCATTACAAAGTGCAAGGATTTGTAAGCTTTAGAAACTACACATCCTTACTCCATTTCATATCATTATTTACGTTAACGCCCAAATATTTGCAAGAATCTTCTTCTACAAGTATTTCCGAGCCAATGTTATATTGAAAATCTTCCCTTCGCCCTTCCCTATGTTTATGTGGCTACATTTTCTTGTGTTGATTTTCATTTTATTTTCAATCGCCCACTTATAGACCAGGGTCAGGTCACCTTGAAGTACTGCGATGTCTTGTGCGTCATGTATCTTTCGATATAATACACAATCATCCGCAAACAATCGACAGTCTCTGCGAATCCCATTTGGTAAGTCATTTATAAACGCCAAAAATAACAAAGTTCTGATTACGCTGCCCTGAGGGATACCCGACGTTATGGTAATTTCATCCGAGAATCGGCCTTCGACTTTCACTTTCTGGGAACGACCCATCAAAAATTCTTGGATCCATAAAATAACTCTTCTATCAATCTTCGATGAAGCTAATTTATGGAGTAGAATGTCATGCGGCATGACATCAAACGCCTTCGCAAAATCTATAACTACGGCGTCGACCTGAAACTCCATTGTCTAACGATTCGCTAATATCTTGAAAAAGTGATAGCATATGACTCTCGCATGAGCAACCTTTCCGAAATCCATGTTGACTATCATTAAACCATGATAAAGTTTCCTACTGTTCCCTCAAATTGTCGCAAATGAGATGCACCATCTGTTTACATACGATAGACGTAAGCCTTACCAGCCTGTAGTTACCCAATTTAATTCTGCTCCCTGCCTTAAATATTGGGACTACCGTAGCACTTTTCCAGTCATCTGGGATTTGCGCATTGTTTATGGACACAGAAAACATCACCTCCAAGTATAGTGCCACGGCCCTACCTCCTAGTTTAAGTACTTTACTAACAATATTATCAGGACCCTTCGATATATTGTAACGTAATTTTTGAATTAGCTTTACAATTGCTGACTGGTTTATTTGGAAAAGGGAGCACCTGATTCGTCGTTAAGGTCCAACACACAGCTGTTTGACTTATTGAACACACTGCCGTAAAAGACATTTAATTCATTAGCAATTGCCTGTTTCTCAGTAATTAATTTACCGTCACTGGACATTACCATCGACAAATTATTTGAATTTCCCTTTCTTCTCCTAACATAACTGTAAAATGTTTTCCACCCATCGCCTGCCGAACCAAGTAAACCTTGCATATAATGGTCATGAGCAGCCCTCATTTTTAAGACGAGCTCTCTTGATAACGACTTAAATTTCATCAATCATATACTTAAAATGCGTAAACATTAACCCTTCTTACAATGGTAATAATTAATATCCGTGTTGAATGATAGTACTATATTATTCAAAACTTCTTTGTCAAACACTACAGAATGATGTTTAATTATTGCTTATAGGCCTACGTACATGTTTCTGTGTTCAATGACACCTTGGTCGGCGTGGATTGAATTAAAATAATCTTAAAACTAAGTTTACAAGGATAAAAGAGAAAATGGACATCCTTACAAAACACTATCAGAAATTTAAATAAAAAGAATGCTCACAAAAAGAATTAGAAAAACATATGAATAAATAAGAATAGAATGAATATAAATGTACCTTAAAGGACTGCTTGTTAATAAACATGTTTCGATTATAGTAAATAGGACGTCGCTGCTATACGATGTATCTTCCAGTTATAACACAATCCTTCAGTGTGGTTTCATATTATGGGACGTAATATGACTATAAATCAACCTTATTGGATACGGCAGTCTGTATCACATTCATGTGGTCTAACCTTAAAATTCTCATATGAAACATACTTGTCAGGTATGATGTTGTTACGATGTTGTTAATAGATTGGTGAAAGATGTAATATTTTGATGGTATAAAATAATCTAACCTTGAAATAAACCAGAAGATTCCTACTAGTTGGATCGTTCTGTTGAAATTAGCTGTCCTATTTGGTAATGCAGTACATAATCCTAACTGACCTTGTATTTTATATGTATTAGTCGTATGAAACAATTTGGATTTTGCCAAGCCAAAATATAATGTATAGATACTTTGAGAAGAAAACAACCAACATTCATGAAACAGTGGGCAAAAAATTGGAATATTGCATATTGCATATTGGATATTGCATATTCCAATTTGTTGCCCACTGTTTCTTGAATGTTGGTTGTTTTCTTCTCGAAGTATCCATACATTATATTTTGGCTTGGCAATATCCAAATTGTTTCATACGACTAATACATATATAATACAAGGTCAGTTAGGATTAAGATTATGTATTGCATTACCAAATTACACAGCTAATTTCAACAAAACGATTCAATTAGTAGGAATCCTCTGGTTTATTTCAAGGTTAGATAATTGTATACCATCAAAATTTTACATCTTTCACCAATCTACGTATTAACAATATCGTAACAACATCGTAACTGAGAAGTATGTTTCATCTGAAAATTTTAAGGTTAGACGAGACCACATCAATGTGATACAGACTGCCGTATCCATCAAGGTTGATTTATCGTCATCTAACGTCCCATAATATTAAACCACACTGAAGGATTGTGTTATAACTGGAAGATACATCATATAGCAGCGATTCACTATAATCGAACCATATTTATATTCATTCAATTCTTATTTATTTATACCTTTTTATAATTCTATTTGTGAGCTTTCATTTTATTAAATTGTATTTCTAAAAGTGTTTTGTAAGGATGTCCATTTTCTCTTTTATCTTTGTAAACTTAGTATTAAGATTATTTAAATTCAATCAACGCTGACGAGGGTGTCATTGAACACCAAAACATGTACGTATAAGCAGTAATTAAATTACATTCTTTAGTGGTATATTGGCTTTCACGGCCGGTGAATTAAAACTCAGCAATTCTTCTAGGTTTGTGCCGTGTCTTGTGTGGGGTTTCACCTAGGACACCAAGCTAGGCTCATCGGCGGGCTCTTGGTGTCCCCGCCCGGACCCCCACAGGAGTGACGAACTGCGCGCCACCTCCCTTTAAATAAGGTGCAACTGCACCACTTGACTACGAGAACTAAAAGTTCAAGCAGCCTTAACCTCCCTATGAAGGCTTCCAAAAAGATAGTATATTGGCTTTCACGGCCGGTGAATTAAAACTCAGCAATTCTTCTAGGTTTGTGCCGTGTCTTGTGTGGGGTTTCGCCTAGGACACCAAGCTAGGCTCATCGGCGGGCTCTTGGTGTCCCCGCCCGGACCCCCACAGGAGTGACGAACTGCGCGCCACCTCCCTTTAAATAAGGTGCAACTGCACCACTTGACTACGAGAACTAAAAGTTCAAGCAGCCTTAACCTCCCTATGAAGGCTTCCAAAAAGATGGTATATTGGCTTTCACGGCCGGTGAATTAAAACTCAGCAATTCTTCTAGGTTTGTGCCGTGTCTTGTGTGGGGTTTCGCCTAGGACACCAAGCTAGGCTCATCGGCGGGCTCTTGGTGTCCCCGCCCGGACCCCCACAGGAGTGACGAACTGCGCGCCACCTCCCTTTAAATAAGGTGCAACTGCACCACTTGACTACGAGAACTAAATGTTCAAGCAGCCTTAACCTCCCTATGAAGGCTTCCAAAAAGATGGTATATTGGCTTTCACGGCCGGTGAATTAAACCCCACACAAGACACGGCACAAACCTAGAAGAATTGCTGAGTTTTAATTCACCGGCCGTGTAAGCCAATATACCATCTTTTTGGAAGCCTTCATAGGGAGGTTAAGGCTGCTTGAACTTTTAGTTCTCGTAGTCAAGTGGTGCAGTTGCACCTTATTTAAAGGGAGGTGGCGCGCAGTTCGTCACTCCTGTGGGGGTCCGGGCGGGGACACCAAGAGCCCGCCGATGAGCCTAGCTTGGTGTCCTAGGCGAAACCCCACACAAGACACGGCACAAACCTAGAAGAATTGCTGAGTTTTAATTCACCGGCCGTGAAAGCCAATATACCATCTTTTTGGAAGCCTTCATAGGGAGGTTAAGGCTGCTTGAACTTTTAGTTCTCGTAGTCAAGTGGTGCAGTTGCACCTTATTTAAAGGGAGGTGGCGCGCAGTTCGTCACTCCTGTGGGGGTCCGGGCGGGGACACCAAGAGCCCGCCGATGAGCCTAGCTTGGTGTCCTAGGCGAAACCCCACACAAGACACGGCACAAACCTAGAAGAATTGCTGAGTTTTAATTCACCGGCCGTGAAAGCCAATATACCATCTTTTTGGAAGCCTTCATAGGGAGGTTAAGGCTGCTTGAACTTTTAGTTCTCGTAGTCAAGTGGTGCAGTTGCACCTTATTTAAAGGGAGGTGGTGCGCAGTTCGTCACTCCTGTGGGGGTCCGGGCGGGGACACCAAGAGCCCGCCGATGAGCCTAGCTTGGTGTCCTAGGCGAAACCCCACACAAGACACGGCACAAACCTAGAAGAATTGCTGAGTTTTAATTCACCGGCCGTGAAAGCCAATATACCATCTTTTTGGAAGCCTTCATAGGGAGGTTAAGGCTGCTTGAACTTTTAGTTCTCGTAGTCAAGTGGTGCAGTTGCACCTTATTTAAAGGGAGGTGGCGCGCAGTTCGTCACTCCTGTGGGGGTCCGGGCGGGGACACCAAGAGCCCGCCGATGAGCCTAGCTTGGTGTCCTAGGCGAAACCCCACACAAGACACGGCACAAACCTAGAAGAATTGCTGAGTTTTACATTCTTTAGTGTTTAGTGTTTGACAAGGAGGTTTTGAATCACATTGTAGGATCATATACTTGTCACTATCGTATCATTTATTGTATTGTTTCCTAATTTTCCGTTTTAGACTCCTGATTTCTCGTGTGTAATACTCAGGATCTGGGTTTTGTTTCAGTAATTTGAATGGGACAAATTTATCAATAGCGCTATTTAACATTAAAAAAAAGTTAGTTCACAGGATATTAGTGTGATTTACTTCCGATGCCCATCCTACAAATATCTCATTCAAATACCACTGAAATTTGCCCTGATCCGCCCTACGATACTGGAATATGATTTTTTTTTTTGCTATGTCCGAGTTTAATTTTGTAATGTCACTGTATCTAATATTTACTATGTAATTCAACCACAGATGGTTCACAAATTTCCGGTACTTTCAGACAGTTAATATACAGCTCTTAAGAGATAAACATCTAAGGTATTATTGTCTCTTGAAGGGAAGTCAACAACTTGGGACACATTTTCATGTACACCGTGTTGTTAAACACACCTAATTATGTGTAGCGATGTGTATCGTAGAAACATGTAATGTCACAACAATAATTGTTGTTAATTCATTTAAGGAGACTTGAACATTTTGGCCATCTGTAACGTGTACTTGGGTGTGTGTTGCATTTGTCTGATAAGCTCTGTTTCTGTGGTGGCTGAAGTGGTTTGTATAGCTGTAGCTATTAGGATCTGGGATTGGGAAAGTACCCGTTGCCTCAATTTTCTCGGAGGGAATGTGAAAAAAATTGGGGCAAAGCCAATGTCGGGATAGCTGAAGTCTGCGCCAGAACTTGAACTACTGACTTCTTTGCTTAATGCTGCAACCCATCACAATTGTGGGACTTGGCTTAGCGCGCATTGCTACGCCATGGGATGCCAAAGAAGCCTATTTGTGGATTGAATGTGAAGACGCATAGGAACACACATATTTGTGCTGTGTGTTATATTGTATATATACGTGTGGATTAATGATATCAGAAATGCAATGAATTCACTAATAGCACACACACCTGCTTTGGCTGCTGGATACTCCAGTGTGGAGTTGTCACTCAGAAGAACTAGATATATTTGCTCATCACTCTCTGCCCGTGTCTCTACTTCCCTCCTCCGACATCCCTCAAAGAGCTGGTCCCCTCTTGTCCCAGAGGAGATAAGGCTAGTTGGTGAGATATGGCTTCACTTACGTTTACAAGCTTAAGGAAAATCGTCAGAAGAGCAGAAGGCTTGTATGTAGCCTTGTAACCGAATTTGAGAAATAATACACAGAATGGGGAATACTGCTTTACAGTTCCGTCATTGAATATTCTTTTAACAATAGTGATAGCCTATGTAAGATGAACTATATGAACTGTAGATAAGTACATAATATTTTTCGAGGGTTGAAGTTTGGAGTGGTCTGCGTTGTGCTCAGCACGGGAAAGAAACGTGAAGATAGGAAAAGTTGGGCTTGTAGCTTGCTGAGCGTTGTGGCCGTGGCGTGACCAGACAACCACGGGCGAGCACAAAGCCAACTGCTCCAATCCATAACATTCGACAACAGCCATAAATATCACTCTGTATCAAAATATTTTCAATGTCTAAGAAGCGCACCACCTCTGCCAATATAATATATATATAAGAAAGTATATATAAGCCAATATTAGAAAGTCTCCAATACATCTAAAGCATGTTTCTTGACCATCTAATGTAATTGGGCACAATTTTTGTTGACCGACTGAAAAGCTATCTTTAATTAAACGAATAAGTTATACAAAGGGCAAATAATGTTATCGTAACTGTGCCATTATGCAGTCATTGCGTGAGGGAATAAAATGAACGTGTTACGCTACTTGCTAGTGTTAATAACTGAAATCTCGTTACTACTTGTCCTGCCCTCCTAATATACATCCACGTGTTAGAATTGTTTAAAAATAATTAGGGCCATGTAATTAATTATAGAATGCTTTACCTATACAATAGGCCAACACGATTGTGCCCAATTATGTTAGGTGGGGAGTACAAATATGTGCTTTTATACTAAATATCAATATGCGAAAGTCATGATAAATGAGCTACCGTTACCTCTTTGCTTGACGCAAAGATCATTTTTCAGAATTTGAAAAATTTCCATATAAAAATAATATCTCCTAAACGGGTAGAGATAGTAAAGTGTAAATCGGCAGTGTACTATAATGTATTAGAATGCATTGTGTAAAATATGACGAAAATCCATTAACAATTTCAGAAAATTAAAACTCAGTCCCAGTGTCCCTTAAACATCCTTACCTGAAATTCATATTACATGGATTTTATCACTTAATTAACACACGAACAAGGCTTACGATTCTTCCTTTCAGTATTTAAATCCCGATAGGAAGATATTTCCCAACTTGGAAACTAATAATTTGGATCCTAGTTCGTTTATGTATAAAGGCTATTTATAGTTATAATCATACTGATTATAATAAGGGGGCGTGGTGGCGTGGTGGCGCAGTGGTCTCACCAAGGCGGGCCGGGTTCAATTCCCGGTCAATGCATGTGAGATTTTCGAAATAAAATGACATGTCCTGTGGTTCGGATTCCACGTAGAAGGAGGTCCCGTGGCTCATGATCGCGAGATTACCAGTCACGTTAAACCATAAACTTCGACATTTTATAATTATAATAATAGTAATAATAACAAGATAATTACAATGCAGAACAATGTGTACAATTGTTCGTCAAGGACCCTACAATGTACAGCATAATATCTGGAATTGTTCCTGAAATGGCATATTTATATTGGATTTTAATAGTGGCTTCGTATTTTGTACGATTTCTTTTTGTGTCAATGTGTAGTTTACATACGACCGGCCAATGTTCCTTTTCATCGCACAGGGGTTTTAAAGTGGTATTTCCCCTATAGTCGCCTCCTAAGCGTAGCGGTCAGCATGATTAGCTGCCGCCCCGGAGGTCCTGGGTTCGATTCCCGGCTCCACCATGAAATTTGAAAAGTGGTGCGAGGACTAGAACCGGGCCTACTCAGCCTCTGGTGGCCCAAATGAGTAGAGGGAGCTTAGATTTCTACCTCAGCCATCCTTGAAGTGGTTTTCCGTGGTTTCCCACTTCGTCTTCGGTCAAATGCCGGGATGATCCCTACCGTAAGGCCACGGCCGCCTCCTTCCCACTTCCTTGCCAAACCCTCCCACTCTTTCTATCGCTTCATAAGACCCCTGTTTGCTTTGCAGGTGAGGCCGCCTGGGCGTCGTTCTGGTCACACACCCCAGTTGTATCCCCGACCCATTGTCTCAAGCTCCAGGACACTGCCCTCAGTGGCGGTAGTGGTCCGAGGGAAAAGCCGATCCTGGGGGATAAAATGAGAGCGATAGCGATTTCTCCTAAAATGAACGTCGTATTCGATAACACTATAATGCCCTACATCAACGGAGCTGCTAAATATTAAAGAGCAAATAATACTTCCATTGCAAAAATAAGAGCGTGGTTAGACTCATTGTTATGTACTCTAAACAAATAATCAATAAACAATTGGCGTATACAATGAAGTTCAACATAACCAGTGTATTCACCGTCTAGAGACTTTCATACTCAAGTTGGTTGCTGAGGAGAATGCGATGAGACTGATAACCAATATATATATATATATTTTAGTCAATTTTACCCTCCAGGTTAGTGGTTCCCACGGGCTCAGCGAGGGAACTCACCACTACCGCCTTTCCAGGCAGTGTCCTAGAGCTGGGAACACTTGGTCGGATTGGATACAACTGGGGAGGTGTGATCAGCACTTCGCCCAGGCGGCCTCGCCTGCAAGGCGAACAGGGGCCTCATGAGGGAGGGGAAGGGAAGGGAAGAGTGGGAGGGATAGGCAAGGAAGAGGGAAGGAGGCGGCTGTGGCCTTACAGGAGGTATCATGCCAGCATTTACCCGAAGACGAAGTGGGAAACCGCGGAAAACCACTTTGAGGATGGCTGAGGTGGGAATCGAACCCCCTCTACTCATTTGGTCCACCCGAGGCTGAGTAGACCCGGTTCCAGTCCTCATACCACTTTTCAAATTTCGTGGCATAGCCGGGAATCGAACCCCGGACCTCCGGGGCGGCAGCTAATCACGCTGACCGCTACGCTACTCACCAATAATAAAATCCTTATAATTATCCTTGCCAGAAACAATGTTTGCAATAGTTTGAAAATGCAGCTCAGGGTGATGTTATTCATATTGATATAAACAGTACGAAACTGTTCTAAATAACCAATTTCCATCACCTGTTATAGGTACAATCCTCTGGGTTTCTATGACAGCAAATTATGCACGGGATCATAGAATCACTTCGCCATCTACTGGATGAGACTCACTTCGCCAGCCACCATAATGGAGACAGTGTTAAAATTATATGTTTCGTGCATGTCAAAAGACGTATTAACTCAAGGAAGCCCACTCTCAAGGCTACACTTGGCTATCGCCCCGGAGATCCGGATTCGATTCCCTACTCTGCCAATAAATTCAGTTCTGGTCTGAGGGCTGGAATGGGGCACACTCAGCCTCGAGAGGAAAAACTGAGGGGAGGTAGGATCGATTCCAACCTCAACCATCTTGGATGTGCTTTTCTTTGGTTTCCCACTTCCACTCCAGGCAAATACCGGGATGGTTTCTTACTTAAGGTCTCGGCCTTCTCCTTCCCAATCCCCACATTAATTACATACACACATTAATACAGCCATCACAATAACACAGGGTATAAGAGAGCATATTACACGCACACCAGAGTACACGGGGCTGAGTGAGCACGATGTCAAAGGCCCTGAAAAAAATATGTTCACAAATTTCCTCGCATGGCGAAACTGATTGTGTGCACGTGTGAGTGACTGGAATACTACATTTTATTTAATAATTTAAAAGTATATGGCAACGTAAATCGGGTAGAATTCGGTACTTTACGGGAATGATGAAAGTAAAATATGTTTTGACAATGGGATACCAATAGCAAGAAAGAAGAATACAGAAATAAAGAAACATATCCAAGGTGGGATTCGAATACCTTCGACGACTCACGGTGGAATCCGTAGTCTATAACGTTAGCCTCGGAGCCACCCAGACAATTCTAAGAAAGCGCAATATTCAGCTACCTAAACAGCATACACACTCAACTGCCAGTTTAAGTTATTCGATATTTCCAAAATGTTATAATTCTATTCCAGTTTGCACCATGGAAACATCATAAAAAATATTCCCCTCCTTTATAATTCTCATAAATAACTATCACATTCAAATTCGGTGGACTTCTAACCGCCATGTCTGTCATGAGCAGAGGCGATTGTGCGCATGCGTGAATGGCAAGAATTCTGCATTTTTCTTTATTAATTTAAAATATACTGTAATATATTTGTTTATTTTAAAGACACTCTGCTAATCTACAGGCCAAGAGCTTTCGTCAGAGTGCTCTGCAAAGTTAATCGGTTCAGCCGTTGTCTCAATCTCGCGGTGAGGAAAATCACCTTAGTGTTTTAAATATATAGATATTGATAATAATAATAATAATAATAATAATAATAATAATAATAATAATAATTAGCGTATGGCTTAAACGTCACTATTAACTGACGTTGAGTTAAAGACGCTGAATTGACAAAATTGTTTCCCTTAGTGGGGATCTGCAGGAACTGTATCGAATCCCAATTGTGGAATAGAACAAATTGGATCAAACTTTGCTTTATGGCCTTGTGCATGGCGCCGAGATGGATTTAAGCACGTCTCCAAACAAAGGACGAGTTACCGTGGTGTTGACGCCATAAATGTTGCTATTCCACCTTCTCACTCGGAAACCATAGCAGTGATCTAATATGGATTTCTGGTCTATTTGATTTTCTTCGCAATTTTTCAAAATTCAATTATCTTTCCTCGGGACCTATTGAAGCTACAAACATGTAAGTTTGTATAACGATGGAGGAATATAACATAAATTTACTTATATTTCATTCAAAACTGAGAAAAACATGAAACCAATATGGCAGTTGAACGAGTGTTGAAACAAATACCCTTTTTTCAAGACCTATTGCAGCTATCAGCCTAAACGTTTGCATCGCAACAGAGGGAAATAAAACTTTGACTTTCAAATTCAGGACAAGCTACACTCCAAGATGGTGGCAGTGCGAATTTTCAAAATCAATTGACTTTTTTTGGACCTGTTACTTAAATCAACCTTAAATGTTGTGTCATGATATAATATTGTACGACAAAATCTGGAATGTTACATTTTGAACCGTGGCATGCTGAAAGCCAATTTGGCTTTAATTGACTTTTATCACTATCTTCTGTTAAAGCTATAAGTCTGACATTCTAAACCAAGAAAGATGCCTACATGATACGTTTATTGATATGAGTTACAAAGCCAGGATATAAACCAATGCAATATGGTGGCCGTACTAATTTTCAGAACTCAATGGTCCATTCTCGGGATTTATTACAGCTATACGCCTAAATATCAATCACACATTGTGATGTGTATTTCAAGATTGTGAAAATCACAAAAAGAAGATAATGACCACGTGTAGTTTCAAAAATCAATTTATTTTCTCCGAACCTAAAACAACAATTTAGGTACACTAAACGTTAGAACCTTAAGAACACAAGATAATGAAATAGAACTCGAAAACGCACTCGAAAACATAAGGTACGATATATTAGGCCTCAGTGAGGTGAGGCAATATGGCGAAGACATAATAGAGAAAACAAATGGGGATGTCTTTAGCTTCATTGGGGAAACAAAAGGACAAAAAGGGGTAGGTTATTTGATAAAAAAAGACATCTAAAACACAATATAAAAGAAATAAAGGGAATATCAGAAAGAATTATAGTATTATCCCTAAACTTAAATGACAACACATTCATAATAATTCAAGTCTATGCTCCCACAGAAGCAAGTACGGAAGAAGAAATTGAAGACTTCTATATGCTCCTCGAAGACACATTAGCTGAGTACGAAGCACACACAACATTCATAATTGGAGATTTCAACAACAAGGTAGGAAGAAAGGAATATGAAGAACAAGAACCTATGGGATCTCACGGATATGGAACAAGGAACGAAAGAGGAGAAAGACTGATACAGTTTGCACTGGGACAAAGACTTAAAATTGTGAACACATTTTACAAGAAAACCCCAGAAAGCAAATGGACATGGAAAGCTCCGAATGGGAAAATAAAAAACGAAATAGACTTCACCCTAACCAAAAGACTAAGAGAGGTGAAAGACATACAAGTGATAAATGGTCTGAAGTTTGACACAGACCACAGAATGGTACGATTGAAAGTGAGAATAAAGAAGAAAAGGAGACACTACTTCAACAACAAAACTATACATCCAGAATGCATAGACAGGTCGGAATATGTAAAAGCACTACAACAAAACCTACAAGACTTCAACCAACAAACGGAGCAGCACGCCCAACAACACTATACAGAGCTCGTAAATTGCATATCCCGCGCAGTCAAACAATCGTCAACACCTGGAAACAATATGAAAAATAGAATAAAACTAAATGATAGCACCAAATATTTGATCGAAGAAAGAGAACGTCTAAAATCACAAGCCATAGAAAACGAACACAAAAAGCTGGAACATACGGAAGTCAATAAACAATCAAAAAGGGAAATCCGAAGAGACATCAGAGAACACAACACCAAAGTGGTCAAAGAAATCAAGGATACCACAAAATCAATAAAGATTAGAAAAGAATTAACTCCAGGCAAACATTGGATGCTGGGAGTAAAATGCAACAACGAAAAGAGACAAGCCTCAAGAGAAGAGATAATGATGCAAGCGACAGAGTTCTATAGAACACTATACTCAAGTAACTCTCAAAGATCCAACTTGCATCAGGACCAGAATACATCAGAAGTAAACCTAGAGGAAGAAACACCTCCAATACTACCCAGTGAAGTAAGAGCAGCCATTCGACAAACAAAAACCGCAAAATGCCCAGTCGAAGATAGAATTTACAATGAATTTCTGAAATGGGGGGAAGAAGAGCTAATCCCAGTCATCACAACATTATTTAACATAATACTTACATCAGAAGACATTCCAATGGAGTGGAAACAAAGCATTATCATACTTCTGCACAAAAAGAGAGCCAAGGACGACATAAACAACTACAGACCGATCAACCTAATTGTAAACCTCTACAAGCTATTTATGAAGATCCTAACCAATAGAATGACAAAGGCACTGGACGAACAGCAACCGATAGAGCAAGCAGGATTCAGAAAGAGTTTTAGTACATCAGACCACTTGCGAACAATAAATCAACTCATGGAGAAAGTTCAGGAATTTAATCTACAGGTGTATATAGCATTTGTGGATTACAACAAAGCATTTGACTCCGTAGAACAGGAAAGCGTCTTAAAAGCACTGGAAAACCAAGGCATCCCGAACAAATTCGTTAGACTCCTCGGCAAACTCTATGACGGTACCCAAGCCAGAATAAAGACAGAAAGAGAAGGATCTAGCATCTTGATAGAAAGGGGAGTAAAACAGGGAGATCCACTCTCACCCAAAATTATTCACCTGTTTGCTGGAAAATCACTTTAGAAAACTAGACTGGGAAGGAAAATATGGCATCAGAATCTATGGAACAAGACTAACACATTTACGGTTCGCAGACGACATTGTTCTGGTGGCTGAATCAGCAAAAGAGCTAGAACAAATGATAAAGGAATTGGACAAAACAAGTAAAGAAGTGGGCCTTACAATGAACCCGAAGAAAACGAAGCCCCAATTATTGTGAACGGAGAAACACTGGAATATGTTGAAGAATATGTATATCTCGGTCAGAACATGTCATTTTCAAGTCGTTCAGAGAAAGAGGTCAAACGAAGAATAGGACAAGCATGGAAGAGCTTTTGGTCCCTAAAGTTTATACTGGCTGACAAGACCCAAAAACTCACCATAAAGGCTGAAGTTCTGGAAAAGTGCGTGATACCGGTGTTACTATATAGTTGCCAAACTTGGGCATTAACATCGAAACAAAGACAAATGATCCAGAGATGTCAACAAAAAATGGAAAGGAAGATACTTCATGTCTCCCTGAGAGATAGAATTCGGAACGAAGATATAAGAAGGAGAACCGGCATGAAAGACGCTATGACATCAGCAGCCCAGCTTAAATGGAAATGGGGTGGACATGTAGCGCGATTAGATCCCAACGTACAAAGTGACGATGTGGGACCCAAGAACACGAAGACGAAACGTTGGGAGACAAAGAATCAGATGGGCAGACATGTTCGTAAAATGGGGAGGAAAACAATGGACAAGATCAGCAAAGATGAGGCAGGAGTGGAAAGACCTAGGGAAATTCACATGCAGTGACCAATAAAAGGATGCATCAATTAGAAAGACACCGTTCGGTGCACATGCAGCAAAAACGGTACATATGTCCGGTGTACAATAAAGGCTTCTCACAGAGCAGTGACCTCAAGGAGCACAGCGTTGTTCATACTGGAGTGAAGGAATACACTTGTAGCACTTGTGAGAAGTCATTTCCACGTCGAACAGAGCTCATGGAACATTTTGTTGTTCACTCAGGGGAGAGACCGCATGTTTGTTTGTTGTGCCCAAAGCGATTCATCTCGCGCTCTAATTTCAGGAAACATCATCGTGTTCACCTGGGGAAGAAATAACCTTACTGCATCACCGGTTACAAGGAATTGAAAGACTTGGCAGTTTCTGTCATTGTTCAAGTGCTTAGACAGGGTAAGCTGTGTGTTTAGTGGCAATGGGAAGCTCCCAGGTATTGGTTGAGTGCTATTATGATTTTAGTAATACTAATGGATATTTGAGGCCTTGATATCGCCAGACTCATTTTTTTTTTTTAGCGTATGGCTTTTAGTGCCGGGAGTGTCCGAGGACATGTCCGGCTCGCCAGGTTTGTAGCTGCTGCGAGACGGACACCCAATGGGTGAGCTACAAGTACCGTTGGGGATGAAAGTTGGAATGTAAGGACGAGGAGTTGGAAGGTAGCGGCTGTGGCCTATAGTAAGGGACCAACCCCGGCATTTGCCTTGAAGGAAGATGGGAAACCACAGAAGACCATCTTCAAGGTTGCCGGCAGGGGGATTCGAACCTCCTCGCCTCCCGGATGTGAGCGACTGCCAACAGTCATGCCGTAACGACCACGGCTAACTCACCCGGTGCCAGACTCAATGAACGAATATGTTTCTATATAACAGATTGTTGTGGCGAATGTTATACCAGCGCAATATAATTTACTTAATTTTTAATCAGCTACACATCTATATAGAAGGCCCAATCAGAAAGAATGACCCCGAATGCTCCTCAGGACTTGCTCACCTGATGAGTTAAAACGGAGAAATGCTCTGAAAAGCAGGAGGCCATAGCCCTTATGGGATTTGTAAGGCTATTTATTATATTATTATTATTATTGTACAATGATACAAGACTGTGAAGCAAAGTCACAAAAAGGACATTTAAAACCGGGACAAGCACGAACTCAAGATTTTGCCTGCGTGAATTTTCAAAATATAATTCCTTTTCTCGGGACCTAATATAATTTTACTCCTGAATATTGGCGCCAAGAAAGGGGACTACAAAGTAAGTTAGCTCTTTGGCCTGTCGAAATCGTAATATGCAACAAACCAACAATGTAAATGCCGTTTCTGGTGACCTCTAGTGCAATTGGCGTAATACATATATTATATTGAGGCAAACAATATAAATATATTGAAGGCCTGATTCATTTGTCCAAAAAATCCAGGATCGTGCCCGTTCAAAGTTTCAAAAAATATACTTTTGTTTCCAACGCGTCCTATTATTGCTGTCTGAGTTGTATGTGGTAAGCCATTGCATGGCTACGTGGCTTAACTGAAAGAAAAATAACTAGCATAATATATGAAAATAGGCAGTTTAGTTCGTCACGGAACTCTTTCTAACTCATACACTGAATTACAGAAAGTATTCCAGTCGGTGAACACAAATTGTGCCCAATTACATTAGGCGGGAAACAAGTAGGCCTATTTACATATCCTAACCTGGAAGAAATGCGATATTAATGCAAACTAACAAGCTTTTATGTACAATATGGGGTACATAATTCGATGGCATGTTTAGAACGGCATACGTTCATCCTCAGATCCTATTTACTTGGGCTTAATTCGTATCTGATATTTATGAATTACACTTAATCACAAATATTTATATATAGGCAATATATACCTAATATACCTAATATATATATATATATTGTAATGGTTTTCGCTAGCCCACACTGTTGGGAGAGAAATGTAACTGTTTACCTTTGCCTAAGCTATGTTGTTTTAATGGGCGCCAAGACCTCAATGCAATGTTGAAATCTAAATTTGTATTTAACAACGTCTAGCTCTGGCAGAACACCTTCAAGACTCTATTCACTCAGATCGTGGTATGATTTGATCATTAACCCAACAAACAATTGTATCAGGAGAAGGAATTGGTCTATATCTAATGCTACCTACTGAAAGCAAAGATTGCATTGTAAAAGAAATGAATTTATTATATAAAACAAGTATAGCAAAATTAATAATAATAAGTACCAAATTTAAATTGGAGCGCTGTGATTTGAATATTACCGATAGAAAATTACGTGAAAACGGAGTCTGATAAATTGATTTTACTCTTATTTCCAAGCTATGAAGTTACTGAATTATGAAATATAAAACAAAGAAAAATGAGAGATTGCGTATTTCTGCGTCATTAGCGCTTACCCCTGGAAATTGCCAAAGCATTTCCCTCGTTCTTGATGATGCTGTGTGCTTCCCACAGTCTCCTGGACGTCGTCATCTCCGTCGAAATTTGATGATATTCTGGTAGATTAGATAATTCTATGGTCCGTACATCGGACCCAAACTCTCGTAAAACCGCACTGGTTACGTTTTACAAAAGTTCGTCGCTAACTCCACTGAACATCGGAGCGTCACGCACTTGCGACCGTACACTGCAAGTTCTACACAGATTGTCCACGTTTCACGGCGCGTCGAACGTTATATGCACACGTTGCCTCCCCACCATGGTACCGTCTTCCAGCTTACGTTGTCTCCGCTGATTGGCTGAGCACGCCGCCACTTCCCCTCCTCCGGTTCATTACACTCCGCGGGCGAGAGGGAGAAGTCGTTTTCCGTTTCAACAATTCGCCTCTTCTAGACCTTGCGACCCAGGATTGCGTCATGCTTCTCGACAGGAATCAGCTTGTATTAGAATTCCCAGTGAGTCATGTCTCTCAAATACCCTAACTGACAAAACTCCGTAAAATTCCGTAATCAGATAATTTTCTATGATATCGTCGTTCGTAATAATTTGCTTGTTAGCGTTTTCTAAGACATAGAAAACCTATCTGAATGCTAATAATTTTTATAAAATGCTCCGAAAATACCTTAATAATAATTATAATAAATTAATAATAATAATAAATTAACATGAAAAATTCTCTTGGCTGAACAATTTGCCGCGTAAATAAATATAGAATGGCTTCCTACTGACTTATGCCAGTTGCATAAAACCCCTCGAAAAACACGTTACATATTCGCCTCGGATCATCGGATGATTTACCGTGACGACGGTCCATTATCCGATTATCCCAGACACGTTAATAAACCCCATCCAAAATACATATTACATAAATGAAATCACCCTAAATTACAGATATGTACACTCATAATTTTTCTTCACGTACTTTGCGTCAAAGTTTGTTGTCACTATGGATTGCACTTTGCAACCAGTCCAATGTTTTACATATAGAATAGTGTTCCATGGATATTTCCGCCTCTCAAATTTCTCTATGTTGGAGAAATAGCCATAATTAATGTGTGAGCACTATGTATTTATGATGTCATATCACACGCATTGAAGGTGTTCTGATATATTTGTATCACCATAGAACTTCCTAATTTCACTGGAGGTCCCCTCCTTATGGTGACATTTAATTCCACTTATCACTGGACACACGATCACACTATTGTGGCAGCGCCTCGTGACCATAATACTTAATCTCTCTTTGAAGTAGATTAAATTAATATTGACTTCTGAAAAAAAAAACAGTAAATGCGCATTACATATAACACCAAATATTTCTGTGCCGTAATCGCCCTGTCTTGTTAAGTTCCCGTTAACCATATTCTACTTAATACTAGTTCTCAACACAGACCATTTCTCCTCACACAAATAATACCATTGTACAAATTATCTTAAATTACACACTTACAAATCTTACATGGCGAGGCCGTAAACAGAAATCACGTGTGCTGATATGTATGAGTTTCATGAAGGACTGTCTCGCATTCTGATGGCCCATCTTTTATCTCGTGGACGCCTTAAGCTAACAAGCCCTATACAAGCGCTCCCCCATCTCTTGGAGATAAATGGGAACCCATCAGCGCTGCCAAAATGGCCTTGGTGCATCGAGACAATTTAGTGCTCAACAGCATCCGACAATCCCGTCATATTTCCCTGTACCTTAAAAACTCTCATTTACTTACATACTACCCCCCTGTGTGACTTCTGATACGCCTGCCTGGAAGACCATCTCCTCCCACGCACCAAATACCACACTTACTCATTTGATAGGCTGGCTCGCCAGCTAAACATCCTCACTTTATGACACATACTTTCGGAGACTATGTACATTATACGTCCCATATAATCTGTTTCCCTCACTATTCTCCAGCACATATGCTGTTTTGCCAATACGTTTGGAAACTATAAATGGGCCCTCGTAGAGATAAAAGAACTTGGACATGACTTTCTCTAGCTTATTTGACTGTTTCGGCACTCTAAGTAAGACTCTGTCTCCCGGCTCGAATAGGTCAAATTTAGTTTCTTTTTGTTGGCGAATTCTCTTTTGTGCTGACTTAGATAAATTCTGTTTCGCCAACTGGACAGTGTAATCCATCCCCGGTTGCTTACCCTCATTTAATCCCAACACCCTCGCTAGTTCATTTTGTGGTCTTTTTCCGAAGTGAACTTCGTATGGCGTCAATTTCGTGCTCTCATGCTGGACAGAATTCAGCCAAGTCTCGACCTTGGGAAGATGTCCAACCCAGGCCGCATGCTTGTCATGCACTAGAGTCCGAAAAAGACGAGCCACTTCCCTTAATGGACGCTCTGCAGAATTACTCTGAGGGTACCTTACAGAGGAATGAACGTGTGTTATACCAGCTTCCTGCATACTGGTTCTCCATTTCTTTGCAGTAAACTGTGGTCCACTGTCAGATAGTATCCTGAGAGGAATGCCAAACTCAGGTACATACTTATTAATGATCAGACGGCTACACGCTAGTCCCGTGGCTTTCCTTAGCGGATATAGCTTGACATACTTACTAAAAGCGTCAATAACTATAAAAATGTACTCGTAGCCGTACTGTCCTTTAACGATCGGGCCAAATAAATCCACACACAGTAGTTCGCCGGGACTACTGGTGAGAACTGCAGATCTCTCCCCCACTAAATATTTAACTGGATATTTACTCCTTTGACAGGTGTCACACTTAGCTAAAATCCTCCTAACGTCCCTTCCCATTTTACTCCAAATGAAGTCACGACCAATTTCATAGAAGACCTTGGCAGCACCAAAGTGTCCTAATTCCCTATGAATGAACCAAATTAGCTCCTCCCGCAAAGTGGCAGGAACACATATTGCCCACCGATTATTCCTACATTTCCTTGCAAGAAGCCCATCCTGCATCTTGTACGTGAACCGTCCTACTTTCACATACTCTTCTTCACCTATTTCCAACCTAGCCAGTGGCTCCTTTAACTTAACGTCATCACGTTGCTCCACTAGCATATTTCTCAGTGTCTGTAACGATGCCCTGTTGCTACTGTCCACACATGCACATATTAAAATACCGTCCTCTGCTTTAACCACAGGATAATCCCTACATAAATTAGTGTCCCTCGATAGCATGTCTGCAAGAATGTTATCTTTACCTTTAATATATTTTACTGTGAATTCGTATTCCTGCAGAGCAAGAATCCACCTACTAACTCTGTTAGAACTGAGTTTACAAGTCCTCATATACAGTAATGCATGGTGATCTGTGTGGATCTCAAATTTCCCCCCTACTAAATACATTCTAAATTTCCCTAAACTGAAAACAATACCTAAAAGCTCTAACTCAGTAATCGTGTATCTTTTCTCCGCTGCAGTCAGTCCTCGCGAGGCTAAAGATACAATGCACAGATTACCCTCATCATCTTTCTGACATAATACTCCAGCAATGCCTATATGTGAAGCATCTGTCATAACCACATATTCCTTATCTTTTAACGGATATTTCAGCACTACAGCTTTCTCAAAACCTTCCTTCAGCGCTCTAAAAGCCTGATCATGCTTGGACTCCCATCTCCACCGAGTCCCACTTTTAAGCAATTCCCTGAATGGTTCAACCAACCCTGAGTATTTAAGAACGAACCTCCTGAAAAAGTTGCAAATTCCCAGGTAAGTTTTTAACTGTTTAGCATTCTGTGGCACCTCTGCGTTAAGTATCTTATTAACCCTACTTTCTTCTGGTGTTACACCTCTACTCGACACTCTATGACCTAAAAATGTCACTTCTGACTGACAGAATGACGACTTAGACAGCTTCAAAGTGAACCCTGCCTGATCTAACTTCTGAAAAACTATATCTAAATGACGTAGATGCTCCTCAAAACTGCGTGAACTAATTACCATATCATCTATGTAAATGGTAACAAACTCTCCTGTGTCATCCCCTAATGCGATGTTTAAAGCCCTAATTAAAGCTGCTGAACTACTCTTTAACCCATAAGGTGTTCTACAAAATTGATAAAGGTTATATTTATGACTAAAAGCTGTAAATGGTCTATCTTCGTACATAAGTGGCACTTGCCAAAAACTGGAACTCAAATCTACACAAGTGAAATACTTCTTCCCCTCAAATGTTTGCATTAATTCTTCTATTGACATAGATTTCAGCTGATCTGAACTAATTCTACTGTTAACCAAACGAGCGTCTAAACAAATACGAACAGTGCCGTCGGTCTTGGGTACCGTTATCAAAGAATTAACATATGGACTGTTCGAGTGCTCAATAATCCCATCTTCAAGCATCTGATTAATTTGTGCCTCAACTGCACTCTGATAAGCGAAAGGTACAGGATATCTATGTCCTGTGAATACTGACCTATCAATAACGTTCAATGAATGTGTATAGCAATTGGCCATACCAATGCGATCCTCAAAAACTCTCCTATTACACCATAACACATCATAGAGCCGAACACATTGTTCCACCTCTATATTTCCCTGAAATGCAGCCTCACGTAACGAGTCCTCTAGACTTCCGTTCGTAATCACACTGCCCACAAAACATGGAGAACCCCGCTCTACGGCTGGCGATATCTCATTTAAAGTACAAATCACACCTACAATACTACTCCTCTGAATATGGTCATTGAACGCTACTTCTACTTCAGAATCTCCCCATTTAAATTTCAAACTCCCTACATCATAACATAAGTTACCAGACACTCTACTTAGCCACTCTGAACCCAAGATAACACTGAATACTAAATTTGGAATTACAAGGCAAATCTGCTTCTCTACATGATTATTAATTTTAATGTCTACTAAAACTTGCTTAGAAATTACTTTAGACCTCTTCCCAACAGCTGTGATAACAAAAGTGCTTTTAATTGGCATCTCCTCAAAATTTACTCCAGTTCCTTTCATTTTATCATAAAATGCACTACTTATGCAACTCTTCATACAACCACTATCAATTAAAACATCTGTGTACGCCTCGGACACGTTAAATTTAACTATGGGGCTCTTACTAGCCACTTCCTGAATAATACCTTCATCATTTAGTTCATGTAATAATTCATTTCTTACATTTAGGTCATAGGGTTCCTGTATAATTGTATGGACAGGGCATGCTACAGACTGAGATTCTGACCTTACTTCGCAGCCTGGTTCGCGTTTAAAGAACCGCTACAGCTGGCCGTAGTACTACTAACTACTAAACTGGTCTGGTTGTTCTGGGCTGTGTTGTCATTGTTTGGCTGTATATTACTACCACTAGGCTGTCCTCTTCCTTGACCCCTATTCTGGTTGTAATTATTGTCATTATAATTTCTCCCTTGATTTCCCCTGAAATCATTGTTTCTCCCTTGATTTCCCCTGTAATCATTGTTCCTCCCTTGATTTCCCCTGAAATCATTGTTCCTCCCTTGATACTGATTACCATAGCCATTTCCTCTGTTCTGATTTAGCTGATTATTATTATTTCTATTTTGAGCGTTGGCCCCTTCGCCACCGTTCCCTTGAACTTCTTGATGCCTGGCTTCATTAGGTCTATTATTATTATTACCCTGGTTCCTATTGAAATTGTCATCATAACCCCCTCTCCCTAGTGCATCAAATGTGCTTAACAAATTTTCTACTTGTGATATAGTCTTTACATTCTGGATACAAGCAGCCTCCTTGATCCTATAGGGAAAGTGCCTAAGTAGCAACCTTACCACATCACTTTCCTCCTTCAAGCCATCCAGATATTTACACACTAATACCTGCCCTAAAAAGTATTCGGTCATGGTGGAGCTTCCTTTAGGGTTATATTTACCACACACTACTCCCTCACGATGCTGCGACTGAATAACCTCATTCCAGAACTTTTCACAGAATTTCATTTTAAAATCATTGATATCAGTAAACTTGTCTCTGTAGACAGCAAACCAATTCCTCGTTTCCCCCACAAACACTTGTTCTAAAATTTCAACTACCTGGCACCACTCAATACTACCATTTTCCAACCTCTCCCCGAATTTATTTTCTATAGTGTTCATGAACTCCATTGGGCACCCCTGTCGATTGCTGAACTTACCCAGTTCTACCTCCCTGTGTGTGCTATTCACAAAAACTGGCCTATTCTGACTATTTTCTTGCCTGATCCTAGCTTTTAATTTTAATTCTAATTCTGCGATTTTCTCCTCAGCCTTCCTCTCAATACTGTTTACTGTTAATTTAATGTTTCCTTCTGATTCTTCTACTTTATCATATAGCTTTGCTTGTTTCTCCTCAATCTTGCTAATGCTTTCCCTATTACTCTCTCTTAAATCATTTACTTCTGCAACTATTTGTGAGTGGACTTTCTCAATTCTACCCCCCAGCTGTTCCTTAACCTCTTTAGTAGCTACCTGAATTTTGTCAATTTCTCCCCCCAATTGCTTTTTGACCTGCTGTGTTTCCAGTTGCACTAGTTCTTTTAAATTTTCAGCCTGTGTACTGATTCTAATTTCCAACTCCTCCTGTACTTTTCCTAATTTTCTGTCTACATCTGCAATAATCTCTTTAGCCTTTTCTTCCATCACCCCCCTGATCTCACCTCTAATCAGTTCGAATTTGTCACTCATTTCCCTACTGTTTTGTTCTAATTTAGCATTTAAAGTTTCAATACTCTCTCTATTTTCCCTACTGTTTTGTTCTAATTTTGCATTATTCTGTTCTAATTTTGCATTATTCTGTTCTAATTTTGCATTTAAAGCATCACTACTAACTTTGTTCTGATACATGAACTCGAGAAGTAAAGTTTTTAATTCTGGTTGGCCGCCTACACTCCCTGTTTCAGTATCGGGATTTACCTCCGCTACCCCGGTACTACCATCACTCGACATACTGCTCGTATCATCATTCTCCAGTTGATGACCACTACGTAACCTCATCTGTCTTTCTTTCTCATCCCCCATAATGATATACACTGATAAAGACAAATAACCCCCAAAATACAGGCACAGAAATATATACCCTTCTCCTTCCACAAATGTTATTAGGTTTTCAGCCCCAAGTTGTCGGCGACAAATGTAATGGTTTTCGCTAGCCCACACTGTTGGGAGAGAAATGTAACTGTTTACCTTTGCCTAAGCTATGTTGTTTTAATGGGCGCCAAGACCTCAATGCAATGTTGAAATCTAAATTTGTATTTAACAACGTCTAGCTCTGGCAGAACACCTTCAAGACTCTATTCACTCAGATCGTGGTATGATTTGATCATTAACCCAACAAACAATTGTATCAGGAGAAGGAATTGGTCTATATCTAATGCTACCTACTGAAAGCAAAGATTGCATTGTAAAAGAAATGAATTTATTATATAAAACAAGTATAGCAAAATTAATAATAATAAGTACCAAATTTAAATTGGAGCGCTGTGATTTGAATATTACCGATAGAAAATTACGTGAAAACGGAGTCTGATAAATTGATTTTACTCTTATTTCCAAGCTATGAAGTTACTGAATTATGAAATATAAAACAAAGAAAAATGAGAGATTGCGTATTTCTGCGTCATTAGCGCTTACCCCTGGAAATTGCCAAAGCATTTCCCTCGTTCTTGATGATGCTGTGTGCTTCCCACAGTCTCCTGGACGTCGTCATCTCCGTCGAAATTTGATGATATTCTGGTAGATTAGATAATTCTATGGTCCGTACATCGGACCCAAACTCTCGTAAAACCGCACTGGTTACGTTTTACAAAAGTTCGTCGCTAACTCCACTGAACATCGGAGCGTCACGCACTTGCGACCGTACACTGCAAGTTCTACACAGATTGTCCACGTTTCACGGCGCGTCGAACGTTATATGCACACGTTGCCTCCCCACCATGGTACCGTCTTCCAGCTTACGTTGTCTCCGCTGATTGGCTGAGCACGCCGCCACTTCCCCTCCTCCGGTTCATTACACTCCGCGGGCGAGAGGGAGAAGTCGTTTTCCGTTTCAACAATTCGCCTCTTCTAGACCTTGCGACCCAGGATTGCGTCATGCTTCTCGACAGGAATCAGCTTGTATTAGAATTCCCAGTGAGTCATGTCTCTCAAATACCCTAACTGACAAAACTCCGTAAAATTCCGTAATCAGATAATTTTCTATGATATCGTCGTTCGTAATAATTTGCTTGTTAGCGTTTTCTAAGACATAGAAAACCTATCTGAATGCTAATAATTTTTATAAAATGCTCCGAAAATACCTTAATAATAATTATAATAAATTAATAATAATAATAAATTAACATGAAAAATTCTCTTGGCTGAACAATTTGCCGCGTAAATAAATATAGAATGGCTTCCTACTGACTTATGCCAGTTGCATAAAACCCCTCGAAAAACACGTTACAATATATATGAAAACCCACAGCCTGCTTTCAGTCGACCGACCGGGTCAGGGAATGGAATGAATGAAGCCCCCATCTAGCGGCGAGGATATGAACTGTACCGAACTGTACTCTCCTCTGAGACAATGATTAAATTAATGACAGATGAAATGAAATTATGTGTAGAGTGTTGCTGGAATAAAATTTTTGACAGGCAAAACCAGAGTACCCGGATAAAAACCTGTCTGCCTCCGCTTTGTCCAGCAAAGATCTCACATGGAGTGACCGGGATTTCAACCACGGACCCAGCGGTGAGAGGCCAGCGTGCTGCCGCCTAAGCCACGGAGGCTCCACAAATATATATGTGTATGCAATGTTTAGACTACATAAGTTTGTAAAATCTAAGTAGGAACGGTTCATTCAGAACATAAATAACAAAATAGTGTAGATAACATCACTACTGTAGTTACTCACAATAATAATTCAATAGATCACAGGCAATATACAGTACCAAAACCACATTAATAATAATAATAATAATAATAATAATAATAATAATAATAATAATAATAATAATAATAATAATAATAATAACGCAACGACCATAGAAGTGAACTATACTGTCTGTAAATAGGTCTGACACGTTACACAAGTTTTTGCATCCAAGTATAGCATATATATACAGTCTATTTGTGAGTAAGTGTAATTCATTAATATCGTAAACTAATTAAATCCAAGTGAAAAGGATCTGAGGATGAACGCTTGACGTTCGAAACATGTAATCCACTTAAGTACCCCACTTCGTACATAAAAACGTGTTACATTGTCATAATATCACATTTATTTCAGGTTAGGGCAGGTAGATACCTGTTTCCCGCCTAATGTAATTGGGAACAATTTGTGTTGACGGACTGGAAAGCTTCCTATAATAGAATTAGGCAACTCCGAAAAAATGGCTTCTATTACTTCGATCTCACACTTAAAGTGCGCGTTATGCTTTTTATTTTATTTATCGGGATTTTGATTGGGCCTTTTAATTTGTCACCTCTCTAGCAACATCGGAACTAAAGTAAATGGGTAAGGAAGAGTTGTTGTTGCTGCAGATACTTTTATGGGCCTTAAAGCCCCGTGTACTTGGGTATGTGCGGAATCTGCTTGATAACTTTTCATTATGATGGCTATACTAATAGGTGTATTTGTAATTTGGAGCTAGGATTTGGGTAGGAGGTAACTCTGGCCGTAATTTAGGTACCATTTCAGCATGCATTTAGAGTAGAAGTGAGAAACCACATGAAACCAATTCTAAGATTATCAAAGTAGGAATCCTACCCACCTCCTCTCAGTTGTACATTACGAGGCTGTTCTAAATCTTAGACCAGAACTAAATTCCATGACAGAGCTTGAAATCGAACTCAGACCTACGTGGAGACAGGCAAGAATGCTGGTTAGTGCACTACGGGGTGGTTGAGTGGGTAAGAATATCTTACTGAAATCGGCAAAGAGCGATGATCATTGCAGATCTGTATCTGTATCATAAAGTGAAAAGAATTACTTTTTATCAATCATTTATGAAGAAACGATCATTGATCGAATAATAGAGAAATACTAGCCATCGAAGAGTAACACCCATGACCAAAGCAAGTTATTCTTGCATGCATGAGAAATATCCTGGAATGCATTACTGTTGTTATATTTACAATCTTGAAACATCATGTGATGATATACCATGATTTCCTTCTGAATCGCCAGGCAAAAGTCGAGATGGGACCAAACATAAAGGAAACCTCCTCCTCCTTCTCTACCATAATCTCTGTGACAAGAACACACTGCTATACAGCTACTACAATAACACTGGCTGTAGGACAAAGAAAGCTTGTCTTTTCGTGACCTTTTCGTCTACCTTCTTCTTTTCTGTAAGGAAGCTGAACCGACGGACATGACATTTTACCTCGAGTATCCTCAATATCTTAGCCAGTAATCGAGCCTGGCCCGCCTTTGAGATAAGGCAACCAAGTTGACCACTGTGCTACCACGCCGTGGCTATAAGTTATCTTACTGTTGGGAGCTCACGTGAATGCTAGGCAGAGGAATGAAGCCGCCGAGAACCTGGCGTTTCGTTGTCTCGCTGAGGGTGAACGATATCTGCCTTCCCAAAAAACATTCTGCCATAACTTCCGAACAGTGTCTACTCGTCGTATGAGTGCGCAACGGGATGATATATTCTGCCGCGCAGAAAGCAGGTTGCCTTGGCACTAAACGGAAGGTCGAGTGTAGGGACCCCTTCCCTTCTTCTTCCGCCTCACACCGTGCTCGCAAACAATTGAGCTCCCAACATTATGTACATTGAAATAAATGAGCATATTATTACGATTCCTTAAGACTATCAGGGAAACAAGAACGAAGGCAACTATGCTGACAGTGTGGATGCAGACTGTCACCGTTCATCAGCACCAGGAGTTGTCTAATCCACGTTAAGTCACTCAACACGACCACGTTGGGGAGCTGAAGCATGTCCAGGGATTGGAAGTTTGAATCCCGGCGCTGACAGCATCCATCCTGAGTGTGGTTTTCCCCTGGTCTTTCCACACTCCCTTCAGCTAAATTCCAGGATACTAGTTTATTACAAGACCCGAGGCACATACCCCATTCCTGCTGGTAATAGTTACAATTACTACAGCCACCACAGAACCATATTTTATCTGATCAATTCATCCCACACCCAAGTACACGGGGATGAAGACCGAGATGTCTAAAGCCCCAAGTATTAATTAACAAAAGTAACGACAACAGTAGTTGTCTGTGTGTCTTGGATCTGGGCCAGGGAGAATTTCGGAAGCCATCATAAGCACAGGTTTATCTATTAGCATGGCCAAATTGATCCCAGGAAGATATGTGGTGTTAGTTCATTTGAGGGGCTTTGGCCATCTTGCTCATCAACCCCGTGTAGTTGGATGTGTGTTGAAATTGTCGGATAACCTGTATTCCTGTGATGACTGTAGTAGTGTGTGTGACTGTATTAGGGACAGGGATGAAGTAGCCACCCCAGGACTTGATGTAAGGTACTATCCCGGCATTTGTCTAGAAGGTGTGGGGGAAAAATCCAGGAAAAACCACACTCAGGACAGTCACTGGCAGTGCCAATATTCGAACCCACGACCTCCAGACTTGCTAGAGCTGCCCTCGGGGCAGTGCGCACGATTTAACGAGCATAGTTACGTCGCGGGGTGATGGAGAATACTTCAATTGAATATTAATTTCAACCCCGGGGTGTCTTTCCCTTTCGTAGCCTGAAATAGCAATCATCGCAGTTGCTCACACTAGGTCAAACATATCAACATGACGCAGTATTAGGTAACATATGAACACAGAGTATACGGGACTGATGGCATGTCAATCCTAATCACAAAACTGAAGTTGGCCTTCAAGAAACTTCTCACAGCGGCTTTCAATGTTGCAATGAATATGGTCTAACTGTGACACAGAATGCATTTATTTCCGTTCTTATACACTGTCTACAAGCAAATGCCAGTATATCACCTTATTTCAAGTCCATGGGCACCTACCCCATCTTCGACCCTAATAATTACAGCGACACACACTACTAGGGTCACGACACAAACACAGGTTTTAAGAGAAATTGAACACACACCTGAATACATGGGGATGATGATCAAAGATGTCCACAGACCTAATATGAATTAACAACTACTCTTATAAGGCAGCTTTTGCCTGTGTCTTTATTTCATTAAGGGTGTTCACGGCATGCTTGTGTTCATGTTAACTTGTGCCATTCAGTAGCAAGGATCACTCTTTATTTCTGGAAGTTGTTAACTTTCTTAGCTGAGAAAATCTACCAACAAGATCCTCGTTTCGTACGAAGCAATAGTGAGCACCCTCAGCTTGGACAGAGCGGTCGCGCATTCGATATGGTGTCGCATATAGCCTGTAGCTGAGGAATTACAGCTAAGTTTATGACATAAGTCACGGGGTAGAATGTTTCGATTGATATAATTTCAGGAGAAAATAGTACCTCTCAATAAGGGCAAATAGGTCGTAGCTAATAATTCCATGCCACTGAACGTATAATATTCTCTTTTATCCATTTACATCTAATTTAGTTAGTTAAAGATGGAAAGGAACGAAGAAAGCTCTCACCACGTTTCATCAGCATCGAAGAACAAGTAACTTTGGCCAAGAAGAACTTCTCAATTTACGGATAATTAACAATAGAAGCTGTGGATTTTCTAGAAAATAAATCTTAAACAATTTTAATAACTCACTTCCCTTGGTTTTTAATCTCCCTTCTACTTTACTTCTCAACAGTATTTCCTGACTGTACAGTATATTCCATGCTACTGCAGCAGATTTCAATATTCATCAGAAACTAATCATGTAAGTCATATTTTAATTCGCCTTGACTGGATGTGTATTACTGAATCCTACTGTATTTTAGAAGGCGTCGTGTGGATTTAATTTTCTAAATACGTAAGCAGTATTGTAGAAAACATGTGTAGATATAACATCTCTACTTAGTATAAATCAACGTCCCCGATTCTTGGATGTTACGGGTAAACTCGAGAACCACTGGATGGATTTTGATGCAGTTTTCACCATTCTGTAAAGGATATCTCGAGGATGCTTTCTGTAGAAAATAATTTATTTATGATCAAAGGAAGCCGAGCAGTAACGATTTCAGTGGAAAAGTCGAAAAAAATCCTGGCGTCCGAGCGCTTTGTAAGCTTACGCTGGGAAAACCGTTAAAAATATCTAAATACTATGAGCGTAAGAATTGTTCAGCATGAAGAGTTCTACAAAAACGTCCACGAGAGCATATGTCTATCAACACATCGCCCACTATAAGTGTTTTTACGTTTTAATTTCTTCCAACCATGTCCATTCAACTACTGAGGTGACAGTTTACGAGCTAGCTAAGGGCGAGTGTATCATCCCTGTTACAGCCTAGCTAACGGGCGAACCTATAGCCCCAGATACAGCCAGCAGCAAACCGTTGAGTCGTGTGGAGTTAAGACTTCTGAGATGGGTGGTTGTGTTGGGGTTTCTCTGGAAGTGCAACTCGGGTTTTCTTCATTTCGCGTGTGAAACACAGTCAATTTAAGATTGGACGGAAGGGGGATTATATTATATTATATTATATTAAATTATACTGATTGGCGTATAATCTCTACTTAGTATAAAACAAAGTCCCCGTTCTTGGATGTCACGGGTAATCTCGAGAACCACTGAATGGATTTTGATGCGGTTTTTACCATTCTGTGAAGGATATCTCGAGGAAGGTTTCTGAAGAAAATAATTTATTTATGTCTAAAGGAAGTCAAGCACTAACGATTTCAGTGAAAAGTCGAAATAAAAACTGGCGTCCGTGCGCTTTTTAATCTTACGCTGGGCAAACCGTTAACCATATCTAGACAATATACTATGAGTGTAAGAATTGTTCAGCATGAAAGGTTCTAAAAAAGCCCGGGAGAGCATATCTCTATCTTCAATACATCGCCTACTATAAGTGTATTTTACTTCTTCATTTCTTCCAACAATCTCCATTCAGTTACTGAGGCGACAGTTTACGAGCTAGCTAGGGGCGAGTCTATCACCCCAATTACAGCTTAGCTGGCGGGCGAGGTTATTGCCCCAGATACAACCAGCAGCAAACTGACAAGTCGTGTTGAGTTAAAAACTTTAGAGAAGAGTGGTTGTGTTTGGAGTTTCCCTCGAAGTGGAACTCGGCTTTTCTTTATTTCGCCTGTGAACTTTTCGTTCTGCAAAATTCACAGCCAAGTTAAGATTGGACGGAAGGGGGATTTGTGTTTCATGCACCTCGCCATTCTTGAATTATGCCTGATAAGAATTTGTTGCGCATGCATCTCCATGATAATGTAATTAATAGTCCAGTCAGTGATATTGACCCATCATACCGTGACGTAAAACGGATATTGGTCGTTGTTCATTGGCATTAGAAAAAAAGCGCTTATCACGTAATGCATTCATAACTGTTCCCGGGTGAAGCTGGGTCGGGTTGCTTGTTATATTATATATGGTAAGGATCTCTGAATCGATATAGTGTATATGAGTGCTTTATATTTTTCAAAGTAAAGGCTGCGAATGCCGAACGCATGAAGTCACGCATTTCGCCAGGACTTGGAAGCAAAAATTTTAAAATTCAAACCCAGCCATGATGACATGTAGTATTAATTTAAGGGGCAAAGTTACTCAGTTTTCTCATGACTTAACATGTCATCCCCTGATTATTCCCGTTTCTACGAGGATGGGGATACAAATGTAGATAATTGCTGAGATGCTGTATTCGGAGAATCTGTCATTTGTAGCTCTTCAGTCGGTCAACACGAATTTGTCCAATGACTGGGCGGGGTACAATGTATAAAATATGAAAATAACACTCCTAGAAAAGATTTCATGTATAATGTTACAACTATTATAAAGGGGAAATTTAGGATCATTAGTGATAGTTAAATAATACAGTACGGTACATGTATTTTATCATTTCAAATGATCTTGTCGACTTCATCGTTATGGTTTGGGTCTAACGTTACGCGGGACGGAGACGGTTGCGTTACGGAGACGGAGACTGTGACGTCATGCAGACGCGCAGAAAGCCTAAGTTAAAGGGTAATTGACGGCGAGTGCGTGACGTCATGCAGCCACGCGGGAAGCCTAAGTTAATGGTAAATGGAGTCTGTTGAAAGAGTCCTGGGGCGTCGAGTGACGGGCTTCGAGCGAATCGAAAAGAATACAGTGTGTCTCCTAAAGAGGTGAACAAGATGCCAGATAAGAATACAGGGTGACTCCTAAAGAGATATACCAGATGCCAGATAAGAATACAAGGTGTCTCTTAAAGAGGTGTACAAGATGGCAGAGAAGAATACAGGGTGTCGCCTAAAGGGGCGCACAAGATGTCAGACAAGAATACAGGGTGACTCCTAAAGAGGTGTACAAGATGTCACACAAGAATACAGGGTGACTCCTAAAGAGATATACCAGATGCCAGATAAGAATACAAGGTGTCTCTTAAAGAGGTGTACAAGATGGCAGAGAAAAATACAGGGTGTCGCCTAAAGGGGCGCACAAGATGTCAGACAAGAATACAGGGTGACTCCTAAAGAGGTGTACAAGATGTCACACAAGAATACAGGGTGACTTCTAAAGAGATATACAAGATGCCAGATAAGAATACAGGGTGCCTCCTAAGAGGTGTGCAGGATGTCAGAGCAAAATACAGTACAAGATGCCAGATAAGAATACAGGGTGACTCCTAAAGAGATATACAAGATGCCAGATAAGAATACAAGTTGACTCTTAAAGAGGTGTACAAGATGGCAGAGAAGAATACAGGGTGACTCCTAAAGAGGTGCACAAGATGTCAGACAAGTATACAGGGTGACTCCTAAAGAGGTGTACAAGATGTCACACAAGAATACAGGGTGACTTCTCAAGAGATATATAAGATGCCAGATAAGAATACAGGGTGCCTCCGAAAGAGGTGGCCAGGATGTCAGAGCAAAATACAGCGTGACACTTAACGAGGTATACAGTATGTTAGATTCAATCAAATACAGGGTGACCCTTAAAGAGTTGTAAAAGAAGTCAGACTCAAATACAGGGTGACCCTTAAAGAGGTGCCCGTGCGGGAAGCCTAAGTTAATGGGTGATGGAGTTTGTTGAAAGAGTCCTGGGGCTTCGAGCGAAGCGAGAAGCCCTCCTGAGCCTTTCTAACATGTGTATCATTTGTAGCACGCGTCATTTGAAATGATATAACGTCTGGTCTTTCAGACTGACTGTAATTTTTTTCAGGAGTGTTTAGATATTGTATACATTGTACCCCACCCAGTCATTGGGCAAATTCGTGTTGACCGACTGAAGAGCTACAATGGACAGTTTGTATAGGCAACACTGATTGAATGGTTTCAAAACTTAATATTTCGGAGAACCTGTCCCTATTGTAGTTACAAATAACTGGTTATACGCTAAATTAGTAAATATTAAATATTAAATAGAAATTGATTTTATTACAGAGTTTTGGCAGTGTCTCTTGGGGTAGGCCAAACGAATCACATAACTTCGTCTGGTCTATTTCCTTTCCCTATTCATATAAATAATTATCTTATAAAAGCTAAGAATGATGCTGCCTCGGGTGATCGTCGTTTCAGTGAAATATCCTCTCACCCCCTAATGAAAATCCAGGAGGTTTGCATCGATCATTGAAGGCGTCAATCATTTCTTACTATGGACGTGTCGAAGTAAACGTCTGACCCCCAAAGGCTTTCCTAACGTTCCATAAAATTTTTATTTGTTTATAACAAAAGAATTAAAACACAAGAGATTGACTATCAACACTGACCAGACAGACCAAATAAAAATAATTAAAATACACCTGGATTTGAAGGAAATTCCCTCTCTAGGTCCAAATAACCCTAATGTTCACTGGGGCAGATGACCTCGCTGTTTCGCCCCCTCTAAAGTAACATTAACTATTAGTATTGTTCACCTATGGTTCCTAGGAGAAATCAGTTCGAGCTGATCTACTCTGCAAGGTACGCAGAAAGCATTGTCCCAATGATTCCTCCTCCGAGGACAGTGCACTCACAAGTAGGGATGGCTGTTGTTTTATGGGATAGAATATTGACGTCATCAACCCCTATAGAAGGCTCCGATGAAGCTACTAGTAAATGATAGCGATAGAACTCAGGAATACGACACAATAAATATGCTTACCTAGTATTAAAAATGATTTTCTCGATAGTATTTCGAACACTCTGGGTTTTGCTAGTTCTGATATAATAACCAACCACGCCAATAGTCCACAAAGAAAAGTGTAAGTTATAAGAAGTGAATACGGTTACGGAAGTCATTATACTAGTTTACTAAGAACAAAGTACGGTATAAAATTGCAATTGGTGTTGTTTCATTCAAAAGATAGTGACATGCTCAGCAGACCCACATAGCTTTCAGAAAATGCATCTGTTCCCATCGACAGTGAACGTCTGAAACATAGCAACATTAAGATTGCTCAATGCTTTATAATAGGTGAAATCTCCGTCAAAATTTATGCCGGAACATATATCACATTTTGTGTTTAAATATCCCAGTCAAAGTTTACCTTATTAAGAGATGCATATTGTTGGGTTTGCATATTGGCTGCTCACTTTATTCGCACCTTGGAATCTTCTTCTTCTTCTTCTTCGGCTTTTTCCCAATTAATTGGGGTCGCCGGAGCCAACCAGGCTCATTTTGGTTTTGGCCGGGGATTTAAGGCCGGATGCCCTTCCTGACGCCACGTGATTTTTCAGGTGAAAATTCCACCCCGCTGTCACCGGGATTCGAACCCCGGCCGTCCGGGTGAAAGACGAGCAGCTAAGCCACTGCGCCATCACGCTCCCCTATTAGCACCTTGGAATAATGTTTGGTAAATTCCTCGTTACTACTTACAACTGTAGCACGCCTAGTTTCTAGCACCTTGAGGTCTGAAACGCTACTTCATTACAACCTGAGTACTTCAGAAACTTGCCTTGCGAGCAAGTAAATGGCACTGAGCTAATTAGCATTAGCAGTGACTTGCTTTCACCGTATCTCGAGTGAATCCTACATACTCTTGACCTACTAACCTACTAGTGTGCGAGCATATTGAGATTCCATTAAGATATTCCTGTATAATGTAGTTTATCAACATCCAGGCTAAGTTAAGGCATACCTAGTAACATTCACGTCCGTAGTGGTGCAGGTACTAACTTCATTTGATCAGAATATAAGTTATTTTTAGTAGAATGGAAGGCAAGTAACAAGCTCAGAGCTGGCTCCTTTGCCCTCTGAATACTGCGTATCATATAACAATACGTTGACCTCCTGGATATATACACTGTGTTTAAGGAAAATTCGCAAATGTTTTTGTAATAATTCACTTGTAACTATAGCTCACAACTGTCTTATAGGTAGCTGGGCATGACGAAGCAGTGGTCAAGCTGCTTCTCCTAAAATACGGACTCATTCCGATTGCTGGTTTATAAGTGTGAGATGATTTTAATGTGAAATGCCACATCCGAAGATTCAGTTACCAAAGTGACGTTGTCTATCGTCGCAAGGTTAGGAGACTTGAAAAAAGGACGAACTTGTGTTTTGTATTATATGTGTTTATGAGCCTTTTCATGTTGTCGATATATTTTAATGTTTGGAACATGAGGATAGCGGTGTGAAAACGTACATGCAACGTGTAGCGTATGTGTATGTGCATACTTTAGTATGCCTCTGCTAAGAAGACGGCTCTATTCTGCATAGACCCTATGCAATACCAGAAATTTGAGAACACTATGCTTTCCTCTCTATCTATGACACGTGGTCGGGTGGTGGGTGTGAATTGTTAAAATCTTTCTTATTCGAGGACAGTACCCCGAAATGTATGAAGTACCATGGATTTGAAAACGGTATTTGCTTCTTTTTGGCTTCCATATGGCTAAAATGGTCCTTCAAAGCGAAGCATATTTGTATGTCATAAGCTCCAGTTCATGTAAGTCAGCAAAAGTTCTATTCCAAATCGTGCACGATCTCAATGTGTCAGTGGTGGCTAGTGGGTCTACATTTAAGAATTAAAAGAAAAATAATAATGTTCTGTCTGAATGGAGTTTTTATCGCTTATGTTACCAAGAGGATTTCTCAAATCCTTGGGAAACCAATGGCTTTTAACTGTACCATTTGAATGTGCCTAAGGCAGGTACTAGGTGGACCTTTCAGGATCCCATTGCCACAGTAGTGTCTAAAAATTGAGACACACGGTATCAAAACATATATCTTTTCATTGATTATTCACCTCGTTGATTAGTATCGTGTTTACCGACTGAAAAACATAAATTTCATCAACTCGTTGAATTCAGAACCATGGATGATATGTGGTGATTCCAGTTTTGGAATGTTAAACTGATGTTAGTGAAGGTCCTGTTTCATAGAAAAACGGTTTTGATCCGGTATCGGTGGGTCATTCAACGGTTCATTGAAGTTGAAAAGCAATTAGTAATGCCAGTTTTGGATCCAAATATCGTACAATGGTGGCGAAAAACATCAAAGTTTTGACGTGCTGAATTTCTTGGCAAGCGATTTTAAGGTTTTGATTTATAATCATCTATATATTTAAAATACTAAGGCGATTTTTGTTACATCGAGAATGAGATAACGTCTCAACCGATTGACTTCGTAATGCATTCTAACGAGAGCTCTTGGCATGTAGATTTGCAGAGTGTCTTTAAAATAAACAAATATGTTACAGAATATTTTTAAATTAATAAACAAAAATTCAGAAATCTTGCCTATCACGCATGCGCACAATCGCCTTGCCTTGTGACAGTCATGGCGGTTACAAGTCCATCGCGTTTTAATTTCATGTTTATGTATAAGAATTATAATGGAAGGGAACATTGCTTATTACGTTTTCATGACATACACTGGAATTACCAGACAGAAAATGCTGAAAAACGAAAACTGACATCAAATTTTGAGTGTGCTTGATGTTTAACTCCCTTAATATTGCGCATTTTTACCAGTGATTCGGTAGCTCAGGCGGTTACGCCGTACTGTCTTAATTTATGCATCACCCAATGTAAGGGGTTCGAATCCCCCCTCCGGCATGTTTTTTTATTTCCGTATTTTCCTTTCTTGCAATTGCTATTATATTGTCAAAACATATTTAACTCTTGGCATTCCCATATGTTACAGAATATTTTTAAATTAATAAACAAAAATTCAGAAATCTTGCCTATCACGCATGCGCACAATCGCCTTGCCTTATGACAGTCATGGCGGTTACAAGTCCATCGCGTTTTAATTTCATGTTTATGTATAAGAATTATAATGGAAGGGAACATTGCTTATTACGTTTTCATGACATACACTGGAATTACCAGACAGAAAATGCTGAAAAACGAAAACTGACATCAAATTTTGAGTGTGCTTGATGTTTAACTCCCTTAATATTGCGCATTGTTACCAGTGATTCGGTAGCTCAGGCGGTTACGCCGTACTGTCTTAATTTATGCATCACCCAATGTAAGGGGTTCGAATCCCCCCTCCGGCATGTTTTTTTATTTCCGTATTTTCCTTTCTTGCAATTGCTATTATATTGTCAAAACATATTTAACTCTTGGCATTCCCATATGTTACAGAATATTTTTAAATTAATAAACAAAAATTCAGAAATCTTGCCTATCACGCATGCGCACAATCGCCTTGTCTTATGACAGTCATGGCAGTTACAAGTCCATCGCGTTTTAATTTCATGTTTATGTATAAGAATTATAATGGAAGGGAACATTGCTTATTACGTTTTCATGACATACACTGGAATTACCAGACAGAAAATGCTGAAAAACGAAAACTGACATCAAATTTTGAGTGTGCTTGATGTTTAACTCCCTTAATATTGCGCATTGTTACCAGTGATTCGGTAGCTCAGGCTGTTACGCCGTACTGTCTTAATTTATGCATCACCCAATGTAAGGGGTTCGAATCCCCCCTCCGGCATGTTTTTTTATTTCCGTATTTTCCTTTCTTGCAATTGCTATTATATTGTCAAAACATATTTAACTCTTGGCATTCCCATATGTTACAGAATATTTTTAAATTAATAAACAAAAATTCAGAAATCTTGCCTATCACGCATGCGCACAATCGCCTTGCCTTATGACAGTCATGGCGGTTACAAGTCCATCGCGTTTTAATTTCATGTTTATGTATAAGAATTATAATGGAAGGGAACATTGCTTATTACGTTTTCATGACATACACTGGAATTACCAGACAGAAAATGCTGAAAAACGAAAACTGACATCAAATTTTGAGTGGGCTTGATGTTTAACTCCCTTAATATTGCGCGTCGTTACCAGTGGTTCGGTAGCTCAGGTGGTTACGCCGTACTCACTTAATTTATGCATCACCCAATGTAAGGGGTTCGAATCCCCCCTCCGGCATGTTTTTTTATTTCCGTATTTTCCTTTCTTGCAATTGCTATTATATTGTCAAAACATATTTAACTCTTGGCATTCCCATATGTTACAGAATATTTTTAAATTAACAAACAAAAATTCAGAAATCTTGCCTATCACGCATTGTTACGGCCAATTGTATGTATTAGACTGCTCAGAAGCTAATCAAATCAGATTAGCAAATCGAGCGAATTCTTGCATCAGGGAGGGTACACTTCATATTCTAAATAATATTTTACAAGAGCATAACCCTTACATTCAACTGTATAAGACAATGCATTCAAAAATATGCGAAGAAAATGAACTGGCTTTAAGAGAAAAACGTCAACCGTTATATTTGGTCATGCGCTTTTACCATGAACCTCAAGAAGATCCTAGACGTTACAATAACCCAGCTTCCTCAGAGATTGCAGCTATTTTTGAAATAACTGTCGGCGCTCCGGCTTCACACCGCCACATAGCCGTATTTTCTAATCAGGGAGTTTTAAAGGAAATTGATGTTGACAGCATGCATTGTGATCCATTAACTTACGTTTTAATCTGGCCTTGCGGAGAAACAGGGTGGCATATTTCACTGCCAACAGGAGGGAACCGTAAGACGAACGTTAGGCAAAATATGACAATGCGTGAATATATTTTGTATAGGCTGTCGATTTGAGGTTGTCCTCCCGCAGGAGGTTTCAACCCTTTACTTAATGCAGGTAAACTTACCCAACAATTAATAGTTGACTATTATTGTCGAATAGAAGGAGATAGACTAAAATATATTCGCAATCAACAAACGAAATTGCGTGTCGATACCTACGTTGGTCTTGCTGATGCTTTACACTTTAGAGCTGAAAATGAAAGTTTAAGAGCTGGTCGCATAGTTATTTTGCCTTCTACTTTTATTGGTAGTCCCCGAAATATGTTGCAAAATTATCAGGATGCAATGGCAATTGTGAGAAAATTTGGCAAGCCAGACCTCTTCATAACTTTCACTTGCAACCCTTCATGGCCTGAAATTACTACTAGCCTCCAACCTTATGAAAATGCAAACAATAGACCTGATGTTGTTGTTCGCGTTTTTCATGCGAAAGTGAAGGAACTCTTGCGTTTAATAAATCAAAAGCAAATTTTTGGCGAGGTACAAACTTTCTTATACACAGTTGAGTTCCAGAAGCGAGGTTTACCTCATATACACTTACTGGTTTGTCTTCGAGATAGTTGTAAATTACGAGAAATCTATGATATTGATATGACAGTTTCTGCAGAAATACCAGATCCTTCCAATACAACATTGTACAACTTAGTAAAGACACACATGGTACATGGACCTTGCGGCCTTCTGAATCCCAATTCAATTTGCATGAAGGATGGAAGATGTAAGAAGGGTTTTACCAAAGACTTTGTGCCAGAAACTAAAGAGAATGTGAACGGCTATCCACTTTACCGTAGGCGACAGAATGGAAGATCATATACTAAACGAGTACAAGGCACCAATGTTGAAATCGACAATCGCTTCATTGTTCCATACAATCGATATCTATTGATGTACTTTCAGGCCCATATTAACGTCGAAATCTGTGCAAGTGTACACAGCATCAAATACATACATAAATATGTTTATAAGGGGCATGATTGCGCTAACTTGAAAATCACGGCAAACGATGGAATGCTACATCATGACGAAGTTTCTATGTATTTGAATGCTAGATATGTTGGGTCAAGTGAGGCTGCATACAGGATTGTTGGTTACAACATGCACGAACAGTCCCACATTGTTGCCCGGTTACCTGTCCATTTACCAGACCAACAAGATGTATTTTTTCATGCCGATGATGCTCCCAAAGCATTAATACGGGCTCAGTTAAAAAGTACACAACTCACTGCATGGTTTCAGCTGAACCAAAATCCAACAACTAGGAGTGCATATATTTATCCTGAAACACCCGTTGATTATGTATGGGATAAATGCAAATGCATTTGGAAAAAACGACTTAGATTCGAAAAGGTAATAGGTCGGATGTACAATGTTTCTCCATATGAATCAGAAAGATACCATCTGCGCTTACTTTTACTTCACATAGTAGGTGCCACAAGCTTTGAGGATCTCCGAACATACCAAGGTGTTACCTGCCCAACATATAAGGATATGACAATTAAACTTGGTTTGCTTATCGATGATTCAGAATGGCAACGCTGTTTGATGGAAGCATCGGTTTTCCAAATGCCCTTTCAACTGAGACAGTTATTCGCCTACATATGCATATTTCATCAACCTTGCAATGCCAGTCACTTATGGGACATGCACAAAAACTCTCTCTGTGAAGATTATTTAAAGTCTGAAGATGAAAATACAGCTTATCAACTATCTCTCAGAGATATTAATAAAACTCTGCAATTGCATGGTTTCTCTCTGCCAACATTTAACTTGCCTGTTGGTACTGACACACACTCAAACGATCAAACTACTAATGAGCCAGTGTTCCCTTTTGATTTGGCTGACCTGATGTCCTTAGCAAACCAGGAACAACTTTCAATTATTAATGAAATCACTAGCGTTCTTCAAAATAACAACACAACTGTCACGAACGCATTCTTTATTGACGGTGCTGGGGGCACAGGAAAAACATTTATTTACCGATGCTTAATACAAAAGTTCTGGAGTTTAGGGCTTCATGTTATATCAGTAGCATGGACAGGAATAGCCGCTGTTTTGCTACCCAACGGTCGAACAGTACACAGTACATTCAAAATTCCTCTAATTTTAAATGAGAGTTCAGTGTCTGGATTAAAATTAAATTCCAAAGCAGCTGACGATATTCGATTAGCACGGCTCATAATATGGGATGAAGCCCCAATGGCAAATATTCATTCATTAATGTGTGTGAATCGTCTTCTAAAAGATATTATGGGTAATGACATTCCATTTGGTGGGAAAATTACTGTTCTTGGAGGAGACTTTAGGCAGGTTTTGCCTGTTGTTCCGCACGCTTCTCGCCAAACAATTATTCAAAACTGTATTAAATACTCTCCTCTCTGGCTCTTCTTCAAAATACGCTGCTTATATAAAAACATGCGGTTGAAACCAGAAGAAATTGAATTTTCTGATTTTTTGTTACAAATTGGTAACGGTGACTACCCCTCTGTAGATGGTGAGGAATCAAATGTTATTGAACTACCACCCAGAATTTTAGCGCATGATGACATCGTGACTGAGATTTACGGCGAAACATTCATTTCTACGAAAGATATAATCAATTTCTCGAAAGTATGCATTCTAACACCAAAAAATGAACACTGTAATGAAATTAATTTGAAAGTCATCGAACTTATACCCGGTAGTTCAAAAACATACACCAGCGTTAACAGATTAATTACTGAAGATGAAAGCCAGCTACTTCAATTTCCTACAGAATTCTTGAATTCCTTGGAATTAAGTGGTTTGCCTCCACATATTCTTACTCTAAAAGTTGGAGCCATAGTTATGCTCCTCAGAAATCTGAACGTTTCCCAAGGGCTCCTGAACGGAACCAGATTATTTGTAAAGAATATGTATGAAAATTGCTTGGATTTGGAAATAATCAGCGGAGATAAAATTGGGCAGAGAGCTCTAATCCCTCGAGTTGATTTAACACCATCCGACAAAACCCTTCCATTTTCTTTTAAGAGACGTCAATTTCCAATTCGCTTGGCATTCTGTATCACAATTAATAAAGCTCAAGGGGAAACTCTCGAACGTGTAGGTCTCTATTTACCTCAGCAAGTTTTCAGTCATGGCCAGTTATATGTTGCAATGTCAAGAGTGCGATCTTTCGACGCCCTTAAAGTTTCAATAGTGCCAAAAAGTAGTCGTACAAAGAATGTCGTATATAAGAAAATCCTTCGGTAATTATTTTACCATTGACCATCATGTTTCGACTTCGTAAAGCACTCTGACAAAAGCTCTTGGCCTGTAGATTTGCAGAGTGTCTTTAAGAGAAAAAAAAAATGTTACCGACCTGTGTTATTGTGATGGTTGCATTAATGCGTGTATCTGTAATTAACGTGAGAATTAGGAAGGAGAACGCTGAGGCCTTACTTAAGGAACCATCCCGGTATTTGCCTGGAGTGGAAGTGGGAAACCGAAGAGAAACACATCCAAGATAGTTAAGGTTAGAATCGATCCTACCTCTCCTCAGTTTTACCTCACGAGGCTGAGTGCGTCCCGTTCCAGCCCTCAGGCCAGAATTAAATTTCTTGGCAGAGCAGGGAAATGAATCCGGATCTCTGGGGCGATGGCCAAGAATATACTTAATAGTGGGCTTCCCTATGTTAATGCGTTTTTCGACATGCACTGGACATATAATTCTAAAACTGCCTCCTTTACGGTGGCTGGCAAAGAGTCAGTGCTCATCCTGTAATTGGTGAAGTGATTCTATGCTCCCCTGCATAGTTTGCTGTTAAAGAGACCCAAAGGATTGAACCTATAACAGGCGATAGAAATTGCTTATTTCGAGAAGTTTCGTGCTGTTTATATCAAAATGAAGAACATCGCCCTGAGCTTCATTTGCAAACTATTGCAAACATTGTTGCTGACAAGGATAATTTTAAGGATTTTATTATTGGCGATCAGCCTCATCGCGTTCTCCTCAGCAACCAACTTAGTATGAAAGTCTCTGAACGGTGAATACACTGATCATGTTGAACTTCATTGTATAAGCCAATTGTTCATTGATTTTATTTGTTTAGAGTACATAACAATGAGTCTAACCACACTGTTGTTTTTGCAAGGGGAGTATTATTTGGCATTTAATATTTAGCGGCTCCATTGATGCAGGGCACTATAGTGTTATCGAATAAGACGTTAATTTTGGGAGAAATACTACTATAAAACCCCGTTCGACGAAAAGGAACATTGTCCGGTCGTATGTTAACTGCAAATTGACGCAATAAAGTGAGAAATCGGACAAAATACGAAGCCACTTTAAAAATCCAATATAAATATGCTATAAAAATACTCCCATTTTCGTTTAAGAGCCACCAATTTCCAATCGCTTGGCATAATTTATCACAATCAATAAAGCTCAAGGGGAAGCTATGGAACGTGTAGGTCACTATTTGCCTCATCAAGTTTTCAGTCATGGGCAGTTATATGTTGCAAAGTCGTCTTTCTCTGTAATCATACAAATAATGCATATAAGAAAATCCTTCCGTAAATATTTTCCCAATGACCGTCATGTTTTGACGGGTTTCAACTAGTTATTATTATTGTTGTTGTTGTTAACTTTCTAATGGACTACAACCGCTACCTTTCAACGCCATGTCCTCTTTCATTCAACTCTCATTGACTCCTGTCACATGGTTGAATTGTACCTCAATAAAACTTTTTGGTAGTCCTTAGATAACGGAAACTATTCTTTCAATAAGCTATCATTAGTGCTCTCTGAATTTATCACACACGGATCATAGAAGAATACAACATGAATTGCCTCGTTGTGTGTTCTGTCTTGCCCTCACGGACGTAATTAAAAACGTTCTGAATGGGGCAGGTAGTACGTGTTCGTGAATGGCGTATCATTTTACTGCCATACCCGTTGTTTGGTTCATCTGATCGCGACGTAGCTCCACCTTGCAAGTAAGCTTCGTGTTTGATCTAGAGATTTGTCGCTAGATCACAATGCTTAAAAGTCCTTTTTTTTCTTTTAATATTATAGTTATTATTTTTTAAAAATCATATAACTAGCCATGTGATTGAGACAATTTATGGAATATAACAGTGATGGCTTGTGGACCAATAAATTATTCAATGGTTTCCTTTTTTGAAATATTATGTTTACGAAGTGAAGAGAGCGAAATTTACATTACAAACTTATCATGACTATAATGCAATAAAAGTGAAATGCGGAGCAATTTTAGGTACTTGAAAATACACTTATTTTAAAACAATCAATTCATAAAAGTTTTGGTTTCTGATATATAAACTAAAGATTAGCTTACATTAACTATATGTTCTATCATATACAATGATTTTTCCAGTATGTAGAAAATATAAAACAATATATTAGAGGATGCTTTGAAAGTCCACGTGACTGTTCCTTATTATAAAGGTAGTGGTAGTAAATAGTGTTAATTATTGTAGTAGATAATGGTTAGACGTAGTCAAGAGTAGTGATAATAGTTTCTTTTTGGTGGTATTTTTGCTGGTTCGACTATTAGTACTGAAACTATTATGTAAGCTTTATGTAGCATATAATTTGATTGCAAGGTGTTGATGATGGTCATTTACTAACTAAACACATAATATAGGATACATTGCTTCCTACCCAAGAGGACAGGGTTCGATTTCTGGATAATGCATGTGCGGCCTGAGAAATGAAAATGTATATCCTGTAGTTTAGATCCCACTTGTATAAGAACTTCCATGGACATAAAACTACGAGCAAATAAAAAGTTGGAGTACACACCAACCTCGCACATGAATTGATAACAGGCGAATCAATGTAGACATGGTGCTGGGATAATGCTACCATGGCCAAGGACAGTAATTAATTTTCATGACGTTAAAGAGAATAATACTACAATAATCTAAACAATCAAATACTACCCTTTTCATGCTTTTAATAATAGTCTTATATTAATAAACATCTCAATAATAATAATAATAATAATAATAATAATAATAATCTTCTTCTTCTTCCTATCAAGTGTTAGGCCAGGTGGCCTGTTACAGTCTCGTTCCTTCTCTTTGTAGGTTGACCTACGTCTCTTCTGCCTCTAGGTTGGTATTTGAGGACTCGGCTGGTGATCCGGCCGGTCTTCATACGTAGTACATGGTCCTTCCAAGCTGATCTGTAATTCTGAACTGTGTTTACTTTTAGTTCTTTAAGGATATCTTCAGATCTTTTCCTATCCTATAGTGTGTATCCAGCTGTTCTCCTCATGAACCGCATCTCGGCACTAGTTAGTCTCCGTTCATCCCCTTTGCGAAGGGTCCAAGCTTCGCTGCCATCTAGAAGGGTAGGTTTGGCTACGATGTTGTATAGTTTGAGTCGTGTGCGCCTCTGGACTAAAGATGGCCCGAAGATGTTATTTATTAGTCCTGTGACCTTAGTGAAGTTGATGATTTTGTGCTGCATATCGGCTTCTTGGATGTAACTGAGGTTATAGCCGAGATATTTGAATGTTGATACCTGCTCAAGGGTTGTCTTTTCTATTGCAATTTTTGTTCTCTCATGGTTTTTCCCGATGAAGGCCACAACTTTAGTTTTGGTAATGGAAATCTCCGTGTTGTAATTTCTTGCTGTTGTGTGAAGATTATATACTGATTTCTGTAAATCATCTTCAGTTTCTGCAAAAATACCAAGTCATCTGCAAACAGTAGAGAGTCTATATCAGTTTGTCTATCAATCATAATGTGACCATGGGTTTTTGTCTCCATTCACTGATGATTTTATTTATGTATATTTTGAACAAAAGTGGTGAAAGACAACAGCCTTGTCTAACTCCCTGGTCAATGTGTTTCCATCCCGTCTGCTGTTCTCCAATTCTGACAGCAATCACAATTTGACTGTAGATATTTGAATTGCTTTCATTATATGCGATGGGGTATTACTTTCTAAAATGTTCCAAATTATCCCTCTGTCTATTTTATTGAAAGCCTTCACAAAATCAATAAAGGCTAAATGTGTTTCCAGATTAAATTCTTTCCTTTTCTCAATGAGTATCTTCAGTGTGTAATATCCATAGGCGCATGATCTGCCTTTCCGGAATCCATTTTGTTCTTCTCCCAGGAGTGGTTCATAGAAGGTTTGTAGTCTTAGTCTTATAATGCTGGAATAGATTTTATAACCAGTGTTGAGTAAACTGATTCCTCTGTAATTATTGCAGTCTTTAACATCACCTTTTTTATGAATGGGTATGACATTATTGCTATCTGCCATCTATGGGGTGGAGTTTCTTCCTTCCAAATTCTGTTCAAGAAGTTTAGAAGTTTTGAATCTTTTGTCACTGAATTTGAACAGTTCCATATTACTGTCGTTCTCTCCAGGGGATCTGTTACTTTTACTGGTCTTCAGTACTGATTCTAGCTAGTTAAATCGGATGTTATCTGGTCTGTTAGTGTCTATGGGGTATATCTCCTCTGATGGATGGTCACATTGCTTCTGGGTCCACAGCTCTTGAAAATAAGTTTACCAAGTTTCCTCGTTTATTACTGGAATATCCGAGTCACATCGTACTTCTCTGTTTAATTTCTTAATAATTTTGAATGTGGAGGGTGTTGGTCTTGTTACGTCTCTTTCCAGGTTGTTTATGAATCGGTCCCATTGTTCTCCGTGTTTTTTCCTAGTTTCTGTTTTTGCTACTGCTCTTTTCCTTTTGTATTCAGTGAAGTCTTCTGCTTTCTTTGTTGTTTAATATCGCTTATAAGCATTTCTCTCGTCTTCAATAACCATCTTGATATCTTCATCCCAGGCTCTCAGTCCTTGTTTCCTATTCCAACGTTTTTTCGTTCCTATGCTTTCATTTGCTGCTTCTTTCAAAATAGTGATTAGGTTTTCCCATTCTAATTCAATAGTTTCCCCTACTGACGTGAGTGTCTCTGCTCGATTTCCCGTAATCGTCTCTGATATAGCCATTTGATGCTTTGGTCCTGTGAGAGTTCGACTCTATATTAGAATGCAGTTGACTTATGTATCTGCTTTCTTTTATTGTTATTCAGCCATCGGGGTGGGAATCTTACTCCGATTCAATTTCGTATGCTCTGAAGACTCTTGTATCCATCTCATAGTGTCTTAGTTTCTCATTGGTAATAATACCGACAGTAGTGGCTACGCTGGCTAAAGCGCTGCGTTAGGCCATGGGGCCAAGCTCTCTGCTGACTTGGTAGACGCGTGGGTTCGAGCCCCACCGTCGGCTGTCCTTGAAATGGTTTTCCGTGGTTTCCCATTTTCAACACCAGGCAAATGCTGGGACAGTACCTTCTGACAGGCCACGGCCGCTTCCTTCCACATCCTTGCCCAGTTTCATTCATCTTCCTCCATTCCATCTCTCATCCCGACGCGCAGGTCGCCCACGGGCGTCGAATAGAAAGACCTGCACTCGGCCTCTCAGGAGGCCACACGAAAAAAATATGGTATTAATGTAGTCTATGATTGAAACTTGTCCTCTCGCTGACCAGTTGTATTTATGTGAATCCTTTGTGGGAATAATGTATTGCATATGTAGAGTTTGTTATAAATTGCCATGTCGATCAGTTTCAGTCCGTTACTATTTTGTATAGATTCTCCACGGGGGCCTATTTTATTCTCTATTCTAGTGTTACCAGCTCGCGCGTTTAAGTCACCCATTAAAAGAAGATAGTCTTTCTTATTAATCTTATCAAGGATTTCTTGAAACATTGTATATAGCGTATCTGTTTCTTCTTTTCTACCCTGTTCTGGAGCGTATACACCTAGGACTGTAAAGTAGCCTCGTTGTATTTTCAGCCTAACTTCTACAATTCGTTCATTCCAAAATGTATATATGTCTATGGTTGACATGTGTCATGATCATAACCCCTGCTTGAGCCCTGATGTTTCTGTTGACTCCGCTATAGATCTGGATATAGCTGTTTGTGTCCTTTGTGCCTTTCAGTTTGCGTTTGGTTTCTGTTATGGCTGTTATCTTAACGCCTATTTTGCTTAAATTATCATCCAGTTGCTCATCTTTGTGTGCTAAGGCTCATACGTTCCATGTACTGAACCCTTTATCCTCTGTTGGATAAATGATTCTATGTTTTATTTCTTCAATTAATAAATATTTCCACCAGCATCATGAAAGTAGCCAGACGGAGATGAGGAAATTTCGAGCATTTGTGGGAGACAGCGGGGACATACCTGAAGCTGTTTGACAAAAGGCTAAATACTTAAGCTGTGAAAGGAAATAGCCTAGCGATGTGTCAGAAGGACAGGTGTTGGCCGCCTCAAAAATAGAAGCGACGCGCAGTGAGACATGCTGCTGGTATGTTCATTGTGATATTCGCGCCTATAAGAAATATGATGCAGTAACGTGAGTGGCTGATGAAGAAAATAGACACTCCTACGACGCCAAGATCTGCTAAAAACCGCCAAATTACAGAAAATGTGGGAACCAATGAGAGAAGAATGCCTATTTAGCGCGGCAGGTCTAGCGTGGGCACGCTCGGCTAGCATTCACGCGGGAGATCGCCTAGACAAAATCCCTACGATCGATTCTAGGATTTATGGGCATATTCTTGACCTGCGATATTTTACGAGTTCAGTGATATTTATTTCATTCCTGTACCACCATTATTTTGTGAAATTTTTGTATAAATTCCCCCTCCATCAAGACCTAGGGCCAGTTCATTTATAAGTGGTGTGAAGAGCCAAGACTTTGCTTATTATTACTTTGTGCGTCTACGGACGTAGGCTTATTATTATTGTGTGTGTCGAGGGCACAGGCTTATTACTTTGGTTCGTCTGAGGACGGAGGCTGTTATTTTGTGTGTCAGTGGACACAGGCTTTTATACTTTGCGCGTCTAAGGACGTTGACATTTATACTTTGCGTGTCATGAAGGACACAGAAATTATTATTAAAAGTGTTAAATTCAGTGTTAGATAGTCACAGTACTATATTTGTAGGGGCAGTATCTTCGATAATTCGCCAATAGACTGCTTTGGGGAAAGAAGTACCCGAACGGCGAATTTACTAGTCAGACATCAAGTGTATAATAATTTAATTTTTGAATCAGCACGAGAGATGACATCATTGACCATGGAGGAAGCCTGGAAATATCAAGACGCCATCAAGATGTTTGAGATGAGATAAGAAGGATCCAGTTGGGAAATGGCTGCAGATGTTCTTTGACGGGTGACTGGCTGAGGATGAGTACAGAATAATATTTATTATTATCTGATAAATTAACTTATGGTGTATGGGACATATTGTGTTTTGTAAATAATTTGCTTGTGTGATTAACGTAGTCTATTTAGTTTTGGTCTGACACACCTTTTGCATGGAAACAGCTCGCATATATTTAGTAGAAGGTTCTTTTCTTGTTTGTTGTTTTAACTAACGTAGCTATGTGAACGGCCGTGTTTGCATATGTTACGTAATGCGGTTAAAAACGTCTCTCGGAGATATGTTGTGTTTCAGAAGTAGGACTGAAGTAAAATAATTATACAGTAGATTGGAGGGTAATCAATTTCTTTTGTTTTATTATTGATCAGATTCAATGAGATTATTGCCTTTGGAGCAATGTGATTTGTGACGAAGAGCAGTCAGCTCTATCGTAGGTTTTAATATTTTTTTAATTGTCGGCGAGCATCCATTCAGCCGATCTGTGTGAATAACGTATTGTCATTCCCAAATGTGTGTGTATGAGTGTGTGTTTTTGTGTCATTACAAGCGGGATTTTCAGCTTAGACTGATTTCTGGCAGCTTGATGACAAATCTAGATTGTGACCTCGCGAGGGCAATTCTGGATATTTTGATTAATGTCTGACCATAGTTTGAAGTGGTTGAGTTTGTTGCTGTTGATTCCTTGAGATAACGGCACAGCTGGTCAGGTATTTATACACACTGGTGTGGGACAATGGCAGGTGATTGAGGAAGAGGGGAGATGTTGCACTAGACGGACTTAGGATTGCCACCCAGGTCATTAGTGGAGTGCCTGTGTGGCTCATTAATAACTTGAAATACAGAATAAGAACTGATCAATGATAAAAATTGTTTAAATAAATGGGAGTTGCCTACGAATCACGATAATCTCCGAAGCGTTAGCTTAACATGCAGTTTTGTTCATATAAAGTAATGTCAGCCAGTCAGGCTTTTGTTGTTGTTGGTTTATTCCATGTTTTTATTTTATTCAATGACCCGTGAGTCACATGCTTGCTGTATTTCCTTGTTTGTGGTGAGCAATTTGGCCCGTGTTGGCAGCTCAAAGTCAAGTGCGTCTTCGCGCTAATGAGGGTCCCGAGAGAGATTCCTGTAGATAGTAGATTTAGTGCGTGTGTCAGCATTACTTTTTAAGGTTTTTTATTAATGTCATGTTCCATATCCATAAACGTTGATTTACGAGATGATTGTTCGTAAGCATCGTGGCTGTTAACCCGTTGTAAACGAACAGTCATCCAAAGTACTCATTCCTCGTAGTTAGTCATTGCGCGCACATAAAACCCAAATTGCAAGGTAGTGGAACCAGGATCCACATTTTAAATAAAAGGGGAGATCCGTCTGACTCCTCAAATTTATAGATATTCCTATCATGGGAAATTCAGGGAGGATTGTTTTTTTATTTGATTGTTGTTTATTTCTTTTTATGCACTATTAGTCATTAAATCATGTTATTATTTTACATCTTGTCACCTTTCTTTCTAATTTATAGTTTATATCCTATGACCCTTACCTCAGTAGAGCACGTTGTTTGGCGAACGTAAACATCACATAGGAACTGAGCGCGACCCCTTGATTAAGATTTCTTACATTAAACTCTTCTTTTCTGAAGGGTTCAGTACCAAACAGTGTTTTATTCTTTTTCCTATCCTTGCCATGGTCATCATCATTAATATCCATCCTGTTATTCCTTCTTTGAGACTTGAAAGCAGATAAAGGTCCTACCAATTGGTTGGAAGCCAAAAGGTAGCAAGTCTGGTTACGGGGCTGCCACATTTCCGCTGCCAGACCAGCGTTTAAGTTTTCTGTCCGGCGTGTCTCCCCTAGCCTTTGGTATTCCCGTATCAAACCTGCAAGGCAGCAAATCCCCTCTAACATGGTTCAGCCAGTGGACCAACACTGTTGCCCGGGTGATAGATCATGGAGCTAACAAGTGAGAGTTGAGTGTCTGGTGTGGACCAGTCTGCAAGACTTGCTTGTAGTTAAGCCATGGTCAGTCATTTTCGAAAGGTACTACCACTCCCAGGCACCACATATCACCCTAATAATAATAAAATACCCTCATGCAATTTTAATTCAAATGAATTGACCCCAATAGTTGCTTTTTATAGAGTCATTTTCGTGATTTATGGGCTTTATTATGGCAAAATACTAAATTTGAAGTGAATTGGATTATAGTTGGTAAAGTTATAACGTCGAGCATCGAACTGGCAAAAATATGAAATCTTGTTGTACAATTTTGTACAGGAAAAAGCTTTGTCTTACTGGATTTACTAATATCACAAGGGAGAGGCAGCTTTTCAATCGCAAGTCCAAGCTTTGATTTTTATCGGCGAGGGGAGAGTAGTTACTTGACAACAGAACAAGCAGGTAGCGCGTGGCAGACCCATTGTCTAGAGGTGCGAGGCAACCGATCTTGCCCGAAGGAAGAAAGGCACGTGGACCGAACTCATATTTGGATTTATGAAATATATAATTGCTAATATAATTACTATTGTAAAGTAATTTATATCAAGAAGTACCAGGTTCGACTCAGAAGATTTTTTGTAATTTCCCATGTTTTCGAAAATGTAAAAGAGGATCTTTATTTTGAAAACGATATCATTCGGCAGATTTTAGCGGAGTTTTCGGGCGCCAAATTTAGTCAACCAAGCCATTGGAAATAGAGGGGAGATGATTTGATTTTGTAATGTCGTAAGCGACAGACGTATTTGACAGACTCGCCAATACTGAGTGCGTGAGATATTGTGATTGACGGCTACTTCGAGGTGTATTCCGGCCAAACATGGGAGAGCCGAGGAACAGTATATAAATATTCTTCGTAATAATCTATGACGTCTAGTTATAATGAACAATTATTCAGCAACTGAAGTAACAATACGACATTGTTATCATTCCTTAGCAACAAAGACATTTTCTACCAATTTATAATTGAAAATCCAGTACAACGATACTTGGGAAGTTCTGTTACACTTCGTCAAGCTCCACATTAGTCTACGATATACAACAAGGCATTCTACAAATTATTTATATATGCCACTATGTAACGTGTTTTTCGAGGGGATTTTACGCCACTGGCATAAGTCAGTAGGAAGCCATTCTATATTTATTTACGCGGCAAATTGTTCAGCCAAGAGAAGTTTTCATGTTAATTTATTATTATTATTAACTTATTATTATTATTATTATTATTATTGTTATTATTATTATTATTATTATTAAGGTATTTCTTTGGAGCATTTTTTATAAAATTATAAGTAATCGGATAGGTTTTCTATGTTATAGAAAACACTATCAAGCAAATTATTACGAACAACATTATCGTAAGAAAATTATATGATTACGGAATTTTACGGAGTTTTGTCAGTTAGGGTATTTTGAGAGAGATGACTCACTGGGAATTCGGCTACAGGCTTAATCTTGTCGAGTAGCATGACGCAAGCTGGGTTGCTGCTTCAGAAAAAGGCGAAATAGTCTGGAACGGTAAACGACATCATCCTCGCGGCGAGTGTAATGACCCTGAGGAGGGGGGGGGGGAGCGCGTGGTGGCACAGCCAATCAGTGGAGAGCGGGCGACTTGAAGACGGCACCGGAGAGGGGATGCGTGGAGTGCATATAGTGTTTGCGCGCCGTGGAGGCAAGGCGACTATCTTTGTAAAACTTAACCAGTGTGGTTGTACGTGTGGTTGGTTCCGATGTTCGGACCATAAAGTTATCATATCTACAAGTATATCATCAGCTAACGAAGAAGATGACGACGTCCAGGAGGCTGTGGGAAGCTTTCTTCAACATCCAGTACGAGGGAAATGCTTCGGCAATTTCCAGTGGTAAGCGCGAATGACTCAGAACTACGTAATCTCTCGTCTCTTTGTTTTATATTCAGTATTTCAGTAACTTCATAGCTTGGGAATAAGAGTAAAATCAGTAATTTATCCGACTCCGTTTTCACGTAATTTTCTAGCGGTAATATTCAAATCGAAACGCTCCAATTTAAATTGTATACTTATTATTATTATTAGTTTTGCAATACTTGTTTTATATAATAAATTCATTTCTTTTAACCATGCAATCTTTGCTTTCAGTAGGTAGCATTAGATATAGACCAATTCCTTCTCCTGATACAATTGTTTGTTGGGTTAATGATCAAATCATACCACGATCTGAGTGAAAAGATTCTTGAAGGTGTTCTACCAGAGCTAGGTGTTGTTAAATATAAATTTAGATTTCAACATAGCGTTGAGGTCTTGGCGCCCATTAAAACAACATATCTTAGGCAGAGTAAATATTTCAAAGTACAAGGCAGGGCCAGTAGAAGCATTACATTTGTCACGCAAAAGTGAGGGCTAAAGAAACCCCGTTACAACTATACTAAGACAGTCCACGACGCATCATTTTGTAGACATTTTCAAAATCTACAACTTGTATTCAAAATTTATTTTGATAAACTAGAAATGGATTTCGTGAACTACGAGTTGAGGGGGAAAATTGCTCAACTATTCGAGAACTCAGAGATGTATTGTTAAACGCTATGAATTGGGAAGCAAAATAGTTGAACTTACATGGATGACAGGAGTGACATAGAACATTCAAAATGAATACAACTACAAGACATCTGCGAGAATCGCCGATGGAAAACCTTGAGAAAAGTCGCTGTTTTGAGAGATGCGGTCAACAATCTAGGACCAAACGAGATACCAGTCGAGGCAAGGCAGTCCCAGAACGAGAGAGGGCGATGGAGACGTTCATCCATTTGCTCTTACGAGAACCAGGTCCAGGCGAAGGCTAAGATGGTTACATCAACGCGGGAGCTGAAGGTTCAAGCATTATACTCAACCGGGTATGAGGAGCTTATATCAACTATGCAGCAAAGGTAGAAATAAGATCTTTCAATTTAGACATTTGGAAAATATAGAGATTTCCAAATTGACAATATTTATTTTATTTTCGTAATTTCATTGAGTCATTTTAAGGATTTATTCATTGTCTGATGTTTTATTAGTATTTTTTGCGATTTTACGTTGCATTTTGCGAGTTTATTGACCGTTGGATTTTTTGTAGGATTTTCATCCATTTATTGGAATTTAGATTGATATTTGAATTTTTTCAAATTTTCGAATTTGATCAAAAATTATTCTTATGTCGATGCTATACTGAAGAATAGCCTGGTTATGTCAGTCCTTAGTTATGTCATTGCTAAATTTGCATTTCCCACTGTTTGAGAGCGTTGAAGTTGGAATTTAGAAGATCTAGGATAGATCTAGTCGTGTCAGTATTTATTAACACTGTTAGTGGACATGTCAGTCCAGATTTGAAGCTAGTTAAGTAGACAGCGAGACAGATATGACCAGAATATTGCTAGGGTGTTGATCGTTTTATTGCATTCCATTTGCAGATTTATTTTATGACTTTGAAGTCATTTAAAAGTAATATTAAAGTTCTTGTGACGACGATATAGTCAACTTATATAGCTAGTGGCTAGAGTTGTCATTTATACGACCATACTCCGTTTGATCCGTGACAAGGAGGTTTTGGAAACACTTGTCGTGTTAAGACATTGTTATTATTGTATACAACATTTATGAATGAACAGAAAAGAGAGAGACTTACTTTGTATTCTTAGAACAGTATTCATATTAAGAATCTGGATATTTTTACGCCACATAGAATTGCAGATGTTATAAACATTATTATTAAAATTGAAATTGGGAATCTGTGGAACATTAAGGTTATTTGACGTCGTATATTTATTTTGATGGTATTTTTCACAAGGTTGATGTGTAGTTTGTGAAGATTTATTCCACAACTGAAGGTTATTAATGTGCATTGGTGAAGAAGCTTCGTGAATATAAAGTTATTTCCGCACAATTGCGATATATGGTTACGCAAAACGTTGTAATGAATGTAATGTGAAGATTTATGCCATAGAATATTGAAAGTGAAACCTGTATTTTATGTAAGGCCTTAGTAAAATTAATTATGATGTAAAAACGACTGTTAATTTAATAAAATAATAACTGATGTATATGAGATGTGGTAGAAGAGTGATATAATTCATAGGAATGTATCATATTATTATTACTGATAATGGCAACGAAGCGAATACCAAACTTAACCGCTTTGGTCATTTAAGCCAGGATTTGAATGTTAATTAATTCTATTTAAGGGAGGTAGCGGATATTAAAAGTGTATTATGAAGTGTGGCTTTATAGACAATTATCTGGGGAGAATGTTGGACATTCGATTGAAAGGGTAAACGAATGTTGTAAATAGTTCCTTAATGTAAATATTTGTACAGGAAATTTTAGTAAGACTCATTATAGTATTGTCGTTATCGTGTGTGTATAGAAAATAGGTTAGTTGTGATAGGAAATAGATTAAAAATAGGACTTCTTGCATAGAGTTATGTCCATTTATGTGAATTTAATTTCATTGGAAAAACAGGGGGTTCTTAAAGTAATTTTCTGATATTTTTATATTTATTCGATGACCGCATACAGTATTTCAGTATTAATTTCCTTTATTTTTGGAAAACTCTTAGAAATGGAGAGATATCATTTGAATCAGCTGATTTCAAACATCAAAGTCATAAACCGAATATTAGTTTTTCATTATTGTTATAATTATTATTATTCCCAGATTATTTATTTGTTCAATTAATTTAGTTATGATTCAGGAGAGTTTTATTTATTTATTGTAGTTGCAATTATGTAATAAACTTGCGTGCACGTCTTGTTATGCTCGTCCATTTTACAGAGATTCCATCTTATATTTACCGTAGTTAGTAAGATGATGTGCTATGGACAAATGCGCCCATTTTCCACCCATAGTCACTCGTGATTCAGGAATCTAATGCTGGAGATTTGATTAGGTTTCTGTTTATTAGGTAGATCCATAGTACACCATCATATTCCATCTTGAATAAAATGTCCTAAATGAGCTACTTGTCAGCGATACACTGCGGTTGATTTGCCCTGGACCTCAGTGCTTCTGCGATCCTTCTTCTATCTGCGGATTGACAAGTGCCGGGCAGGCACCTCTAAGCATTCACAGCTGTAGCCACAACTGATTGAATCAAATACCGCCGTCACCACTCACAATTCATGGACCCGAATTCAACGAATATTCACCTCACCCATCAATATACAATGAAATATATTGTTTGAAAGCATGCCATATATATAACAACCACTAGCCGCCTCTGACAAATTCAAATCACATTAACGACACTGATTTCTCGAAAGCCCGCCTATTTGTGTAGTGGCTAGCACTCTTGGCTGTCACCGCGGAGTCCCAGGTTCGATTCGCGGCTCTGCCAGGAAATTTAATTTTGGTCTGAGGGCTAGAACGGGGTATACTCAGCCCCGTGAGGTAAAATTGTGAAGAGGCGGGTTTGATTCCCACTTCAGCCATTTTGGAGTTTATTTTCCGTGGTTTCCCTCTTCTACTTCAGCTGAATGCCTGGATGGTTCCTAACTTCAGGCCACGCCTGCCTCTTTCCTCATGTGAATTATAAATAAAGAGTTGGTTATTAGACAAATTCCTCATGCAACCAAGTACACGGCGCTACATGAACACGATGCCTCAAACCCCTAAATTCATCAACAACAACAGCAACGATTTCCCAAAGAGTAAAAAGTCCTCTTAGTGACGTCAACTATGGGTTTGCCATTTAACACTTGTAACATAATTATTATTTTTTTTAATAGAAAAAGGGATCACTGAAAGTGTTCAAACCACCACTGACACAAACAAATTGTGCACATAAATATGACTTGTTTCATTTGGATTGCGTAAAACCATTCGATGTTCTCAACCACGGGTACGCCAATCACATAATTAATGGCTTAGGGGAATCCCCGAAGATATTGAATGGTGCTGGGAGGAGTGGGGAATCCCTGAGGAGCGGGAAAGGATGTGGGATGGGGAAATCGACTCTCTCAAGTTGGTCACTCTGGTGGCAACTTATAGTACCACATGTCGTACTTCAACACGCTATCACAGTGACTTCCTTCGTTGTCCTTGATCCGCGGTAGAGCCAACTACAACCCATAGAGCTTCTGATTCGTACAGTAAATAGTATACTTTATATTACTACTAGGTGAAAGACCGACAGCGGTAGTTATCCTTGCTAATGCGGAGCGGTAGGCCATGGGGCTAAGCTCTCTGCGGACTCAGTAGACGAGGGTTTGAGCCCCACCGTTGAACGTCCTTGAAGGAATTTTCCGTGGTTTCCCATTTTCAACTCCAGGATAATGCAGGGACGGTACCTTCTAACAGGCCACAGCCACTTACTTCTACATCCTTGCCCGGTTTCATTTAGCTCTCATTAATTCCTCTCATGAGGTGGGCGTCAGGAAGGGCATCCGGCCGTAAAAACCATCCACCACATAGACATTTATCGCATCTCATCCCCGACCCCGTTGAAAACGGGTAGACATATAATACAATATTACTAGTAGGTAACCGGGTGAGTTAGCCGTGGTCGTTACGGTGTGGCTGTAGGCAGTCGCTCACATCTGGGAGGCGAGGAGGTTCGAATACCCCTGCCAGCAACCTTGAAGATAGTTTTCTGTGGTTTCCCATCTTCCTCCCAGGCAAATGCCGGGGTTGGTCCCTAACTGCCACAGCCACTACCTTCCAATTCCTCGTCCTTACATTAACACTTTCCTCCCCAGACAACACTCCACACGCGACGGTACTTGTAGCTCACCCAATGGGTGTCCGTATAGAAGCAGACACAAAAACTCTGGCGAGCCGAACATGTCCTCGGACACTTCCGGCACTAAAAGCCATACGCTAAAAAAACTAGTAGGTAATGTATTTTTTTGCCAAGGGACGGGTGTAGGAATCCTTTGCCAATGAACTAGCCTCTTAGTTGTGGAAGCTTTCAATAAAACGTGCTGCGTATTTCGTATTAATTTCCCATGCGAAAATACTAACATCTGAATAATAATAATAACGATGGTAATAATAATAATATTTCTTTTATTTTTTATTAATTGTAATTTAATTTCTTATGTCGCCTCCGTGGTGTAGTGGTAAGCGTGCTTAGCTGCCATCCCCGAAGTCCAAGGTTCGATTCCTGGCTCTGCCACGAAATTTGAAAAGTGGTATGAGGACTGGAAAGGGGTCTACTCAGCCTCGGGTGGTCCAAATGAGTAGAGGGGGTTAGAGTCCCACCTCAGCCATCCCCGAAGTAGTTTTCTGTGCTTTCCCACTTCGTCTCCAGGCAAATGACGGGATGGTACCTAACGTAGGGCCATGGCCGCCTCCTTCCCTTTTCCTTGCCTATTCATCCCAATCATCCCATCCCTCCCCATCCCTCATAATACCCCTGTTCGCTTTGCAGGTGAGGCCACCTGGGCGAGATGCTCTTGCCACCTCCCCAGTTGTATCCCACCACCGAATGTTTCAAGCTCCAGGACACCATCCTGGAGGCGGTAAAGGTGGGATCCCTCGCTGAGTCCGAGGAGAAAGCCAAGCATGGAGGGTAAACCGACTAAAAAAAAGAGAAATTGTCTAAATACATTGCATTCGATGGCAACATATTCCATGAATCGGCGGAGTAGCAAGATAATTATATGTGGGATGTAGTGTATTACATAATATATTGTACATTACATATATAAGTGCTACATATTAAATTTAAATAATTTTAAATAAATCTACAGAAAAGAGAAATGGAATTATAATAATAATCATCACAATAATAATAATAATAATAATAATAATAATAATCAAAACAATAGCAATAATACTAAATAGATAACATTTCCAGGTAAAGGGTGGAAGAATTGTGGATTCTTGGCGCTTCCCCATAGCAGGGAACAGATGAGTCCTGATGAACCATGCACTTTTATGACTGCAGTCTTTGGTTGTGACAGAATTCATACAAATCTACCTGTTAAGGTTGTTACCACTTCACACCTGTGATTGTTGGAGAACACCACTTCCCATAACCATACGTTTAATTGTCTTTGGCCTTTATCCCTTATCGGATTTGTAATATAATACTTCCATTTTCTGCTTTATTCAAGCTTATCCACTTTTATAAATTTATGACTTCCCGGCTGGATTGTGATTAATAGTGCATAACTGCTTTTTTATCGTTTGCAGTCACGGTTATCAGCAAATTCTGCTCTAAAACAATGAGCTGGACTTCAGGTAGACGTCTGGCGGCCGCCGAGATTAGCTACGATCATTTATCGCTGAATTTTTGATGATAAGCCATTGCAAATGGTCTGTTCTCATTAATACCGCTGTCCATTATGCACATGCAACTAGAACCGCTGTGCTGCATACCTATTAGGCAGTTTGCAAAGGTAACTACTGTATTATTAGCACTGTGAGCGGCTGTCAATGATAAAGATTTCATGGCAGTGTAAGCAACTTATAACTAAATTTCACTAATTCCTTCATGATTCTACTGACTACAGGGCCTAGCCATTCATTGATTCCTATCGTGTTTTTTATACTCTCCAAATATGGATCGGAACAAGACCACGAACTTCTTGGTCGGTGAGAACAGTTAAGTTATAATTTTTTGACGAATCAAGAGTTTTCCTGGCTGCAACTAATTCCATAAGAAAATAGTGATCCACCATGATGATTCCTTGTAAAAATTGACTTCAGTCGGTCGATACGTACAGCGAGCCCTATTATCTCGAGCGAATAATGGTAATATACTCTACATATTTATCTAAAATAAAATAGTACAAATTGCACATTGCAGTATTGTATGTCTACCCCTTATTATTCCCGTTTTTCCAACGGGGTCGGGGATGAGATGCGATGGAAGTCTTTGTGGTGATGGTTTTTACGGCCGGATGCCCTTCCTGACGCCAACCTCAGGAAAGGAGTTAATGAGAGATGAAATGAATGATGGTGAATGAAACTGGGCAAGGATGTGGAAGGAATCGGCCGTGGCCTGTCAGAAGGTACCGTCCCAGCATTTGCCTGGTGTTGAAAATGGGAAACCACGGGAAACCATTTCAAGGACGGCCGACGGTGGGGCTCGAACCCACGCGTCTACCGAGTCAGCAGAGAGCTTGGCCCCATGACCTAATGCTGCGCTTTAGCCAGCGTAGCCACTACTGTCGGTAATTGCACATTGCAGTAATTGAAATAATTGAGTTGATGTTCGTCACGAGAATATCTTCTGATCCAGGTTAATTAAGATGACATGCTTAATACGATATACAAGACAATTATATTGTTGTTGTTAATAATTTGTATAAGGGTCTTGTTACTACCCTACCAGCGAATTGTTACCGGTGGCGGAAATCGGAGCTAATGCGCTCCGCCCAGCCACACGCCTGCGAGAGACGTGCAGTTGTCGCATTTGTGTGCATGATTCGTGCTGGGTCGTTCGCTGTGCGGTGTGTTCTCATTGTAGCCCTATGCCTGTACATGCGTTCTCCGTCTTGTTCCGTAGCCGCTCGCTGCAGCCAATACGAGGCGAGATGACGTAATGTATACAGAACAGCACCACTCCACGTCTAGCGGTAACAATTCCCTGGTCGGGTAGTACATCTTTGGACTTCAAATTGAAATATTAGGAGCTATTTTTCAGAGTTTCCCTCATTGCCATTATATAATAGTGATTATACGGTACAAGTATTTTTAAGAGTGTTTATTTACTTGTTAATTCACGTTTTGTTTTATTTATTTATTTGTTAATTTATTTGTTTATTTATTTATTTACTTTTAATTAAACTATTTATTTATTTATTTATTTAATATATACATTGTATCCCCAAGAAGTCATTGGGGTAAATTTGTGTTTACTGACTGGCGAATTACAACTAACAGTTTGTACAGGCATCACTGAAAAATAAGCTTGCCACGGTGGGTGAGTGGATAGCGTGCCGGTCTACTAACCCCAAGATTGCAGGTTCGCCCCTGACCGTGGTAAGTGATTTTTGAAAGGCGGCAAAAATACGATACGCATGTCATACGATGTTGGCATGTCAAAGAACCCATTTGAATTCAGTAGGCCGAGTTCATAATGGCAAAATTAATCTCGGGAGTTTCCGCCAGCACAAAGTTCCTCATTTCTCTACTAGAAAGCGCTATTGTGTTCAAGGAGATTAGATATCTAACATCTAACCTCCTTGACTTTCATAGTCATGGAGCTACGAAATTCGACATGCAAGCTACCCTCTGGGTGTCAAATAGCAAAGCTTGCACCAGGCACCCGAGACCATACGATATTATTATTATTATTATTATTATTATTATTATTACTGAAAAATAGCTTCAAAACTTTAAATTACCAAGTAATCTATTATTAGAAGCTTTTCGGTCGGTCAAGACGAGTGTGCCCAATTATATTGGGTGGGGAGTTGTATCTTATTTCCTAGTTCCTGGAGTAAATTACATGATTTATTTATACACTTAATGAAACACACCCCACTCAAATGGGGGGAAGAATTGGATAACTAGTGTCGTTTATAAACGAACATCATCAGATCATGCTTACAGGCTTTATTTAGGTTCTTTGGATATGAATATAATGCTTATGTACAGCAGTATGTACATTATTAAGCTACAGACGTTTTTAATTAAACTCTGTAGCGAGGTGGATTTTATAACCAATTATATTATTATATATTCCGCTAGTCCAATTCACTGGTATAGTGGTGAGCTAGTTGTTGATACTTTTTATATGTACAGTTTATGAGTGCAACTTTCTTTGTATCGTTAACTTCTATTGTACCGAAATATTGAAGTGACTGTTCTCTAGACTGTTATCAATCGTTTCGTATCAAATGTATTAATACTTGTGCGTTTGTAGTTGGTTAGTTAGGCTAAACAAACACTTAAATATAACTGACTTGACAATATAGAATTGTAGACTTAGCATATTTGTGTCTCTTCCTGTAAGGGTGTCGACTTCACTTCGAATCCCACTACGGAATCTAAAACAAAAAATCTCAACAGGTAAATAAGAAATTTGATAATTAACGCCTAATAACATAACAGTTTAGATTGCAAACATTTCAATTGCTCTACACAATGGAAGTGAACGATCCAAGAAGGGTTTCACACTTATACAAAAAAAAGTAGAATTGAAACGCAAAACTAAACAAGTGTAATGGACTAACGGAATAAGTCACATAATTTGTTAAAAATCCGACTCGTCACAAATTTTAATTTAAACCTTCTGTAGCTTAATAATTGTAAATACTGTTGTTCATAAGTGTTATATATATTTAAACTGAACCCAAATTTTGCCTAAATGAGCAGGATCTGATGATGTTTGCTTGACGAACAAAAATAACCATCCAAGTTAGCCTCCCAGTTATGTGGGAAGTGTTCTTATTAACAAATCCGCCTCCATATTCGTCGATGACGATGCTTTCCCAGGCCCACAAGTAAAATTCCGGTACGCCTCTGAGTCCTCATACACGCTAGAATTCAGTTACGTAATTAAGTAGTCTTAATTAGTGTTTAGAAAGCAAGCACAGACTCTTGGATACAATCTTCCATGGCAACTGCAAGTAAAAAATATAGCACCTGTTCGGTAAAGAAAGTTGTTAATGTTGTTTACTTTAGCTGTTTCGAGACATCGTGGTCATGTGCCCCACGTGTAATTGTGTGTTTGTGAAATTTGTCAAACAGCATGCGTCATTGTAATTGCTGCATTAGTGTGTGTATTTGTAGCTGGGACTAGGCATGGGTAGGAGGTGGCCGTGGGCTCAAGTTTGGTCCCGGACTGGCATTTGCTTGGAGTAAAAGTGGGAAACCAAAGAAAATCACTCCTAAGATGCCTGAGTTGGGAATCGAATCCACCGTTCCTTTAAATTTGCCTTAAGAGGCTACCTCGTTCAACCCTTTTGACAGGCTTCCGGAGCGACAGCGGAGAATTCTCGCCACTGCACCAGAATGTAGTCCACAATGTAAGGGAGCCATCACACAATGCAGAACCGAGACTATCACAGAGTGATGTACGCTCTTATACCAGCTATTACACCCTTATTAGCAGAAGCTTCTAAGCTAACGAGCATCGTGTGATACGGCCTTAAGATATTGAATATTATGCACAGCTGACAGCTTGAAAACATGGAATATAAAATTAAATAACTCAACATTTATTAGTTACAATACAAGAGATTACTGTCTTCGTATTTCCCAAATGGTGCCTAGGCGTATTATTAAAATATTGAAATCACTCTGGAAGTAAATGCATAACTCCATAACTTCCAAAATAGCCGAAATGTGGATTGTTCAGCACATATGTGTGGAAACCTGTTTTACACAATAAATAATGCCAGTTTCAGATTGCGCCTGTGTGCATTGATGGCCATTTGTCAGATTTTCACAAGAGTTAGTATGCTAGTTTTTTTTTATTATTGGTTTTACGTCCCTTTTAACTACACCGGCTTTTAGAGACGCCGGGGTGCCGGAATTTCGCCCCGAAGGGGATCTTTAACGTGCCAGTAAATCTACTGACACAGCTCCCTCGCATTTGCGCACCCTCAAATGCCAGCTGACTGCGCCAGGTTTCGAACCTGCAACCTTGGGCTCAGTAAGCGAGAACGTTACCCCTGAGCCACGCACCCAGACAAAGTAGTATGCTAGAGGTCGTGTCCAAAGATGGATATACGTAACAGTGAACAGCAGTTATACTACCGACCATTCTTGCTTCGTACATTTTAGAGAAAACGTCGAGTACTTCTTGACAATACTATAATCCTCCGTGATAGCGCAACATCCTTTACTGTAGCTCTAATCAGGATCCTGAGGAATACCCACCCTACACGCCTGATCTCAATCCATATGACTTTACGCTCTTTAAAGGTAAGAAACTGCTGCTTAGGAAGCAGTTTGTAAACATCGCAATATTGCAACAGGACTTCACAACAGCATTTCAAAACGGGAGTTGGTACACATAGGTGAACCACATACAGCTGATAGTGTTCAACGCTTCCTAATAGTTGGCAAATCTATGGAAGTCTCGGGGGATTATTTTGAAGGGTGTTAGCTGTGAGTGATGTTCTTTGTTTTCGTGTGTGTATAGGTGTAAAATAACAATGATTTCTATTTATGTATCTTTCAGTTTCCTTTAACCTTTGGCTACTGTACCCGAACCATTGCGAAACACGTTTCAGTGACCCTCAATCGCATATAGTTCGTTTTCTATACCAGTTGCTTTATTTATCGTTGCCATGACTTATAAAATGACCTTCATGATTGCGCAATTTACACTAAATTTGGTAAAACAGCAATATCATACAAGAGACCTCGCTGGTATAAGCCATAAGACTATCAAACTGAATACAGCGTCCAGGCGCTATCGTGATAATACAGGTCAATGAAATCTATAATCCACAGTCTATTAAAGCTACAATAAGAAAACATTGCAAGAATTCTAACTCTTACGACGGACATTCCGTACACAGGGCACCGCCAGAGCTTCAATGAATTATTGTTGGCGGGTGGGTGACCTAATAAAATATTATATTCAATTACTATGTAATTGGTTGTGTTATGAGCAGGAAACTTGATAGTCAAGGAGCATTAGAAAACATACATCACTAGTATAAGTCATATACTAGCACAATAAATGTGGCGCACAAACGCCATCTTTAATTATATGTCATTAAAACTGATGCCCACCTATAAAAAGTGCAATAACATAACTTGGCAATAAGTTAGACCCGTGTAAATGGCTTCGAATGCCCAAGGAAGAACTCAATTCATTCAACATTATGGCTGAGTGTCCTAAAAAATTTCCAAAATCAATAACTCAGTTTGTGTATTGCGCAATTAACACCAAACCTTTTATGGGGGACACCCCACCAGCATTAGTTGCATTGTACGTTGCGTGTAGCCGCCATGCTTATTATATAGGTTATTAAAATTTATATTAGGGCTACAATGATAAAACATAGCATGCAGGGAGACTCACATTAGAGGCATAAGATCAACGACAAGATGGTGGGTGGGTATAGTATTCTAAACGTTAAAATAAGTTACTCAGGGTTCAATAGAGGAATTACACTGAAACTTACTAAACGAGGAGTATTATACAGGGTGGGGCGTGGAAACTTCCTGTTTTGAAAATACAATAAAACACACTACATATTTCATTCCATTTTATTGTTATTTTCCATCTACCATACAACAATGGAAATTTGAATGTACACAGTTTTAACACAATGTCTGTTAAATGTCGCCCTCCATTGTCAATTCACTGATACAGTCGATTTCGAAGTTTTGAGTCACCCTTTCAAGCATATCGACATGGATATTGTCAATTTTGGCTTGAATATGCTCCGTAGGTCTTCCAGGGTGTTGGGACGATCTTTGTAAACTAAGGACTTGAGATAACCCCACGGGAAGTAATCAGGCAGGGCTAAATCAGGCGAGCGCGCAGGCCGGTTTACGTCCCTTCACAAGGAGATCAGTTGTTCGGTGAAGGCTGCTCTCAAAACACCCATGAAAACCCTGAAGGTGTCCAGATCCATTTCTTGGTTAGCAGGTTAGAAGAATTGTTGGATCATTGTCAGATAACGGTCTGAATTGACGGTAACAGCACAACCGTTTTCTTGAAAAAAGTATGGACCAATGGTTCCTACTCTTGATATGGTGCACCATACCGTGACACGATCCGAATGAAGGGGCCTCTCATAAAGTTCTTTGGGATTTGTTACACTCCAATACCGCATGTTCTGTTCATTCACACAGCCACTGAGGTGAAAATTTGCCTCATGAGAGAACAACACAACTTCATCACTCGACAAGGTGTCACGCAGCTGCTCACATGATGTTAGTCGGGTTACATAATCCTGCTCCGTAAGTTGTTGGGACCCCAATCATTTTGTACAGCTGACAATGGAGCTCATAGTGCAGAATTCGACGAAAAGAACGGGACGACATCCCAAGGCCAACTGCATGTTTACGCGTAGATCGCTTGGGTAACTGCAGAATGGACACACGAACTCTCTCCATATTTTCAGGTTTTCTATCGGTCTTCGGAGGTCTTTTCCTTTCTTTGGAGACATTACCCGCTTCTCTGAAGGCATCTATCCACATTAAAACACATTTCCCATCAGAAACACTACCTCGCGGAGGAATATCGAAGTAACGACGAAAGGCACGTTGCACTGCAATCACTGAGTGATCGTTAGAGAAATACACCTCCACGGCAAAAGCGCGCTTATACCGCATCCAAAGCATGTTTGGGACTGAGAAGGGTGGGAACACAAATATCCCCCTCCACCCCTCCACTGAACGTTTCCCCACCCCCATCCCCCCTCTACGAATTGCACTGCAACATGTTCAAAACAGGAAGTTTCCACGCCCCACCCTGTATAACGCAACTTAAGCGCTAGTCACAGGAATAGTAGACTGAATTTTCTTGTTAGCACCGTCTGGAAAATATTACTTGTTAAAATCGGTGACGTGCAATATAAGGCTGTTACATTGATGACACTCACCACGGGGGTAGATTCGTATAAGACGTTTTCACTGTTGGCTGTAAGGCACAATATCATTGAATTCACGTATTTAAGGAAAAAACTTTGCAGATGAGTGTTAAACAACATAGCAGATTCCCAGTCCTTACTCTTTTATGAGCATCGACCGCACGGGTGAGTATTATTTGACTCAGTGCGCTGTCTGCACGTGGCATTTATAGTAACTAACCATAATTCCATGAAAGTATACTGCATGATAGAGAAAATAGAAATAATCTTACTCATGAATTGAAGAGAAAGCAAGCTCTACGTTCTTTACTGAGCATCTTGTGTGAACTAACTGCATACGGAAGCGTAATTATCAATATTATTAAGTGTTCAGTGTCGTACTAAAATTATTATTACATGTTTAGTGCCCTATTATTATCTAAGTGCTTAGTGTGCTATTATTATCATTATTATTAAGTGTTAAGCGCTCTATCATAAAATTATCATTAAGTGTTTAGTGCCTTATTTTTATCGATTTTATTAAGCACTTAGTGTCCTATTATTAAGCGTTAAGTGCTCAATTATAGACTCATCATTATTATTTAGTGTTAAGTGCCGTATAATTATCATTATTATTAAGTGTTTAGTGCCCTATTGTTGTTACTCTTAAGTGTATCGTGCTCTATAATTATCATAATTATTATGTGTTTAGTGCCCAATTATTGTTATAATTATTATTATTATTATTATTACTAAATTCTTTACCATCAACATTAAGATCTTCCATTACAAGAAGCAAAGAAACAAATTGAAAATCTTCACAGGAAAACTATCAGTGAGCTACACAATTAATTTATCATCTAAGAGGACCCCAGAAGTCAAGGGTCTAAGTGACATTATTGAAAAAAATGAGTTAAGTACGGGAATCAACCCCTGGCACTATACAGCCCATGACGGGCTAAGGCCGACCAAGCGGCCGCTGCCCTGCCATTGGCCGGCAGATATTGGGGTGACGCGTTATCAGCGCGTCGGGTCCCCTCGGCCGTTAATCTTGGTATTCGTGATCGGGGCGCTGTCTCACTGTCAGACAGCTACTCAATTGTCCTCACGAGGCTGAGTGCACCCCGTTCCAACCCTCACGTCAGTTTTAAAATCCCTGACGGAGCCGGGGATCGAACCCGGGGCCTCCGAGTGAGAGGCAGGCGCGCTACCCCAACACCACTGGGCCGGCTAAGTACGGGAATGGGATGAGAAAATATTAATCTTTTAGATGTTAAAGGGATCCAAGTGATTTCCTTCACAGGCAAAGCCACCCAGCGTCATGCCCCTTCACTACTTAGTGGGCTGTAGTTCAAACTTGTAGCACTAGAGGTCCAGTGTCACTAGGACCCCTTTGCCACCAACCATTGCAAATGATTCTGTTAGTGGAAGCAGACAGTTAGCAGTGTTATTGAAAAGCTTTTCAGCCCCTTGTTTTAAGACTAGTTGACAAGAGAAAGAAGACTTGTTGTCTAATGCTATTGGCCCTGAACCTCAGCGAGGGAAAACAAAGGGTAAGAAAAGGAAATTGAGGAATACAGGACAGCATTATATTACTCGTAATATGAAGCTGCATAAGGCTAAAACGTTATGTGAATACAATCACCAGTGTAGGTTCAATTGCACTCAAAATATTCCCGATGAGCAGAGGTAAGTATTATTTAAAGAATATTGGAAACTAGGCAGCTGTGAACTTGATACGTTCTTAAATGGTGTCCTAGAGTTACAGCCTGTGAAAAGAAATAAAGCCACAGCTGACACTCACAAAGGCGTATCAATTATAACCTGGGAGGTTTTACAGTGTGTAAAACCTTCCTTTTAAAAATGCTTAACATACAGTATTTAACAAAAGGATAATAAACCTTATCATTAATTTTTTTAAAGCAAATCCATCTGTTATTTCACCACGTGACAAACGTGGACAGAAGTTGCCGCCAAACAAAATCCCATCAAACAGAGTTGAAATAATCAGTGTGCATATAAGGAAATTGCCATGTACTCAAGTCATTACAGCAGAGAAAACGCTCCCAACCGAAAGTACTTAAATCCGGACTTAGGTGTGCCAATAATGTATAAAATGTATGAAACATTCTGTCAGGAAGAAGTAAATTGTGAAACCTGAAAAACAAAGCTCTTGCAGACAAATATTCAAAACTGAATTCAATCTAAGCTTCCATAGGCCTCATACCGATACTTGCATAACGTATGATAGGCTGCACATTTTTAGTTACGAAGATGATGGATGAAGAATTCATTGATCTTCAACCACAAAAGTACTACAAGAAAACAGTGCTAGGGATACGAGGAATGCAGGTACTGCTTTATGAAAAACCCAATCCAAACCATCGTTATTATAAGACATCAGCAGAAAGTCTTCTGCCTTACCAGGAACTGCCATTGACAAAACAACAAACAGGTAAGCTTCCTGCACAACTTCCCATCCTTCAACCGATTGCTGAAAAGCCAAAGTTAAAGTACAATAAGTATGAAGATCTGGTGGAACTTCCGCAGTTTGTGCCACCGATACACCACCAACCATCAAACAAAGACCGCTGAACTACCACATCGTGGTACGCCTGCCGATAATGAAGATGATGTTGCTACTGACTTGGGTAACAACATCTACGACACAGATTATAAGTAATACATGTTTAAAAGTGTTAACCTGTCATTTCTTGTTCTGTAAACCGAGCAAGTTAAATTTTGATAAAATATCGTTCTTTTTGAAACAAGAAAAGCAATTATTCTGATTTTGTACTGTGAGCCTTTTCACTTTTGTAATTTTAAGTTATAGGTAAAGGGGTCCATGTGCGGATCCTTCGCTTATTTATACATACAAAAGATAAGCTGGATGTTGTAACTGGTTATTATCACTGGTAACAAAAAGCTAAGTAGCTGAGCATTCATCTTATATGGTCAAAATGGTGAAATTCTAATTTTCCATATTACAAAACATTTTCAAATTTGACTTACGTTTTCTCAAAACAATGATTGTGTTACTTAGACCCCTTGACTTCTGGGGTCCTCTAATGTAAGTAAGTTTTCTGTCAGGAGTGAGGATCCATCAAGATATATAATCAAATGAAATGAAAATCCACAGCCTGCTTCCAGTCTCCGACCGGGTCAGGAATGGAATGAATGAAGACCCCATCTAGCGGCGAGGATATGAACTGTGCCGGCTGCCGAGGCCTGACGCACTCCTCTGGGGCAATGATATATATAATCAAATAATATTACTAAATTTTGTTCCCACAGATAAGCCACATCTGATGCCTATGTGGGACCACGATACTATTAATATTGTAAATATTGTAAAATTGTAAATTTATTGTAAAATTTATTTGTAAATTTATTTTCATTTTCATGTACTGTATTGTGCCCAACTCTAGGAATGGGTATTCCAAGATTCAGACACCTAGATATCAAGGGAAAGGCTACAGCCGCTTTTGAATGTTGAGATATTTGAATATCGCGCTCCATTACTTCTAGAAGGGAATGGAAACTTTATGCAGCCAAGAGCATGTCAAGTGACGTAGCGAGTAGTAGCAGAGGTCGAGACTATTTGTTGATTAAATAGTTAGCCATGGAGTAGAGACTTGAGACTTGGATCAGATTACTGGCACGTCCAAATGAAAGAGAATGCACTTAGTATCAAGTAAATCGGACCAGGGATACCAGAGATATGAGGATTTCCATATTTCAGCGTGATTCAGCGTGGACCTGACCGTTTTGAATAAAAGCCGGCCGGCCCAAGCAACATCAGCTCACTTCGAACCAAGCTCTTGCATGACAAGGTGCTGCCACGTTGAGCCAAGGCACATGGTTGCCGGATCTACGCAGAAGATATCTTTAAATTGTGATAGTTACAAAAGTGCTGCGATACATGTGGAACATAGTAAGTTTCCGGCAGAGAGAATCACTAAGGTGATTGTTATTTTTCTACGGTCACTGGTGAAATATTTTATTTCTATATGGACATATGCTAGACTTTGTCTAGAAAGTACTTTGTCACAGTCCAGTAATAATAATTTAATACTTGGATATTTTAATCCAATTAGTCAGTTTCATAATTGTAACTTGATAACCACTCCAATCTATCAGTATATTGAAGGCCAGTCTATCACGGTGTTGTTCATTAGCCGACGAAGGGAAACTATATGTTGCTTCGCGCATGATAGATGGTGATAAGCCATGCCCAGGGAACGATCTTCAGAACAGCCGTTGATTGATTTAGACTGTCAGTGTTTTCTTGTACTAAAAAGATTACCGTGAGTTATGTTACAACTGACATATTTGAGAATAGATCACTTGGATCTGACCCCATTTAAGCAAACTGCTATGGACTTAATTGAAGTCAATATTAAAATTGATCAGCAGTTACTTCAAACTTCAAGAAATATTTCCACTATGTCGTGTTAGACAGATTGTGGGTATATAATGGCGGCCGATACAAGGATTAGACGTGCGTGTCCGATAGGGCATGTATCTGGATAAATCTGGTACAGACCAGGTTCACTACGCTTCAAGACCAACGAGAAATGTAAGCCACATTTTGACTTTATATTATGCCTAGCTAATTGGAACAAACTCATTTTCTGCAGATGACCAACACATTTGTTTTTCTTCGTATTATATCTTGCATTGATTTACGCAAGACATATTAGAGTTATTCTGAGTATTTTCAGCACTCAGAACAGTTTAGGATCGATGACCGAGCAGAACGAGCATTTATTTGAATGTTTCATATTTTTTGATAATCACGGTAATCAGCCGATGTAACTGTAAAAGTTAATAATTATTTTTGTTGAGAAATTGATATTTTATCCATATTCGAAGAATCGAACATGTGGATTCTCACATAATGAAATAATAATTAAATATATTTTAAATACTATAACTAATAATAATAATAATAATCCACTAATAATAATAATAATGATTTTCATAATTTTTCTAAATAATTCTTGGATCTTATATTTTCTAATAATCACATTTATTGAGAGAGAGCTTATGAAGTAGTTTAATCATTTCTAGTTTGGAACAGGTGATTTTCCGAAGGAGAGTGGTTAGCGCAAGCCCGCATTCAACCAACATTACAGTTCTGGTTGAACAGTTAATATTTGCAATGAGCAAAGTATATTTTTCAGATAACACGGAGAGGCATGAAACGGGAAGCAAATGATATTTGTATCAATTAGGATATTTTTGTATTTATATAAAATCATGACGTAAATACACATTCGAAAGTGAAATAAAGATTATCATAAGTATGGTAACTTCACGGGTTGTACTGAATGGTAAAATAAAATAAACTTGTAAGTTTATAAATCTTCCAGTGTTGATAACAAGCAGAGGCTTGATTTATTGTATAAATTTTGGGAAGAAAATTTATGTGTGTGGAGTAGTTGAAATGCCATTCCCAGGTGCGCATGTTTAAGTCGCAGGAATGAGGAGGTTTTTATTTGAGCATCAGTCAAATAGCAGGTTCGATGACTCAGTGTTAAAGAAGGAGTATTGGAACTACACATTGCGTCGTATGAATGACCCAAAGGTTATTTCTTAAAAACCATCAGTTCTTATTTCAACCTTGTTTACGGATTCCATTAAGACTTTGATTTTGCTAGAACCCGGATTTGTCATGATAGTATTTTATTCTTCTTCAGAGGAAGACCTTTGCCGTTGTTGTTGGAATGTTGTGTTCTCACACAAATAATAGAATGGGCCACTGCCAATTAAAAATATTTCTATAACCACGAATAATTTGAAGGATGTTTTCAATCCTAGTGTCATGAACTAAATGAATTTATTATGAAGCTACAATTCTTATTTCCGCATTCTGTCGAAGAATTGCAAGTTGTGAAAGTTACTAAAATGGCCACAAATATAAATATTTTTCTTAATAATGATTCCAAGTGGAAAATCGAATAGTTGAATGATCCAACAATTTATTGATCAAGTTGATGATTCAGAAATCATATATTTTGTTAGGAACTTGAAGTTCATAATCGAGTTACTTCTCGAAACGTTTAATGTCAGAAGAACAATTAATTTTGTTGTCCTTCGCACAGTTCTTCGATGCTATGTTCAAAGGTCAAATACTTTTCAGATGTTGTTATTAATATGTGTACATAATTTGTGTTGATTCAGAGATAATAATATTTTTTGACAATATTTTTTGGAAACTGGAAAATTAAGTGAAAGTTAAAAATTCTATGAACAATTATTCTACGAGTGTTAATATTATGTAAAAATTCAACCAGTGAACTACAGTATTTCCAGTAAAGACAATTAAATTTGAACTGGATTTAATCATAAATAATGGATATAATTTTGGAACACAGTCTACAGGACTGATAATCAGACTTGTGTTTCCAAAGATAATTGTCCAATGTGTTGGAAAATTTCTGTACATTGTGTAAATAGTAATGTGGGTCGCCACACATGAATGATGCTGCTTTGAGCATCTTATTTTTCAGTCAATTTTAAATTCAGAATAAAATGAGATAATTTTACATGATGTGTTATGCCCAGTTGAATCTCCTTCTATCCTTATTGTTGCATTGAGCCAAAAATCAGTAAAGCATTTTTTTCATTTGATGTCGTTTTTGCGATTAGCTTTAACCCATCTGGGGCCCCGGGATATTTTGACTCTCGTGCTGACTGATTCTTGGTAAAATGCATATGTGGTCGTGCGGACACTGGTCTAAACGGGCACATAAAATAAGATAGAGAGGGAAATGGCTTCGAACGTGGGGCTCGAGTTAGACACGGTCAATCGCATGCCGATTTAAATTGTGATAATTTTTATATAGATATTTTGGGAGTTGAGAGATGTCTGGTTTGGATGAATAAATTAGTAGGAAACCCAATTAGTGGGGAAAATTAAAAAATTAACTGGGTTAATAATTAGAATGGGTTTGATTATTTTTGATAATGGCTTAACCATTAGGGCGTCAAGTAAATTCAGTAGTAAACGTTCGATGACTGGACATACGCATTATTAGAATCCAGGTGGAGGATATTTGAGAACTTGTATATTTTTCTTGTGATATTGTGGTAAATGTAATTCGTAAAAGTAGAGAATTCTGTTTTTCCATCACGTCGACATTAGGACAAATCTCATTTTATTAGAGTGTTCCAATTAGCTATTCATATTTCTTGTTCTAATTATAAGCTTGTGTCTGCCGACATGCATACCCCTAAGTTTTGAATAATAATTGAAAATTATGGAAGAGATGATGAGGATGATGAGGAGTTTGGAAGAGAGTTCCAAAGAAGCTGGACGGCGTGTAGCAGCCATTATGAAAGAAAATACAGAGGCTTTGGAAAATAAACTTAAAGAAAGTTTAAATGAGAAACTTAAACAAAATTCTGATTCTTTAGAAAATAAACTTAAAGAAAATTCTGATTCTTTAGAAAATAAACTTAAAGAAAATTCTGATTCTTTAGAAAATAAACTTAAAGAAAGTTTAAATGATAAACTTAAAGAAAGTTCTGATTCTTTAAAAGATAACTTGAAAGAAAATTTAAATAGTAAATTTAATTCCGTGAAAATAAATTTAAAGAGAATTCCGAAATTTTGAAAATGTCACTTGAGAGTAAAATGACTAAATTATGCGAAAAAACACATGAGCTCGAAACTTCATTAGCCACTAACGCAAGTTTAATGGACGATAAATTTCGCGATGCCGATCTAAGATCCCAAAGCTTAGCTGATAGGATAGAACATGGTCTTAGGAAAGTTGGTGAAGACATGACCAACCTAGAAGTCAGAGTGAAGAAAGAGAGCAATGATATGGCAATTCTAGTTGTTCAACGTTTGACAGAACGATTCAAAGAACTCGTAATGGGAGAAATAAGAGAAGGTGTGATTAATGAATTACAAACTGAAATTAAAACCACAGTTATCGATGAAATTAAAGACACACTCAAGCTGGAGAACCAAGAGGGAGTCAAGGAAATTAGGGAATCTTTGTCATCCCATATTCAAGTAATTTCCAAAGATATCCAAGCAACTCAGAAGGACATATCAGATATGACAGGGTCGTTGAAAAGTCACGAGGCTGTTATGAACCAGATATCCACTGATGTCAAGGAGAACTGTAAGGAAACCGAAGCAATTAAAAAAATGGCAGAAGAAAACCATAAGGAAATTGAGGCTATGAAAACCCAAATCAAGGACGAGAAACAGTCTGACCATCTGTTGAAAATGTCAAGTGTAAGGGGAGAAGAACAGATACAGATAAACCTAGGAGCAGCTAGAGAAACTGATAGTCAGAGACAGGATGAGGTCAGGACAGTATTTCAATCCAACCCCATAACTGTATTCAAGAATGTAGAGGATAAGCCTTCTAAATTTTCAGGGCGAGATTCTGTGACACCCGTAGAATTCTTGAGAGAAGCAGGTGATTACCTGAAAGATTCCAAGATCCCTAAGGAAAGACAGATCCGAGTGATAGGGAAATTTTTGGAAGGTCCTGCACTTCTTTGGTTTAGAGCTTTTAGGTCCACTCTCACCAATTTTGAGGAGTTTTCCCGTGGGTTATTAAAAAAGTGTTGGTCCCCGGAAACCCAACAGCAAGTCAGAGCAGAATTATATTCAAAGAGATTCTCGACGTCACAACCTACTCGATACTCTACGTATTTTCTGGACAGCTTTCTAAACTACAACATTTAGATCCGCCGATGCCAGATAATGAATTAATTACAGCATTAATACGTCAGTTTCCAGCAGACGTCCAAAGAACTTTGATCGCTGCTGACATTTATAATATGGAGCAATTTGACGAGGTATTGCAGAAACTTGATCACACGAACGCTCAATTCTTCCATCAGAAGGGAGGAAAGAATAACAACGCTGTATACGCTGTTATGGCCGACAGTTATTCCCAAACACCTCGAGAGATTCGAGAGGGGCGAGAAGAGAAAACGCCGAGGGAAGAGCCCGATAAAAGAGGATGGAATCAGTACAATAACAGATACAGTTACAAGCCTTATGCGAGACCGGATGGTGGATATCGATATAATACTCGATGGAGAAGGCCAAGGGATAATCAAGGAAGGTACCAGGAAAGAAGGTACTATGGTAGAAACAATAACTACAATAACAGAGGGAATGTGAATACTCGTCAGTCCAATGAAGAGTTCAATAAGGAGACGAGGAAGAACTTGAAAGAAAGACACCAAGAAAACGTGCAGTTCTTGGAACAGGAGCCCAATGAACCAGGTCCATCGGAAACACAACAATCCCGGGGGAATGGAAAAGGAAAAAAAACTTCGAATTCACAGTAGAAGATAGAATTTTAAACACTTTCACTTCCAGGATTATTAAATGGCAAGCAGAGGATGATGACTTAAATCAACATAATGACGAACGGAAAGAAATGGGTACAAGAATTAAAATGCCAATCATATCATGCGAAGTATTCGGTATGCCTGTCGATACTTTAATTGATACTGGGGCTATGCTTTATCTTGTGAGCGAGAAGCTTTATATTCTGTGGAAGCTCAAAGAGAATTTAGAGGAGATTCCAGTATCAGGAACTAAAATCCAAGGAATAATACCCAACAAAATATCTCTGTGTAAAACACAATTATACTTATGTGTTACTATTGGAGGACATGATTTCCGACATGTGTTTGTAGTAATGAAGGACATGGCTTTTGACATGATATTGGGAGCGGATTTCATTCAGAAATATCAAGCAGTGATAGACATGAAGACAGAGACGATCAGATTCAAGAATACCGAAGAGATAAACTTCGAGGGAAAAGAAGAGGAAGACATCGAGTGAGATGCTCAATGGTCTCTGATTTTTCATGAAGCTGAAGGAAGAAAAGTCTACACTGAGAAGGAGTCCCCAGAGCTAGGAAAAATTTTGGAAGCGTATCACGATATTTTTGATATTAAACCTGGTGAAATTAAAGATTTTGAATATCGTATTCGTGTAAATGATGATGCACCTTTCCATGCTAAATTGTATCCGGTAGCGGAAAAGCATCGAGAAAGGGTAAAAGTGCTTATCAAAGAGATGGAAAGCAACAATGTGATTGAAAAGTACACTACCTCTTATGTCAATCCATTAGCAGTAGTGTCTAAGCCAGATGGAAGTCTGAGACTATGTTTAGACGCGCGAAATTTGAATTCAAGATTGCTGCCAGAGTATGACAGACCACCTATCATTAGGGAACTGTTAAGGAAATTCCAAGGCAAGGTCTGGTTCTCTAACATTGATTTCACTTCGTCCTACCACCACATTAGGCTTAGTGAAGATTCCAAAAAGTTTACAGGATTTATGTTTGACCAGCAGACATATGTATTCCGCCGTCTACCATTTGGAGTCAAAACATCTGGATCTGTTTTGATCAGAGCACTGGAACAAAACTTGAGTCCTGAAGTAAAAGAAATAGCAATTAGTTACATAGATGATATCCTAATTGCATCTGAGACTAAGGAGGAACATTTATTACATCTTCAGATGTTATTCGCAGATTTGAGAAAAGCGAACTTTAAACTAAACCTTCGAAAATGTCAGTTCTTTAAGAAGGAAATAAAATTTTTGGGCCACATTTTGGATGGTGAAGGTTACCGTCCCAATGAGACAAAGATACAGGTGATTGCAAATTTCCCTAGACCTACTAGAGTGAAGAATGTCCGCAGTTTTCTAGGGACATGCCAATTCTTTTCAGGGCATTGTCCAAGCTTCACGAAGACGGTTGCTCCATTGCAGGAATTATTAAAGAAAGGAAACAAATGGAAATGGAATGAAGATTGAGAAGAATCATTTCAAGATGCCAAGAGGTTATTGGTAAACAGCGTGAAATTAGAGTATCCTGACTTAACCAAGAATTTCATCATAGAATCCGATGCATCCACCGTAGGGATTGGAGCTATTCTTCTTCAAGAAGATGACGATCACAAGAGACGTTACCTGGCGTTCATAAGCAGGAAACTTCGTCCATCAGAAAGGAATTATTACACCACAGAGTTAGAAGCACTTGCTGTAATCTTCGCGTTGGAGTCGTGGAAGAAAATGTTAATTGGACATTCAGTAATTGTGAGGACTGATCACCATGCATTGGAGTTTATCTTGAGAACAAACTTTGCCAGTGATAGGATAACTAGATGGTCACTTTTTATTCAACAATTCAACCTAGTTATTGAACACACTCCTGGAAAATTGAACGTTGGAGCTGATTTATTGAGTAGAGCAGTGGAGTCTACATCTAAGGTTTTTCAAGTTAACCTGACGCAGGAGGATGAGGATACCTTGAGAAGGTTAAGATTGTTGCATTTATCCCAGAGGAGAGACCGACGTTTTAGAAACATTTTTCGTTTTCTACAGGGAGACATGGATCCGAATGATGATGATTTTGTGGAAACTGAAAGAATTTCAAGAGATTTTATGATGTTAGATGGTTTAATCTACAAGTTTGCAGATCCCGACCATATCGTATTGTGGAAGTAAACAACAATGGAAGCTATGAAATCGCCAATACACGAACTGGTAACATCGTGGGAACTTATAATGCAGCGAATTTGAAGATTTATTATTCAAGAACCAGATGATTTAATGTGTAGATAGGAAAAATAAAAATTTTGCAATTTTTATTTTTTGCTAGGTGTGGGGTGGATGTGCCCAACTCTAGGAATGGGTATTCCAAGATTCAGACACCTAGATATCAAGGGAAAGGCTACAGCCGCTTTTGAAAGTTCAGATACTTGAATATCGCGCTCCATTACTTCTAGAAGGGAATGGAAACTTTATGCAGCCAAGAGCATGTCAAGTGACGTAGCGAGTAGTAGCAGAGGTCGAGACTATTTGTTGATTAAATAGTTAGCCATGGAGTAGAGGCTTGAGACTTGGATCAGATTACTGGCACGGCCAGCCAAGAGCATGTCAAGTGACGTAGCGAGTAGTAGCTGAGGTCGAGACTATTTGTTGATTAAATAGTTAGCCATGGAGTAGAGACTTGAGACTTGGATCAGATTACTGGCACGGCCAAATGAAAGAGAATGCACTTAGTATCAAGTAAATCGGACCAGGGATACCAGAGATATGAGGATTTCCATATTTCAGCGTGATTCAGCGTGGACCTGACCGTTTTGAATAAAAGCCGGCCGGCCCAAGCAACATCAGCTCACTTCGAACCAAGCTCTTGCATGACAAGGTGCTGCCACGTTGAGCCAAGGCACATGGTTGCCGGATCTACGCAGAAGATATCTTTAAATTGTGATAGTTACAAAAGTGCTGCGATACATGTGGAACATAGTAAGTTTCCGGCAGAGAGAATCACTAAGGTGATTGTTATTTTTCTACGGACACTGGTGTAATATTTTATTTCTATATGGACATATGCTAGACTTTGTCTAGAAAGTACTTTGTCACAGTCCAGTAATAATAATTTAATACTTGGATATTTTAATCCAATTAGTCAGTTTCATAATTGTAACTTGATAACCACTCCGATCTATCAGTATATTGAAGGCCAGTCTATCACGGTGTTGTTCATTAGCCGACGAAGGGAAACTATATGTTGCTTCGCGCATGATAGATGGTGATAAGCCATGCCCAGGGAACGATCTTCAGAACAGCCGTTGATTGATTTAGACTGTCAGTGTTTTCTTGTACTGAAAAGATTACCGTGAGTTATGTTACAACTGACATATTTGAGGATAGATCACTTGGATCTGACCCCATTTAAGCAAACTGCTATGGACTTAATTGAAGTCAATATTAAAATGGATCAGCAGTTACTTCAAACTTCAAGAAATATTTCCACTATGTCGTGTTAGACAGATTGTGGGTATATAATGGCGGCCGATACAAGGATTAGACGTGCGTGTCCGATAGGACATGTATCTGGATAAATCTGGTACAGACCAGGTTCACTACGCTTCAAGACCAACGAGAAATGTAAGCCACATTTTGACTTTATATTATGCCTAGCTAATTGGAACAAACTCATTTTCTGCAGATGACCAACACATTTGTTTTTCTTCGTATTTAAATCTTGCAATGATTTACGCAAGACATATTAGAGTTATACTGAGTATTTTCAGCACTCAGAACAGTTTAGGATCGATGACCGAGCAGAACGAGCATTTATTTGAATGTTTCATATTTTTTGATAATCACGGTAATCAGCCGATGTAACTGTAAAAGTTAATAATTATTTTTGTTGAGATATGGATATTTTATCCATATTCGAAGAATCGAACATGTGGATTCTCACATAATGAAATAATAATTAAATATATTTTAAATAATATAACTAATAATAATAATAATAATAATCCACTAATAATAATAATAATGATTTTCATAATTTTTCTAAATAATTCTTGGATCTTATATTTTCTAATAATCACATTTATTGAGAGAGAGCTTATGAAGTAGTTTAATCATTTCTAGTTTGGAACAGGTGATTTTCCGAAGGAGAGTGGTTAGCGCAAGCCCGCATTCAACCAACATTACAGTTCTGGTTGAACAGTTAATATTTGCAATGAGCAAAGTATATTTTTCAGATAACACGGAGAGGCATGAAACGGGAAGCAAATGATATTTGTATCAATTAGGATATTTTTGTATTTATATAAAATCATGACGTAAATACACATTCGAAAGTGAAATAAAGATTATCATAAGTATGGTAACTTCACGGGTTGAACTGAATGGTAAAATAAAATAAACTTGTAAGTTTATAAATCTTCCAGTGTTGATAACAAGCAGAGGCTTGATTTATTGTATAAATTTTGGGAAGAAAATTTATGTGTGTGGAGTAGTTGAAATGCCAATCCCAGGTGCGCATGTTTAAGTCCCAGGAATGAGGAGATTTTTATTTGAGCATCAATCAAATAGCAGGTTCGATGACTCAGTGTTAAAGAAGGAGTATTGGAACTACACATTGCGTCGTATGAATGACCCAAAGGTTATTTCTTAAAAACCATCAGTTCTTATTTCAACCTTGTTTACGGATTCCATTAAGACTTTGATTTTGCTAGAACCCGGATTTGTCATGATAGTATTTTATTCTTCTTCAGAGGAAGACCTTTGCCGTTGTTGTTGGAATGTTGTGTTCTCACACAAATAATAGAATGGGCCACTGCCAATTAAAAATAATTCTATAACCACGAATAATTTGAAGGATGTTTTCAATCCTAGTGTCATGAACTAAATGAATTTATTATGAAGCTACAATTCTTATTTCCGTATTCTGTCGAAGAATTGCAAGTTGTGAAAGTTACTAAAATGGCCACAAATATAAATATTTTTCTTAATAATGATTCCAAGTGGAAAATCGAATAGTTGAATGATCCAACAATTTATTGATCAAGTTGATGATTCAGAAATCATATATTTTGTTAGGAACTTGAATATCATAATCGAGTTACTTCTCGAAACGTTTAATGTCAGAAGAACAATTAATTTTGTTGTGCTTCGCACAGTTCTTCGATACTATGCTCAAAGGTCAAATACTTTTCAGATGTTGTTATTAATATGTGTACATAATTTGTGTTGATTCAGAGATAATAATATTTTTTGACAATATTTTTTTGAAACTGGAAAAATAAGTGAAAGTTAAAAATTCTATGAACAATTATTCTACGAGTGTTAATATTATGTAAAAATTCAACCAGTGAACTACAGTATTTCCAGTAAAGAAAATTAAATTTGAACTGGATTTAATCATAAATAATGGATATAATTTTGGAACACAGTCTACAGGACTGATAATCAGACTTGTGTTTCCAAAGATAATTGTCCAATGTGTTGGAAAATTTCTGTACATTGTGTAAATAGTAATGTGGGTCGCCACACATGAATGATGCTGCTTTGAGCATCTTATTTTTCAGTCAATTTTAAATTCAGAATAAAATGAGATAATTTTACATGATGTGTTATGCCCAGTTGAATCTCCTTCTATCCTTATTGTTGCATTGAGCCAAAAATCAGTAAAGCATTTTTTTCATTTGATGTCGTTTTTGCGATTAGCTTTAACCCATCTGGCGCCCCGGGATATTTTGACTCTCGTGCTGACTGATTCTTGGTAAAATGCATATGTGGTCGTGCGGACTCCGGTCTAAACGGGCACAGTATGTATGTACACTGTTAATTATTAAAAAATTAACTGCCCCTCCCCAGGTCTTGGACCTTCCAGGTCGGGAGCGGGGGGGGGGGGGGGGGGGTCACTGAATCACTCACTTAATCATTATTATTATTACGTGTTTGGTGCCCTATTTTTTCAATATTATTAAGTTTTAGTGCTCTTTCGTTACCATTATTATTATTATGTGTTTAGTGCCCTACTGTTATTATTATTATTATTAAGTCTTTACTTCTCCCTTATTATCAATATTAAGTGTTTTGTGCACTATTGTTATCAATATTCTGAAGTGTTTAGTGCCCTAATGTTATTTTTATTCTTCTTCTTATTATTAAGTGTTTAGTGCCCTATTATTATTATTATTATTATTGTTGTTATTATTATTATTATTATTATTATTATTATTATCAAGTGCTTAGTGCGTTATTCTTGTTATCATTATTATAATTATTATTATCATCATCAAGTGTTGCCCTATAGCTATTTTTATTATTATTATTATTATTATTATTATTATTATTATTATTGTTGTGGTGGCCATGTTTGACATACAGTGTGCTTGTGTGGTACTGGTGTATTTATCGGAAATAAATTTTATTTGTGGAAGTGAGAATTGTATTCCAGCTTGGGAACAAGTCAGTGTGTCTCGTAGTTCATAGTTTAACATACGGTGCTCACTAAATTGTATTCCTCAAATCAACTTCATTGAGTGTAGACTGGATTTGTTACGTGATTTTGGGGTTACGTTTTATCGTGTACTATTAGCCCATAGAGCAAGAAGTTTCCTCTGTGACAGGAAGTGACGTAATCTAATCGTATTATCCAAAGCCATCTGAGCTTAGATTAGTAGTATAGTCAACAGAGCCTATAGGTTCCGTCGTCAGGGGGCAGTAAGACGGTCTGGCCTACTTCGGCGGCCATTAGAGCCCCGCTACCTTGGGTACGAGCTTGATAATAGAGGGAGGGTCTGGACTCTTTGGAGTCAGCGCTATTTTCTTCCCACACCACTGGCCTGACCTACGCTTTACCAGTTTCGGAATATGAATCGTCTTCTAACGAACCAAGAAAGAGATGCGAACTGGAAAAATGAGGTATGGCCTCGATTGTCTAAGGTGAATATAACGGGAGAGTCATCGAGTGATGGGGCAGTTGCGGAAGATACAATACTTCTCCCATCCCAAAATCTTGACAAACTGAGGAGAACGGAAGAAGAGGCATTGCAGAAATGCTATAATATTATTAAAAAGATGAAGCTTGCTGCGGCGAAACAGAAAAACATGTCCAAGGATGTGAAGGATGGTATTGTGGAGATGGAGGAGGCCATTGACAGCATTGTCTTCTGTAAGAATGCTAGGTACAAGGAGAAACAAAAAGTCGACGAAACCACAATAACTGATCGAGCACAAGCATCAAACTCTCTTGATGACGAAAGAGAAATGGAAGAAACGGAAAGAGGAGAAGTAGAGTCATGGACTAAGGTTGTGTCCAGGAAGAAACCACGAGAGAAAAGGAATCAAATGCAGGTTGAATTACAGCGGGAAGATTCTCCAGGCAAGAGACAGAGTCAAATGCTCAAGAAGCAACTAACAAAGTCTCGACTGCCAGCTGTGTTAATTAAGCCAGCAGAAGGCAAGTCGTATGCCGATTTGTTACGGGAGATTCGGCAGAAGGCAAATCCTGCTGACACAGGAACGGAAGTTAGGTCTATAACCCAGACTAGAGCCGGTGAAGTTCTTGTTACTCTCGGGAAAAGCAGTCGAGAAAATGCGGCATTTAGCGACTCATTGAAGAATATCCTGGGACAAGATGCGACAGTCCGCAGTCTTGAGCCGAGGGTGACAATTGAGATTAGAGATCTTGATGCTCTCACGACCAAAGATGAAGTTTTAGAGTCCATTAAGGATATTATTAAAGAACCCCCGGATGGTCTGAGGATTATGGTAACGTAGACTAACAGTCGGAAACAGAGAATGGCTGTTATAACTCTGCCAGAAAAAGCTCCAAATGATCTTCTAAGAGAAGGCTTGGTTCAAGTAGGATGGCTCAGTTGTAGAGTGAGGCGGAGAATATTAGTTCTTCGATGCTACCGATGCCTTAGTTATGGTCATATAGCCAAAATTTGTGAGGGCCCTGACAGAAGCAAGTCTTGCTTCTACTGTGGACAGAATGATCACAAAGCCAAGGATTGCATCAACCCAAAGAAATGTGTCTTATGCGAGGAGAGTGGCGTTACGCAGCAGGATTTGTGTCATATGGCCGGATCGGGCCGATGTAAGGTGTTCCGAGAGGCCTTGGAGAAAGCGACGTACCTGAAACGAAAATGATCCGAGTTCTACAAGCTAATATAGAAAGGAGAGAAAGGAGTAGAACAGCCCATCATCTGTTGTACCAGCTAGCTGCAGAGAAACAAGCTGATCTGCTGTTAATTAGTGAACAGTACCAAGATAAGAAGTCACCTCTCTGGCTTAGAGATCAATTAGGCACCTCTGCTATTTGGATCTTAGACCCTGGAAAAATTCCAATTAAAGAACATGGGAGCGGGAAGGAATTCGTTTGGTTAAAGAGTAGAGGAGTCACCTATTTTAGTGTCTATCTTACTCCAAATGAAACAATGGGAAAATTTCGTCAGAAAGTCATCTCTCTGGAAGATGCCATTCTTAATACAACTGGAGCAATCATTGTAGCTGGGGATTTCAATGCCAGAGCAGTGGAATGGGGTATGCCACATGCCAATTCCTGAGGTAAGTTCATTCTGGAAATGGCATCAAGGACAGGGCTTTTGATATTAAATATAGGCGCAGTGTCAACCTTTCGACGTCCGGGTTATACAGAGACCATTCCGGATATCTCCATGGCTTCTGAGACGTTAGTACCACACATCAAGGAATGGAAGGTTATAGAAGACTACACTGGTAGTGAACATCAGTATATTAATTTTGATGTGTGCAATAATATAAGTGGGAAGAACTTATCTACTCAGAAACAACGGAGATGGAATTTGAATAAGATCCATCTTGATGCATTTAAGGAGGCGTTAGCCAGTGGTGTAGAACTAATTGAGGATATGGAGCCTGACGGAGAGGCTGATGTTGAGAATCTCCTTTCCTCAACTATGAATCTTATTACATTGGCTTGTGATACCTCAATGCCAAGTTTAAGATCGCGCCATCGGAAGAGCCCTGCATATTGGTGGACACATGAAATTGCAGAATTGAGGCGGAATTGCCTTAGACTCCGACGTGCTGCACAACGGACAAGAAATCTGGATGATGCCAATGCCTTATCAGCCGAACATAGAGATACAAAGAAGCTACTTCGGAAAACCAAAAATCAAAGCAAAGCTGAGAGCTGGAGGAAGCTATGTGAGGATATTGACATTGATCCATGGGGATTGGGTTATAAAATTGTCAGAAAGAAGCTTGGGTCACAAAGAACACCGTGCGTCATGGATGCAAACAGTATGGCCATTATTGTCCAAACTCTTTTCCCAACACATCCAACAATCCCTGAGCAGAATTTCGATGTAGATGTTGAAATTCCTCTTTTTATTGAGGATGAGTTGAGTAGGGCTACTCAGTCTCTGCGAAGCAAAAAATCCCCTGGTCCTGACGGCATCTCAAATGAGATTCTCAAATTAATAATCGAGTTACATCCACAATTAATATTACGAATGTTCAACGAGTGTCTAAAAGCAGGAGTGTTCAGCATCTGCTGGAAGGTCTGTCGTCTGGCGCTCATTAATAAGGGTAAGGGAGACCCGGATTTACCATCATCATACCGCCCTCTGTGTATGCTCGATACAACAGGGAAGCTCTTTGGGAAGCTTCTGAGGGTCAGGTTGCGCCAATCGATCATGGCAGCGGGCGACTTATCACCAAGACAATATGGATTTCGAAAAGGGAGATCGACCCTGGATGCGATACAAGAAATTGTTGCAGCTGTCCAGCGGGCGGAGAATTACAAGCACCACTCTCGTCGTGTGGTTCTCTTTGTTACTCTTGACGTAAGAAATGCATTCAACTCTGTCAAGTGGAGTGACATGCTGAATGCGTTGGAGAATATATTTCATGTTCCAAATTATCTCTTACGGATGATAAATTCCTACTTGAAAGATCGTTCGTTGATTTATAACACGACAGAAGGACAACGCAGGGTACGGGTCTCAGCCGGAGCAGCACAGGGTTCGATTTTAGGACCAGATCTATGGAATATCACATATGATAGCTTGCTGAGATCTGAAGTCCCTGATGAAACTATCCTAGTAGGTTATGCAGATGATGTTGCTGCTCTTGTAGCAGGAAGAAGTGTCGAGCAGGCACAGTTGCGACTCAATATGGTAATGCGTACAATCAATAGTTGGATGGAGGAACATGGTCTGTCTCTAGCACTTAGTAAGACAGAAATTGTAGTCCTAACAAAGAAGAGAATTCAGACAATACTCCCAATACAGGTAGGAGACATACAAGTAGAGACGCGGCCAGCAGCAAAATATCTGGGCCTCATGATCGACAATAAATTGAATTTTGGAGAACAAATTAGACGGACTGCGGATAAGGCGGCAAGAGGAGTAACGTCTCTCAGTCGGCTAATGGCCAATGTTGGTGGGCCAAAATCTAGTAAGAGCAGATTACTGATGACAGCCATCCATTCAGTTCTGCTGTATGGAGCGGAAATATGGGCGGATGCCCTGGATAAGGAACTTTATAGAAAGTCACTAGCACAAGTGCAGAGGCGGGGTGCTTTACGCGTGGCATCTGCTTATCGCACGGTCTCTGAAGAAGCAGTTCTTGTTATTGCTGGGATAATTCCAATTTTTTTCTAGCGAAAGAACGCAAGTACATTTACTGGAGGAAATCGGATGTAGGTTTACAAAATGCAAGACGAACAGCAAGAGCACAAACCTTTCACAATTGGCAGATCAAATGGGAGCAAGGACACCGAAGCCAGTGGACTAGGAGAATGATACCCCAGGTGCAGGTTTGGACAGAGAGGAAACATGGTGAGGTTGGTTATTATCTCACTCAGTTTTTGACTGGTCATGGGTACTTCTGTTCTTATCTTAAGAAGATGGGGAAAGTGGATTCACCAGATTGTATCTACTGTGTTAATGAGGTAGATAGTGCTAATCACACCTTCTTCTCTTGGGGACGTTGGGTCCAAAGTAGGCAGTCTCTTCAAGATGAAATTGATGTAGAGAAATCTCCTGACAATATTGTTGCGGTAATGCTACAAAATGAAGAACATTGGAAACTTGTAGCAAGTTTTGTTGAAGATATCCTCCGAACAAAGAAGACGGATCTGGATCGCCACTGAAGATAATTCATTACGGAAGAGTGCCCTACGGGCAAATATAAAATGACTCTAGCCTGAAGTAATGTGCTAAACGGTTCCAGGCTAGTGTTCAGAAGTAAAGGGGGAGTTTTAGTCGGTAGTCTGCTACTCAGGAGCAGGAGCCCGACACTCTGTGCGTAAATGCATTTCTTCTCCTAAAATATATATATATATATATATTATTATTATATATATATATATATATATATATATATATATATATAATTCGATGAGGCCATCTAGGACCACGTTAAGTCTTGCTACACTTGGCAATTTCTTTCGCTTTCCTCTGAGCCCATAATTCCCTCATTCTCTGTGAGTGAGCCATCTTGCACTCCGCTGTCCAGCGTGGTATTATTATTATTATTAATAATAATATAATTATTAGTGGATCAACCTGAGGAAGTAGACGTGTACCTGAATGCTCCGCAAAAAAGTTAAGTATAGCAAAGAAATGGTTTGCGACCGTTGTCAAGAAGGACTTCCAAGTGATGGTGACTATGTATCCTGCACGGGATGCAAAGGGAAATATCACTATAAATGTGCAACTGTAACAACACGTACGTGGAAAGGTATGGCTAAGCAAGCTAAGGAATCATGGCGGTGTCCACAATGCTGTAGGTACAAGAAGACAACGTCAGCACCTGTTGTCGCAAGCAGTGGAACAAAGACCCAACCAGCTGCTGCCAACACCGATGACACAGCGACTCCACCTTCAACACCGGACACGGAGATAATACACGCATCGGATATCAGAGGTATGTTTGTAGAATTAAAGAAACAGTTTAGTGAACTGAAAATCCAAGTGAGTGAAAGTGTAAAAAGTGCCGACCTTATTGCGCAGAAATATGATGAGTTGATTGAGGAAACAAAGTCAAATGCAACTCTTCTGAAATCACTTACAGCAGAAATAAAAACCCTAAAAGACGAAAGGAATCTACAAGACAAAATAATATCAGATCTAAGCGAGAAAGTGCACACAATGGAACAGAACGGTAGGCAAACATACACTGAAATATGTGAAGTGCCACGCGCCTGGATGAAATCGTCCACAAAATTGCTGAGACTCTAGAAGTAGATCTAAACATATTTGATGTAGAGAAAATTTACAGGCCCCCCTGCAAAGAAAGAACAATATCCCCCCAATAGTGGTAAAATTCAATTCTATATCCGAGAAGAATGAATTTTTACAGAAAAGAAAAGGGCAAAATTTCCTCTCACATGGGAACACTAAATCTAGGTTTTTCATTAACGAAAGTCTAACGGCATTTTACAGAGAGCTACTATGGAAAACTAGAAATCAGGCCAGAGAACATAACTGGAAATTCATTTCGGTTAAAAACGGCAAAATTCTAGAGCGAAAAAACGACGAATCTGGTATTTTGAGAATCTCCCGTTAGGAAGACATAAAAAGAATTATTATTGAATTATTATAATAATTGAAATTATGGACAGCTTAAAAAATATTACCTAACTAAACATTAACTCATAACATAAATGTATTAATTTAACTATTATAGAGTCGCCTCCGTAGCGTAGCGGTCAGCGTGGTTAGCTGCCGTCCCGGAGGTCCTGGGTTCGATTCCCGGCTCTGTCAAGACATTTGAAAAGTGGTATGGGGACTGGAACGGGGGTCTACTCAGCCTCGGGTGGTCCAAATGAGTAGAGGGGGTTCGATTCCCAACTCAGCCATCCTCGAAGTGGTTTTCCGTGGTTTCCCACTTCGACTTCGGGCAAATGCCGGGATGGAACCTACTGTAAGGCCACGGTCGCCTCCTTCCCTCTTTCTTGCCTATTCATCTTAACCTTCCCTTCCCTTCCTTCATGAGGCCCCTGTTCGCTTTGCAATGGGCGAGGTGCTGATCACACCTCACCAGTTGTATCCACTCCGACCAGATGTTCCCAGCTCTAGGACACTGCCTGGAATGGCGGTAGGGGTGAGTTCCCTCGCTGAGTCCGTGGGAGCCACCACCCTGGAGGATAAACTCGATAAAATAAAATAAAACTATTATAGTGTAACGTTTTGTGTCTTTAATTTTTTACATTAATATTTTTATCATTATCACCAATATAATTATCATTATCATTACAAAACAATGCATGCACTCTTGTATTGAAATATAATCTGGATATATGTTCTAAATAATAATTAATATGTCTCACAGATAATCTGTACAGCCGTCAGATTCGTGAGGCATGTCACAATAATGCAACATAAATAGTACTATATTAGTATAGTATTTAATAAATAAATTATATTAAATTTGTATTGTTATTATTATTATTATAATTATTGTTATTATTATTATTATTTGAGGTCCGCTGAGCACCTTGCAGCTAAGAGAACCCTTCGAAATGCCATCAGAAGACGTAAGACTCTGATATGGCAGTTGTTAGTTAAAGAAGTAGACGTACTGTAGATCCTTGGGGATTAGGCTATCGAATATTGTCGCCAAGAAACTCAGCACCATGTCCAATACCACGTTGGATGAGCGGACGATGGATGGTATTGTAGGCGAGCTATTTCCTACTCAGCCTGTGCGAATTGATGTGGGCGACGTACTTGAGCCAGAATTCATTCCTCTCTTTACCATAGGTGAGCTGAAGGAAGCAGTAGGTTCCCTTCGGAATAAGAAGGCTCCAGGCCCTGACGGGATACCTGTGGAAGCTATGTAACTAGCTGGTTTGTCCGCAGCTACTGCTTGAAATGTACAACTGTTGTCTGAGAGCAGGTGTCTTCAGTGCCCGTTGGAAAATGACTCTACTAGTGCTGATTAAAAAAGGAAAGGCAGTCGGGAACGCGCCATCGTCCTTCAGACTACTATGTATTTTAGACATTACGGGAAAAGTGCTGGAGAAGCTATTAAAACCTCGCGTACTGTCGTCTATTCAAGCCGCGGGAAATCTGTCTGACCGGCAATTTGGCTTTTGCCGTGGGCGATGTACAATAGATGCGGTACGCGTAATAGTTGAAGCTGCGAATTAAGCACAGGAAGGTAACCACTATTCTCGGAAAATAACACTTCTGGTAACCTTGGATGTGAAGAACGCCTTCAACTCAGCTAGGTGGATAGATATGGTTGACGCTCTTCAATTCACCTTCCAGTTGCCTGCATATCTCCTGCGTATAATGAAAGATTATTTGAAGGACCGTACCCTGTTATAAGACACTGCAGACGGTCAGAGGAGGAGAAAAGTCACGGCAGGAGTAGCGCAAGGATCTATCCTGGGCCCGGATTTGTGGAACATGTTGTACGACGGCTTACTGCGCATGGAGATGCCTGAAGATACATTCCTTGTTGGGTACGCTGATGTTATTGCAGCGGTGATTGTAGCCCGAGAAGCGGTTCTGGCTCAGTGGAAACTCAATCAGGTAATGCGACGGGTGAGTGGTTCGATGAACGCTCATGGTCTGAATTTAGCTATGGCGAAAACTGAAATAGTCATGTTAACTAGGAGGAGAATGGTCACTATAATTCCCATGAAGGTTGGAGAGGTGGTCGTTCGAACTGGAGCCACTGCAAAGTACTTAGGAATTACTCTTGACACGAAACTGACATACTGATCTCATATACGGAAGGCAGCAGACAAGGCGGAAGTAGTGACAGCTGCCATTAGTAGACTCATGGCTAATGTGCATGGTCCTAGACAAAGGAAGCGTCGTCTACTCTTGTCCACAGCGCAGTCTATTCTCCTGTATGGAGCGGAGATTTGGTCTGATTCGCTGAGGATAGAGAATAGTATTGGAAACGCATAGCTGCAATTCAGAGGAGAGGAGCTCTGAGGGTGGCGTGTGATTACCGTACGGTTTCGGAACCTGCAGTTCTGGTTGTCTCAGGTGTTGCGCCAATAGACTTACTCGCGCAAGAACGTAAAGACGTATAATTCCGACGAGTAGAACTGGGCAAGGCTCAAGCTTGGAAGGAAGTCGTGGCACGCAAGATGGAACTTTGGGAGCAGAGGTGGAATGACGATCTCAGAGGAAGATCGACAGCTCGGCTGATACCGAGTCTGGACGAGTGGACAAGTAGAAAACACGGATAAACTAATTACTTTCTGACTCAGATGTTGACAGGTCATGGCTACTTTCGGTGTTACCTTCGTTGTATGGCCAAAGTAAGGAGTCCAGTATGTATTTACTGCGAGAACGAACGAGATGACGTATATCATACGTTCTTCGTCTGGGCTCATTGGGCAGTGGAAAAACAATGACTTGAAGCTGAGGTAGGTCCAATAACGCCGGACAATATAGTTGGAATTTTGCTGAGGAACGATCTCAGCTGGGATACGGTCGCTTTCTTCGTTGAAGTGGTCCTTCGTCAGAAGAAGTCGGATGGGGACTTACTCATTTAGTTGATTAAGTCTACGATTCGCTGAATATGTATTGAGAAGTAACACTGTGCTTTTGAAGCAAAGAAAATGGCTCCATCCTGAAGTAATACGAAAGTGGTCCCGGGATGGGTTTTGTCAAGAGGATAGGGTGTGTTTTTTTAGTGGGTAAGAATCCCACACACTTGAAGAGTGCGGACCCTCTTCAAGCGTCTTGATAGAAGATTCTTCCACTTAGCTCGTAAAAAATATATATATATATATATTATTATAAAGTGTTTAGTGCTCCTTTATTACAAAATAAATTTAAAAAACTGAATTGTTTACTTACACTTTTTTAAATTAATATTTTTTTATTTTAATTGATATTTGTTTAATTGCTTTATGGATTCTATTTACTCTTCTTTTCTTTAAGTTTAATAAGTAGCACTTGTATATGTGATGTACAATATATTATTTAATACAATATATACTACAGATAATTGGCTGGATCCTCCGCCGATTCGAGGGATATGTTTCCATAGAATTCAATGTACTCACTTAGAGAATAAAATGAATCAGTTAAACTAAATCAAGTGTTTAGTGCCCTATAGTTATTATTATTATTATTATTATTATAAAGTGTTTAGTGCCCTATTTTCATCACTATTATTATGTGTTTGGTGCCGTATTGTGATTATTAGTGTTTGGTGCCCTATTATTATCATTATTATTAAGTGTTTAGTGTCCTAATGTTAAAATTATTATCAAGTGTTTAGTGCCATATTATTCTGGTTTCGTATAGGCCATATAAGGACCACGACATTCAACTGTTACATTTGGAATGGGCTTTGATGTTTGCCCAGTAGTTACGCATCCTCTGGCTGTGTTGTTCCCTTCTCTCCTGGATCCAGAGGGCACCTGTTTCCTTTTTTGGCGGTTTGTCCTGGAACCTCAATTGCTGAAGCATATTATTATTATTATTATTATTATTATTATTATTATTATTATTATTATTATTATTAAGTGATTAGTGCCATATTGTTATTATTATTATTATTATTATTATTGTGAAGTTTTTAGTGCACTATTGTTATTATTATTATTATTTTCAAGTGTTTCGTGCCCTATTGTTGTTATTATTATTATTGTCAAGTGTTTAGTGTCCTATTGGTTATTATTATTATTATTATTATTATTATTATTATTATTATTATTATTATTCTGGGATTGTTGTTGCAGCCATGATTGGCATAAGGTGAGCTGTGTGTGGTGTAGGTGTATTTAATGGAAAAATCGTTAGATAGTGAGTGTGAGAATTGTTTTTCGGCTTGGAAACAGGTTAGTGTGCATCGTAGTTTATACTTAATCAACGGTGTTTGCTAAATGTGTTTCCTGAAATCAACTCCCTCAAGTGTTGACTAGATTTCTTTCGAGATTTTGGGGTTAAGTTTTATTGTATACTATTGACACATGGAGCTTGAAGTTCCCTCTGTGACAGGAAGTGATATCCAAAGCCATCTGAGACCAGAGTAATAGTATAGTAAAGTTATAGGTTCCGTCGTCAGGGTGCAGTAAGAAGGTCTGACCTATTTGGCGGTGGCGGCCATTAGAGCCCCGATACGTTGGGTACGTATCAACTACCATCCACATGATAATAGATTCTCGTGTTCAGCAATCAGAAATTTTAAATTATGGATGATATGATGAATTTAATCCCCATAGATGAAAGACGTATGCTATGCCAATGTATGGCCAGAACCCCTCTGTCAAGCGCCAATGGGAGCATGGAGATTAGCAATGTTGTGGAGCGCCTGGCGAGAGTTCCTGTTAACGAGGAACAGCCAAGAGAAGAGAGCATTGGGAATGGGAATCTTCTACCGAGTATGGAAGATGTATTGCAACGGTGTCGAAACATTCTCAGTAAGATGAAGCTTGCAACTGAAAGGCAGCGTAATATGTCCAAAGATGTGAAAAATGGCATAGTAGAACTAGAAGAGGCCATTTATACTATAGCCTATTGTGGACGTACTTCACATGCGGTACAAGAAGAAGCTCACAAGGTTGTAGTGAACGGCCTACCGAAGGACATGCCCCCTATTCCTAACAACCGGAAAGAAGCAAATTCGGGCAATGCCCGTGCTCTGGAGGTGGACAAGAGGAACGAGACAGAAATATGAACTCCTGTTACATTGAGAAGAGACAGAAGAATGGCAAAACTTCAAGAAAAGGATGAGAAGATGCAGGAGGATTTAGCTGATAAAGTTGGCATATCTCCCCATCAAGGAGCCCCAAACAGACAGAATAGAACTAGTAGGCCACGACAAGCAGCCTTACTGATCAGACCAGCTGAAGGTAAATCGTATGCCGATATTCTGAAGGAGATTCGCCAAAAAGCAAACCCTAATGATACAGGAACCGAAGTCCGGTCCAAACGACAAACTAAAGCGGGAGACGTCCTTGTCGAGATGGGAGCAAATTCCAGGGACAAAGCAGCTTTTAGTAATTTTCTACGAGATGTTTTGGGGTCTAATGCTGCAGTCCGTAGGCTTGAAGCGAAGGCAACTGTTGAACTCAGAGACCTTGATGCTCTAACTACTTCGGAAGAGGTCATGGAAGCTATCCAGAGATCTATTGCAGAGCTCTCTCCAGATACCAAGGTGCTGGTGACGAGGACGAATACGAGGGAAGTGAAGATGGCTGTTGTCACATTAACAACTAGTGATGCATATGTACTCTTGAAGCAATATCATATTCAAATAGGATGGAACAATTGCAGGATTAGACGGAGGATCTCTCTGTTACAGATGTCTGGAGTATGGACATGTCGCTAGCAAGTGCAAAGGCACTGATCGAAGTAAACTTTGCTACAATTGCGGAGGGACTGATCACAGAGCTAGAGGATGTACGGCCTCGAAGAAATGTGTTCTTTGTGAATAGCGAGGTTTTGACAAAGAGTATTTAACACATGCTGTGGGATCTGGCCTGTGTAAGGTCTTCAGGCAGGCTTTGGACAAAGAAAAGGCTCTGAGGTTCATATGATTCGTGTACTTGAAGCCAATCTACATAGAAGTAAAACAGCCGATGATCTGCTTTATCAGCTAGTTGCAGAGAAACAAAGTGATCTCTTGTTAATCAGTGAACAGTGTAAAGATGATGATGATGATAATTGTTGTTTTAAGGGGCCTAACATCGAGGTTATCGGCCCGACAGTGTAATGAAAAAGATAGTTGAGGACAAGTGTCCTACCATAATGTGGTCCTAGCCTGAAGTAATGTGTTAAACGGTTCCAGGCTAGGTTCCAGAAGTAACAGGGGGAGTTTTAGTCGGCAGTCTGCCAATTAGGAGCCCGACACTTTGTGCGTAAATGCATTTCTTCCCCTAGAAAAATAAAAATAAAAATAAAAGTATTATTATTATTATTATTATTATTATTATTATTATTATTATTATTATTATTATTATTGTGGGAAATAGTAGAGGTGGAGGAATAGCTCTTTTTACACGGAAGAACATCGCAATAAGGAAACTAGACTTGGTTATTTATATTAATTACTTAGAGACACTTAATGTCGAAATTGAGTACGCAAATCATAAATTAGGTATTTTCTGTATTTATAGACCGCCAGGACTTAATATCAACAACTTTATAGATGAGCTGGACATGAGCTTACAGGCCTTCAGTGAGTACAGAAATGTTTGGCCTCGGAGGTAAAAATATTGATGTTTTAAATAGGAATAATCGTACGGCCAATCATTATAATAATATTATGGCAGCATATGGTCTTTTTTCAGTAATCACACACCTAACTAGAGTCAATCCAAGGACAGGGACAATAACGCTGATTGGCCATATATTTTCAAGGCGAGAGAATACAGCACACTCTGTGGTAATAGAATCAGGTGTCAGTGACCACTTCATAACGAATGTTGGACTAGGGACTCAGCATACTGTTTCAGCAAATTCCTCTCGCCAGTTGGGAAACACTAGAATGCTGATTGCAAGGTCCATGACCATCTTAGTACAGTACAGTAAGGTGGGACCAATATCTGGACCTCGAATGTCCGATACAGCTCTATACCCGGTTAGTTAACACTTTTAGTACAATTTATTGTAACTCATATGTAACATTTAAAAGTAGACACAGGGCAAACAAACCATGGTTTTCAAAGGAACTGCAGATAAAATGCAGACAAAGAGATCAGTTATTTTAAAAAATGGAAATACAAAAGAAATAATGAGCGATATATAAAGAATACAACTTATTTAAAAACAGGCTGAACAAGGAAATTTTCAAAACTAAAATGTCATATTATCGATGATTTGATTAAATAGTCGTAATATGAAAGAAACATGGAAAATTATCAATAATATTATAGGTAGGAAAACTAACTCAGTAGATGATATAATTCAGAAATTCAGTGGAACGTGGCTAATTCGAACTTCCATAATTCGAAATCTTCTTTAATTCGAATTATATTTTGGATAATTAGAAGTTTTTATGTGTAAAAAGCCGATCAAAAGCCAAACAGTTGGGTCAAGAATTCCTGAAAAATGACGGATCATTGGCATGCGGTCACTACTCGATGGTTTTGCCTGCTGAGTGGTCTGATTAGACTTGTGGTTGTTGTTTAGAAGTTTGGTTTTGCCTGTGTTTTAAAGTGTGTGTACAGAACTATGATGTCGTCATCAAAGCCTCGTGTTCCATAAACAACTTTGACTTTGGCGGAGAAAATAGCGGTGATTAAAGAAGTGGAAAAGGGAATGAAGGAAAAAATCTGAAATTTCAAAGGATTCCGGGACTCCTCCAAACACGTTGACAACATACCTAAAAAATAAAGACTCAATTCTCGGTTACGAAAATTAGAGTGGCAAAGGAAGAAAATGGTTGAGGGAACCGGAAAATTTGAATTTGGATATTTTCTCTACCGTTTTCAAAGAACTTTCATAATTCGAATTTTTGGATAATTCGTTTTTTTAATGGTCCCTTGAGGTTCGAATTATCCAAGTTTCACTGTACCTTGTTAATAAACACCCTATTGATACGATTGTAAATAATTTTGCCAGATACTTCGATAACCAAGTGCAAAGAATAACACATACATGTAATTACTCGGTGAGTAAGGTAACAATTGACACTTCACTACACTCAATGATGCTAAACGATGTTACACCCACAGAAATATTTAGTATCATAAGTAGTTTAAATAGTAACAAGGGAGCAGGGATAGACAAAATTCGTGCAAAAGACCTAGGCTACAATACTGTCACTACAATATTATCACAGTTTTAGCACACTTAAGTAATCTGATTTTTGAATCAGGAATAATTTCAGAAACATTCAAATTTGCAATTGTTTGGCCTATATAATTATAAAGGTGAGGGTCATATAATTTTAGATAACTATCGACCGGTACCGGTACCCAAATATAAAATTTTTCACGATTGCCAATACTGTTTCAGGAAAGGGAAAAGCACACCGCTGTTGCTTTCACCCTTTGCAAATATTGTGAATGGTGCCTTGAATCAGAACAAACAGGCACTAGTCTTATTCCTAGACTATTCCAAAGCGTTTGACACGTTACAGTTCGATCAAATATTGTTAAAATTAGAATCAATTGGTATTAGAGGTAGGACATTAGAAATGTTTGGAAGCTACTTAACAGGCAGGAAAATGGTAATCAGAGTAAATAATGCTGTAAGTTATCCTATTGAGGTGTAGAGCGGCGTACCGCAGGGGTCAGTATTAGGGCCAACTATCTACAATATATTTATGAATGATATCTCAAAAATAATACTAAATTGTAAAATATTTATGCATGCAAATGACATAATCCTCGTAGCTGTACATAAATATGTTCAAGGGGCTCTTAATATGCTGCAAAACGACTTCGATAAAGTTTTAAGATGGAGCCACGACAATAATCTCACCCTTAATTTTTTAAAACTAGAATTATGAATATACGAATGCCTGGTAAAATCAAGGAAGAAATTAAATTGAAATCTCATAATTTTAACTGCCTGCACTTAAATCCTGGCAAAGAACTAATTACTATCTGTAACTGTGACCAATACATTCAATGTGTCAACAATTATAAATATCTAGGAGTTACGGTAGATGTTCATTTTAAATGGGACAATCACATTATGGAACTGTGAAGGAACCTGAGAAGGACATTATTCTTCTTTCATACACTTGCCTATTGTGCCCATCCAAATGTGTACACAATGGCCTAATGAGCACTTGTTGAATCAGTACTTCGATATGGCATTGTAGCATGGGGAGGGACAACAGGCAGTTTAATTAAAACGTTAAGTAATATGCAAAAACAAAAAAAAACTAATTGTAGATAGAGATAACTGTAAGAAGAAATTTCTGCCCATTGCAGATTTATATAAGACCAGAATACTTCTAACACATTATAGAGATAATCAATATAGAATATTACCACAGCACTCAAAAAGACCAGACTAAAACAGTATGGTCAGTACATTTCTCCCCTTCACATTAATTCACATGGGAAAGAAAAATTGAAAGTTTTATTTCCAAGATTACTAAATTCATTACAATCACCATTAAGAAACATTCAAATACAAGAAGCAAATAAACAAATTTAAGAACTTCATAGGACAACAATCAGTCAGCTAAGTCAACGAAGCTAGGTTTTGATCACACACAGTCAATTTATCAACTTCAATTGTAAATCATGTTTTCTTTCATGAGTGAGGATTGTTCCCACAGATAAGCCACATCTGATGGCTATGTGAGACCACGATACTATTAATAATGTAAGTAGTATATACATAATATGTATAAAAAGTATAATATAATAATAATCGAAAGAATCATTATATGAATACAGATACAGCAACAACAATAACAAGAGACTGTTAAATTATGTTTGCTATCCTTGTGTTCCTATTGTCATTATAATTATAATATTGTAAATGTATTTGTAAATTTACTTTCATGTACGGTGCTGTATGTATGTATGTACACTGTTTGTTATTAACAAATTAAACCCCACCTCCCCAGGTCTTGGGGCTTCCAGACCGGGAAAGGGTTGGGTCATTTACTAAAGTGTTTAGTGCTCCTTTATGATCATTATTATTAAGTGTTTAGTGCACTATTGTTATTATTATTATTATTATTATCAAGTGTTTAGTGATCTTTTGTTATTATTATTATTATTATTATTATTATTATTATTATTATTATTATTATTATAAAGTGTTTAGTGCCGTATTGTTGATTAGAACAATGTTTTAAGTTTGAATGTAGAATTAACAATAAAAATAACTTTTCAAGGCATATAAATATATTAAGTCATATTCTACATTTTTTGGATCATAGGCCTATTTCAGTATTTTAGGGCATATTTTCTTGCATATTTCTCGTGTCTTAAGGTCCTGAACATCCGAGCCTTAATGAATAGTGATGGTGGATCAGTTTTGGTTTCAGCCAGCCTTATGGCCTATGACATAACTTATTGGTCTACGGTATAGTAGACTACAGACATTAGAAAAGATCAATCAATAGGTTTTTAAACACATGATTTTTATTTTTTCGGGGTATTCGAGTTGCCGGAATTTTGTGTTCACAGAATTTCTTTTACGTGCATAAGGCTGTCGTATATGCTCACCTTCATTTATTACATGACTGAGCCTAGATAATGCCTAGATAGAAAGATAGCACTCTAATACCTGAGCTACACAGCCCCGCTATCATAAATTATTATTATTATTGTTATTATTATTATTATTATTATTATTATTATTATTATTATTATTATTATTATTATTATTATTATGTACATGTGGCACAATACTAGCATTAAACTTTGGGAGTAGTTTTCCATGGTTTCCCACTCCTACCCCAGACAAATAACGGGATGGCACCTTACCTAATGCCATGACCGCCTTCTTTCAAATCCTTACATGAATAACAATTGCGCACAATAATACAGAAGCCACAAAAACACAGGTTATCAGACAAATTCTACACACTGCCAACTACACCAAGGCTATGACCACAATCGCCAAGCCTCTTAAACGCAACAATATAAAGTATTTTACGTCCGTCCTAAATGCTAGTTTTAAACAGACGACGGGATGTCGGAAATTTGTCCCACTGTATACCTGTAACGTGCCGGACGCCAATGAGAAACCAGGGCAGATTACCGAAATTATTTTATTCTTTACATGAACATCACTCAATGACCTCCACACTTACAAAGTAGGCTACACAATACTACCAGTCCAAATATCCCAAGCCATTATGTGAGGTTCCAACAACAAGAACACAATTTTCTTACGTTGGCGTTTATAAGATGAGTATATTTATCCTCATATCAGCTGATATCCTCTCATCCTCAATAGGAAGGTCAATGCTACAATTAAGCAAGAACGTCTTGCTCTGCCCTAGCCACGCCTCAAACTACCTCGTCCTGCCCAAGTCCCCCAGACTTGGATTGACTCTTCCGCTTGAACAGTATCTAAAGAGACTACAAACATTGATTTTTGCATGTTTAATTTTCAATTTAAAGACAGGTGACATTATTTTTTTTTTACCTAGGAAGCTTTGAATAGTCTCTTCTGTCAACAGTGTAACGGACGTCACGTATACGAATTACACCCCGTATAATACGCTATGTTCATCCGACAGCCAGAAGGATTTAGAAGGTGCGTTTTGTGCCAAAATATTCCAAATCGTCTAAATTGTACAGGAAAAATCTTGCATTTCTTGAAAAGTCGACGGATATATATTTATTTATTTAAAAATAGTGTTTAAGCAAATAAACAAGGCGATAGCCCCTGGCAGAACTGTGTCATGTCCAACCCGCATAACACTAGAGCCAGACGGGTGGTCTGTATACATGAGGCGCACACAACCCATAGTGCATTGAAAAGAATATTCAAATGGAATTACCCGCATCATTGACGAATTGCTCTCTGATTTTATAAGCATCGACAATTTGTTTAAAAAGTACGTTTAAACAAATAAACATATTTATAGAAGCCCGCACAACAGTAACGCCGGGCGGGTGGTTACTGAACATGCGAGATTTTTTGCACAGGCCCCCTAGTTTCTATAAATAAAGTAAGCTTTTTGTCTCTTTATTTTAAATTTTCAGCTGAAACTCTGTATTCATACTCGATGAGTTTTTAATGACCCAATACACCCTCAGGGTATTTTACGGGTTGGCGCCAAACTACTGGAATGGCATTAATATTCGTAATGAAGTAGCAGGCGTCCCTAAAATAGAGCTAGGCAACATATTCTTAACATAGTGCTACAGGGTGATAAGTTTAATTTTGTAAATATTGAGAACTAGAGCCATGTTTTTTTTTTTACAAATAACATTTTATTCGAACGAACCCTCGCTGAGATAATGTGATAAATTATGCCCAGGCTGGGACGCCTTAGCAGGCATTGTTGATGCGCGCCGTGTTACCGCTATTGCTCCTATATCCACACCGCCTTGCAACAACATAATTATGTAGGCAAGACAGCAATAAATCTTCCACTTCTCACTGAGCCTCCACACTCCAGAATTTTTAACATTACGTATCATGGACGGGAGTAGCCAAACTAATTTGCTAAATGTAACTTAAGAATGTATGTGCGTTTAAGAGAGAAAGGGAGTTTTGTCTAGATTGCGCAACAACTTGCCTTTCATCCAAACGACCAAGTTTCAAATTCTAGTGACTGCAAGTTGAAAGTATGACCTGAGACATGTCATGGTGTCAGGAAGGGCATCCAGCTGGAACCAATTAGAGTCAGCGTAGCCCCAACATCCTCCAGCAATTCACTGAAGAGGGTTTCTGAATGGTCGGTGTTATTATGAGGATTAACGTGCAAAGCCATGGGGTTAGGCTACCCCCGAACTGGGAAGACGAGTGGATTCGAACCAAACCGTCAGCCGTTTTCGAAATGATTGGAGTGGTGTCCTATTTTGAACTCCAGCATTTGCTGAGATGGTACTTTTTAATAGTCCAATGCCATTTCCTTCAATGTCTTTGCCCTCTTTAATCCATCCCCATACATTTCATTTCTCACCTCATCCATTCTTCTCAAGAGATTGGTGTCAGGCAGAGCATTTAGCCCTAAACGTCATTGTTACATAGACACCCATACCACCTCATCTTCGAGCCCACACAAACGAGGATAATAAAGGGCAGACGCAGAGTGTTGAACAATTGTATATTTATAATGACCACTGTTCTTTGTTATCACTCAAAATATACAATTTTTGTAACAAAACTAGATGCACGGTACGAACTAAGAATTCACATGGGTGATAGATGAACAATGGCCCAATGAATCCGACAGCTTGGCAATAGCTTACTTATTCACATCGCGAAAAAGTTGAAGTGAAAGGAGTAAATTTTCTTTAATGATGGGTATTGGAAATACGTAAAGCAATTATGGTGTCTTCAGCTGTGCAAAACTAATAATTTGCATGGGATTGCTCGGTAGTAAATGTGGTATTATTCTCCTCCCTCCCACGGAAGGATGTGCAATGATGTGTAGAATTGTACTAAAGAAATTACTTTACGATACAAATTACTTCAAAACATTAGGATTTCATTGTCTCACGTGATGGAAACACGGCCGGTCCTAGACCCCTGTCGTTGTGTGTGTATCGTCGGGAGGTGTTCAAGTGGACTTTGTACCTGGCTACCAGCCGCTTCCCCAGATTATTAGGAGTATATTAACCGTATTTGTCAGTGAAGAACAGCGTAAGAAAAAGAAATCTGGACTGGGACAAGATCGTGGAAGAAGAATGGTGGAAGGAAAGAGGAAAGTGGAGAAGTGCCATAAATACCCCGAACCGGCAGGAGCTGGATAAGGGGAAATGATGATGATGATGATGTTGGATCAGAATGTACGTTGTATCATATCTTCAATAAACCAAGGCTGGCGTTAACGGCAGTATCAAAGGTTCCAGGACATTCTCATTAGGCCGGTCAGCGCTTATAGGGCTGATTGACTTACGCGTGGCGAGAATGAAAACTGACCTCTAATCGTTGAAGGTGTCCAGTAAACAGTAACATACACCATATTAGGAGGCTCTAAACTTCGCAGCCCAAATATGTTACGTATTCGATGAACACAGACAGGAATGCGGGAGGGGGAAAGCCTAGGAAAGTAAGAGATACTCGCACAAAGGGAATTCCACCCAGTTCAGAGCAGGCAGTGACGAGGTCAAATGCTCGCATCTGGACCATGCAGCTAAGTATACAATCTACTCTAAACTGACCATTGAAAAACAATCACATAATCACACTAAGCAAGCAAATTTGTAAGGAAATCACCACTTTCAGTATTTCAACTAAATACTACATATAACTAATAAATATTGACTAGATTAGTTAGTTTACTGTAACTATTACCGCAACTAAATAAGTTTACATATAGTAAATACTATCACCCATACCTGTATACATAGATTTAATAGCCTAAGTTTAACGGATCGGATGATGATCGCTTGACGATCGAAACTGGTCATCCAATTGTATTTGTTTATCTCATGTATTACCGGGTGAGTTAGCCGTGGTCGTTTCGGCATGACTGCTGGCAGTCGCTCACATCCAGGAGGCGAGGTGGTTCGAATCCCCCCGCTGGCAACCTTGAAGATGGTCTTCAGTGGTTTCCCATCTTCCTTCCAGGAAAATGCCGGGGTTGGTCCCTAACTATAGGCCACAGCGGCTACCTTCCAACTCCTTGCCCTTACAATCACACTTTCCTCCCCAGACAACACTCCACACGCGACGGTACGTGTAGCTCACCCATTGGGTGTCCGCCTCGAAGCAGCTACAAAAACTGGCGAGCCGAACATGTCCTCGGACACTCCCGGCACTAAAAGCCATACGCTAAAAAAACTCATTTATTAATTCTTTCCGGAGTAGGGATCCACCAATTACAATTGTGTACAATCGTGTTGACCTTCTGAAAAACATTAAATATCTATTTCTAAGGCTACACTGAAAAATGGCTTCAAACAACATAACGTGGTCTGGATTCAAGCTGAGGTAACTTTCCATGCATGGCTATGGAAGTAGGTAGGTAATGGTGTGTACACTCCTCATTAATCGTGGACCACAAGCGTGACATTCTTGTCTGCCCGCGCTGCCTTCCCCAATCCCTCTCTTCGGACCATGCTTGATCCGTCTTTGTTTTGCTCCCTCAGACTACCGAGTGAACATGCACACTGGAAATTGATTTCCTATGTTGGGATGATAAAAGAAGATAATAACTCTCATCAGACAAACAGGCTAATTACTGGCCTCGTAATCTCACTGGATGCGGAAAAAGTGCTTTCTGCTGGATATGGCGTACTCGACCTATACTAGCTTGTCCGTACCATGACATGAAGTCAACAAGGCTCAACATTCATGCATTAACAAGAACAAAGGACAGATCAGTACAGCAAAGCTTAGTGGTGTGAGGCACGCTGACGACTGTACTGGGTAGCAGAACATTTGGAGCAGTTATTGTGGTACTAAAACATTAAACCTTATTTATTAGCCTACTTTCGATTTTTGCAAAAAATGAATGTAGACTTATGACGTCTACACGGGCCAAACGTACGCGTGAATGTGTGTGAGTGGATGTGTGTTTCTGCCAATTCAATCATGACGAAAATGATTTGGAATATTATTCCTTTATGTACTGTACCCGAATATACTGTCACCGATATTGCCAGCCATCAGAAGACATGGCAACACAGCAAAGCTATGTGCAAGGAAAACAGGAGGATTAAGTGATCTAAATGTGATGGAATTATGAATAATATTATATGACATTCTTGAGGCACATATCCTTCTTGGGAATGATTTTCATCTATTTGTTTATTAACGTGAATTGTGAAGAGAGCGAAGAAGTGAAAGGAAGTGGTATATAGAAATTGAATTGATGAATCTTGAAAATAGTCGCTCTATTGACTAAGGAAATAGTTCAGCGATGGCTGAAAAGATAGAGGGCTCTGACAATACACCGGGCGAAGTCAACCTGTGGATCTTTGAGAACAGTCTAGTTCGGCGCAGCCCACGGGATACTTGAGTTTAAGGCCGTCCGCGGGAGCAGTTTGTACAGCGCAGTGCACGGGACAGTTCGGTGCGATATTTGTGACGTGAGAGTTTAGCACCATCAGCTGAGAGAGAGAGACAGTTCAAGCTAATTGCAATTAACAGAGCGAGTGAATTTAATACGATACCCAAAACGTGGCTGTGTAATACGGTAGGTGAGGAACTTCAGTACGGTTTTGTACGTGAGGATTATATCGAACTCAGTTCACCGGGGAAGATGTATTAAATACTGAACGCCGCAAGTGATCTTAAAAATTTACGTTAATTTGTGTTAGTGATTTCCTTTTTAATATAGAACGAAGCATGTTAGTAATTTAATGTCGCTGGATTTAAAGCGATACCATCCATAATTATTAATTACGCAAACTATTTAATCCTAATTCTACTGCCAAGTAAAAGTAGATACACGTCCATAGTCTTAGTCACTAGTTGTAGCGGTTTCATATTCTATATTTTCATTGATATTTAGGAAATGTCAGAGTCTGCAGAATTCGCCGAGCTTAGGAGATTATTTGATGGTTTGGGTAAAAAACTTGTTCAGCTAACTCAATGTCAGAAAACCATGGAACAGCAGCTCAAAGACAGTCTAAGGAGTATTGAGACAAGTGTAGGGTTTCACTTTAAAAAATTTCAGGATTGTATGAATATCAATTTAGATGGTTTAGAGACTCAATTAAACACTATCCAGAAAGGTGTAGACACTCAATTCCAAGGCTTAGATACTGAATTGCAAGGATGATAAATACAATACCAAGACTCAATTCCAAGGTTTAGAAACACGATTAGAAACACAATCCCAAGATTTAAACACTAAATTACAAGGTTTAGAAACACGATTGGAAACACAATACCAAGATTTAAACACTAAATTCTAAGATTTGGACATCAAGTTCCAAGACTTGACACCCGGGGATTAGAGGAGTTTAGGGAGAGCCAAGCATAAATTAAACGGCATATGCGAAGAACACAAGCCGATATAACATTAAGGGAACAGATTAAGGAAAATACAACGGAAATAGAAGAGAACATTGAGAAGCAACTTGCATCATTCAAGAACACCTTTCAAGGGAAAGTGGAAAATAGCCTGGAAAGGTTAGCGGCTTGAGTCGGAAGCAACACGTAGAAGTCGGGGAGGGGTTAGAAGAGATTAGAAAAGAGATGGAAGATCCAAATGAAGCGACGAACGCAGAAAGGTTAGTCTTGATGGAAGGCATAAAGGATATATACCAAAAAGTAGATAATGACACGAGGGACAAAAAGGGATGGAAGGAAGGGCTATCGAAAGAGGTGAAGAAGATGATAGACCAAATGTCAGATCTCAACGTAGAGCAGGAAACTAAGATGAAGGTTCTTAAGGATCACATGGGGGAGATGAAATCCAACTTAGACCGAGAAATCAACGTTAAGTTGTTACAGCGGTTTCTTCGATAGAAGAAAAATTAAATATTGCTCACGGGGCACAACTGGAAAGAATTACTAGATTGGAAGGAAGGTTACAGGACATAAAAACGACCGAGGAAAATAGGTAATTGAGTACGATAGGAACAACGTTTACCCCATTCACTAGCTGCTCAACATAACCCATTGCCATCATTAGAAGTCAAGAAACCGCCTTAGCGATTTTCAAATTTGGTCGCGATTACACCAACCGAGTTCCTCCTGGATTTAAAAGAGTATATTGACGAACACATGATTCTCAATGAAAGAGAGATGAGAGTTATAGAAAGAGCGCTTGAGGGTCAGGCATTAAATTGGATGCGAGCGTTTAGGGGCCTATTGGACAGTTACGATGACTTTGCGCGTGCAATTCTTAAAGATGTTTTGAAGTCCGGAAGACCATCAGAGCAGAATAATTGTATTCTAGAAAATACGCGATTACTAGACCAACACAGTACGCGGCCTATTTTACGACTCAAGTTGCCAAGCTACAGTTCCTCGATCGACCGATAGAGGAAGATGACTTGGTCAGACCATTCATCAGTTCCCAGTAGAAGTACAGCGCGTGTTATTTGCATCTGGGGCCAATAGACTGGATGTGTGTGACGAGATTTTAAGAAAGCTCGATCATACAAGCGCTATAACAGAACCTCGTAGCATAAGAGTAGAACAGAGGGAAGCGAACATGATAGTAATGGATCACATGGCGCAGACAGAACCACAGCGAAAGTGTGGAGAAAATGAAAGGAATAGAAGAGGTTCGGAATATGAGGCACAGGAACAGAATATGGATTGATCAGATACCGGAACCAGGGTAAACCATACGATTGTAGACCATGCTAAAATGACCAAACAGAACAATTTTATCCGAGGGGAGATAAAAGGGCCAGATATGAGAGAAGAGAATATTGGACAAGAGGAAGGAGACCACGAGAGAACTAATCGATGTATAGAAGTGATGACAGGCAGACTTATATGCCATCACTAGAGGAGCGTCATCAAAAAAGGCAACAGTAAGTGAGACAATTCCATGGTAAAGAGAGAGGGGAGAATAATCAGGCGAGGAGAGTTGACGAACAAAGGCCGAGTACCAGTGGTATCAACTTGGAAAAGAGAGGATGGCAAGAAGGAAGTGCAAAATTCAAACCTGAATTGATAAGCAATAATTATTGTCCAAGTATTATGTCTGTCTCTATTCAAGCTTTTCGCCACGTAACTGACGATGACAGGATGTATGATGACGCAGAAGAGGACGAAAAGGGAAGAAGAAAGGGATAGATGGAGCTACCATTTAATGAGATACTACAGGAGAACGTGAAGAGCATGCCACATAAGGAGCGTGACAGTAGGGTTCCGCATATAAATAATAATAATCGGGACGACTCCCGCTTATTATTATTTCCTGGAGCGGATTAATAAGGCACTTATATTGCCAGCTATGAGATGACATGGCAACACAGCAAAGCTATGTGTAAGCAAATCGGGAGGATTAAGTGATGTAAATGTGATGGAACTATGAATAATATTATATGACATCCTTGAGGCACTCATCCTTCTTACGAATGATTTTCAGCTATTTGTTTATTAACGTGAATTGTTAAAAGAGCGAAGAACTAAAAGGAAGTGGTATATAGAAATTGACTTGATGAATCTTGAAAATAGTCGCTTTATTGACTAAGGAAATAGTTCAGTGATGGCTCTGACAATACACCGGGCGAAGTCGACCTGTGGATCTTCGAGAACAGTCTAGTTCAGCGCAGCCCACGGGGCACTTGAGTTTAAGGCCGTCCGCGGGACCAGTTTGTTCAGCGCAGTGTAGGGACATTTTGATGTGAAATTAGTGGCAAGACAGTACAGCACCGTCAGCTGAGAGAGAGACAGTTCAAGCTAATGCAATTCGCAGAGTGAGTGAATGTAATACGATACGCAGAACGTGGCTGTTAAATACGGTAAGTGGGGAACTTCAGTACGGTTTTGTACGGGAGAATTATATCGAACTCAGTACACTGGGGAAGTTGTATTAAATACGGAGCGCCGCGAATGATCTTAAAAATTTACGTAGTACAAACTTGTAGCCGTGATCCATAGTATGAATTGAGATTGAGGCGAAGCATATATGACTGTAGCATTATTCAAGTTACGATGTATTTCTGTATAGAACACGCACCGGTATAACAGTGGAAGTTGAAAGTGACTCGAAACATCGCACTCTGTACGAACGTAATATTGTCGACACGTCAGCTGTTTCACGAGGAATAAATGAGTCAGGCGATGTGCTCTCGTTCTGAGACGTACAAGTGAAGGCTGGCAGGTGAACGATCTCGCCAGGAAATTATTATGTTTAGGGCCAGAGCTACGAACTCAGGTTATCCATCGGAATAGCAATACCTGGCCTAGCGTCTTGGTATATCTCCAAGGATGGGTTGTACGACAAGATTTTATTCCGGGGCTCGCTATTCCATGTTTGTCTGAGAGACTAGCTAAGTTGGTAACAAACGGAGCTTACTTTGTGGACATATTGATACCAAATATGAACTTCTTTGGAAACAGATGAATATCGAATTGACCACTGCAATACTCAATAACAGGCCATGAGAATAACAAACATAATAAATACTTGCATTGGTTACGAATCAGTAAATAATTGTATATCGTGTATATAAATATGCGAACTAATATAGCCTATCCAAGAAATCAGTACTGGTAGGTGCAGGCTTGGCTACTACATGTTATTATCATAAATTTTACCTGTTAGTCATATGTTCCATTCGATCGATAATTTGATCCAATAACCTCAAAACTGTGTCCTTTTCCAGTCTGAACCCTATAAAGAATTCATTTTCATCACAGTTCTGAAAATGATCCGACCTCTGTCTGATCTTCTTTGTTTTCCTCCTTTGTAGTAATATTCTTTCTACTAAGTGATCCTCTACATCATTCCTGGCATCTCCAGCAAGAATGATCTCTTGAATATGAGTAGCCTACGCTACTGACGCGGAGTTACTATTAATACCCTGTTCAACCAAGGATCACCCCAAATGATTACCCGTACATATAAAGGATAATACAGAAACACCAAGCATAAAATAAAAACAAAAAATAATAAGAAAAAAAGTTGGACATGGTGGGATTCGATCCGCAAAAATTACAACCCTCTGCCGTGAGTACGGCACGCTAGCCACTACACCACCACGACCAACCGTGATTCCGTGAAGTGCCCATATGATGCTTACGTACGTGATGTCGGTGACATGCTTTCGTAATTTTCTGTCATAATATGTATGTAATTGCTGTGCTGCTACTATGATTATATATTTCCATGTACATTTATGAATAGTTCACTGGAATTAAGAGTTTGCGATGATTTACCTTCGGATGTTATTGCGGTCTCTCCCGTCCGCCATATATAGCCTATACCTGGTATAAGAAGATAGCCCGCCATTCCATGCCCAGTTAGCTATGCCATCGTATATACCTCGATTATCGCTTATACCAATGTCGTTCAACTCAATTCTGCGTTAACTACGGAGATAACGTTAGCCGAAGTATAACCCGAGTTCGTACAACTGGCCCTCAGACAGCAGTTAGAGGGCTGCATGTGTGTCAAGGTCAGCCGCTCGAACGTAAAATAGCACGAGAATTTTTACGCTAAGCCGCGAGACTGTAATACGAACATGGGACACTCTAGTGCGATTCTGTATATGCATCATTAACTCTAAACAGAAAGCACATAATATTAACAGTATAAAAATGTATTTTTGGACAATACGGTCGTTAGTGACGATACGTGTGAATATTACGTCATGAACAATCGAAGCGATGTGATGTCAGGCTAAACTGTAAGAGATGGGACCCTAACAGCCATGTGACGTGGATGCGACGCCTGATGACGTCATGGTTCGTGGAAGGCGATCGTGGGGACCCGAGATGAGTAGGAGACCGAAGAGGAGAGGTCTAGTTGGAGACCTTGGATCATTCTTGGAGGAGATTACAATATCGAAGGTTTACTCACCAGTCAAAGTAAGATCGAGAATGAATTACGATATATTTCAGTAATTATAATGGGTAACGGTGATGCGGATTGTTTGGCAAGTAGAAAGTAAAATTATTATTTATTACGGATCTATTAGTTAGAATTTTATGGATGATCAGGCTACTGATTTAAAGACAAACTTTGATTGGAACAGGAGATTTAAAATGAAGTCGAGCATTTGATAGGGGTTATAGTAAGCCATAATTCCCTGTGGAATTTTCGTAGGAATTTCAGTACACGATAAAGTTACATGACAGGATTGACACCAGTTTACAATTTCTCAGATTACAAATTACACTACTATAATTTTTGCTCACTATTCTACACTTGATTTAGAGAGTGGGACATGGTATAATCAACTTATTGTATCATTCATGGAAAATTATGTGGATAATTAAATAAATATTATTGTAAATAAATGGAATAATTGTTGTATAAAATGCTGATGTTAGCAATTTTGAAATTGCTTAGGCTTTCACGGCCGGCGTTCCTAATTAAGTACAAGTTTTTCGGTCTTGTACTTAATTAATTTTGAAATTATTAATTCTCCAAATGCAGGGGTTTGTAAAGATGTAAACGAGACTATGTAAAATGAATGTCGTAGGTAATGAAAGTTGATGTCAATAAGAATTAAAGTGAGGTAGAATTTGCTCGTGAGAATAATCCACAAAAACTTAGTGAAACTCTAAGGAGGCATTAGTTGAATTAATAAGGGCATTAACATCGTAAAATAAGTTGTGATATTTTGGTGAAGTGAGGCTGATAGTAGAGTAATGGATGAAAAATGGAATACTTTCATGACTTGATTAATTAGTACAGGTGTGTAACTGAATGGAGGCATGCAGTAATGTCCAGATATAAAGCTTATATTGTGTGCAACAGTTGTATGCATTTCTGCCCATTTAGAATGTGATTGCGCTTTAAAGATGTAATCTAGTATAGTAACAGATTGGAGATCCACAACACACATAAGATTAACATGGAATGGTTTGACTACAGTGAGGAAAGTAAGGTAGTTCACTATGGAAATTAATTTATTTATGCAAATGTTCCAGATAAACCCTTTGATATATTTTGTTAAGTTGTAAATGGGTATAGACGTGATTTAAATTTAAATCAAGTAGCTGATTCCATGATTAAAATAAGTTTAACACAAATATGAGGCAGAGAAATGATTACCGATTAGATCAATAGTCAAACATGTATGATTAGACATGAAATTGACTCACAGAATGAACATGATTTGAAGGAGGAGAGTTGTAAACTGTAGAAATATAGAGTTGTACAGATTGATGAAGGGAGAAGCGAACATCCATAACATCCATATTTATTTGAGGTTCAATTTGGTTGTGGATCATAAACTTTTTTTCTTTGTGATTTTGAAGAACTCTCATAACCTGACACCATCTTACACATGGACATTTTTTAAAAGAGGTGATTAAATATGTGTTAAAATTTAACGGCAGGTTTAAATATTATTTGAGGATCTCCGTCAGTAAATTTATATCCAAGAACAGGGTGCGAGGAGATATTTTACCCAATTTATTTTATTTTGCACTTCAAGCAGTAAGGTCAATGAATCTCCTAGCTTAGGTAGCCATTTATTCTTTTATTGTGTGTTTTTAAATAAATTGTGGATATGTTTTATCTTAGTCCAGCTGAGGTCTATATTTGCTGTCGTCGCTTGATCTGAACGATTATTGAAATGGTTTCAGAGTTATATCCAGTTTCATCGAATTCCCATCAATGGCCTGGGATTATTTGAATCTCGTCCTACCGGTGTTTTATTTTCTTTCTAAAATTATTTCGATCTTTCAGGGATTTTCGTTTTCTTGTTTTACGGATGTCATGCCGAGGATTGCGGTGTTGAGCCGGGTCACGCTATCTGAGGTCTGATTATTGGGTACAATACTGTATAGCAGTGAAGTTTGTGATGAGATAAGAATTGCATTATAATGTTAAGAATCGAGAATCAAGTGTGCTAGAAAGTTACCTGTAATTAACACGTACATGAGAGTCGATCGAGGGAGTGATTTGCAAAGAGTTTACCGCTGCCAATCAGAAAATTCTATTATTTATTCGAGACAGAGACGGAAGAAAAACCATTCTCAAAGTAAGCCCCGACGCGTGAGTGGTGGAGTGAGGTGACAAGGGAAGATATACTCGCCGGCAACAACTGAAGCGTGTGTATGCGTGGCAAGAGTGGGGACAGAAGTGTGTCTGATATATCACCTGGTCAATCACGACCAATCAAATTATTGGATTTAATGAATCTACGAAGCTTCTCATCAGTAATTAGGAGGCTAATTGCAAGTAATTTTAATGGAGAGTATTATGGAAAATATTATTTAAAAATATCTCAGCACTTTTGATAAGAAGAAATTTGCACAGATTACGAGTAAATTAATGATTTACTGTTACCACCAAGATAGACCGTCAGTTTCTTATGTGACGCCGACTTTTTCAGTGCAAGAAGGGGGATTGTAGGATTGACTCAAGGCTTTTGAATCTGCGACCGCCGAGGTGTTCAGACGTGTTGATCTGACCAGCTCAAGTGCGGACATACTGTCTTACGATATATTTACCGGCAAGTGAGGAGAGGTTTCGGGCGAACTAATATACAACGACCGCACTAGTCGAACTATGGAATATTTCAGCAATTTATTGCAAGGAATTTGTAAAATTCTCAATGGGTGACTTTTCAACAATAGTGATTATAAACATTTTGACGAAAATTGTTATAAACAAATATAACAATAAGTACAACGTTACAATGAAAAATTCACCACTTGCTCTGCGTTAAATTCAGTTCATAAAGTCAAATCCAAATATATAATCCGTGCGACAAAGCCTAGATTATAGTAATCTTGTCCTCTTTACTTCTTTTTATTCAATAAAATATTAATAACCATAATAATACAAGTTCATTCTTTTAATTATTATTGTTGCCTTTACTGTTACTTTACCATTTCAAACTATTTCCATTTCCTCCTTGGTTTCACCAGTTCCGCTTATCAAACAGAGAGTGGTTTAAACTGTCCTAAAGGACGCGACCCGTTGGGAATTGTAACATTATAATTATATCTGTATAAAAATAAAAATAAAAAACTCTCAACACATAGCAAGTGGAACGAAAATAAGTGACAAGGTAGGACCGTGTATGTAGTCTTGTATGGCCAAAGCAAAAGAGCAGGCTCCCCAAACATTCAATATGCTGGCTGTGCGAAATATAAGAACATTTAATTGACAATTCCGAATTAAACTGGGTGATTAAGACGATTCTTGCAAAGAGGAAAGTATAATATAAGGGCTCTCACTTGGGTAAGTCAAAATATTATCATACTGAATATAGCGCACAGCGGTCATCTTGAAATTTCACAATACATTAATACTGTTCAGTATCCTAGAGCTAAAACAACGAAATTTAGAAATAAAATAGAACATTATAAGTCGCTTCGTATACCTAAAGCAAAAATAGAAAAACAGCGACTCCATAGATTCACGACGGTGGCTAGACGTACTTTTATAGTTCACAATTTAGTAACTCAGAATGTTATTGCTCAATTAACGGGAACATTAGTAGTAGAGGAGTATTCGATAAGAGGCGACAGTTGCTCTATCCATACCTTTATCACACTAAATATAGCACGCACCAGCCATCCCGTGTACTAAAAGCAAGATGTTCAGTAAAGAACATATAGCATACGGTACTTCCTAATAAATGTATGGAAATAGTTATAACTATTTGTCCATATCAAGAATTATGATTGAATGTTGGTTCTAGCAGCTTGTTGAAATACAATGTGGCGTATTGTACGTTGATTAATTGACTGATTGATTGATTGATTGGTGTTTGAAGGGACAAAACAGCGAAGTCATCTGGCCCAGTATTATACGTTATACTATGGTAAAGATTTTCCTTATTTCCAATCATTACGGTACTTCCTGAACTTTATATTGACTGGTTAACTCAATGTGGTACTTGTGTCGAGTGATCTAGATAGTTGGCTCTCAACAGTGCAGCCGGTGTTTGAATTACAGTATATTATCATTTCAATATGGCGGCAGAGTGATACATAATGTATCATGTAGTTATCACGTTGACAACAGAGGATCCTTATATAAAAATTATATGAATGCCAAATATTCTGGACATTGATTAATTGGATCATATGTTATGAATTTTAATGCGTTCATGATTAATACGACTGCCCTCTTGAACCATACAGTTTAGGCGCCAGATGCTTTCAACATAAAGGTATATTTTCCAAAAGTATGGTAGAAATCCGATGATTAGTTTGGTCGTAATTCGATTTAAGCTTTGAACATTTGGGAGGACCATATGAGGTGTCCTTTGCTAGAGCTATCTCTGTACTAAATTTGGTTCAATTCGGTTTCGTCGTGTTCAAATTTATAGGACGGAACAGACATGCACACATAAACTCACACACAGATTCACATACGGACATTTGGCCCGTATAGGTCTCATAAGTCTACTTTCATTTTTTCGAAAATTGAAAGTAGACTATAAACACTCTCCGTAAAACACAGGCCACGATACAATTTAATATCAACCAAGGATATCGGTTATATGAAGAAAACAAACTTTACACGACTTTTATTCCTGCGATTATCAATGTTAAGTTTTGAAACCATTCATTCAGTGTTGCGTATACAATCTGTCAGTTGTAATGTTTAAGTTGATCAACCTGAATTTTCCCAATGACACGGCAGGGTACAATATATATAATATACGAATGATAAGCTACGGGACTCCCTTGTAACGTGCAGTCTGAACTACGGGTCATAAAATTATACTTTGAAAATCCTACATGCATTGACGGTTAACCAAATCTGGCCGTCTCGGTAGGAGGCAACGTGCTTCACGGCTGCGCCATCAATGTCCTTCATAACGAAGAGAGTAACCGTTAATAAAGGGAAGAGTATTGTTGGGAAGCATGTACGATATGCCAAAGTATTTCATCGAACCTAGGCCACAATCAGGCGGTACTTTCAGAAGATGCAGGAATTCGTTTCTAAATACTGGCTGAGGCGTTAATGGATTTGAATCTAATTGTACGATAATGGAAAATTTATGAAGAGATCACCAATGAACAGCGACTCTAGAAAAGGCTCAAGACAGAAATATTTTGCATTTTACTTAGGGCCTTTGGCATCAACCCTGTGAACTTCTTTTTCTGAAGTTTATACTTGTTTAATGACTTGCTAGCAGCACGATAATTCGACCAGCAATCCTATGAAGTTGCAGAAGTTTATTGGAAATGTATCTCCTCATGGTTAGGAATCTTGGGGTAGACTAACATTTTATGCATTGTGTGCTGGTGGTAGATGTTATGTTCGTCCAAATTTTGGTCAAAATTGGGTCAGTCACGTGCGAGTTTCCCAAGACAAATTTTATGTTTTGAATCGGTATTAATAGTTCTTGGCAACCCTGGAGTAGGCTTATGTCTAAGTAGGTTGTACTATGTTCGTAAAAATCATGGAGCAAATTAATTCAATTATTTGCCAGTATTTCGAGAGAAACAGTAAGGTTGGCACCACGTATTACTGATGGTTTGCAACACATCAACGGCTTGAAACTCAGTGAGTTGTATTTTGGTGTTGCGTACTATTTTCTCTATCAATTTTGGTCCCATGTGATGAAGTTATTTACGAGTTATGAAGAGCATATCATATATTACTACTGTATCAGTTGCCTGTAAATTAAAATAGCACAATTCGAATGTCCGAATGCAATGCTACCACCACATTAATTTGTGTTGGGATCGGGGTAGCCGTACAGAAGTGAATAAGGGGGACAGACCGACATCGATTGACCCACGCACACTGACTTGTGATTATATTCATAACTCCACTTTCAAATAAATTTTACTATAAAAGTAATCTAAATATTCTTCTGGAATTTTTCTTGAACCAAAGGATATTATTGATAATATCTCTCCGGAGGCAATCCTTCAGAGAAGGATTGCAAAGGAATCAAATCCACTACAGGTGGCCGTCATTGAAATGTGTTAGCGCTATATCGGAGATATAGGAGATCCTAAAAACGTAGATAGCAAATTCGATTAGTTTGTGGAACGAGAGCAGCTTTAGTTGGATTGAAAAGCAGCACTTGTAATTAGTTATTCTAATGTTATCAATGATATCTATGTATATTTGGTTCAATAGAAAACCGAGAAGATTATTTAGCTTACTTTCATAATAACATTTATTTGACAGTGGAGTTATGAAATCAATCACAAGACAATGTGCGTGTGCTTATCAGTGTCAGTCGGTCTGCCACCCTTGTAACATTTTTCCTGGAGGGAGTGGGGATAACCCACAACAAGTCCTACTCTAGTGTGACAAACGAACTGTAAGCTTTATAGATGAAGTAACTACCTGATTAGATTGTTTGAAATGTGATTATATTGATTATGTGTTTGGTGCCATGGTCAAGATACACCTCAAATGATCAAAATTTATCACTAACACCTCTGGTAGAGCACTTGAGACCACTGCCTCTCAAGCCGTGGTAAGACTCCGCCATTAACCGGGATGGTACTTGCTTTAGGAATTAGTGATGACTTAAAGATATCTCTAACTACAAAGAATGAAAAGTACTGCATAAGATAAAAGATAGAATTTAATTATACAGGGTGGGCAAAATAAAACCAGCCAGGAATTTCTTTTATGATTATTGATTCATACCTTATTTACAAAAATTGGCCCTTGTAACTGAAATGCTGCAAATGGTTACTATTGACATCGATGCAGCGCTGTGCTCGATTTCTCAAACTGTTAGACACGCTCTGGCTTCTGGATAGCAGCAATAGCGTTTTCAATGTTCTGATGTAGCTCTTCTAGTGTTTGAGGATTATTTGCGTACACCTCCAATTTTCCCCACAGGTAAAATTCATAGGGAAAGATATCGGTCGATCGAGATGGTCAGGAGATTGCACTGCCTCTGCTGATTGTCCTCTTCGCACCGAACATTTCATGCATCTGTGCCAAGGTTGTGAAGGCGGTGTGTGCTGCTGCTCCGTCTTGATGAAAATATCCATACAGTCTTCTGTGAGTTGAACCACATATGGATTAAATGGATTTTGGACATACCGGACCACATTAACAGTGTGGTGAAAGAGTCGTGTCACAATGCGGACAGTAGGGGAGTAAGGCGGTTTCTTCCCCCCCCCCCCCCACTACTCCCAATGCGAGCCGATAAATCCCGAACCCGTGGTCGGAGATTCACGAATGAGGTGTCGTTGGACTCGAGCTGACGGGGGCTTTGCTATGAACCACTTGTTATATATATATTTTTTAAATTTTGTTTTTGAAAGTAGGCGATAGTTTGAAAACCAAACATGATAGAACGTTGTGCAATAGCTTAAACGAACGGTCTCTATGTCCTTTATTTTTTATAATCAAACGTTTTTATTTTTTACATTTTTTAAAGTTCAATCTTGATTTTTTTATATTTTGGAAACTAAAGAGTTTACAAAAAAATTGTTTGACATAAATGAATGGCCCTGACCCCCTCTACCTCCAAAATAAATTTCAAGCCTCTAGGACTAAAACTGTGCAGTATTGGTTTAGGGAGAGTTCTGCTTCCCAGCTTACTTTCCTATGAACTTTGCCGATATCTCGCGAACGCCTGATCGGATTTTAACGAACGAGGTATTGTTGGCGTTGGGAGGACGTCCTCTTGGCTAAGCATGTGTGTTGGTATTAAAAAAAATGAAAATTCTTGTTTTTTGGATTGGCGCTATTTTTGAAACGGTGAATTTTGGAATAAAGTTTGTTTGACATTAATGAAAGGTGGGTATGCCCTCTAGGCAGACAGCACGTTTCAAGGGTGTAAGAGAAAAACAGATGGTTCGAATATTTGAGTCGTTGGACTCGAGCTGACGTCCTCTTTCCTATAGACCACTCGTTATTAAAAAAAAAAAAACATGTTTTCGAAAGTAGGTGATAGTTTGAAAACCAAGCATGATAGAATGTAGTGCCATAGTTGAAACGAATGGTCCCTATGACCTTTATTTCTTTATAATATTTTTTATTTTATTTTTGAGATTTTTTGAGAACCCTTAAATTTCAATTTTTACTATTTTGGAAACTAACACGTTGACAAATAAGTTTGTTTGACATAAATGAAAGGACCCTACCCGCTCTACCATGAAAATAAATGTCAAGTCTCTAGGACAAAAAACTAGGCATTTTTTTAAATTTATTTTTTTTCTATTTTTTTAATAAAAGCGTGTTTGTAGACAGAGAGCCTGTAGCGCTTGACGTATGTTACAACGAGTCTATGACTGAGCATGGTGAATACTGGAAATGGCTATTTCCACGGGGGCGACGTATGGCAAAACGAGGAACTGCTTTTCGATATTTTTTCCTATGATGAATGAATGAAGGCGAATATTTTGAAATATGACAAGCATGCTAAGATATTTTACCCCTTTTACATCTTTTTTACATCTCTGACCACGGGTTCGGGAGTTATCGGCTCGCATTGGGAGTAGCGGGGGGGGGGGGGGGCAGAAACCGCCTTACTCCCCTACTGCTGACACCAGACTTTGCGCACCAAACACCAATCTTGCAATTATGCGATGACGTTTTAAGGTACTGATGGGGATTTTCGGATGCATAATGGCGCATGTTTTGTGAGCTCCTATACCCTGACAGGCTGATCCAGGCCCTATCAGACGAAATAGAAAACTGAGGATCCAAAAGACTTGCTTTCACTTCACTCAGGAACCACCGGCTGAACTCAACAAGCGAAGGTTTGTCTGGACACATTAATGCATGCACAACAGAAAATTTGTAAGGATACAGATGCAGGTCCTTTGTGATAATGGTTCGACACGACGAACTTTAATTCCCACTTGCACAGATGAACGGCGTTGATAGTTCGTCGTACTTTGTTCCAGGCTTTCCTTCACTCTTGCAATGTTTTCAGGTGTTCGAACTGTTTTCGGATAGTTACGGTGTTTATTCGCTACATTGCCCGTTGCGTTCCAATTTGCCACTAAGTCCTGCATTGAACTCTTTGTTGGAGTATTTGCCAAAGCACGGCCAGTCTTAATCTCTTACGAAATCAGTTCGGCGCACGAGTTCTACGAATTGTGTTTCACATTACATTCGATAATAAATATGCGCTGTTTCATCGCGAGCACCATTGTTGCATTCAACTGATCACTAAACACGCCTGCCACCTCGCTGCCACTCCAACGTTGAAGCGAAATAAATAAAGAAATTAAATAGATAAATAACAAATAAATGTATTACGGACCGGTTTTATTTTGTCCACCATGTATTAAAAAACAGGAAAATTGCGACAAAAGATAATAAAAATAAAATAATAAATTAACTGACTCTACTATGGCTCGGCGAAGATACTAAGTTGGAGATGACTCTAAATATTAAGTTGCTAGAAAAGCTTGAATATACGTGCCGGTGAATTAATCGAAAATAGTGATGTTGGGTAAGTCGAGATCATTTGGCCCACCATTGTCAAAGTCTGGACCATCTGGTTTGGCTTGGTGATGTGACGTTGGTCTCCTTTGCAAATATGCATCTTCCTTCCTCGCAGCGATGATGTGAAATTTAATTAAGTTAAACAAACAGAGACGAGATGTGACTGCTATTTTATGATTGGTTGTGACGGAATCTAATTCCGTGAATCACATTTTATGGTGACAAGCCAGATCAAATTTGTACCGTTTAGGAGTCAGACGTGAATTCGTCTATCATCCTTAACCAATATTAAATTGCAATCGGCCTCATGGATGAGCACAGTACCGTAGACTTTGAAAACAACATTTCAATACAAAATTGGGGACTGAATTACCACGGTGAGAGTTTTCATCCCTCCCTCCATGGGATACCATATTTGGGGTAGCGACCTGCAGCCAATCACGGGGCAACTTTCCCCAAATAGCCTGTCACTCCTGATCTTCCTTCCCTGCTGTTGGCCCGTTTATACCACGTGGGCCCTTCCATCTTCCGGCGCCTGGCCTGACATCACCAGATTCAAAACGGCTTCATGATGCGCATACGTCACGCCCTTTGTATTCTCGTTGGTGTCGATTAGCCGTTGACTTAGCTTCGCGCCGTTCACCCTGGTCCGATTCCAAGAAGTCGAGCAACTGTTGTTGTCTCGCAGCTATTTTTAGTGGCACCTTGCTGCGATACCTCGTTAAGCCCGACTCGAAGTCGCCAACTCTACTTTCCTCATGTTACGAAATTACATCTTACTATATAATAATATCGTATGGCTTCGGGTGCCAGGTGCAAGCTTTGTTATTTGACACCCTGAGGGAGTCGAGTAAATCTTCGTGTTGCGCCCGCGACACGTGTAATTTCACAACAGGGCTTCTATCTACTATTTTAGGAACTGTTTCCGCTTCTACGAATTCACATAATAAGTCATCTTTAATATTTAGGTCATAGGGAAAAGTAACACACGTTAATACTGACTTACATAACTATTCTATCTGGCATTTTTAAGTTCTCACCACACTCTCCTTTGCTTCTATCTGTTTTCCTAGTTACGCTCTCTTCTCTCAGCATAACTTCAGTTTCTGCCTCCTGTGTACTAGATTTATCGATAGTGACACTGCGCTTCTCCTTCTTTCCTATTACTTCTCCTACTCCAGCTACTACTGTACGCCTCTGCACCGTATATTCTTCCTCTCTCTCTTTCATATAGTTTCCATTTCCTCGTAATGACATTGATCTAAGGTGATGTAATCCTTAATTTCACCTCCTAAAGCATCCCCGTCCCAATTTGTGACACCAATCCATTTTACCATGTGATCTTTATGCTTCTTTCTAAGTCTACTTTTCCTTTGTTCTCCCAATGTTATCTGCTTATACCGTTTCTTTCTGTTTCTGAAGTTCCTTACTTCCCCCGTCGGTCTTCCCCGTCGACTGCGATCCCCCTGCTGGCTACTCATATATGATCTATTATTATCCGGTTCCAGCCTTTCCTAATCCTCAACACTACGTTCCATTACCAACGCCCTTAACTGCTGTTTCCTCTCATTACTTTCACGCTCACGTACAATCTCCTCTATTTCTGATCTATTTTCGCCTAACATCCCCTCTAACAGATTCTTCCTCTCATCTACGATCTCTTCTAATACTCTCCTATTTTCAACTACCATCTCCTCTAATTCTATTCGACTTTCGCCTAACATGTCCTCTGATTGATTCTCCCCTTCTTCTTCTCTATTATCACCTACTTCCAATCTCTCCTCAACTTCTACTCTGCTTTTATCTAACATCACCTCTAACTGCTGCTTCTGATCCTCTCCACTACTTTCATCTAACATCACCTCTAACTGCTGCTTCTTGTCCTCTACTCTATTTTCATCTAACATCACCTCTAACTGCTGCTTCTTCTCCTCTACTCTACTTTCATCTAAGGAGGAAGGAAGGAAGCTTGTAGTTTAACGTGACCGTTAATCTCGAGATCATGAGCCACGGGACCTCCTTTTTACGTGGAATCCGAACCACAGGACATGGCATTTCACTTTGAAAATCTCACATGCATTGACCGGGAATCGAACCCGGACCGCCTTGGTGAGAGGCATGCAGCTAGACCGCTGAGCCACCACGCCCCTCTACTTTCATCTAACATCGCCTCTGCTTATACCGTTTCTTTCTGTTTCTGAAGTTCCTTACTTCCCCCGTCGGTCTTCCCCGTCGACTGCGATCCCCCTGCTGGCTACTCATATATGATCTATTATTATCCGGTTCCAGCCTTTCCTAATCCTCAACACTACGTTCCATTACCAACGCCCTTAACTGCTGTTTCCTCTCATTACTTTCACGCTCACGTACAATCTACTTTCATCTAACATCGCCTCTAACTGCGGCCGTTGACCTAGCTTCGTGCCGTTCTCCCTGATCCGATTCCAAGAAGTCGAGCAACCGTCGTTGTCTCGCTGCTATTTTCAGTGGCACCCTTCTGCGATATCTCGTTAATCCCGACTCGAAGTCGCCAACTCTACTTTCCTCAAGTTACAAAATGATGTCTTACTAACCCACGTATATTCCTCGAGCCATATGAGACGTTAATATATAATTGAAAATAATGTACAATATGCTATAGAAAACCGATAATAATAATAATAATAATTTCCTCCATACGACATGTTTCTCTTGATATGAACTTCAATATGTTACAGTGACAATATCATTACTCAAATGTGAGATAATAATAATAATGAACATGTGTAGAGCTTTGCGTAACTTGATAGAACACCTATTAAGTAAGTTACCTAGCAATCCGTGCTTTAAGGCATAGGTACCTGTATAATCGGATACAGCCTTAATAACGTCTGAATGGCTACTCTGATCCAGTCCTCGCTCGAGAAATAAGTTCCTTGGCAGAGTTGAGAATCGAGCCTGGACCATCAGGGTGACTATCAAGATTGTTAGCCACTACACCACGAGATGGTTGTGATGAGGAATAATCAATGATATTCATTCAAGGGTGTACATAGTGGCATTATGTAAGTCGCCTGTACAGCAACGAATACAAGACGTGGTTAGTGGAGAAGGAAACACAGACCTCCATTGTTCTTCAGCTCATTAGCTCGGGCTGAATGAATTATGAAATGCAACATTATACAATTTAACAGATATTGTTCAGAATATTCTGGTTAATTGTACTTGCTCCTGTGGATGGAGTTACTTGAGCCCAGAATTACTAATTACAAGTGCTGCTTCTCATTCCAACTAACGCTGCTCTCGTTTCATAACCTAATCGAATTTGCTATCTACTTCTCCAGGATCTCTTATATCTCCAATTTATCACTGACACATTTCAATGGTGGCAGCCAGTGAGGTTTCCACAAATTTCATTTGGGAAACATCCCAGACCAAATGAGATGTTCCCTTAAGAACTAAGAATACTAAACATTCTACTTCGCAACTTAGCAAGAAATTCTTTGCTCTTCTGAAGTCGAGAAAGAAATCATATCTGGTCGTTGACAGTAATTCAAGGATATTCTTTAAGTAAGCACAAGAATTACAAACATTTAGTGGTCTTGGAAACATCTACAATCCACCTCATTGTGGAGTGGCTAGCATTCTTGGCTGTTACCACGGAGGCCCCGGTTCGAGGCCCAGATCTCTCAATAAATTTAATTCTGGTCTGAGGGCTGGAACGGGGAACAGTAAGCTGGATCGATTCCTACCTCAGCCATCCTGCAAGTGGTTTCCCGTAGTTGTCTACTTCTACTGCAGGCAAAGGACGGAATGGTTCCTCACTTAAGGCCACAGCCACCTCCTTCCAAATCTTCATCTGAATTACAAATACACACACTAATACAGCCAGCACAATAAAACAGGTTATCAGAAAATTCAACGCACCGAAGTACACGGTGTTACATGACCTCGATGTCACAAAGCCCCTAAAGGATCAACAACAACAACAACAACAACAAAAACAACGAAAAATCTACAACTTCATAAATTGCGTGTTTTTTATCTACAAATCTTTTTAAAAAATGTGTGGTCTTTTGCATAGGCCTACATATTTCTGGTACACACAAAGTTCGATAGCGATAGGATGTATCTGGACGGCTGGCTCCATAGCTCGATTAGCAGCTCCTTGCAAGATTTTAGAAACTGACGTGTGGTCTGGAACTGGGTGCACTCAGCCTCGTGAGGACAATTAAGTAGCCGTCTGACAGTGAGGCAGTGTTCTCACCAGAAAAGCCAACATTAACGGCCGATGGGACCCGACGTGCTGACCACACGTCACTCAGCAATCGGCAGGCCAACTGGCTGGGCAGTGGTCACTAGTTAGGCTGTGGGGCCATGGGCTTAGGTTTGATTAAGGATATATCCGTTATGTGTTAGTCAAATTATTATTTAATAAGAAGCAACAGGAAAAAAATTGGGAGTATATAAATGTATTTACAGCGTAGTAGATCTCTGTACTGTACTCAAATAATCATGAAAAGTATTTGTTGAATCCGATGGAACAGCTGGGTCGTAGAACCTGAGAACCCCCAGCCAAAAAATTCCTTTCAAAAAAACTGTCATGATGGGAACACTTTCCTAAAGATTGCGTTATGAACAGGACCATTGGATTAAAAAGAAGAAATTAACTAACCACACAGAACTCATTAGAGATCGGGAAAAGAAAAATCTCAAGACAATGGGTTAACTAGGGCAGAAGTATCCAGCACTAGTTTTCAAAACACAACCTAATTCAAATTAGAATAAATCATTACGCTTTCCTTTTTTTAAACACAAACGATTTTATTAATCGAAGGCGAATACAAATATAAAGTAAAAGTTCCCTTCCATAAGTGATCAATCTCTTCAATCAGGCAGCTTGAATTAAATCGCATTTGTCCTGCGCACTTAATTTGTGTAGAAACAAAGTAACGAAAAAAATTAAGTATACTAAATGCTTGTTAAGATTAGGCTTCTATCATGAATAAACAATTTATCACCTTTCCTAATTTATACATAAAGTCACTCTCGTATATCTATCTCATAACTTATAATAGATTTTAATCTTCCTTATGTGTTCGTAAATCCGCTATGTCTAATTCTGTTCTACACGTTAACATTTCAAAATTATTTACACAAACGTGCTCTTTCTTTATCACTCTTCTGAAAAATATTGTCAATCGCAAATACAATGTATTATCTGCTAGAAATCATCGATATTAACATAATTCATCGTAACAATTTAATTATTATTCTAAATTCATCATCATAATTTAATCATTGAAATTGTTTCAATACTCATGAAACTGAGTCAAAATGTGGTTAATTTGACCAAGCAATTAAACAAAGTTCATACGTGGACTGACACAATCATGTTCATTTATTAATAACGATAATGGGAAGTACTGTAATCAACTTCACTAACTCCCTCTTCTAATTCTCAAACATGATTTAAAATAATCCCAGATTAATCCTTCCACGTCAAAATTTCACTTCCATACATCACATATCTGTTGCTCACAGCATAATATTTCCTTTAATATTCTTCCACAGCATTCTCCAAATCTTAAATCACTACCAATTCCTTAAACTTCCTCACACAATAATACGACTGATATTCTACTGTATATAATCCTTCGTAATTCAACATAATATATACTTCAATAATTCATTTCCACATCTTCACTAAATACAACTTCTTAACATGTTAAATTTGCTTCAATAGCAACGCTATAATTTCTCGTGTTTTCTGACAATATTAAACACTCACTAGGCTTAGTATCATTAAAGACATGTTCGTTCTTTCTTTCTCTTGGTTGATATTCGTAGTTACAATGATGTATAATACCTTTTATTAATTGTTAATAATAATAAAATAATTCATTCCTTCCTCCTATATCTTTACTGCCATAGACAATTTAAACATTTTTAATTTCACTCTATGTTACATAATTCTTAGCATATTAATCTCAGCTGTAAAATTTATCCAGTTTTAGCTAGAATTCATGGAATTCTACTAAAGCTATTGCATGGTTATGTTCCTTCCTCAAATATTAATGTTAAAACATGACCTCATTTGTCATCCACATACAACTTCAATGTTATATCTCCGAGTAAAAAAGTAAAATTATGTTCACGCTTGATAGATTCTTCAGAAGTCTATTAAATATGCTTACAATTCGCTCCTTCAATTCTATAATCATTTATTATCGTTGATAAAATGTATGCGAAATGGCTGTCATGAAGGAAATATTCATAAAACTCGTACACAAAATTATCTATAGAATCATAATCCTAAAATGCTTCTTCATAATTATCAAAGTCATCTTCCTAACGAAATTCTTCTCCCTAACGCAAATCTTCTCAACGCAAAATCTTCATCAGAATTAATACAAGTCGAAACAATTTAAATCCAGAAAAATTACGCTTCAAAATATAAGAATTCGAAAATACGCTTCAATATTCTAAATCAGAATCAAAAATGGCAAAAATAGCAAACGGATATGAAATTTCCTCCATACTAAAAAAAATGGTGAAATGGTATACACGAACAACCAACATCCAACATAGCTCAAACTACTACTACTCAAAATGAAAGATTCACGCTACCTTGTGATGAATTTTGAAGAAATTGCATGTATGGGAATATACAATAGCCTTCTGCAAGATGATACGGCTGTTCTGCCCTCCAATCTAACTCTCCGGGTAACGAACTGCGTTCCGGATTCCTCCGTTCTGTTCCTTCCTGGATTGCAGATTGCATCTCGTAAATTCTGCGTTCTCGTTCTTACAGATTGTAGACAGCATCACTCTTGTTTGATGAAGTTCAGCATTGTAGTAGCATTTCATTTTCATGTAGGTTTGTGGTTTTACCTCATTCCCTCCGTAATTTTGAAATAAGTCGTTTTCATAGTTGCAGGCGTCGTTGATTACTCTTGACATTCTGAATTACTTCATATGTTGTGTTCCTTCCTCAGATTTTACCACACATCGTAGTAGCTTCCTTACAATACGTTGATATTCCTCCTGACTTCTGGTACTTTAACGTGGTGAAATAATTTTGTATGTGTATTTCACACAAATGCTTTTCTTTATGTATAGATGTACTTTCAGCCTTAAGATGTTGCTCGTACTTTTGCGTATTGTCGAAACGTTCATATAGTGGCATCACCAAACATGTTCGCCATATAACTTCACCGTAAGGTGGTATTTTATAAAGTCCGTCGTCACTACTAATGTTCTTGTTACAGACCGCACTAGTGTCGAACTCGAGACCTACCTTCTCTCCCGACGTTACGAATGAAAAAGCCCTCGCTCAGCTCGTACAACCTTCTTCCTAGACTTCTCATACCATCGCTAGCCTCCTCTCAACCGATATATCTCGATGTAAACTGATCAATTCAAATACGTCATTCACACAGTATTTCTATTTCCGTGTTAGGAATAAAATCGTATTCGTCCTTCTACACAGCGATTACTGGTGTATTATATCAAGTACTTAAAACTCTGTAACTCTACACATATTTAAGAAACAATAAAATCCTTTAACACTTTCCATCCAATTGCTCTCAATCGACCAGTTGTAATTGTCACACCCGTTCTTTTCTTACGTGACTTTGAGTAAACCTTGTTTCGCTGCGATGCTGCGGGAAGTCTATCCTCTCCTGGCTTACCTCTCCGTCGAACAGATTCCTTCCGCTTGCCTGACTATATTTATGCACGTAAAACTTGTATACAGCAAAATGATCTTGACATTTATGAAATCACTCAGCAAAATACTGGTACATCTTCCTCTTGACTTCAAAATAAAAGTGTAGAAAATACTTTTATTATCTTCTCTCGTCACATATAAATACAAACATCATGTCGTAAGATTTTGCTGATTCTTCTTCTACTTTCTTATAATGTCGCTTAAGGTTTTTCGCATTAAAATGACCAAGTTCTTCATTGTCATCGATACTAATGTTTTATAGCAATTATTGCCATAGACGTTACCCACTTTGAACGGACCAATATACAAATGAGAGAATTTTGTATAGATCTTCCTGGAAACATCTGCTTTAAGGCCACACTCCTGAGACAAACACATCTTTTTTACCTAATGCATGGATTTTCACGAAACTTTGTGGGAATGTCACCCAAACAAAAGTAGAGATATCACAAACATTTGTTTCATATACAATTAATAGTTTTCCCAAAATATATATATTTTTTGGAATTTTTAATTCCATTTTTTAACATAAATTTCAAATGACATGTTAATGGAAATTTGGAATTAAGTAGATAATACTTCTTTAAAAACACTACGTATCGATTTTTCTGTAAATAATTTATATAATGAGATATTAAAGTACTAAATTTGTGTATTTTTTGTTCAAAAATTTTGGACTTTTAAATCCCTACTGCTGGGAAGAATTCTGCAATCAAGAATTCCATACGCAGGTTTCCTTATATAGCTGTGATATACCATACAAATTTTGTTACATTTGGCAGAATATTATGGGAGAAAATGGGATTTAAATGTAAAATTTCAATTCTCGGGAAAATTAAAGCAAAGTTCAAGTGGCGTTATTTTCCTACCTGATGCATGTATATTCACGAAACGTTTTGGGAATGTCACCCAAACAAAAGTAGAGATATCCCAAACATTTGTTTCATATACAAATAATAATTTTTCCAAAATATTTTTTTTAAATTTCTTTTTTGCAATTTTTAATTCCATTTTTTTCATAGATTTCAAATGACATGTTAATGGAAATTTGGAATTAGGTAGATAATACTACTTTAAAAACACTACGTATTGCACCCGTTGACGCATGTTTGCTCAGACAACAGAGACTAAAACTTATGCTGAAATGTAACTGAACATACCCTGCGAGCGGCGGGAAGAAGCTGAAGCAATATCGCTTATGATTATATTTTTAATTATTTTTCACATTCCAAAAATCTACTATAACTATAACTAAGTAATTCTGCATATTTGAAGTACAGCATACTTCGTAAATCGAAGAAACTAACAATTTACGCGGCCAGCTCATGTACTGAGAGCACGCCATATTTGGTAACACCAGTTCCTATTCGTCTGTGGAAGAGACAACATGTGCATGATGGAGCACAAGTGAAAGGAAACCATGTGGCAGGAAAAATCTGCGAATAACTTTCTTATGGATAGCCATCATGGCATTGTGTAATAATTGAACGATTGAAGATAATCACCACTACGAAAACTGCAAAATATTTTATTATTATCCGAGGTGAAATGAAGGACTTGTGTGAAGACAACTTTGCGACCGCATGGTCTCATTCTCACGCACACACACATGTTTCAGTGTTCTATAAACTGTGTATTTAACTAACTTTGTAACTGTACAAAATCTACAAGTATAATTTTTATTTGCCGGATGGGCAGTGATTTTGATTTATTTTTTGTTGATATTTTCTTGTGTAAATATCAGTGCAAGTCACGAGTGAGTGTCGCACAAGCGACAGAAACTAGAGCCAGTGGCGGAGGGAAAATGGGCAATTTTTTTACCGCATATTAGCTGCAGTGCGCGACAGTTTTATTTAATTATGTGCTACATTTTTACCAACGCTAAAATTACAATAATGATGAACCAGCAGATCTTAAGATACAACTCCAACCGCGCGATGGCATGTGATTGCTAAATCATGCGTGGGGAATTGGCGACGGAGGATGTCCAGACACAATGAAATGGTAACCTAAAGCCATACACGAGACCGCATACAACATCTCATGGCGGGACTCGAACCAAGTGACGCTGAATCTGTAAGTCAGATCAAATATTTATAGCGTATTGTAAGGGTGGAAAACAGTAGACTTAGTTTAATTTGGTTTCATTTATTTAGTGCACAATGCAGGTAGCTAGTTATAAGACGCGTGTGGAAATTAATAGTTTATTAAACATTTATAGAAGTCAGGAAGGCTGGATTTTCAATGCTTATTCGTATCATTTAAAACAAGTATTCTCAACTTTTATTTTGTCAGGCTGATGACAAATAAACTAGTTTGACAATGTTAAATCAAGGCCAAGGTTACGAGCCAAGTTCACTACACAGCACACTCGATTCTAGGCAGTGGATTAATATTTTGTTTTAGAAGGCTGTGAGATTCTTGACATTATTACAAGTGGAATGCAGAGTTCCGTTATTCACATTTATTGGCCAGAACAATACTTGAAAACAGGTTTAATTCTTTAATAGAAGCCACACAGGTGATGAATGAAATTGTATTTTGTAACCAAATGAACGCAGGTTCGATTTATTCAGGGAAGAGGCAATTTCATAAACGCACACACACAGTTAGATTGTATCAGAAACCTTTATGTTTATTTAAAGCGTTGTCAGGATGTGTTTTCTGTACACATAATCTTTATTACCAGCAATTCAAACGTGTATCAATTAGGATTCCACACTTTTGTAAATTAAGAATATTATATGAGTCGTGACGGTGGATGAATACCTCCGACATTGTTATTGTGATTATATCGGTGGTAATGAACTAATTAAAGTCGTACCAAAACCGAAGGCGCCTGGATAAATGGATCCGAAATAAGAGTAAAGTAATTGGTGAAGGCATAGGATGTCTAATAAGTGTGATGAAATATTGGTGAAGACACACGGGGTCTCGTAAACTATTGAAATATTGAGTTATTTGCTTAAGTTGGATACAAACGTTACCTGAATACACTGAACGCTTTTAAAGGTCCATAAACTGAACAACAATACTGGCAGGAATAAATAATTGTGTGAAACTTTAATAATCAAAAATAGGGTTTTGAAAACTAACAAATCTTATAAATTCCCCCCTGAACCTAAATAAAATTTATAAACATTAAAAATAAACTATTTTTCTGGACCAAACGTTAACACTTAGATATTGTTAAGCTATTGTAGATACATTTTGATACATTTTCACATGATTAGTCGACCACTAATTGGTGATGTGACAACTGACGCACACACATCAGATTAGTAGCAATATGAGTCGATGTAATTGTTTAATTACTATCGCATTTGCAGGCTTTCCTATATTTTCTATTTCTTAACACTTTGACACTATGACCGTTTGTTACAAACAGTAACAAATCGAGTACGTAGGTAGTGCCAATTGCACAACCATAGGAGTGCTGAATTATTGTATGCATTTGTGTTGTATTAGCATATATTTTTTTATTCAGCAACATTGTGCACATAGCTTGATTTTCTTAGTAATAAGCGCATCTCGTTTATTAATTAATGATAGTTAGGACTAGCTAAACACTTAACTCTAAAGATAAATGTTAGAGATGGCACCATCATATAATAGGACAAATTTTCCCCTTGCTGCTAAATATAAATGCTCTAGTATTTGTAAACAAGTAAATGTCTTGCTTTGCTGTAAATTCTTTTGATGTTTGATCCACCCGTAAGTTATTTCGATGTAATTGCTTAGGGCCGATCTTACGTGCCATTCTCTTAGCTTGTTCATTTTGTCGAATTTTGTATTAGGACCATGAGAGCAATTTAGATCTTGTTTAGGACTTTTTTTATATTTCTTTCAGGGCAGAATAGTATCGGACTAGCCGTTTGCAACTCTCATGCTAGGCTAGGGATCTATTTTGAATAAAATTTATTTGTGATTTTAACCTAAGACTGACCTCTCTTTCTTGTTTAGTTTTGTTATCGATGCATTCCTGTGAGCTGGTTAAAGATCGAACCTCACTAATTCCCGACACCCCCGAGAGCAGACTTTTGTGCTACACCAGCCTATGAATGTATCGTCCCCCATACTTGTGTGTTAACTGGAAGAGGGTCTCGGAAGGGTCATTTGAAACCGGTGGTTCCCCGAAACCTTCGGCCAGCGGGCACAGTATCGATTTTCTGTAAATAATTTATATAACTGAATGAGATATTATAGTACTAAATTTGTGTAATTTTTTGTTAAAAAATTTTGGATTTTAAATCCCTACTACTGGGAAGAATTCTGGAATCAAGAATTCCATACGCAGGTTTCCTAACATAGCGGTGATACATATACCATACACCTTTTGTTACATTTGGCAGAATATTATGGCAGAAAAATAGGTTTTAAATGTAAAATATTTAATGAGCCATTACCTATAAGTCACCAGAATCGTATATTTTTCCTTCCTTTTGTTTCTTAGCAGCTTCTGTACGAATTTTGGTAATTCTGGAAGCTTGTCTAGTATCTTGATGCACAACTACAAGAGGTTACTTGCGCACGAACTTCACAAAAGTAAACAGACAGGCTACCGCCACAGAACTCGCAAGAAAGAAGAAACATACAAGAATAACAAAACTTATAGTTGTCGGCATTATTGTAGTGACATCAGGAATACCAATACAAGCATACAATGTTGCTCAATGACAGTAGTGTCAAGTACTGAAATATTAGTCCTTTGCAGGCTTCATTCAGAAACATGGTAGATCTTACAGCTCGATTCTGTAGAAATATATGCGGGAGGGGGGGGGGGGGGGGGGGCTGGGCTGTTGGCCCATCCCCGGGATGCGTAATTGCAAAGAACAAGGATATTTTATTGATTTGATTGAATGAAAACATGACAATGACATCATAAATAATCTAACAAGCAGTTCAGCAGATGCCATGCCCATTTCTGCTGTGTGCAGACTGACAAACAAAGCATTATTAAGGTGATAAATTGTTTGAATTCAACGGAATAACTTTGTGACAAGAAAGAAGAAACCCAATCCTTTCAATATCAGTCATAAAAAAAATTCACCAAAATGAACAAAATATCGACTTTTATCTCCGGAGTGTCGCCTTAAGGGGAGGTTGTAAGCCCAATCTCCGCCATGTTAAATTTGTCAACTTTTTCTCATTAAGTACTTAACATATTGAAACAAAACCTTGCAGATATTTAGATCTATATTTTATCTTTAAATGGTTGTTTTAGTAAATGTCTGTGTGTAAATAATATTTATAATACAGTATATATTTTTCAAATGTTTAATTTTTCAACTTATTTCACTACAAAAACATAAATTTTTTTTTTCTATTCACGATAAAACCACAAGAAAACATGCACTCCTTTAATTGATCATATTACATTACTGAAGAACAATTCAGAGCGCTATTGTTAATAATTCCTGAGGAAAAGGAACATTTGTCTCGAAAAAAAAAAAAAAAAAAGTGAAGAAAAATGCCCTTAAATATAAGTGTTACCTTAATGTGCACCAAACCTATATTCAGGATTATCTGGGTTGTCTTCATCTTCTCTGTCCCTCTTCTGGTTTCTTTTTAACTTCCTAGCTTCTTTAGAGAAAGAGGAGAAGGAGGAGGAGAAGGAGAAATAGAAATAGGAAGAGAGGGAGAAAGAGAAGAAGGAGCAGGAGGAGGTGGAAAATGAGCAGGAGAAGGAGAAGGAAAAAAGAGAAGAAGGAGCTGGAGAGACGAAGACAAGGAGAAGAAGGAGCAAGAGAAGGAGAAGGAGGAGGAGCAGGAGAAAGGGAAGAAGGAGGAGGAGGAGAAGGAGAAAGAGAAGAAGGAGCAGGAGAAGAAGGAGAAAGAGAAGGAGGAGAAATAGAAGAAGAAGCAGGAGAAGGAGTCGAAAGAGGAGGAGAAGGAGAAAGGGAAAAGGGGGAACGAGAAGGAGAAGAAGGAGGAGAAGGAAGAGCAGGAGAAAGAGAAGAAGGAGGAGGAGAAGGAGAAGGAGAAGGAGAAGGAGAAGAAGAAGAAGGAGCAGGAGAAGAAGGATAAGGAGGAGAAGAAGGAGAAATAGAATAAGGAGGAGGAGAAGGAGAAAGTGAAAGAGAAGAAGGAAGGAGAAAAAAGAAGGAAAAGGAGCGAGAGAAAGAGAAGGAGGAAAAGAAGAAGGAACAGGAGAAGGAGGAGGAGGAGAAGAAGAAGGAGGAGGAGTAGGAGAAGGAGAAGGACGCGGAGGAGAAGAAGGAGAAGGAGGAAAAGAAGAAGGAACAGGAGAAGGAGGAGGAGTAGGAGAAGGAGAAGGAGGAGGAGGAGAAGAAGAAGGACGCGGAGGAGAAGAAGGAGGAGAAGAAGAAAATATGCCAGTTCTCAGGAACAGATCTTCAAGGGGGGCGTGGCTTTAAATGACCTATAAATGGCGTTTAGCGAACATTTTCAGCAAATAAGCTTATGGACATTGTAAATGGGACGTCAGGCTATCAAAATAACATAAAATATAAAATTCCTCTTTTTGACCCAAAGCAGCTTACTACCTCCTCTTAACACTCTTTCTTATCAGAACATGCTCGTCTTTCCTTAGCGGTGGACAAAGATGTTGACCCGAAGCTCTCTTCAATTTTCTTTCGGCTGCGTCCATTAAGCTCTCTCGTGCTGTCTCCATCCTTTCTTGTCTTGATGGTTCATCATTTTTCGGAACAAATACAAGTATCTTGGTCCACGGTCTTTCTGGTCTCACGTTCATATGAACAATCATTGAAATATATGATAAACTCTCATGAAATGTTGAATTTAAACAAACTTCCATTAGTGGCACAAATTTTACCCACTTCGAATGGTCTTCTGGACAGTGTATTCGAGCAAAATTAGAAATCTCGGACATCAATCGTTCCGATTCTCGTTCTCGCGATTTAACCATCCGAGCGCAGTGAAATATGGTACAGCAAATGTTGATACAAATTGGAATGCACTGACATCTAATTTTGCTCAATTGTTTACATAACCTCAAGATGGCGACTGTGCGAAATTTCAAAATGTCGTTTCTATTTTTTTGTGTCCTAATTATGCGAATGAATGTTGAATAATATACCTATGCAATAATCTTCAGGTAATAGTACTTATACATAACTCTATGGCCTTCATATAAAAAATCGTACAAATCCGATCATCCGAAATATTTAGACGGTTCTCAATATCTTCGAATCTATTACAGCAATCAAACTGAAATATTGTATGTTTATAGAAGCTATTACCATAAGTAGGGTATATGAAAATAGGCTATTTAAGTCTTCATGGAACTACTTGTTCATATTCTCTCCTCCTCTGTGGAATTTATTAAATCAAATAAACAATACGAATATTTCAGTCATTTGGATTATAGCACAGCTCATGTCGGGGGACCAAGATCAACGGCCGTGGGGACTCCACGCAGACCATGAGGCAGGACAGTGATCGCTTGGCATGCTTAGGCCTTTCATGGGCTGTAGCGCAAAGGGTTCTTTTTTATGTTTCCCAGCCAGTGCATGAAACATATTATCGAATACTTAAAAAATTTCAAAAATTTGCCACATTTAATTTTTATCAAGAAAGGATAAAAAAGAATACTAAAACAATTCATTCCTTAAAGAACCAACAGCCTAATTCCATTTTAGATTGAAGATTTTATATGTAGGAGTGGCCAAATTCCAGTGTCATATATCAAACTCCAGCTGAAAAAGTTAAATTATATTGGTAATTTAGACATTTTTCTACCACGTGTGTCTGATGAACCTCCTAGCAAGGCAATTTTCGTATTTGTAGATTTACTAGAGACTGAGTATTCAATTTAAATATTGTGTATATTCGAGATGACAGTTACGTGTAATGTTCAATAAGAAGCTTGAGGGTTATAGGTGATCTCCCTTACATTTTTCTCCTCACTTATCTAGTTAGGTGGATATTTCTCTCTTAGGTTTTGAGTTATCGATTCTTCTATTAAATCAATGCATTTCAACCTTGCACATCGTAAACGTCTCATGCAATCACCTTTGCTAAATTTCTGAACTGCAGATTTATCAGATGAAGAGGTACTGGCTGTAATCTATTACTGTATCTACGTATCTCTACCTAGTATAAAACCAAGTCCCCGATTCTTGGATGTTACGCGTAAACTCGAGAACCACTGGATGGATTTTGATGCGGTTTTCACCATTCTGTAAAGGATATCTCGAGGATGATTTCTGTAAAAAATAATTTATTTATGATCAAAGGAAACCGAGCAGTAACGATTTCAGTGGAAACGTCGAAAATAAACCTAGCGTCCGACCACTTTGTAAGCTTACGCTGGGCAAACCGGTAAAAATATCTAAATACTATGAGTGTAAGAATTGTTCAGCATGAAAAGTTCTACAAAAATTCCGCGAGATCATATGTCTATCATCAATACATCGCCCACTATAAGTGTTTTAATTTCTTCCAACCATGTCCATTCAACTACTGAGGCGACAGTTTACGAGCTAGCTAAGGGCGAGTCTATCATCCCTGTTACAGCCTAGCCAGCGGGCGAACCTATAGCCCCAGATACAGCCAGCAGCAAACCGTTGAGTCGTGTTGAGTTAAGACTTCTGAGAAGGGTGGTTGTGTATGCAGTTTCCTTGGAAGTGCAACTCAGGTTTTCTTCATTTCGCCTGTGAAACACAGTCAAGTTAAGATTGGACGGAAGGGGAATTTGAGTTACATTCACCTCGCCTTTCCCTGGAAGTGCAACTATCATTTCGCCTGTGAACTTTTCGTTCCGCAAAATGCACAGTCAATTTAAGATCGGACGGAAGGGGGATTATATTATATTAAATTATACTGATTGGCATATTATCTCTACTTAGTATAAAACAAAGTCCCCGATTCTTGGATGTTACGGGTAATCTCGAGAACTACTGAATGGATGTTGATGAAGTTTTCACCTTTCTCTAAAGGATATCTCGAGGAAGGTTTCTGTAGAAAATAATTTATTTATTACCAAAGGAAGACAAGCACTAACGATTTCAGTGAAAAGGTCGAAAAAAATTGGCGTCCGTGCGCTTTTTAAGCTTACGCTGGGCAAACCGTTAAACATATCTATATACTATGAGTGTAAGAAAGGTTCAGCATGAAAAATTCTACAAAAAAGCCCGTGAGAGCATATCTCTATCTTCAATACATCGCCTACTATAAGTGTTTTTACGTCTTCATTTCTTCCAACAATCTCCATTAAGTTACTGAAGCGGCAGTTTACGAACTAGCTAGGGGCGAGTCTATCCCCCAGTTACAGCTTAGCTAGCGGACGAACATATTGCCCCAGACACAGCCAGCAGCAAACTGTCGAGTCGTGTTGAGTTAAAAACTTTAGGGAAGAGTGGTTGTGTTTGGAGTTTCCCTGGAAGTGCAACTCAGCTTTTCTTCATTTCGCCTGTGAACTTTTCGTTCCCCAAATTCACAGTCAAGTTAAGATTGGACGGAAGAGGGATTTGTGTTTCATGCTCCTCGCCATTCTTAAATTACGTCTGACAAGAATTTGTTGCACATGCATCTCCATGATAATATAATTAATAGTCAAGTCAGTGATTTTAACCCATCATGCCGAGACGTAAAACGGATATTGGTCGTTGTTCATTGACATTGGAAAAAAGCGCTTATCACGTAATGCATTCATAACTGTTCCCGGGCGAAGCCGTGTCGGGTAGCTAGTTATATATATATATGTATTGAAATTTTTGTCTGTTCGTTCGTCTTTTATGCGTTCATATACCAGCGTAGGTGAGTTGTTGAGGCTACTCCCGGGAAGGTTACAGAATTAGTAAAACCGTTTTAAAACAGATGGCGTATGAGTAGTTTTAACAACTGGGCGTTAGTGCACGAATCGTTTCAATAAATGTCCGCACACGTTCATATACAATTCACCCCATTGCGATCAAACATTTGTAAGTTGTTGTGCCAATTACAGGGAAGGTTATATAATTAGTAAATCCATTATACTTGATAGAGAGATTGTCGTCCTTCCGTACACCTTAACTACATTTATAAATTGTCTACGTCATAGCGAAAACAATTAAATTTCTAAGTCGACTACTGACTGAACCAATGAACAGATCCTTATCAAATTCGATACAATAGTATTGACCTGCATAAGGTGTCGGACGTCATTGCTACAAATTTCTCGGTTGATTAAATTCATAATGGTGCCGGTGCTTAATTTTCAAGTATTATAATCGATAGTTCACACTCCAAAAGATCGATACTTAACAAATATATTACCAGCTATATTGAATATACGGATTGAGCAATTACCACATAAGAAGTAAAACTGAGTCGTCTATGATAGACCTCGATTACATAAACCACAAGACTAGCAGATTGAATATAGCGCGTAGCCGGCATCTTTAATACAGTACATAAATTATAGAATCGATCACCCGGCATCTATAAACTTAAGAGTTTCAAAACATTGCAAAAAGTTAATATTCTACAAGAAATGTACATTATTGAATGCAGAAGCGCATATATTTCTTTCATTTAAGACGGCAGCCATGCCTGCTATTTAATCATTATCTTCGTTAAATCAGAATATAATCGAGATACTCTTACATGACGTGGTGAAAGAGATGTCCTTAATGGTTCAACCCAGCTCAACAAATAAAAAAATATGTTACGGAAATGGTATGCTAAACCACCATTTTCATTATTTGAAATATTAAAAACAATAGAAGAGATTGCCATTTAGCAAAATTTAAGAATCTTTGGTAGAATAATGTATTGTATGAGGAATTCGATTTGCTATTTTTAGAAAATCATAGGGTTGACAATTAGGCACAACTACCATCTTGAATATACAAACTATACTCACTATCTATTTATTAGGTACAGCCTATTCTTAGCAAGAAATTATGTTCGCATTAGACATTACCATGTGTAGGGACAACATCCATCGAATCAATACATTGATGGTGCCAGTCAAGAGCAATTTTAAAACATTCGAATTGGTAACTCTAAATGTAACAGAGAAATATTCACGAAACTTGGCAAGTGAAGTGTCAAAAATATAATAAATTATTTATCTAAAGCACAACATAGAACACTACTCAAATATGCGATCCCAAATATAGGCAACAATAAATTTGAATACTCAGCATATAATAAAGCTACAAGTATGAAAATATATAAGGGACTTGTTAAAAGACAAGAAGAGTGAACCACACAAGCACATTTCTTTTCGTTCCATGATGTTAACACATGACGGAGAAATCTAACAACCCTATTTGTATATAATTTTATTTCTCAATAAGAGCGTGGCCTAAATCAGAAAGAATCAAGGTAAGTAGGATTACTTTACCCTCACCTTATAATAGAAATTGAAATCTGACATGACAAATGAAACAATATGCCCCGAGCTTCGGGAGCATTATTTAGTAGCTGTTTGATAAGTAATGCGAAGAAACGCCTCACAACCTAGATTTAAAGAAAATGTGGCTGAGGTTGTCATCACGCTTGCCACGTGGTCCCGTTAATCAGCAAGCAATGAACTTGCTAGCAACTGTCCTTGATGCGCGCAAGTACTGTATGTGCGCATTATTTAATAAATGCAGTATTATTATATTTATATTTTAAAGCGGTTCGTTGCAGACAGTGGATAGCTATTTCCTCTTTGGCAGTAGGTCAATACAACACAAAAACGAAACACGTGCTGATCCTAGAACTGTTTACCGATATTTTTTGTTCCAATTTTTGAATTACTCCAGGAAAATTGAAGGACGGCATCTCTGAATAATCTACATCGGTCTCCTTAGAATTTCTTACCCAGTTTCATTCATATTAATTGATTTAATCTCTCAGTAAGACTTCCGGAAGCGTAAGAGTGATAAAAGGAAGAGAAATTAGAAATCGATTACAACCATTTAAATCGGAATATGTTATGTGGTCATCTCTGAAGTGTAATGTGTACATTGGTTTGTGATGGAGACTTTATAATTTTCATTCATTTTCACCACTACACCAGCATTTTCCACGCCAATCAATGCTCGCTTGCTCTGGCATGTTGCAGTAAACACAGATATCACTCATCCATGAAGTTTTGCAATTCGAAACGAGTCGTGCCCCTTGAGTGTGCGTATTTATTGAAACATACCCCCAGGTAATGGAGAACTATTTTTCGTGGTAGCGCGCGTACATTTGATGACATCGGGGTGAATTAAAGAGGTGGTAGTATTCTGCGCGTAATGAAGTGGGATATTGGATAACATGGTCTCCATTCTTCGGTTGACTTCGTTGATTCCAACTTCGAAATGCCAATGTTGACAAATATCTCAGTACACGTAGAATACCATACGACAGTTAAAACATTTCATTAAATTGTCCAAGCTTAGTTAAAGCTTTTTTTTAGCGTATGGCTTTTAATTCCGGAAGTGTCCGAGGTTATGTTCAGCTCGCCAATTTGTAGCAACTTCTAAGCGGACACCCATAGGGTGAGCTACACGTACCGTCGCGTGTGGAGTGTTGTCTGGGGAGGAAAGTTTGAATGTAAAGACGAGGAGTTGGAAGGTAACGGCTGTGGCCTATAGTTAGGGACCAACCCCGGCTTTTGCCTGGAAGGAAGATGGGAAACCACGGAAGACCAACTTCAAGGTTGTCGGCGGGGGGATTCGAACCTCCTCGCCTCCCGGATGTGAGCGACTGCCAGCAGTCATGCCGTAACGACCACGGCTAACTCACCTGGTAAAGCATTAATAATTAATACTAACGATCACTGAAACTACTGCATAACGAATACATCAACGAACTGGCCACTCGTAGTCATTCGAATAACCGAGTAACGAAATACAGTACAACGCTTTATCATCTTCAGCCTTCTGTGTTCACTGTTGCAGCGTTTACTCAAGTATTTACACGCATGATGGTAAATCTTAGTTGTGGCAAATAGAGGATTATTACCTGTAGCCGGGCATTACGCTGTTTAAATCGACTGAAAATTATTTTTCAAAGTTCAAGCTCATCGTAGTTTATCAAAAAATTGTCAAATATAATGCGGCCAGCATCGTGAACTGCTAATATTACGTCCTGCCTCAATCAGATTTCTAGCTATGGTTTAGTTAGCTTCAGTGTCCCATTGTCATTATTTCAGTCACTTCGATTCTAGACTGCGAGGCCTTTCTGCGTTAAGTTTAGTTTGCTGGTCTCTGTGTTCCTCTATTACCAGCACTGTTGCCTCCACAGCTCCAATACCACCACTGCCATGATGTTACTGTAAAACATTGTGTACATATTATTATGTTATACCTTGGCTCTTCTTAACTTGCATGGCTTAGTTTCCTATTCTTCTAGATAGCATTTTGTCATTCGCATCGCATGGCCCGGATATCTTAACTGCTTATAAAAACAGCTCTTTCTAATGTACAGTATTAATTACAAAAATTCTCTTGTTGTTTCTCCCATGTTCTGTCTTTCACAACAATCATTTGCACTACACGTCAGTTTTATGAATGCGACATCCTGAATATACCCTGTTTTCACTCACATAGAGCAAAGTAGATATTAGAGAGTATACCCTGCCCAAGTACTTGAAATGGTCCAAGATTTACAATTTACATCTTACCTGTCATTCTATTCTTCCTAAGTTTCTTCCCTAAAGATATATTTTTGTTTCTGAATCATTCCTTTTTATATCACTTTTGAGCAAGACATCACATCAGTCCACTATTCTTTCTATCCGGTGTTAATGGCAGCAGATCGACTGCATAGCATATACTCATAATACACACACACATAATAGTACATTATGCAACGAGCCTATAATGGCTATAATTAAGACACGAGTATTTTTTATAAAACGAGCGTATGCGAGTTTTATAATTTCCATACGAGTGTCTTAATTACCATTATAGGCGAGTTGCATACGACTGTTTATGTTCGACGATAATTATAACTTTATTATATGTTTTAACATAAATATTCATAAATATCTGTTGAGAGTCAGCTACTGGAATTTTGTGATCGCAGAGCGAGCGTTGGGTGTTATACCTTCGTCTTTCAAGAGCTTTGAACGGCCGACGCATGCGCTCTGTGGGCTCTCAATGCCATATGCAGCCATATGTTTACATCAGCCGTCCCTCAGTAATATTGTCACCGCAGTCATTTGAAGACAATGCTCTGTGTAGAAATTAGTGTTAGTGATTTTAAGGTACTGTGCTATTTCTCGTCTCATATTCGCCAGTTTATTTACGCGAACATATGGACGGTGGGTATTCCATGTCGGTAATTTATTATAGTTCGATGTTGTGTTTAAGTCCGACATGTTGGATTTTGAGCGCATGCGCGAAATTATCGTTACCTAATTGGTCAATGAACGAGCTCTGATTGGCTGGAGAAACTGTATCGTAATGAAAAACGGTGATATAATGACCATCATTATGATACAGTTTTCAAACACATAATAGTGAGGGTCGAACATAAAGAAGATTATTGCCTCACCAATGAATCAAATATTGGAGATCGCAACTGATGGCATTGGGACATAAAGATACAATACAGTTGTAAAAATGCCTGCGTAAAATTAAAAAGGAAATACATTTCCATGCTAAATCACACTTGAGGTTCCTTAGAGGAAAGGTCGCATGACAACCTTGTTGGCGTTAATATGGGGTAAGACGCCCGTTGCTCAGAGGCAAACTTGAATCCATCCAGGCAACTGTCCACAAGGTCGTCAAGCCAATTTTGGTCCAATTCATCCCAATCCTCAATGGCGATCAGCGTGGATCCTCTACAACGCGTTGTTGGTCTGGATGTCCAAGAGAGATTTGCCCAATCTATGTAGGCTATTTCAGACATGTTTAATGCGGTTCATATCTGTGGTCTTGTTGGGAGATACCAGTACGCAGCAGGGACGTGTGGATCCACCATTGGTTGACGAATGACGCATTAAGAAGGCCTTGTACAACCATGAGAAGCGTATGGTGACCATACGTGGTGCCACTCTAGAATATCGATGTGCCACCACATTGTTGCACACGGTTAACGGAATGCAATATTACCGGGTTCCCTCTAGCACGTCGTCTGTGATTGTCAGGGGTGAGGAATAGGCTACGCAACATTCGTCTCTGCCATTGCTGATTCCATATTCACCAGTTGTGGGCTGCATGGTGTAGAGATATCAAAACACAAGTCTAATTCTCTCTGTCTGTTGATTTCTTTGTTTGGAACCATTTTTGATACGCCTTAATTCTACTTTCACAAACCGAATTTGCTATGTCATACCACCAGGATATGCGTTTCTCTTACCTTTACACACCATGGTCTATAGGCAAACCTATTCTATTTCTAGTAAACACATTTTTTGAGAGCGTACGTCTAATTCCGCTTTTAAACAACAGGACAGACAAAATCATTTCCAATAACGCGAATAAAGCAACATAGCGATGGCGGCGAGGCTATATATAGGTCAAGGTGAAGGCAACCAATGGTAAGGAAAAAATGTAAGTTGGGAAGGAAGTACAATTAAACCGAAATCTCAATACACCAAGACCTAAGACAGGCAACACTGAAAAGGACAAAATCACGTTCATTTGCTGTTAGCGTCCTGGAGTGGTGGATACTTAATCCGTAGCGAATGATGGTGATTGGTCTATAGTAGTGATGAGGTACAAGAACGATTATTATACGTTCATTAAATAGATAGTGCGACTGTCATTTCAATGGCGTAATGACGATAGAAGTGGCTGTAGTTATAAGGGAGGAGTAGTAGAGCATACCCACCTCCTACCACACAACTGCCTAAGGCGAGGGCATTCAATGGTAAGGGGGAAATATTTGTTGGGGAGGATGTACAATTAAAAGTGGAAAAATAGGGAAGAATAGTGTTTTGAAAAGTGTTGTATATGTAGGCCATTGAGTTGTATACCATTAGATGAAGATTATTCCATAGGTTTATTATACGCAAGTTCACTTTGATCGCATGGATAACGAGTCAGGCTGCTGTGGACCGTGATGAACAGCGGATGATGCCGAAAGATTTTTCTAGCATTCAGGTACGTTGGCTATTTCACATCAGTATTCACGTAACAGTACCATGGTGTTTTCAGGTTTTAACGACATAATTAGCAGTAATAATACAAGTCAAACAGCTGCGAGAGCGGGTTCAATTTCAAGCCCGATTGCGCCGGTAAAAGGACAATTTAGTCGTAGGAGGTAGGCCTAAATATGCTCTGAGGGTGACTGCAAAACACTTCTACTATAACCACAGCTACTTACATCGTCATTACGCCAACTTAAAATGAGTTGTAGGCATGTAAACATGACTCCTACAATTGATTCCCCCACCAAGTGCGAGTTACGACGTGTAATGTAATTCGGTTTCTTCAAGCAAAAGCTAATAGTACAGCAAACAAGTAGTTCCACGAGGTACTATTTAGCATTTTTTCATATATCCTATTTATGTTAATTGCCTCTATACAAAATTTCAGTTTGATTGCTGTAATAGATTCGTAGATATTGAGAACCGCCTAAATATTTCGGATGGTGGCCATGATCGATTTTTATATATGTAAGCCATAGAGTTATGAACTACTACATGAAGATTATTACGTAGGTGTATTATTGAAACCTCAATCACATGATTAGGGCACAAGGAATAAAAACGACATTTTGAATTTTCGCACAGCTGCCATCTTGTGGCTATAAAAACAATTGAAATAAATTAAATGTCAGTGGATTAAAATGTTTATAAGCATTCACCGTACCACGTTTCCCTGCGCTCGGCGGGTTAAATAGCGAGAAAAGTCCATTTATATATTTAAATTTCGAGTCACCGCCATGCTGGATTTTTGCTTACCAGGTCATTGAAAGTCCCATAGGTGAACTTATGTCCATAGCCTTTATCAACATACAAAATTTCAGTTTGATTACAGCTGTCATAGATTGGGTGGATATTGTGAACTGTCTTAAGATTTCGGATGGTCGCCATGTTGGATTTTTATAAATATAGGCCTTAGAAGTATGTACTATTAGATGACGGTTATTGCGTAGGTTCATTATTCAAACGTTGATTTCGATCGCACGATTAGGACACAAGAAATAACAACTTAATTTAAAAAAAACTTGCACAGGCGCCATCTTCAGGTTATGTAAATAACTGAACTAAATGAGATGTCAGTGCACTCCAATGTTTATCAACATTCGCTGCACCAAGTTTCGCTGCCTTCAGAAGGTTAAATCGCAAGAATGGTATATTTGAAGGTTTCAACTTCGCATGGCCGCCATGTTCGTTCTGTACTTAACAGGTTTTGGAAAGTCACATAAATGAGCTTATAGTGTTGCCCTCTATCACCGTACAAAATACCATGGGAATATCAGTAACAGTTTCGGAGATATTGAATGCTGGTGAAATATTTGGCACAGCCGCCATGTTGGAATGGTGAGACGCAATAAAATTTGAAGAGCTCGGTCGGGGTCAAACAAAACAGTTCTATGACCTTATCGAGTTTGATTGAATTCGCTCGACCATTTTAGATTTTCTTAGGGACACACACACAAGCACAGACACATACACACACACGGACATAAGGTGATCTCATAAGCCTATTTTTTTTCATAAATGAAATAGGCTAAAATCATCTAATAATGAGTTCTTCTCATTCAAGATTACGTCCGCCCTCAATGTGCAGCTGTAACTGAACAGTTTCTTTAGCAATTTCTGTGGTACGTTTTTGAACGTTTGGCGTAGAGTCCCAACTTAGAGCTGAGCGACTTCTGCCTCTTGTCTGAACTGAAAGAGAGTCCAGGAGGGCAGAGATTCCACAGGAATGACAAGCTTCAGAACAACGCCGAGGCAGGCTTATGTTAACTCACTGGTGGCAATATTCCATGATGAGAGGATTGGAAAGATATGACAAATGCCTCAATCTTCACGGTGATTATGTCGAAATGTGACTGTGTTTGTACTTACCATGTAACGTTTAATAATAAGTTCGTTATGTTATATACACTTGTCTTTATTTTATGGAACAACGGAAGTTCAAAAAAACAGCCCTAGTCCATGCGAGATGTTGATGGGCGGTGGTGTGTGTGTGTTTGATTCGTCGGTCTTTTGACTGGTTTGATGCAGCGCTCCATGGTTCCCTGTCCTAAGCGAATCGTTCCATCTCTGCATATCTTCCACACCCTACATCCGAGGCAATCTGTTTAACATATTCTAACCTTGCTCTACTTCTGCATTTCTTGTCCTCGACCCTTCCTTAACTTAGCTTGCTATTCCTGGAGGTCAAAGTATGTGTTCTACTGACCTATCTCTTCTCTTCATTAGTAGTCACTTGAAACATCTCTTCTCTCTGACTTGTCTTAATACCTGTAGATTTATAACCCCTATCTACCCCTTCTGATCTTCATCATTCTCCAGTAACACCACACTTCAAACGCTTCAATTCTCCTCTTTTTTGCTTCACCAATAGTCCAAGATCACTTCCGTGGAGTGCTGCGCTCCGAACAAAGGCTTTCAAAAATGCCTTTCTAATGTTCGATATCAATAGATTCCTTCTCTGTAGAAATGCTTTCCTAGCCCAAGTCAACCTGCTTTTTATATACAAGTAGTATAGATTGTAGATCACCCTCCTATTCCAATACTTTATTCCAATCGTTTTCAAAATGTCAAACAATTTAGTCCAATGAACGTTATCAAAAGCCGTTTCTTAGTCTACAAATGCCATGAACGTTCTATTATCTACCCTTATTCCACCTTACAAAATCAGCGTAAGACTTAGTAGAGCTTCCCTTGTTCCTATATTTCCTGAAACCAAACTGATCATCACCCAACCCAGTTTATGTCTGTCTTTGCATCGTCTTGTAAATTATTCTAGACAGGACCTTTGAAGCATGAGTACAGTGTTGTATACAGTCGTTAATAAAGGTATTTCTAGTAAATCAGGTAAGCAAACAAGATGTTCAGTAAAGAACATATAGCCTACTTTCTCCTAAATACATGGGTATAGTTATAACTCTTTGTCCTTTTCAAGGAATTTAATTGAATGTTGGTGTAGTAGCCTGCTGAAATACAAAGTGCTACACGGATATCTTACGTTTATTGATTGAATCCTCACCTGAATTATATAACTAGCAACCCGACCCGGATTCGCCCGGGAACAGTTATGAATGCATTACGCGTTAAGTGCTTTTTTCCAATGTCAATGAACAACGACCAATATCCGTATTACGTCTCGGCATGATGGGTTATAATCACTGAATGGACTATTAATTATATTATCATGGAGATGCATGTGCAACAAATTCTGGTCAGACGTAATTTAAGAATGGCGAGGTGCATAAAACACAAATCCCCCTTCAGTCCAATCTTAACTTGACTGTGAATTTTGAGAAAAGAAAAGTTCACAGGCGAAATGAAGAAAAGCTGTGTTGCACTTCCAGGGAAACTCCAAACACAACCCCTCTTTCCTAAAGTTTTTAACTCAACACGACTCGACAGTTTGCTGCTGGCTGTATCTGGGGCAATAAGTTCGTCCACTAGCTCAGCTGTAACTTGGGTGATAGACTCGCCCCTAGCTAGCTCGTAAACTGTCGCCTCAGTAACTGAATGTAGATTGTTGGAACAAATGAAAACGTGAAAACACTTATAGTAGGCGATGTATTGAAGATAGATATATGCTCTCCCGGTTTTTTTTGTAGAACGTTTCATGCTGAACAATTTGTACACTCGTAGTATATAGATATTTTCAACGGTTTGCCCAGCGTAAGCTTAAAAAGCGCACGGACGCCAGTTTCTTTTTCGACCATTTCACTGAAATCGTTAGTGCTTGACTTCCTTTGGTTATAAATAAATTATTTTCTACAGAAACCTTCCTCGAGATGTCCTTTACAGAATGGTGAAAACCGCATCAAAATCCATCCAGTGGTTCTCGAGATTATCCGTGACATCCAAGAATCGGGGACTTAGTTTTATACTAAGTAGTTATTATACGCCAATCAGTATAATTTATTATAATATAATCCCCCTTCCGTCCAATCTTAAATTGACTGTGAATTTTGCGGAACGAAAAGTTCACAGGCGAAATGAGAGTAGCACTTCCAGGGAATGGCGAGGTGAATGAAACTCAAATCCCCCTTCCGTCCAATCTAAACTTGACTGTGTTTCACAGGCGAAATGAAGAAAACCCGAGTTGCACTTCCAGGAAGACTCCAAACACAACCACCCTTCTGAGAAGTCTTAACTCAACACGACTCAACGGTTTGCTGCTGGCTGTATCTGGGGCAACATGTTCGCCCGCTAGCTAGGCTGTAACAGGGATGATAGACTCGCCCTTAGCTAGCTCGTAAACTGTCGCCTCAGTAGTTGAATGGACATGGTTGGAAGAAATTAAAACACTTATAGTGGGCGATGTATTGATGATAGACATATGCTCTCGCGGAATTTTTGTAGAACTATTCATGCTGAACAATTCTTACACTCATAGTATTTAGATATGTTTTACGGTTTGCCCAGCGTAAGCTTACAAAGCACTCGGACGCCAGGTTTCTTTCGACTTTTCCACTGTAATCGTTACTGCTCGGCTTCCTTTGATCATATATAAATTATTTTCTATAGAAATCATCCTTGAGATATCCTTTACAGAATGGTGAAAACCGCATCAAAATCCATCCAGTGGTTCTCGAGTTTACCCGTAACATCCAAGAACCGGGGACTTTGTTTTATACTATGTAGAGACACACTAATACAACCATCACAATAACACAGGTTGTCAGACGAAATTCAACACTCACCCAAGTACATGGTGCTAAATGACCATGATGTCCATGCATCTCAAATGAAACAACATCAACGACAGCTTCGAATCCAATACCGGTACTTTCTTCTATAAAAACACACACACTAGTAAGCCTACAGACATCACGGTGACATAGGTTATCAAACAACTTTTATACACTCCCATGTACACTGGGCTACAAGACCATGATGCCGCGAAACCCCTAAAGAATCAATAACAAAATCAACAACAACAATAGACTCTACCGCGAGATCAAGGACGAATTTGAATCGCTGTAGTCGAGTGTTGAAATATGTAGTGTTATAAGTATATTATTTAATGTTATCGATTGCAATTGCACACTTTATAATGATTAACATTATAACGTGTGAGTAGTTATAAATCTATAAATAAAAAACGAGCGAAGTAGAAATATTTAAACCTGCTGGGGTTTGAACCACGAACCTCCAAGCTGCGTGACAGAGATCCTACCATAACGCTATACACGCGCTATACTAACATTGTGTTAATATCAGCTTTAGTATAACTGCCTAGAATACATTGTCTTGTAATGAACGATTTCATTAGCGTTTTCTCCATTTCGATAAACAATTTGATACTAAATATGTATTATTTTGTTCAGTACATTCCTAAAAGGATATAAACTTACGAAGTTACGGAAATATATGGATTTACGAGCAAACACTGTAGGCCATTTTGACCCAACGGGACGGCACGGACAAGCACGATATGGCACGGTCAGCCTGAACTGTTAGAATATGTAACCGCAGAAGTGACTATTTTAAAATGCTAATATCCTACCGGTCACCTCCTTGAAGACAGTTTAAACCTCCCTATGTACGATGAGCGTAAGGCAAGGCCTTGTGGAATCGTACGTTACGGTTAGGCTATAATACTTGCATGATTCCTACATCCGCCATCTTGAAACTATTTGGCTTATGACCATGTAGTTCGGGCAAAAGACGCTTCCTACATTAAGGTACATTGTTGCAAAATTTGGTATAGAGATCTGATGATTAGTAAGCCTCTGTGGCTAAGGCGGCAGCACGCCGGCCTCTCACCGCTGGATCCGTGGTTCAAATCCCGGTCACTCCATGTGCGATCTGTGCTGGACAAAACGGAGGCAGACAGGTTTTTCTCCGGGTACTCCGGTTTTCCCTGTCAACATTTCATTCCAGCAACACTCTCCACTATCATTTCATTTCATCTGTCATTCATTTAATCATTGCCCCAGAGGAGTGCGTCAGGCCTCGGCAGCCGGCACAGTTCATATCCTCGCCGCTAGATGGGGGCTTCATTCATTCCATTCCTGACCCGGTCGGAGACTGGAAGCAGGCTGTGGATTTTCATTTTTCATCTGATGATTAGTTAAGACGTAATTTGATTTAAGCTTAGAACATTTGGGTGGGTGCCATTTCTTTTTTGTTATGATGGTGGCGATATACAACATGACACTGAGTTGCCCCTTGTTAGTGCTACCTCTGTACCAAAGGTGGTTTAATTTGGTTTCGTTGTGTTTGAATTGATAGAGGAGGTCGATTTGCACACATACACGGCCCCTTTCTTCAAACTATACGGCTGGTGACCTTGTAGTTTGCCCAAAAGACGCCTCCCACATAAAGATAAGTTGTTGCAAAATTTGGTAGAGATTAGATGATCAAGTTAGTCGTAATTTGAGTCAAGCTTTGAACATTTGGGTGGCCGCCATTACGTTTCCGTCAAGATGACGGCGATATAAAACATGACACTGAGGTGCCCTACACTACTGCTACCATTGTACCGAATTTCGTTCAATTCGGTTCCACTGTGTTTGAGTTGATAGGGGCTCTGAGTAGATCTGATAAGCCTAGTTTCATATTTTTATAAAAATCGAAAGTAGGCTAAAAATAATGATAACAAGGTGTTTGCATATCTTAACAACAATGGTACTAACAGCGTAAACACAATAATAACATCAGTGCGATATACTAACGGAATTAAGTGATAATTTGACACGTTATGAAAGTTTTTATCACTTAATAATTATAGCTATATGTCGTTGCTCATATTTGTTGTGTATATATATCCGTCACACCCGAAAATGGCCTTTAATGAACCTAATCTGATGATGTGTGCCTAGCAAACGAAACATTTCATCAAATTCATCCTTTTCGTGAAGTGTATAAAATGTTCATTATTAATTCATATAATTTTTCCATGTTAGTAGTTGTGAGTGGATAAGTGTTATTCTCCGCCCATTTTAATTGGACCTGTTTACATGTTGACCGACTGAAAAGCAATTCTTCTACTAAATTAACTTACAGCTCAACTGTCCATTGCAATTGTTTCCATACCGCTACTAGTCAGGCACTTAGCGATATTTCGTTGTTTGTGCTATGTTATAAATATTTGGTTGATTGACAATTAGGCTGCATACAATCGTAATAATAATAATATATAATATGTATCCTTCTTTTAAAACAACTTCTTGGAATATGTCCTTTATTTTTTTCGCATAATTCCAAATAAAATTTACGACTGCTTCAAACCCAATCATGCATGTAAATTCATCAAAGTTCTTGGACGTATTGAGAATAAACCCAAATAAGCAAGAATAAACTCAATTTTCTCAAAACACTTTGTAGGAATAAGCCGCAAATATACATTTGTTGATAATAATAATAATAATAATAATAATAATAATAATAATATCTGTAAATATAATATTATGACTTTCCTCCCTCTACCTGAGGTGTTGTGTATTAAATTTCGGAAGACAGAAGCCACCTTCCTCCTACCCTTGCGATCTATTCAACTGCTTTCTCTGACTCCTTCATCTATGATTCATTGTTTGAGTTCCATGTGGATGTGTACGTTGTAGGCTCCGTCCCCTGAGTGCGAATGCAACAATAATATGCGGTGTGGTTTCAGTTGGACAAGGGCACAGGGGATGAGCAGCCCATCTCATCTTGCTGTCTCATTGTTACACCAGTCACTACGTGTTTCAACGCAATTCTCTTGTCCCGTTTGTATACGCACAGGCCTTTAGGCTCCACGTTTTCAAGATGATCCTTTCTCTCTCCTTCTCAGCCATTAAGAAAGGGAACCAGAGACTTTTCCTTTTTCCATAGAATTAAGTTCTCAGTTTTCTACATAGATTTCAGGTAATGCATATAGTTTTCATTTCTCGTCATCCATCTATATCGATATTTATTGAAACGTAATACCACTCAAACACATCATTACATTTTTTCAGCATTATAACAGTATGATCTAGCCTAATTAATCTAAAAATCTGTAATGTCACAGTAACATGGAGCTTTTTTTTTTGCTGTGGTGAATGCATGGAGTAGAATTAGGGATAGAGAATTGTATGGAAGATATTGATAGTGGATCATTGTAATGTTCATTATAATATTCATACTAATATTATTAATTTCACGCCTCTTGTAACCACTGTGGCTTTTAGAGACGCTGGCATGTCGGAAATTTGCCCTGTAGGGGATCTTAAACGTGTCCGTGTATCAACTGACATGGTTCCCTCCCATTTAAGAATACTCAAATGCCAAGTAACTGCACCAACATTTGATCCTGAAACTTTGAGAACAGCAGACGAAATATTTACCGCTGTGCTACACAGCCAGTCTTAATCATGCTAATTAGGTGTATTTTTAATTTACTTGGTACAACGTAGCGTTGTTTAGAATATTATTGCGTTGTGTATACTGGCAAGGAGTTCCACACATTAAGATAATACAGTAGCTTGGACGGTTTGTGGTGAAGCTTCAAGCTAACGGTACAGTATGAGTGGTGGGGAGCTGCGGTACTGGAGGAGCACCCGCTCACGCAGCTGCGCCGAGCTCAAGACGACTACATGCACAGATCCTCAGCAAGATATTGGCAGCACGGCCGATGAAGGGTGACTCCAGTCACTCTTTCCCCACCACTGAAACATATCTGGAAACCTGCCTGCCCAAAGCCGTCAGCTTGACCTTCAGGCTTCATCACATACCACCCAAGCTAAATAATTGGAACGACAACGAAATACTTGTGGTTAGGACTGTATTAAAGTTGGTAGCAGATGCACCGTCTCTCAGGTAGGCTGTGAGTTACACATACTGTACCCGTTCGTCCTGGGGATGCGATGACCCATCTGCTATAACATCGCATTCCTGGAGTTCCAGGACAGAGCGGAGTTAAATGAACCTCTAGTCAAATAAGGAATGTGTCGGAAATTCAGCTGAGTTCTCGAAAAAGCAGTGGGTATCACGAGACAAAGTATCTCTAGGGTCGTTACGGGCATAAGTTTAATAGAAATAATGCAAATATAAATGGGCGCCATCAACTGAATTCCTAGCAAGCCACTTCCTTTCCGGATAAGCCTTACTCAAGACAAGGAAAGAAAAAGGAACATCACACCATCATCAGATCACAACTAAGATAAAAACAAATTTATTTTACTTTGATAGTCAGACAGACATTTTAAATATAATTCCTACCTAAGAGTATGGTCGAATGCCAAAGTTAAATTGTCATTGTCCAAAAATCGAACCATCTCTTTTCTAATCCAAAATTATTTTTATCCACATAACAAGAAAAATGTATAAAGTTCTCTTGGGTTCTCAGGATCACTGTAGCACTATGTCTTTCGTCACTGACATTTGTGAAACCTGAGACCTAATTTCTCTTTAATTTAACATCAATGTGGATTTAAAAATGATTTTAATCTGTCTAAACATACACATATAATAATCACACATATCAAATATCACGTAAATTTATGGTTTGCATGGCATAATTTGAATGTTGAACATGTTAATCAAATGCTCTTAAACATCGAATAATTAATTTACACTATTTACATCGTCATTAACAATCAATCACTTATCTGTGAATTACAGAAAATTCAAATTCTCGTTGGTCATCATTCTCGTCATCATCAAAATCAAATATTTCTCACATTAATTCTCACTTCAAAATTCTACTTGTTTCTGTTAGAATCGTTAATTCATCACCATTACATCATTTAAATTCTCAACTCAAGTTGCAATTCTTTCCAATTATATCTCAATTAAATTTATTTAATTCCATGTAAATTCATTAATCATCAGCTTCTTTAATTAATTATCACCTTCTAATTTAGTTATTCATCATCATTACAATCGTCTATTAATTTATTTCAATCAGTTTAATTATCCAATCTTTAATTCATCCATTTATTTAATTCATCGATTTATTCAAAATTTAATTTATCAAATTATTTAAATTTCAATCATCTGGTTATTTAGTTTTTCATTATTTCATCTAGTCATTCTGATTTTTATTTCATTAGGTCAGATCGTTAATATGCTTAAATCTCAGATTATTATTTCATTAATTATTAATTTCAGAAAATCTTGTATTATCAACTTCATTTATTTGTTTAATTTCCTAACAAATTGTTTAATATGGTTTATAGAACGTTGTCTTACAGTTTTATCACTTCCAAGTTATATCTCGTATTTAATTTATCATGCCAAAAAATATTATTGTCTCCACGACATCACGTTGGATCTAACTATCCACAACGACATTACATTTCTTCAATACTTCAAATATCACATTTGAATACAAGAATTATTCCACAAAACTCCATAAATATTCAGCACATACAGCATGAATCTCAACAATTACGCTAGACTGGGTACGACGACCTCATGTCTGCTTCAAAATACATTAGCAACATTGCTACTATCACTTGGCAACTTCCACAAAATGCCTACCACAAACTCCACTTAACCATGTTGCATGATCTACAAAAAATATATAACTGGCTTCAAATTATCAACGCACACAATCTCCAATAACTGTAATTACTCTGATCACATCTAGACAACTTCTTAAACAATTGGAAAAATATTACTTCAGTAATTTAAGATCTGCTTTCAAATAGCATAAATTATCTTACAAAACTTGACTTACATCACAGAAAAACACCAATGTGCTATAATCTCTCACATCAAAATCTGCAATACTGATCTGCCTTAAAATAAATCTGACCATTAATGATTAATCTTACAAGATTCAATTACTTTAAATCCTTCTCAAAGGTATCAAACACAATTATAAAAATCATCAAAAGTATCAGCTGTAACAGCTGTTAAACTGAAATTACTCTCAAAAGAGTATAGCAACAAAATATTGGATTGGCAAACAAGAATTACTAAATGCAATCCTGTTGACATTTATCGTTACTTTATTTAACAAAATTTCGACTGATATGTGACTAGTAGTTCCTTGTTTAATTCACTTACATCTCGTGTACATTCGGATGATAAAAATGAGTCCCTCAATGGCGAGTAAGATGTGTAACCACCGTACAGTCGTATAAATACGAAAGACCTCGCCCCGTCGACTTGGATGATAGTTCCCTAAACGATGGGTAAGATGAGTAGCCACCATACAATCGTATAAATACGAAGGACCCCACCTCGTAGGCTATATGAGTGAATGTACCAGATAGGAATCAACAAGTTTCTAGTTGTCATATAAAAGCGATGTTCATTCACTAAAGTGAATAACTTCTTGATATCTCCAAACAATCCAATGGAAAAAATCCCTACTGATGAATAATACACACTCGCTAGTATGCAATGAACTGACGAAGTAATTTTTGATAATCAATTGCAGATCACGAGTTCGAAATACTCGTTACACAAAAAACTATTTATGAAAAATATCCTAGCTGGAAAAATGTCTAAAAGACCAAACTTCTGCTTAATAAAGCCAACCAATGGTGAGAATATCGTATAATGATGCCTACCATATCATATGGTCACTCCATATTCTAGCAAATTCGAAGTATATAAATTCAAACCATGTCTTAATAATCAAATCACTCCTATTAGAAAAATATACATGTGTGCCCAGTATTCATGAAAATAATCGTATCAGGTAGTTATGACTCTTACAGTACCTTTCATAATCAGCTGTAATTAATTTCCAAGATCGTCGATTTTCCCTACATAAAGAATTTCTCGAAAGATCGGCGTGCATAGCATTTCATCCATGAAATGACGATTGCATTCGAAATCCCAAGTGAATCAGCTGGTGGACTCCTCTCGTCAGGAATCGAATCCATCGCTCTGCGGTGCCATCTTGTCTCTATTTGCGTCTACTCGGACATGTTGAACTTCGGATTACCCATAGCGGATATTGTCCAACTCCTTCTCGAAAAAGTTCATGGAAACAGCGGACTCCCTACTCCTCTTCTAAGTTACGCCACTGTTCCGTTAAATGTTCAGTTTGAGTATTGCAAGTTCAATCTCAAATGATTGCTATGTTCCACTTCCGTAAAATAAAATTTTACTTGAGAGTGTTCAAGATTACGAAACACCCTGTAGTTATCTGTATTAGGTAATTCGTGAAAACTGCATAAGATATAAATCTTATTAATGCACGATCTAATGTTCATCAGTGCCTATGCTAACAACATTCCGTATAATTGAAATAGTTAAAGTCGCTTTGAATGTGTTGTAGAACAGCATAGTTATAAAGTTATTCATATAAAAGCAATGTTCAAACTGTGTTGAAATGAAGCTTATAATAAAGTCTTCAACTGCTTACAGTGCGGTTCTGACATATCCCGGCCGTCTGTAATTGCTTCCTCGGCCAGCCCGCCTGGATCAACGACCCGCTTGGCCTTCGCTGCTCGGCGATGCAGGCACTGTCACCTACACTTTTGCCGTGACAGTTTCTGTATGTTACGTGACCTTCACTGTGCGTCTCGCTGCGCTATAGAGCTTGCTCCTACCTGCTCGTCTGACTGAGCTCGACTGGATGTGCTGACACTGTCTTCACTCACTTATCTGCTTGGGGCGGACACGTGGTATAGTCCCCCACCACAGTGCTCTCACGTCACGGTCATAGTCTCGAACCCGTATCATCTCGGCTATTCCGTTATAAAATAACTTACTTCCATAAAATTATTTCCACATATAATGCATGTTATATATCCTCTTCTAAGATGTTTAATTATTATAATTCCATAAATATCTCAATAAAGCTTCACATCTCTATTCATAATTCCATCTTCTCACAGATTTCAATGCCTCCTTGATACTAGACCTCCTACGTCATCTTGACATTCTTCTTGACGCGATCGGTGCGCTATCTTTTAAGAGCTCTTTCCAAAACCTCAACTACAGCTTAATGTCTGCTGGCGTAGCCGATAGCCTAAACTAGGTATCGGGTACAATACGGAGTTTATACTGTATATTATACAACCTTCTACTGGAGAGAGTTGGGTTAGAAGGAAAGTCCGTGCCGCCATCCTAACGGTTTCATTCAAGCCAAACTACAGCAGCAGTTGAACTAAATCAGTTCATCTTGTAGTTTGTTGTTAATTCGTTTTAGGGGATTAGGACATCTTTGACATTAGCCCCGTGTACTTGGGTGTGTGCTCAATTTGAATGTATTTCTATGGCGAGTGTAGTTGTGTAAGTGCCTGTAATTATTAGGATCAGGGTTGGAATAGGTAACCCGGGACTTAAAATAAGGTACTATCTCGACATTTACTCACATTGAGTGTAAAAACCTTAAGGAAAATCACACTCAGGGTAGATGGTATCAGCGCCAAGATTCGAACTTTCGATCTCCATACTGGCTGCAGTAGCCATGGTGAGCGTTATAACGCGCACTGCTATGCAGTGGGGTATATTCTTTATGTACCGCACTAGAAATTGCCACTTTCAACCTCTGTTAAACCTTTAAAATTAGCCTTCATTTTCTGATTGACTTAATATTTTCAAATACTAACTCAATGCTCCATTATATTTTAAAAAAGATTAATTTTGTATGTACGTCCAAGCTCAGTTTTTGAAAAATACCACTGTCGAAAAATAATTTCCAACGTACGAAGGTTGGAATTAATGGCTGCTTAGGACTTGTTACATTAGGATGGGACAGAACGTTTTTATGTTCGCTATCTGATTATACTGGGCAACGTAAAGCTAGGCATTTAGTCCCCTTGTGCACGCAAGGAGTAATATGTGTCAGACACGTATGAATTGCTTGTCGCAGTCGTAATGTGACATTGCCTGTAGAGCATAAGATGACTCCTTGCGTAAAAAAAAATACGGTGGTTGGGGAAACCAGGCTGAATGTAAATTTGTTCACTCTAATGCAAAAACATTAAGTGGAAATTAACATGACAATAGCAGTAAGCAGAGAAATGTAACAGTCTTCCACCTTCTGCAGAACAAGGTATAATATGAAAACTGTACTGTTTGTAATCCTCATTACATCATAGGGAAGGCTCAGGTTATTAAACTGAAACTAACATACATTCAACTGAATGCAGCTAGAAATGTAATTAACACCGATAATTCTTGTTAAATTAGTGTTGCTGTTGTTGTTGTAAATTACTTTTCAGGGAGTTAGTTATTTGTTGTTTTAAGGGGCAGAACTACGGGGTCATCTGCCCCTCTTTTCAGGGAGTTGGGACACCTTGGTCTGTGTTGGATTTGTCTGATGACCTGTATTTATATGAAAACTGTAGTAGTGTGTGTAGCTATATTAGGGACGGGGATGGGGGTAGGTGCCCCGGGACTTGAAATAAGGTACAATCCCAGCTTTTTCCTGGAGGGAGTGTGGAAAATCCTGGGGATAAACCACACTCAGGATAGCCGCTATCGTCACCGGGATTCGAACATGTAATCTCAGGACTTGCTGCAGCTGCCCGCGCAGTTGTGGTGCACTATTTAACGAGCATGACCATGCTACGGGACTATTGTTACATCACTAATTAGCCTGGGGTATCATGATCTGTCTACTAGGATGTGCGTGAATCAGTGGCGTAGGCAGCTTTCAGCACATGGGAGAGTTCTAGCATTTTGTTACTGTCATGACATGCCTACTTATATCAATAAAATTTAACAATGCAGCATTCACCCAATATGAACACACTATTTGAATGAACATAACTAATATTTAAAAGAAATGGCTATTGGGATCAACTCACTTATCACTACACACATGTATACTCTTAACATTGCGTACAGACACAACTTTCATTATTGCCCATAGAACTACAATGTATTATCCGTCCTATGACATGCAAATTAAAAGAACCGTATCCTCTGAATACTTCCCATAATAAAATATAGACTTTGTTTCTTAATAGTAATAAAATTAATATAAACACTGTGTGACACAACATAGGGTATAGCCTTATACCGGGTCATTATCTTTGTGCGCCTCAGTAATCGTGGCAAACTATAGCGTCATTTGGCTGGCCAGGTGCGGAGCGAGTGCACCTCGAAATTCCCCGCTCCACTGACTCATATGCATTGCGAAGGCATTTGATGTCGTGCCGCATGACATGCTACTCCATAAATTAGCTTCGACGAGGGTTGATAGAAGAGTAATTTTATGGATCCAAGAATTTTTGACGGGTCGTTCACAGAAAGTGAAAGTCGAAGGCATATTCTCGGATGAAATTACCGTAACGTCGGGTATCCCTCAGGGCAGCGTAATCGGAACTTTGTTATTTTTGACGTTTATAAATGACTTACCAAATGGGATTCGCAGTGACTGTCGATTGTTTGCGGATGATTGTGTAATATATCGAAAGATACATGACTCACAAGACAATGCAGTGCTTCAAGAGGACCTGAACCTGGTCTATAAGTGGGCGATTGAAAATAAAATGAAAATAAACACAAGAAAATGTAGTCTCTTAAAAATAGGGAAAGTGCGGGGGCAGGATTTTCAATATAACATTGGCTCGAAAATACTTGTAGAAGAAGATCCTTGCAAATATTTGGGCGTTCACGTAAGGAATGATATGAAAAGGAGTAGTCATGTAGGATGTGTAGTTTCAAAAGCTTACAAATCCCTGCACTTTGTAATGAGGGTATTAAAAGGAAGTAGTACCTCTGCTAAAGAATTAGGCTATTTGTCACTTGTAAGACCTATTCTGGAATATGCCTCGGCGGTTTGGGATCCATATCAAGTAGGGCTCATCAATGAGTTGGAAATGGTACAAAGAAAGGCCGCTAGATTTGTGCTCAGTGACTTTAATCCCAGGAGCAGTGTGAGCCGTATGTTAATGAAACTTGGGTGGGAATCACTGGAGGCTAGGAGGATGAAATCAAGACTCTGCGCTATGTACAACACGTATACAAATCAACCAGCATGGGGTGAGCTTAGCAAACGATTGGGAAAGCCCACTTACTTGGGTAGGAGCGATCATCCTTTCAAAGTTAAGGGCCGACCACAGCGAACAAATTATGGTAAATATTCTTTTGTAAACCGTGCCATTGATAACTGGAACTCTCTACCTGCCGCAGTCTTAGAGCCTTTTCCCAAACATATAGGTGTTTTTAAGAAAAGACTGACTATTTGTGTAAATACTCCAGTTTAATTGTTGTATAATTGTTATTGAATTGTAATGTATAATTATTTATTTGTTATGTATATCCAATTTGCCACCGGGGGACACTCCCCCCATTGCAAATAAATGAATGAATGAATGAATGAATGAATGAATGAATATCGTTAGTTCACACGTGGTTTGTCATTCATATGGACGTGTATCTGCAAACCTTATACGTTAATGTTTATTTATTTATTTGTTGATGGTACACAACAGGGCTCAGTGTGCGCCCCATTAACAGTGCACCTACACAGTAAACTATATGTCCTGATATGTCTGCATGAAATTCTTAAAACTAGGAAATTCACACAGATCAAAATGCATATTAGTAAAAAGCTTAATCTAAAGATAATATAAAAACTAAATCTAAATTTGATCTAATGTCAAATATAAAAACAAGTTTTGAAATTATTACATAATAAACTAAAAGGTAACATTAATAACTAGGGAACAGGCCTATCCACATACTCGTATATACTGTACATTGTTGATTCTGTTTTGTGTGATAATTTTATTACAAAAATGAATTAGAGTGACTGGATTATAATTTCCAAGAACGGTCTGATTGAGAGACAGAAATCTAGTTTCCAGTTTACACGAACCGCATCATTGTAAATACTGCAAAGCCTCCATACAGGTGAATTGTTATGTGAACTAGTATTGGTTATATCATTTTTGAATGGTATGGTTGATCTTGCAGTTAAGCGTAGTGTTGCACGTTTAGTGAGTATTGTGATTACTGTGATTGTTGGTCATGCCTAGACACCAATTCACATTGTGCGAACGTGTGTATATCCATAATTTGTATATGAAAAGCAGAAAGTCTTGTTCTGAAACAAGACGAAAATTTTGAATCAAGTTTCCAGGAACACCTGTGACTAATGCCAGTACAATTAGGAGGCTCGCTAAACGATTCAAGAAAACAGGCTCCGTAAATAATAAAAAGTTAATAATAATGTTATTGGTTGAACGTCCCTTTTAACTATCGCGGCTTTTAGAAACGCCGGGGTGCCGGAATTTTGCCCCGAAGGGGATCTTTAACGTGCCAGTAAATCTACAGACTCGGCTCCCTCACATTCGCGCACCCTCAAATGCCAACTGGCTGCGCCAGTTGATCCTGCAACCTTGGGCTTAACAAGCGAGAACGTTACAGCTGAGCCACGCTGCCAGTCAATAAAAAAGTTAACAGAAAACGTTGTGTTCTTACAGAACAAAACTTTGATGAATTTGTTCTCAATTCTTTCATCAGAAGATGTGGGTGTTACAAGAGAGGGAGGACATTTTCAGCATCGACTATGAGCACTGTAAGTACACATTATGGAACATGTTTGGTAAAACTGTAAAAGAACGCCAACCACTGACTGAACCGTGTACGCTCGCCAGCAATCAGCGTCAGTCAACGCCGGCTTAGCATGCGGTGTTTACCGGGGTGCACAAAGATAATGACCCTGTACATAAAGCTTTGATAAATTATGTACTGTGCATTAGAAGTCGCCATCTCTCGAAGAAAATTGCTGCTGCTAGCCTTTTAAATAGCGGAACATTTTCATCCTATAAGATTGCAGTTGCTCTCCCTTCCCTGAGCTCTACAGCCACCCACGTAACACGCTTATCGCTAGCGCAGGTCTGCAGTGAAGCATTTGGCTTGGGGGTGCGGTACACCTAGCGAATGGACGTTCAGCTGAAGCTAATTTAAACAGATAAATATTGGTCTTATAATATAAGTCATTGGTATAAACTTAAAATATGGAATGCTGATGTGTAAAAGAATAATAATTAAAATCGCTTAAGGCACAGGATCTATAGGTTTCGCAGCTAGCCTAGCTAGATGATAGAATACGCAACTAGCGTTTTATTGTACTATGTATTTTGCTTGGTATGTGTGTGTATCTGTAACCATCTAATCTAAAGCCTTGGTTAGGAATGTTCCCTTGAATTAAAATAAAGTACTATCTGATAATTTACCGGGAGTGAGTGCGATTAGCCGATAGAAAACCTTGACAAGTTCCCCAATATAGAACATATATAACAGCAATTTGGTATCTCCCATATGTTAATTACCATTTGTTTGAAATAATTTCTTTTACAATCGTGTCGTTTAAAATATATTATCAACGTGCGTAAGCAACCCTCTCCTTGATCAGCTAAACCAATCGAGTTAAGGCTCCTGTCTTTAAACAGCTGCAGCATTCGTCATTTGTTAGCAAATTACCAGAACCTAACACATACCTAAACGCGCCCCGTTCATTTACGATCTCTAGATTTGTTTAACTTCCTGTAGGCAACATGTTATGTTTTCTTCAACGTATTATAGTAATTTGATTGCACATGATTATGTCATCCTGTAGTTATGCTACTTCGCCTTAGATTTACAACATCCAAGTAAATATCTATATTGACAGCAGGAACGCTGCTGCCATGTTTGTTTTCCGGTGTTTACTCCTACACGATGTCTACAAATAACATGAATACAGCAAGTTTCAATACGTAAACATTAATTCACTGGAGGTACCTCAATGATGTCACAAGGAATAAATAAATAAATAAATAAATAAATAAATAAGTAAACAAATAAATAAAGAAGGTTTTTGTAACACTTTAAATATTAGCAATTCCATAATAACCATTTTCTGATAATTATTGAGATTCCAGGTTGCCAAAGAATGGTTGTTGATTTAAGGGATAGAACATCAAAGTCATCTTACCCTGCTACTGAGGGATAACACTAACTTGTTCACGTTTATAGCCTTTATGGAACAGATGTTTCCAATTTTAATGTTTGTTGTGTGAGAATGCCTTAGACCAATACAACAATGTTTTTGAGAAAAGAGAGCTATCACGAAGTGGAGTATGCTTACTCGGTCTTTACTTCGCTAAGAGATATTTATCTGGATATTGATGCAAATATTTCAGCAATATGCCTGTCCATTCTTGTCTCTGTTTCTCCCCATTGGTGACTACGCTATTTACAGGTAGGCTATAAATGCTTCGGAAACATAAGAATTGGTGCTATTTTCGGGTTTCTTCGGATCTTTTCGGCTCTGCTCAGGCAGTTGACTTTTTCGTAGCCAGGGTTGTTAGCAAAGGAAGATTGATCACTCAGCTATTGGCTTTTGATGTCACATAGTTTAAGTGTAACAACCGCATTGTAATTTGAGATAGTGTAAGAGAACTGTTCACAAGTTGTAATTGGACCGCTCTAAAAACTTTTTAGTAAAGAAGCCATATTTTAACCTACAGTTCAGTATATTAGCATTCATACAGTATGCCTAGAAAATTTAAGAGGTAATCTGGCAGCCAGTTGCTGGCATTTAGACCCACCTAATTCACCTAATTGTGGTGGTGACCGTTGTTGATGTTGGGCATCGTACTTATTTCATCCCCATGTGGTTGGGTGTGTGTGTGTATATAGAATTTGTGTGATAACTGGTGTTCTAGTGGTGCCTGTAGTAGTGTGCGTATTTGTAAATGAGGCTAGGATTGGGATAGAGGCGTCCATGGCCTCCTCTTCCAGTATTGTAAAATAGGTGTTGTGACGAAAGCCACTAATGAGGTTAATGAGATGCTGACTACAATACGTTAATACAAAACTAAAGATTTATCTACCGGAATATTTAGGTTATTGTGCAGATACATCAACATTTCCAAAGACCAATTCAACAGAACATCAATATGAGAAGTTGATTTTGAGAAATAACCATCTGTATAAACTATAAGCTAATTTACGACTCCTAAAGTGCAATACATTATTGGGACAGATATAACTTCGGTGTTACATCCCTTAAAAAATCACCACCACTACCACAACTAATGTAAAATATGTATTAAAATACATAATTTTCAGTATCTGTTAGTTATGATTCCTCCTGTTGAGATGGCATCTTACTGATACGTTTCACAAAGTGATTGGTTTGAGGAATGTCAGGTGCACTGCTCCATTGATTTAAGAAAAGAAAGCTGGAAAATTCAGTGTCCGTATTGAGCCCGTAAGGCTCATGGCTGGTGATACTGTAATTTCCTTGGAATGTACATTGCGACCAGCACAGGCCGAGATGAGCCGTCATGACATTGAACCCGATCCACTCGCCTATCTTGACCTCAGCAGTGGATGAAATTCCAACATTCCGAACCACGAGGTTATATTTTCGACTTCGAAAATCAAGCAGACACAATTATTGAACTGGATTGGAAATTCAACGCTTACTTGAATTATTTTTATGGTCACAGACGAGTATTTTACATCGCACATATGTGAATTTTGGACATTGGTCACTACACGACTAGGGTTGTACTTCCGAACCCGGTATCTGTCTTCACGGGGACGTGACAACTACTACCTTTTTACTCCTACACGGAGGCACGTTTCCTCTGAGTGCCACATATGTATAAATTGCACGACGAAATGGCTTAGAATTGTTACCGGAGAGTTCAAAGTGATTGTTATAACAAGTCTTTGTACGCTGTGTATGCGACTGTGCACTAAACTGTGAGAAAAGTGATATTTTGCCATTATTGAAACTGTGAAGGTAGTCGACTTGACCACATGGACCTTGCGGTGGACACAATTATCTCATTAACCAGTGAGTTGCTATTAACTGTTCAATCTCAGTGACATAATCTACATAACTTACTAAATTTATGAGTAATTTTTGAAATCAAGAGCATCATCGATTACAGTGATTGTGGACGATTTTTATAGTCATAACTTCAGTGAGTAGACACCACCCGCGTGTCAGTGGAATCAGTGGCAGACACTCATGGCCAATTTTATCACGTCTTCAGAGGTGTAAAATCAGTGATTTATTTTAAAAATATTAAGTTAGCCTGTGAATAGACGCCTAGACCGTCATGGTAAACCAGAACGATCACGTGGAGACGACTTTTCCCTGTCTTAAGGAGATGGAGATGATGCAGTAAAAACCGCTCATGGTGAGGGAGCAGCCAAAGTTAAAGCCCACATAATGAGGAGACGAAGGCGATGGATTAATGTGGAGCCGAGGATCGAGTTCAGGCCACAGCTCGAGGGCAAAGATGTTTCCAGCACACCGACGATGTGAGTCTTTTACAAAACTCCAACACGTCAAGGGTTCAATTTCATGTTGACTAGGATTAATGCCGCACTGTCATAGCAACCAGCCTAGGTAGGATTCTGCTATATATTTTTTAGATGTCTTCCAGCATTACCATTTTGAGATTTTCGATTTATTCTGGTCAAACTACCATATGACGAGGAGCGCCATGAGTACGCTAGGCAACCTGATATTAGGAGGAGATGTTGCTAGACTCCTACACATTCATCATTGTATATATTTTTCTGTCTACGTGGCAGCATGTCTGCAATTTCGTTGTCTTTGATTATGCTGCTGAACAACATTAGCGTATCAATTGACAGATGTGAGGACTACACTGTCGCTTTTGAAATGGAATATTTAGTGATTTTCGTGTGATTTTGGAACAAGTGTTACGATAACACAGGCTTCAGGAGCCATGCATTTGAACAATATACTTTTCGTGTCATTTGGCAGCACATAAGGTGTGAGTGCTGTTAGTTTATATTATTTTGAGTGGCCAGAGAGTACACGGTTTCTTTTAAATACTTCGAGTGTACCTTAATGAATGGTACAAGGTTCAGTAGCCTATATTTGAGAGAGCACGGACAACCTCTCTAGCAGCTGATTCCATTCAAAGAGCTCGACAGGAGTGCAATATTTTCCTTTATTTCACTTTTCCAATAACTTTTATCTCTACGAGTGTGACAGCGATCTCTGCAGGTTTAATTGTGACATTAAGTGTGAATTGAATGAGACGTGAGCTTACAGATAGGACTGTAGTATTATTGTACAGCTTCTTGTATCCGATCTGCACTGCTAGGTAAAGTAACTTGGCTATGTGATTGTGCCTGACTACGCTAGACAGGGATGCAACGGTCGCCCAGCTTTGAACGCGACATTTGCTTGTTTTCTCCCTGCATGCAACATGATGTGACGACAATAAATGACATTGAAATACGAATTTCAGAATACAACATTCGTGAGGATTTAATTTAAATTCAGTTTAGGGGAATTTTATTTATATTTATTGCTTTTCATACATGCGGTCTAACCGAGATTTTTAACCCTCCAAAGTAGGTTAGGGGTTTGTGATCCTTAAATAAATTAACAAAGATTTTTACCTAAATCTGGACTATTCATTTCTAGCATTATGTTTTTGTGGAGTGTGTTTCCTCAGGCATGTCTATGACTTTTTCCTATCACTTTCCAGATACGCCCTGAAATATCTGTCTCGTGCCGAAGCTAGTCTGAGGACGCACCCGATCCTCTCAGTGTGTGGGTTCGGAGGATAAGGAAGTCAGTAAGGTCATCTGTGGCAGATGATCTCCGGCCGACCTTGTCTGACGGGCACAGCATATACAAGTTATTCCGGTACTTCATTATTCAAAGATCCATTTCGATCCCTTGAATAGAATAAAAGAAATTAAATTTATATTTTAACCTACTTTCAGATATCACAAAAAAAATTGAAAGTAAACCCAGAGATCTCTTCATGGTCAAAATGACCGTCCGTCTGTTGATACATGTGTGTGTCTGTTTTCTACCCGATCAATGATTAAACGACAAATCTGACTTTAATTAAACTTGGTACAGTATACTCAATCCCATTATTTATATCAACGCCATATGGATGAAGACAAAATGGTGGTTACCTAAGTGTATAATGCCTAAATCAAATATCGACTGAACTAATCAATGGAAATTTCAAGATCGTGACTGAGCAAGACGTTCAAATAGGTATTTTAATGCTTAGTCCATCCTCAAATAAAGCCCTGCTCAAAGAAATGTCAAAGTGAACCTATTCTGACAGTGTGATGTTTATCAGGTTCAATTTTAATCGCAGCGACCCACCTGAAACTACAGTAGAGAATGTACACACTAACTCTCAACATTCTAGAGCTGCAATAACAATTATAATTGGCAGTAAGGTAGAGCCGTATATGCCCAAGATAAAAGAACAGGCTCCACACATTCAGGATGGTTGCTATACAATAAAGAATATACAAATAAATGACACAGAACGTACTTTGGCTCAAAACACACAACAAGGTATAAGAGAAGTATGCTATAAAAGACTTCGCTAATATTCGTCATAACACTACCAAACAGCATATAGCGCGCAGCCGCCATCTTGGTAATAGGTCATTGAAATTGAACCTGTGAACACAGGGTAATTTGAGCTCCACCAGCAGTCGACCTAGAAAAGTATTTTCTTGTTCCCAATTTTATACATGTGACAGACTGTATGTAAGGAAAGCCCCTCAAACAGCCTACTCCTTCTAAATTGTTTCCCCGATCTCCTGAACATTCAATCGTCTCTCGTTTACTCTTCTGGTGTCAGTAGGATCATACGGCCGTATAAAAAAATGCCGATTAGAAATTCATCTGAGGTCATTCCGTATCCGGTAAAAAAAACGAGAAATATGTAGGTTAGAAGCATATTACTATTGTTATTATTATCACAATTATTATTACTATTATTCTCGGACTGTTAAAGTAGGTAATAAACATAAACAAACTAAAAGCACAAAAAACTGAATTGCTATCCGTTCAATACCTTCGGGTGATATAGGTGTCGTTATTCCCGGTTAACAACTTCAAGTAACAGTTGTTCGCAGTTGGGAATGTTTGTTGTTGATTCTTTTAGTGGCTTTTGCGACATCGTGGTCATGTAACCACATGTACATGGGTGTGTGTGTGTGAGAGAGAGAGAGAGAGAGAGAGAGAGAAATTTGACTGATAACCAGTGTTATTGTGCTGACTGTAATAGTGTGTGTATTTGGAATTCAGATGAGGATTGGGAAGGAAGAGGCCGTTATCTTAAGTTAGGAACTATCCCGGCATTCGCCTGAAGTAGAAGTGGGAAAAAAGTTAAAACCACATCCAAGAGGGCTGAGGTGGGAATCAAACCATCCTCTTCTCACTTTTGCCTCACGAGGCTTAGTATACCCCGTTCCAGCCCGCAGACCAGATTTAAATTTCTTGGCAGAGCCGAGAATCTAACCCAGGCCTCTGTGGTGACAGCCAAGAGTGCTAGCCACTACGCAACGAGAAATTAGAAATGACCTAAGTATACATGTAACTTACTTGTAGAAGGATGTGAGTCTCTTTTGTTATGTGTTGGTGTATTTTCAGGAATAAGGTGGAACTGATGCTAATGCGAGGTCAGGGAGATGAGAATGGCTGTCTTTACTTTGCTCTTAAAAACCGTTGATTGGCACATGGAAGTGAGATGGGAAGGTTTGTCCATGGAAGTGGTCGTATAAAGTTTAGAGACTCATAACTCTGGAAATGGATTCAGAAGTTCGTGCTGTGTAGGGGATGCTCAGAGTATCGATTCAAGGGGTACTGGTCTGTGCAAGGCGAAATATTAGTTACACTGAGATTTTTTGTTATTCAACCTACAGGAAGAGCATCAATATAAACCAGGACTAATAAATCAAGATCATTGCGCGGACAGTGGAGTTAGGAATATCCTCAAGCTCCTTTTCAGACCAGAAATTGAAAGTGTAAATCATTTGCTACTCTTTCTTTGGAAGAGTATTACGGCTCCCTTTCATCGCATACATTTATGTGACTGAATATGATATATTAAAAAGAAAACATATTATATGTTACATATATATATAGTGGAGGTATGGGGGAGAATGTAGAGTAATAAATAAAGGGGTTTACAGAATATTCATGAATATAGAATCTTCTGCAAATCTAATATTCGTCCCCAAAGGCTAATACGCCATTTGTATGATTTGTGTTTGTAACCGTAATGCAATGTAGCAAACATATCATTGAGGATGTATTTGTGTAAGCCAGAAATGCACTCAGATAAAATCATCCCATGTACACTTAATAACACATATTCCTTTTAATTATATAAGGAGCGTTCAAAAAGTAACGAGCCGGAGACTGTAATGCGCATACCGGTGAGGACATCGGCTAATCGTGGCGTGTGTAACGAGGTGTGGTTCCGACCAGAGCGTGGAAGGTCACAGCCCGTCGCTAGAGGGCACGCTTGCACGTCACGTGACGATACAAAGCGAGCAGCAGCATGCATCAATCGTCCAACCAAGACCAAGACAGTAGGCCATTCGACATGCTTCCTGGTGTGGTTGAAGACTGTGGGTCACCCATACGGCACAGACTTTCCGCAAGTGCAGTCGTTCCTTCATGATGGTGTGCACACTTCCGACGCTCAATCCGACGACGGCGGCTATGGCGTTCACTGTCACTCGGCGGTCCTGGTTAATGAGTGCATCAACCAGCTGGAAGTTGTCATCGGTAATGCAGGGGGAGTACCCCAGACCGGGCATCATCGGCTAACGAAACCTGTCCTTCCCTGAAGCGCTTGTGCCACGCCTTGACCCTTGCAAGGGACATGCAGTGTTCGCCGTACACTTGTGACATTTGGCGATGAATGTCCGTTCCGCCTACTCCTTTCGCTGTCAGAAACCGAACAACACCTCTTTGCTCCTCGTTTGACGACTCCATGTCTCTGTTTGCAATACGACTGGCAACGTTGGACGATTGATGCATGCTGCTGCTCGCTTTGTATCGTCACGTGACGTGCACGCGTGCCCTCTAGTGACTGGCTTTGACCTTCCACGCTCTGGTCGGAACCACACCTCGTTACACATGCCACGATTAGCCAATGTCGTCACCGGTTTGCGCATTACAGTCTCCGGCTCGTTACTTTTTGAACGCACCTTATAATTTAAACAGATCTGGCGCTGCTAAGGAAGGATCTGGTAAGTGTGTTTCCCGTTGTATGAGGATTGAGGGATCGAATTATCGTCGTGGCGAGAAAATTCATGTGAGTATCTTCAAGGAAATAATCTGAAATTTCATATTCCATCATCTGAAGCAATAAGTAGAGGAGCTATTTTTCATTTATTCAGAGGTTGGTGTACCTTGATCATCAGGACCATGCACTTCTTTCGTGTGAGTGCTGTATATATACTGTATTCATTTATTTAGTTATTTATTTATTTATTTAACAACTTGATACAACAACAAACTGAAATTTTGATCTGAATGTGGGATGTGTGTACATTGCCATAAAAAGTTCAGTTTGATTGCTGAAATGGTTTTGGCGATACCGAGTACCGATGAAATATTTCGCACGGGGCCATGTTAGGAAAACTTATCGAAATTTGAAAGGTATGACTCTTACCAAGTGGCATTGAAATAGCTCCAGTAAATAAAAAGTTGTACATTTGGAGGGAGCCCACAGAGATAGGCTCATAATCTAGTAGTTCTTACGAACAGAGGCTTAACAGGTTATTATGGGGTTTGAAGCCATTTTTCAGTGTTGCCTTAGTAAACAAAAGTTTGGTGCTTTTCAGTCGGTCAACACATGTGTAAACGCTTTGCAATGGCTTGCCAAATATGAATCTATTGTGATGGTTATAGAAATTCCCTATGACCTTCTAGGGAAAAAATTAAGATTATTTTAATAACTTGTTATGATGGACCTACATTTTAGAGATTTGGATCAACGTGGCTATTAGGTCCGTGTGTTTGATTCTGTGTGAAATCTGTCTGATAACCATTATTATTATTATTGTGATATTTGTGTGCAGAATTTGTCTAGGATTGGGAAGCAAATGACCTTGGCTTTGTGTTAGACAGCATCGATCATTTACTTTGAGCAGAAATAGGAAAACTATGGATACGCCACTTCTGGTATGGCTGAAGTGTGAATCAAAACATCTAATGTGCAATTCAGTATTTTAAAAATATACATTTTTAAATATAATTTAGACTCCACATCTTTCAAGTAGTCAGGAAATTAACAACATAAACATCTTAGAGCTCAAATCTTAAATATAATTGCAGTGGAATAGCAGTGCATCACCAAGATATTCTTTAGCTTTAGAAGGATTTTAAAGAGATTATTTGGACACTTTCAGTGGTTTTGGGTTGTGTGACGATAGTTGTCTCCCAGAAGTTTTGGGTAACAGTTCTAGGTCTGCCTAGAATTGTATATCTGGTCCAAGGATTGAGATGGATTACACTCACAATGAACAATCAACTCGTGAGAAACAGGGTTCATTCGGGTTGCAACCCAAGCGGGCTGATGTGGGGTACTTCGTAACCACTGAAACGGTTCTAGCGCAAAATGATATTTAGGTAATTGTTGAGCCATGTGAACGGCATGAGGAACTCTTGTTGCTCGAAGGTCACTACTGCTGTAACGTCCAACGAGATCATTCCACTTTGCTAGGTTCCTCCACGTGCAAAACGCTCCAAATTTCAACGCCCAAAAGTGCCCTAAATATTATTCGTGGCCAAAACTGCTTCCCTTTCCGAGTAGCACTCCGCCTCAGCCTGCTAGGAATGCAACCTGAATGAAGTTTAAATGTTCCTTGTCGGTATTATGACGACATTTGATAAGAAGATACCTCATCCATTGTCTTCTACTTATACTCCGGATAATTGCATTGATGGCAATCAAGCCATAATCATCTCCATTCCAATTGTGGTTCTAAGTTATACATACATCTACCTTCACAGTCACCACAGTAAATCAAGTTAGCACCAAAATTAAACATGTACTTGAACATTAGGGAGTAATGGTTACGATGTCACAAGCAGCAAGAACCAGGAAACTGCTTCTAAAGATACTTAATCCACTGCATTGGTACTGAAAGCCAACCGATGAACATAATATCCACTAGGGTGAATATTTATGATCTCATCCAGTGTAAAATAACAAAATGCGTGTAGATCTTTCAGCTTTCACCCTTTCTCATTGAACCTCTGAACTGATATCATGTAACGAATAGTTATATTCTCGGTGACTCAAGAACTTGGAGTAAACATTAAGAAGGAATAGGCGTCAGTGTGCCCCACTCGAAACGGTATGTATAGTTCTTGTTTCACCTACGTGATTTAATGAATCTAGAGGCAGCAGACGTATGTTGAGGGCAGATATCAAAGCGCTAGTCAGCCTTGTCGTGCTCGGAGAACCTAATTTGCGCTCTTCATACATAATATTATCCCCTCTTTTTGTGTGCATCAGGGGTAGTTCTTTTACCCAAAATAACGTATCAATATGGTTTACGTGTAAACAAACAGAACACTTCCAGGGATTCTCAATTAGTGGGACGTGGGTTGGCGACCAATGAAACCTAGCTGAGCACGGTAGAGTTTCATCTCAAATGTGTGAGGCTTTTCCCATCATCAAGCCTGTAGTAAACTTCACTTCCAACACTAGTGTTATTAGGGTGCCCAAGACCTAAGATTTCTTCCATTCCCCTGTTTTCATTGGCCCTTGTTCTTGCTTTGCTTGTACTCCCATTTTCGGGGAATCGGGCTTCTACTATGTTTTTTCATGCCATTCCCTGTCGCTTGTAAGAGGCGATAATGGGGTAGGGTGTGTGTAACCCACTATCCATGGTACACTCTGAGTGACACTCAATATACATCCTCATGGACTCGCAGCCCAGAGATGCCGTTTATACTCTTTGTGCATTCACATGTGACGGACCCTCTCCCCTTTTCTTTTGCTATCTGCTGCCTGTCTATACTTCCTTTTATATCCCTCAATATTTATGGAGGGCTTCTATCCCAGGGAACCAAAATTAAATTCCTTGACTGAGCCAGAAATTGAACTCGGACCCCAGGGGTGGCAGGCAAGATTGCAAGCCACTGAGCAGCGAGGGGTTACAGTAAGTCACGAGTAGACGACAGATGTTAAGAAGATGAATGTAACCAACAGTAAGAATTAATTCAGAGGAAGACTTATGAGATGTCGAGATTCATTGTCACCGTTCAAACGTAAAAGGGGAGTTTAATAACATTATAATGTAACGTATTTTAATATGAAACTGGATAATGGTGTTTTATGAAATTGAATATCCAAATTAAAACCTCCATCTACAGCCCTCCATGCCTCCCGGTCTTAAGCTAATCGTCTCATCTCTACACAGCTATCACATCCTACTTCTGAGGCAATCTGTGTACCATATCCTTAACCTCGGTCTACCCCTACAGTTCTCATCCTCGAGCCTTCGTTCCATAACTAAGTTTGCTATTCCTGGGTGTCTTAGTATGTGTCCTATCAACCTATCTCTCCTCGCCCACTCTTCTTAGTACCTGGTCATTTCTTTCTCCATCCATCTGATCTTCATCATTCTACAGTAACTCCACATTTCAAATGCTTCTATCCTCCTCTTTTGAACTGTGCCAACATTCCAAATCTCATTTCCATAGAGTGCCACGATCCAGACAAAGGCTTTCAAAAATGACATTCTAACACCTAAATCTATATTTGATGCCAACAGATTTCTATTCTGTAGTTATGCTTTAAGTATTAGCCTCCGTGGCTTAGGCGGCAGCACGCCGGCCTCTCACCACTGGGTCCGTGGTTCAAATCCCGGTCACTCCATGTGAGATCTGTGCTGGACAAAACGGAGGCAGACAGGATTTTCTCCGCGTACTCCGGTTTTCCCTGTCAAAATTTCATTCCAGCAACACTCTCCACTATCATTTCATTTCATCTGTCATTCATTTAATCATTGCCCCAGAGGAGTGCGTCAGGCCTCGGCAGCCGGCACAGTTCATATCCTCGCCGCTAGATGGGGCTTCATTCATTCCATTCCTGACCCGGCCGGAGACTGGAAGCTGGCTGTGGATTTTCATTTTCAGTTATGCTTTAAGTGCCTATGCCAACCTACTTTTTATATTCTCTTTGCTTCGTCCATCACTGGTTATTTTGCTTCCTAAGAAGCATAAGTCTTCTATTTCCTTTAGCTTTTTACCTGCCAATTGGATTTCAATAGAGGTTTTGATTTCTTTCCGCTGCATTCCAATATTTTTGTTTTGCATTTATTGATTTTCATCACGAATTCCTTCCTCAAGATGGATTCAATACCTTCTAAATTTCGGTCAAATCCTCTGGTGAATCGGCTAAGATGACAATGACATCAGAAAATCCCAGAGTTGAGATTATTTCGCCATGAATCTTTACTCCTACTTTTATTTTTTCTCTAATTTCTATAATCGCTTCATTGGATAATGGAGAGTCCATGGGGAGCTAGCCATTGACAGTCGAGTTACAGGATAGGTGATTCATAAAGCGTGTTGTTATATTGTCTACGCAGAGTATTCGTGGAATTTAATAATCAAGCACAAAAATGTGATTAGTTGAAGCAATAATATTACATTAAACGCTTCCGTGATTGAAATTGGACAATGGGGTTTTATGAAATCAAATACCTAAATTATAACCTCCATCTGATAAATAAGGCCGAATTTTGATATAAATTAAAAAACATAAAAATTGTGAAGATTTTAATAAAAAGTGAATGCTGCCACTAGCTAATAACCTAAACGTGAGAATTTAATATTTGTGAGACGGCTTCGAATTCATTTGATATGGTGAGAAGCACTTATGGTGTTATGACACAAGACTATAGTGAGGTCCAGATGACAGGGGCGTACAAACAGTTTAACCTTTGTGTAGGTAGGGGTGTACGAATTGTATACGTGTAAATAGCTTTGAGCAAAAAGATTACTATTATTTATTTTTGTTGATATTTTTTGTACGTTTTCTTGTGAGTCTGTGCACTAGTGAGGATACATTTTCTGCTAGATTTGAATTGTAAATTTAAATGTTGGAAATGATACCTTCGTATTGTAGCTTACTTTTATTGATGGATATTTTTGTTGGAACTTTTTGAGAGTCTTTATCGTCAAGGTATAGCCATTAGCTACCGTGCTTAGGAGTGATGTCACTAAAAAGTATATTTTAATTCACATTTATATTACGTACCATCTTCTTGGTTTTATTTTATCGCGTTTTTGTAGGTTAGGACTTCTTGAGGGGATGATACGACAATTGTGCGTAGTATGATGTTATTTGATTTTAAGGAGCGTATTTATTAGTTAGCTTGAGGATCAGCCACTAGCTCCCCAATATAGAATAGGCTATGGATCTTTGATACAAATAAATGTCGAGAGATCATTTTATCTTAACCTGTGCTACTCTTTTGCAGTTTTTTCTTCCTTTTTTAGTTTTGGATGCGCATTTTGAGCTAGTTTCATAACGTACCCTTACCCAAACCAGATACTACCAGAAATTAACACTCTCGTGCCGGAACTAGTTCGAATGCCTGTCTGGTATATGTGTGTTCTTTGTTTGTAATGGGACCCAATGTTTGCCAGTTCCGGGACTCAACCCCATGATATCCTGGAGCAAACGGACGCAGTTACAGTCAATCACACATCAACAGGTACCGTATTTATATTGTGCTAACGAGGCACGACAATCAACTCTCTTGACTAATCGTGCATAAGTGGAGCTAGCGCATGCCACCACAACCACTCCTGTTGGTTCGCAATAAATCGATGGTTAACAGCTAACAAAAATATAGCCTATCTCTTTATCGTTCTGATTATATTTATTCCCCGTTGGGTTAGATAAGTCATTGCTTAGTTTGCTGTATGTTGAAAGATTTGTAAATGTTTAACACACGAAAGAAATAGTTTTAGAGAATCGATATTTACACTCAAACATGCAACTCACACCAAGCTGCTCTTGAATATCATCAAGGCAACTTGAAATATCTAATAGAAGAAAACTAACACGAATTGTTGTACTATCAGGTAAACCAACATTCATCGACTTTACATTATTGCCTACTTACTTACTAAAGCTAGCCTAAAATGTTACGTGGTTTTTGTTCTTAAACATGAGAGCAGAAGCCATGGGGACAACACTTTTTTATGTATAATCCCAATCTCTGGAGGAGATTTTTCATACCATAAATTTCACATTCAGTCGCTGGGAGGCACTAAATAATTGTATAATGCTACGTGCAATTTATGCCTGTTAATCATCTCTCGACGAATGCAGTGCATTTGCATTTGTCTAATGGCACAGACTAGAGTAAAATGTGGCTTTACACCGATGTCACAGCCTCATTCATGGATGTGATTATTTGGAAGCTATTGGGGAAGGGGAGGTGCTGAGTAATGGCCTCAGGGCACAACTAGTGCCTGTGAGTACTATGAAAGGTACTACTGATTGGGTCAATGATATTGTTCTGACTCAGTGAGGAAAGGAATGGCAAACTACCTCACTCCTCATTGTGCCAATTGATATCAATCACACATCAACAGGTACCGTATTTATATTGTGCTAACGAGGCACGACAATCAACTCTCTTGACTAATCGGGCATGAGTGGAGCTAGCGCATGCCATCACACCCACTCTTTAATTTCCTGTTCGTTCTCAATAAATCTATGCTGCTATGAGGTTTTGTGTGTATATACGCACCTAACCTATGTCGGTACTTTTTGAGGATCCAACCAGCCTCTGTGCTGACTACCTAACAGACAAAGGTGCAATTTTGAACAGAGAACTTATTGAATTCGACCTTTTTTATGAAGATTGTTCCTTAGTATAACGTTTTGATCTCATATCCCACAGTACAGAAGCAATGAACATGAATTATTGTGATATGTGTCGGTAGAAAATTGATATTTAACATTTTGAATCTAAGACGTCCATTGTAATTGTGCCACGCAACTTCATTTCAAATATTGTTTAAAATAAGTTAGATAAACCTATAGGGGATGTCTCATATAAAGTATCGATTTTTAAAGAACATTTTATTTGGAAAGTTTTCTGACAAGAAATTAAACTATTCTTCAAAGTTGAGACCATCTGATTCTATGGTCATGAGCCACCTTTCAGCGAGGTTTCAAATCCCGCTTTGACTCCAGTCTCTGGGTTTTGATGCGCCGAGTCCCACTTCCACAGCTTCAATGTTTTCGAAATTTATTCCAGGCAAGAAATGGGCCATGGATCAACAAATATTGTAATCTGAAGGTGCAAGATCAGGGCTGTATGCCAGTTGTGGTAGCAGTTTGACTTCTTACAATTCTTGAATTTTTGCCATGGTTGTTCGTGCAGTATGAGGTATCGCATTGCCCTGCTGCAAGAGAACTCTGTTTCGGTTAACTAATGCTGGGTATCTCCGTCTCAAAATTTCATGAACTAGCTTCAGTTGTTGAGAATAAAGATCCGCATTGAATGCACGCCCGTTTGGAACAAACTCCCAATGAATCACTCCTTCAAATTTCGACCAGACACACAACATATCTTTGGGGACGAACCGATCCTTTTTAACGATGATTTTGACTTAGCGAACAAAAATTAGTAAGTTAGAAACTACAAGTCCAAATCACACGTTCATAGAAAATATACACACTTATAATGTTTCATTGTTAGAATACGTTGAATCTTTCATGCATACACACATAAGCACAATCATACTTGCATACATACATTTTCATTGTGGATGATTAATATTTCTTTAAGAGAAAGCCTCTGTGAACTCCAAACTGTTCTCAGCACACGGTAGATTTACTTGGAAACGTTCGTTGCAAATTAACGTTCAAATATTTAGCTATTGTCCACACTGTAATTAGATAACTGGGTCTATGAAAAGATAATTAGTAAAATATATGTATTCATTGTCTGTGTATGGTTTCCTTAAGAATGGAAGGGAAGCTCTCCGGTGAAAACAGTACGTTCACTCGGCCCGCACAATCACGTTTCTGTCGACAATTTAGCCACCTTCCATGGTGAAGCGGGCGACAAATTGGATTTCACCAGTCGTAAATAAGTAATGAAGCAACAACCTATTTGGTTCAGTTGGTAGGAAATAGCACTTAGAAATTCTGGGACTAGCGAGATAATACCATAGAGAATAGATTTTAAAAGGCTAAAAGAATGGTAACTCAATATCAATCAGTTATACGGTATATTGATCGGAACAACATTAACATCCTCATCACCCAAGGTAAATACCAGTCCTTCTTCTCTAGGTCACATAAAAACCACAGTTTCTTCTCTGTGGTTTAAATATATTGCATGAATATTCAAATAATGAGCACCCGATAAATAGCGCACCATCAGCTCGGTGGGTGGCCGCAGCAGTTCAGAGATCGGACTTCGAATCCCGACGGTGGCGGCGACTATCCTGAGTGTGGTGTTCTCTGTTTCTTGCACACTCCCTCCAGGCAAATGTCGGGAAATTTCCATGATTCAAATCCTGGGGCAACTACATCTCTATCCCTAATAAAGCTACACACACTACTAGAGTCATCACAGAAACATAGGTTATCAGACAATCCTAAAATAAGTTAACTCAAAGTCTCTAAATTACTCATCAATTTTAACAATAATAATAATAATAATAATAATAATAATAATATCGTATGGCCTCGGGTCCCTGGTGCAAGCTTTGTTAATTGACACCCAGAGGGTAGCTTGCATGTCGAATTTCGTCGTTCCTTTGAACGCTATGAAAGTCAAGGAGGTTAGATATCTAAACTCCTTGACACTACAGCGCTTTCAAGTAGAGAATGGAGGAACTTTGTGTTGGCGGAAAATCCCGAGATTAATTTTGCCATTGAACACGGCCTACTGAATTCAAATGGGTTCTTTAACATGCCAACAACGTATGACATGAGTATCGTGATTTTTGTCGCCTTCATAAATCACTTACCATGGCCAGGGGCGAACCAGCAATCTTGGGGTTGGTAGTCCGACACTATAACCACTCACCCACCGTGGCAAGCTAATTTTAACAATTACAATAAGCTTTTAAAATTTTAGTTATTTTCCACATTTTTGCCAATGCGAGATTTTAAACTTTTCTTACTTGTAGAAATGGTCAGGAATAAATAAACCAATGATTGGCTCAAGAATGCCGGTGATCGTGTGGCCTGTGTGACGACACATTGCCTTGATCGAAGTCCATGAGGCGTTATTTCTTAAAACATGCTGCAATTGAATCTTCCTCACAATGTGGAGTACACCCAGTTCCATTTCCCACGTTAGGCCAAGAATCTCTGGCGGGTCCTAGACTCGAACATGGTGTCTCGTAGTTTGAGGGCAAGTTTGCTACCCTACACAATGGGGTCAGCTGTACTGTAAGGAATAGTTTTATATATTTCTGAAATTCCAATAGGCCTATCTCGTAATGAGAATTGTAGTGATAGTAGAAGATGAATAGCATGAGTCCTATTGAGAAGCCGAATACGATGGTAGCTTAATACTCCATAAAAAGCACCCTCTTAATATTTTCAATGTTTTGTTGGCACATTTAGTGCTAACTCAATGATATTTAAATGGGTAGATTGCTCAATGATTCTTACTCTATAAATGGTGACTCTCATCTCCCCATTCCATTAAGATCTCGTGTAAATAATTATTACAGACCACGTCATGGTTCCAGGAACTGAATTCTTTTTATTTTAAACTGCGCTATGTCGGACTTACTTCATGACTCCGGACCATCCATCCTGCAAATGTGACTTTGAGTTCTAGGCTGCCACATGAAGTTGAACTGTTTTTATAAGATTAGACTTGTTAGATTAGTAATGCGGTGTCCTTTCATCTTTTAAAGTTTTCTCTTGCGTATACGATGGCTAGTTATGGGCAGCACAAGGTTATCATTTAATAACTTGTAATACTTAATCATAAACAATCATTTATAACAGCATTTATAACAGTTACACTTTAAATAATATAATTTTCCTCCAGCATACCCCCTTGGCATTATATTAAAACGCAGAACTTCTGCCTAGGGTAGCAAACTAAAGTTACTTTGAATTAGTCTAGTGTAATAGCGTAATGCATATCATGAACAAATAAGCATCAAATGCATAAAGCGCGTACTTCAGGGGGTGGAAAAGGGTTTAGAGGATATATCCTCCAAAATTGCTGATTTTTTTAACGTCGTCCCCTCAAAGGCAGCCCTTGAGTCAGTTACTATATAAGGCAGTCCATAATAACATCTGAGAAACCACCCTTAAAAGTTATTTCCGTTTGCCCCTGAAATACATGTATGTACACTGCATCCTTCATGAACAATTTGTATGACCAATCACTGCCGGCCATCAGGAAGGGGCGGAAGTTGCCAAAATATGACGGAAAAACAGAAGGAGACCCGGTACGGTGGAGAAAGGTGGAGGGGAAAAGAAACCTTCATAACAGTCTCTCCCCTATAAACTTGGCATGCATATACCAAACACACGACTCACATATCTTTGAAATACCATAGATGAGAAAAGTTTGTGCCATAGTTTCAGTCGGACTTGGACACTATAAGCTATCAGTGTGGTGTTCCTTCTAAGGTTCGAACATTAATGTTCGCAAATGTAAATTCATTAGAATAAGTAGGTTTCGTAACCCCATAGAACGTGTAGGCTATGTAAAACTAATAATGTACATATCGAGCAAGTTTAGACCATATATTTGTTAAGTATAACAACTTCTGTCAATCTGAAACGGAACATACAGTTCACACAGAGGAAGTAAGATAAAAAGCTGCCAGATTGCTGGGTTATATACACTGAAGCCTCCATGGATTCAAGTTGAATGCTATACGGACAGTTCATCTAACACATGTGAGACCAGGTCTACCTGCCTGGCACCCCACTACAACATCCAACATAGCGACTAATAAACAAGAACCATCCCTCCCGTCGATCGTCTCCTTGAGTAACGTCACAGAAATCCCCCACAGAAGGCATTCACTTTTCGCCATTTCCCCGACTCTATCTATCGTTCCGTTCCATCCTCTAGGGCAGATGTTATCAATGTGGGGTGATAATGTGATAATGCGGGGTGTCGGCTCTGATTGAAATATTTATATATCATATTCTGTGTCAAATATTGCTATCGTCATATCCATGAACCTATCATAGTCAGGAAGCTCCCAAGACCATTCAATACTAATAAACTCGTACTTTTGCTGTCTAATTTCACAAGAACTGACAAGTAGACCCTTCCAGCAGGTATTCTGAGAAAAGGTGATGAGTAACATTTCCCACGCAACACCCCTTCACCCGCCACTCACCGATAGCCCCTCACCTAACACTTAACAACCACCAATGATCATACGAGTAAGTCCCTTGACAATGTAACCGCCAGTTCATTACAAGAAGAGATTCTTCTATTTCTGCCATTGTCGACTCGAAATCAGCCAGGCCTTTGCAATCAGCTCCAATGCAGTGAGTAAACAGTTGAATTCTAATGCATGTTTCCGTGGAAAAGGTTAGCCCAGTTTACAATAAACTGATGCATGTAACACCATTACCCATCGATAGGTGACTTATTAAGAGTAGGCTAGTAAAAAGAGACCTTATGATTGTGATTGCCCTCCATCGAAAACGACAGAAAACGTTTGAGAACCCCTGCTCTAGGACAAATGGGTGTGTCTCATTCCTTCCCCGTTTTTGTGAGACCTCAGTATTTCAGAACAGGGTTTCCTGATAGCTGGGATGACCTTATTTGGTTAAACGTAATTTTAGGAAGCATATCCGTTGAGGGAATGTGTAAACACGTGGAAAAATGAATTAATAAGTTAAAAAATGAGTGAATGCGAAATATCGAATTGCACATATATAACCAATTTATATTTTCTAGCTTCGTTTGTAAATAGTGAATACATTTGCTTTCGTTGTCGTAAACCGATCTGGGTACAATATGTGTATGGTATGGGGTAGGTTAACGTTTGGAAAAAACTCTTCATATTGTACGTCAGTAGAATCAGATGACTTACATTTGAAACCGTGATGCACCGGTAGTTATCAAACAGTCTCTGCTTGACCACACATCACAAGACAGGTGAAAACACCCCGTAGGAACAGCAGAGGTCCTTCAACCCACGAGCAAGAGGGGGTCTAAAACACGCAGTGGAGAGGCAGGGAAATTTATACCAGGTCAAGTAACTACTAATTTAGGCACATTATAGCAACTGCAATAGACTAGTTCCAATAACAGAAATAGTGTGATAATAGGTGGATTTTGGAAATAATGAAATTAGTAAGATATTTATTACTTTTATTTGGTTATCACCAAGCTCAGACTGGCTTCCCGTTGTGCAACAACGAAACAATTCATAATGTTTTTATGTCGACACCAAGGAACAACCATATCGATACGAACGTGAAGACCTTATCAAAACATAACTGCTCGTAATAGGAAAGAAAAGTTCAATAACGTTTAATCTCAGGTAAGATATTAATGTAGGATATGGGGGCGATTTATTGAATGTCACTTTTACAATAACTGCACAATCACTCTACGAGAACTAGTGGATGGAGCGCTAGACATCCTGGTGAACCTTACATGTCTATGGAAGCATGAAACTATCCGCTGATTAAAAAGAATTGTAAGAGTGGAATCGTTCCAAAACTTTTCAAGGTTTCTAGAAATGTCGCAGGAGACTCCACCACAGGAAGAAAGTTGGTAATTATTCTTAATCTGTGAAATTTAAGGGTGACTTTCCGGAATACTTTCCCTTTCCTCGATAAATTAAGTCATGGATTTGGGATTCATTAGAAAGGAAAGGAAACTGACTAACGTCTGGACTTATGTTTCCAAAGAAACGCTGAGACTTGGGAACAGCACATTGCACACTTGTATTTCATTCCCAACTACCCATTTTGTTAGCATTAATTTTCATCATTGTTCATGGTAATTTGGACGGCGAGCTCCGTGTAAAACTGTCAAAAATGTAGAATACAATTTTGGAACATGTAACAGAAATACGTGTTCACCGTTGACACTGAATTCTAATTTTACATCGTGGGTAAAATAAATTCTTGATGCATATAGGCCTATGCAATAGTTGTCAAAATTCTAAGGTATCGCTTTGATTTGTGAGTCCATAACAGACAGCAGGATTTCCAGATGTCTGCGACAAAAATATATTTGGGTACCGGTGAGCAAAGAGAATGTAACCGACTTACAATTAATTGACATAGTATATTTTCTTTCAGCAATGATTACTTTCTTTTCAGAATAAATTGGGTGTACGTGTATTTAATTGTCCAGGAAAATACATATTTTTCTTTAGTAAGGATCACTTATTTAGAATTACATAAATCTAGGAATCGAGGACAATGTTACTGTAACTTTCGTTAACTAATAATGCAGGAAGTTACTACAGGCAAATCAAATTCAGAAATATGTTGTATTAGTCTCCAGTACAGAACTTGAATCTATTCGAACCACTAAGTGACTGCCGAGCGATGCACCGTTTAAACTGAATGATAGAGCTCATTGCTATGAGGCAATCGGTTAGGCTGCACAGTAACCGCTACTGAACCCATAAGCTTTCGAACTTGCAGCCGCAAACCACTGGGTCATCATTTTGGTCGTGAAAGATGGCATCTCCAAATTCACCATATCTCCATCATCATCATTATTATCATTATTTGGAAAATCAAGCCTTAGCAAGCAAAATACTGTCTTATTGGATGTGTGTCCTTATGTCATTCTGGTACCAGAACAAATCATCCGCACTTTCCCATCTAAATAATTATCATCAAATTATTTCGTAAAATCAACTTACTTGCTATTCTTCTAAAAGTTAATGATACATTATTTTAAATATCAAGTCGACAAACTCTTCCTAGGACACTTGACATACCTATGCACCTGTCTAGTTTATCCTATGTTGAGTCTTCACGTGTTGCCATATTCTCAGAATATTGAAGAAAAAATTACATATGTCCATATTAATGCTTGGTAAAGCACGTAGGTAATACCAGAGCTCACATATAAAGTAAACTTATAAAAAACGAGCCTTACAGTAGTCGCATATGATGTGTAACATGTGACATGTTATCCTACTATGTGTGTCCCGGGAGCACAAATCCCTTGTTAACAGCGAACTCTGTTGGTCATTGAAATAACTACTTGTAAAACTCCAGTGCCAAATCCTGACCGTAATAAATCATAATTGTTATTTGCTAAGACGTTGTATCTTAATCGATTGATATCATATTGTGCATTTTTCATTGGAAAATTAAAAGTCTATATTGTAATATTATAATGCAGAAATGGCTTTAAAAAGCTGAGCCGTCTCGGTTGCAGACAAGATGGAAGCTGATCTCTCGTTCGGAACTATATTTCACTAATTTGAGTACGGTATGTTGTATGCAAAGTTCTCCAATGGACATCTACCTTCAACTAGTTGAACTACGGTATGCGGGAGCACGGCCGACTGGATGCGAGCTGCGCTCTATACCGGCTAGTTAGTGAACCCGTGCCAGCGATGTTATTGAAAATGGCCTCTTTTTGCCGATTAGGTGTGCAGAAGGTATATTAAATGTGTTTCTCCCAGTGACACGTTTAGACCAACGAAATTTCAATTATTGTTAGTTGTCGGTGTTAATATACTGAATTCCTACGTTGTTTGGAGTGTTTGTTGATGCGATATAGATTCCACATAGCCACATGGCCACATGGCCGACAGTACATCGAGTGCTTACATTAAATAAGAATACAGCAAAAGTATGAAGATTTAATGAATCGTAATTGTTTTCAGCAAATATGATATAATGAATATTTTCACACCAAAGAACGAAAAGTTGAAGATGATTTATTGAAGGAATATCTTAAATGGGGTCTCCAAACCTTGAGCTAAACTGTATGTGATATACATTCCCCATAGCCACATGGCATACAGTACGTCGTTGTACCGATCTCCGCCACCACGCGTGCTCATTGTTTCCGTCCTATGCTCTTCCGTCCCATCCATTTCCGTCCCATCCACTTCCGTCCCTTTTCCAAAATCACTCCCACAAACATGTCCAGATACCGAGGGGAAAGATGTTACACATCGATAAGATATTAGTAAACTATTAATGCTCCGCTTGAGTATGGAGAACTACAGTTTCAAGATAGTTCGGCTAATTTGGTAATTCATTTGATGAATCCAAATAAAAGAACCCTGGTGTTTACTTAAACTCCTCATTTAGCCTAATTAGAATCGTCAGTAATGGAAACAAGAAGGTGAATGTGACAGAAATCTTGAAATTCAGTAAGTAGGCTAATAAAATACTGTTACGTTGATTCGTGTCCTTGTATGAATGTTGTCTACGTAGTTTCATTCTAAAAGAAGTATCAGATGTTAGTGTATAGGCAAGCCATGATATGGCCCTTCCTTGAGTATGCACACTACTTTAAAACGCAAACAGCGATGTTGTATGGCATGTTTCATCAATATTACGCACGTGCAATCCCAGCCAGAAACGATAACGATACAAAAGCAAGTTCTGTCAAGGTGTGTATATTGTTTCCTAATATTTTCGGTTCCCTATCAGATGGATTCCACCTGGACTTAATTGTGTTGCGGTTCACGGATTACCATTACAGGGTGTCTGAGAATTAATCACGTTCTAAGCCCCGACAAGAAACCTCTCTCCTGAAGACCGTAGACTAGCCTAAATGGCACTGGATGTTTACGATTACGGAAATATAAAACGCGCGGATCAGTTATCCAGAGATAAAGCGAACGCACTACATACATTTATTGACACGAGTCCAGCCGAACGAAAGTCATCGAAGAAGACGTTCTGTGACCAAACCTAGACACCTTAGAAACGTGTCTACGTAAACGATTCCAGATTTAGTTGGATATTCTCCACCAATTGTGGTTGCTACGCGTATTAACAAAGAAAGCCATGGGTCCGGGCTATCATTGCATTGTCCACCTTCTTCAGTGCCGAGTTACGAATTGAGACTCCGGTACTAATGACCCCTGGTCTGAGAGTTAGAATGGGGTACAGTCAGTTTCATTCCCTCGTCAACTGTCCTAGAAGTGGCATGCCTAGCCTTCTCACTTCTATTCAAGACAAATACCGTGTAGGTTCATAGTTTAAGCCTACAGCTACCTCGTTCCCAACCCTAGTTTCTGTTATAAAATACACTTACTAGTGCAGACGAATACCCTTCTTGATGCCAACCTCCTGAGATGAATGGCACGGGCAACAAATTGGAAGGAAGCCGCCTTGACATTAGTAGGTACCGTCTCAGCATTTGCTAGAAATTTGCCAGCATTTGCCTAAAGTTGAAAATGAGGAAGCATTGAGATTTTATTCAAAGATGACGAACTGTGAGGTTTGAACCCACTCGTCTTCCGAGTCCTAAGACATTGATGTTGTTGTTATTTCATATCTTAGGTGCTTAGACATTGTGGTTGAGAGGCCCTTATACTAAGGTGTGAGATATAATTGTAGGATAACGTGTGCAGAAACTCACCTCATCTCTTTTCCGAACTTTTAGAGACGTGAATGAACAGGAATAGTAATACACTGATATTTTCCGACAGGAAGTCAGATACGCTATACCTTATTGCGTGAAGTGATGAGGACTATCATCATGCTGATTGTGATTGAAGTTTTAAGGGGCAAAATATCACAGTCATCTACCCCTCGAAACACAGTAAAAAATACAAACTTAGATTAGTTAATATTTAGAGGTGTATGCCTAAAAATGAGAAAGCGTAAGATCAATAATACAAAATACAAGATAATTAATTATACTGTAATATGAAACAAAACTATATAAGAACAAAAATTAAGAATTAAAAGAAAACAAACAATTCCTTAAGTCAAGGTAGTCTTTAAAATTTAGATTGTTGGCCCTAACCCCCTCGCATATTATTTTAAAAGCGGATGACGCACTCAGCAGCCAGCACGTCATCGGCTGATATGAGATTGAACGTAATCTGTAGACCCAGGAAGTGATATTTATTAGCTTTACTCCATCTTTGAAGAAACCCTATTGACCCTCGTACCAGAGTAAGTACAATCTTTTGAAATGAACTGGAAACAAATATGTTGGTGTCCATAATATGTTAATTGAAGTTATCCGTGAAGATATAAGAATCCTATTGATGTTACATGGGTTGACAGGCTTCAGAGGTTGTCGTTTAGAATCGTATGCGCAGAGATCTAATCTGGTTTTCCAACTTGTAATTCCACATTAAATGACCTGAATGTGTCGTAGATATGTTGTCAGCATATCCTTCTCAGGCGTCTGACAGGAAGTATAATCCACTTAGCGTTGGCAGAGGTGAGTTCATAACAGCTGACTGGTGCGAGGCGAAGTGGCAGGGCCATGTCAGTGCAAGAAGCTAGGTGGTCCAATGGCACGCTGCCAGTGGCGGCTGGCCCCTTTGCTTTGTGCAAGTCCGCCAGGGGTATCCAGCTCGAAGTTTAGGACAGCTATTTGTTGAATTATCTATTAATTTATTTATTTATAAAATGTGTTACCAAACCGGAGTTCAATGAAAGACTTATGCTAGAAGCTTTCTTCAGATAGCCTTCTTTCCCGAAAGTCATAGATTCGGTTCCCAGCTCCAGCCAAAAATGTTAAATAATGGTTTGAAGAATGAAACAGGGCTCAATCTAAGTAGTGAGGTCATCTTAGAATATGTAGGTTTGATTTCCTTCTCAGCCATCTTAAAAGTGGTTTCCTAATAATAATATCATTGGTTTTATGTCCATTTTAACTACTGCGTTTTTTTAGATGCCAGAGTGCCGGAATTTTTTCCCCGACGGGGATCTTTATCGTGCCAGTAAATATATTGAACCGGCTCCCTCACATTTGCGCACCCTGAAATGTCAACTGACTGTGCCAGGGTTTGATCCAGCAACCTTGGGCACAGCAGATGAGAACGCTACCACTGTGCCACGTAGCCAGTCAAAGAGGCTTTCTATGGTTGGCAACTTCTGCTACAGAAAATGCCGGGTTTGTACGTACCGTACCTAAAGACAACGGCAATCTTCTTTCATATCCTAGCTCTAATGACAAGAATCGAGACCAGAGTAGCACAGTTTAGCCGACGCGTACTGATGTAATAGGGGCTAATGAAAACTGTGTCCAAATACCAGTATCAAACTGCAACGACGACAGCAACAATGTTCATGTTCTGTTCATCCTAATTATTTACAAGTGTCATATTGGATATTGATTTCGGTAGAGATGTTGAAGCCAAATGCCCTTCCTGATGTTTCGTGTTATTTCTGATGAATTTGGCAGTTCACAGTTAACGGGTTTCAAACATCTGCCTTTGGGATGAAAGAAGTAGGTAGGCTAAGACTTGTGACACCTTTTCTCTTATCCACCCTTACAAGTCCTTATGTAATGAAGTGTGCGGTAGGATGTAAAGAAAAGGGTTTATTATTCCAGCTACTGCAACACTTTGCCCCATTTCCATCTTTTGAATATAAATTCGGTTGTTTTTGTTTTCGCGATCAGGGTAAGTAAATCGAGCGAATTCTAAGAGGTGTCTGTGGGTTGTCTGCAAATTATCACTCAGTACACCCTGTCTGGGCCCCATGTTGGATATACACTACTCGCTACATTCTAGTTGAGGGGCATTACAGTGATTCTTGGATAACCGAGGACACGGAGTAATACGAAAAATTTCCTGTATTTAGGCCTTTGTTTGATCAAAATTTGTACACACTCGAAAGTTTCCAATGGAATATGGTTATCCCAAGAGTCCTTTAGGGTGTGGATGAAGTCGCAAGTCTACAAGAGCCTGCGGTGAGCCCAGATATAAGCTGGAGTTCTGACTTAGGGATATACTCATTGCTCTTACTACTTTCATGATGTTGCACTAATTTGAGCTACATTCTCCCAACTTACTCTTATCTGTATGCCTACTTGTGATTTATTTCTGTTCCAAAGATGTCAGGGTTCACAGTTTCTGTTCCTATTTACGACATCTCACTCCAGCCAGATGGTGAACGATCATCTTTATCTAGCCGTAGTTTATGTGACGTAAGTAAAATTAAACCTAAAAAGGGTACCTATACCGTAAGATCTTAAAGTGCACAAGAATGTGTAAGTATAAATATAAGTGTTATTCCATATCACTTTTCCTTTCGTTTCTGTAAAGACCTAAGTACGAGCCACTGGTAAAGGGGGGAATAAGTGAAAAACTTAATACAGGGAATTATGATTGGACTATTATTTATTATTATTATTATTATTATAACTATGTATGTATTTATTTGAATGAAAATCCACAGCCTGCTTCCAGTCGATCGACTGGGTCAAGGATGGAATGAATGACGCCCCTGTCTAGCGGCTGCCGAAGCCTGTCGCACTCCTCTGAGGCAATGATGAAATGAATGACAGATGAAATAAAATGATAGCAGCGAGTATTGCGGGAATTAAATTTTTGGCGGGGAAAACCGGAGTGCCCGGAGAAAAACCTGTCTGCCTCCGTTTTGTCCAGCACAGATCTCACATGGAGTGGCCGGGATTTAAACCACGGATCCAGCAGTGAGAGGACGGCGTGCTGCCGCCTAAGCCTCGGAGGCTTCATTTATGTACTTTTTAAAATATTATTCTTTAATACTTACATAATTTTTATTTATTATTTATTAGCCTACTTTTCACATTTTGCAAAAATGAGGAAAAAGTAGACTTATGAGATCGATCCGGGAAAATGTGTGTCTGTCTGTCTGTCTATCTGTCTGTCTGGCTGTGTGTGTGTGCCCCCTATTAACTCCTAAACGGCTGCAGCAATCAAAACCAAATTTAGTATGAGTAAAGATGTGCACCGGAATATCTCACGTCCATATTTGAAAATGATGTCAGTGCTACCAACTGCTGAAAAAATGCACTAGAAATTTGAGCTCCATGTTGGATATCTTGCAAGGTATCCATGGGAGCTATTCCAAAATTGGCACACATGTAGATAATACTATTTCAGTTTAATTTCCAGGAGGCCAACCATGACAGTGTTGCCAAAATAATTTTAAGCCTTCTGATAAGTCCAATGTTTAAATGCATATAACTTCTACACTATCAATTGGATTTCAACCAAATTTTGTATGTAATATCTGTACATAAACAGATATCACTGAGCGTATTCTTAAGAGCCACCAGGGCTGCCAACTGTTAATAATTGCTCTCTCCATTTTTTTATCCAAATACCAATATATCAGAAAGTATGCAAGCCAATAGCTTTAAACTATGCACACGTATATTCTGACATTTTAGATTAATTTGGAGTAACTTATATACGTCAGTTCTACCAACATGATTATAAGCCTGCTGACAGTACTAATTTTTAAATACATGTAACTTCTATACTATCAGTTGGATTTCAACCAAATTTCGTATGTGCTATGTGTACCATAACAGATATTGACTATAAGTATTGTTAAGAGCAATCAGGGCTTCCAACTGTTAATAAATGCTGTCTATATTTTTTTACCCTAATATCAATATATGAGAAAGTATGCAAGCCAACAGCTCTATACTTTGCACACGTATAGCACCTGACATTCTTGATTAATTTGGAGTAATAAATACAAGGCAGTGCTGCCAACATGATTCTATGCCTGCTGATATGTCCAATTTTAAAATACATGTAACTTCTATACTAACAAATGGATTTCATCCAAAATTGGCACAAGAAATCATAATATTTCAGATTATTTCTGACCAGCACACGCATGACATTGTTGGCAACATGCTTTTACGCGTGCTGATAGATCCAGTGTCTAACTGAATGTAACGTCCATTGGACTTCAACCAAATTTTGTATTCTGTACCTTAAGAGATGGAACTAAGAATATATTCAGTCACCAGGGCTGCCAACTGTAGTGCTCTATTAGGCTACATTATACCAGGTATATTTTGAACTAATTAGATATTTCGATATTACCAACTTAATTTCGTCATTATTCTAGACAGGTTCATATTCTGTAGATTAATCATTGGCATGAAAAGTAGGCTGTATAGTTCTTAACGGAACTTCTTGTTAATTTTTGATTTGGCTAAAATGGCATAACTGCATATTTTGAATTTTTTTCTTTGACTTTTAATTTTATTTAGTAATTTAATTTATTATTTATATTTTTATTTACCTTATTATTTGTTTTTATAGTTTCTGACAAAGGGCCTAAATGCACATTTGAAAATTTTGGTTTTACCCCTTTTTAAAATTGTATTTAATGTTCTTAATTATTTTATTATTTGTATAATTTTTATTTATTATTTCGTTTTTTGTTTCTTAGATTTTGACAGAGGGCATAACTATGTATATACAGTATTTTGAATTTTTTTTATTGTTTGACTTTTTAATTTAATTTAATGTTTTTAATTTACTCATCATCTTCATTTCCCCTTTTCCAGCTGACACTGGGTGGGGGAGAATATGGTTCCTCTCCACTTTGTTCTGTCATTCCACCATTCCTCTTCCGACATGGTGTTCCAATCCAGGTTCCGTTTACTAATGCTATTCTTCACCGAGTCCATCCAACGCATTCTTGGCCTTCCTCGTCCTCTTTTCCCTGTCATCCGTCGTTCCAGTGCTCGTCTTGGTAGCCTTACTTCATTCATCCGTTTGACATGTCCAAACCATATCAATCTGTTTTGCTCCAGTTTGTAATTTAGTTTCTGTACTCCCTGTTCTTTCCATGTATCTTCATTTCTCACTCTGTCTCTCCCCGTTTTCTGGACCATACTTCTCACGAATCCCATCTCAATTGCCTGTACTCTGCTCTCATCCTTCTTAGTCATTGTCCAAGTGTCTGCTGCATATGGCACTATAGGAACATAATGTGCTTTGTACATAACTTCTTTAGCCTTGATTGGTATATCCTTGTTCCATACTAGTCCCCGTACCTGTTGGTAGAAAGCACTCCCGAGTTGTATTCTTCTGCTAATTTCCAAATCTTGTCTTTCATCTTCAGTCAGTTCACTTCCCAAGTATTGAAGTGTTTCACCTCTTCCAATTCCTTATCTTCTACTTTGATTACTCCTTTTCCTTCTTTCTTACCTCTACTCACCACCACTGTTTTACTCTTCTCCACATTTATCTTCAATTTCCATTGCTCAATCTTTTCGTATATTACGTATAACTGTTCTTGTACCTCCATCTCGTCCTCGCCCCAGATCACCACATCGTCTGCAAACAACATTACCTTCATCTTTGCCCTACTATAGTTTTTCATTGCTGCCTTCATGATGTCATCCATCAGCATTAAGAACAATAATGGTGATAACACACTTCCTTGCTTTAGTCCAGTGACAATTTTAAACCATTCCGATGTCCCGACTCTAGTCTTCACACTACTGTAGCAATCCATGCACATTCCTGTTATCATGTCTCTCAGTTCCTTGCCTATCCCCCTATTTGTTAAGCTTTCCGAAACTTTTGATCTAGGGATGCTATCATAGGCCTTTTGTAGATCAATAAAAGTCATTACCATATCCTTCCCATATTCCCAACTCTTTTCTGTGTTCTGTCGCAGAATGAAAATGGGCTCCACTGTTGACCTGACCCAAACTGCTCCTCCTCTATTTGGGTTTTCTACCTTTACTCTAATTCTTTTTTCTATGATTCTTTCCATTACTTTGGCAACATGCGAGAAGATGGTGATTACTTGGTAGTTACCCACTCTTTCCTGTCTCCTTTCTTGAATATTGTCAATATTATTCCCTTTTTCCAGTCTTCAGGAACTTTCTTCTATCTCCACACACTCCTGAGAAGTCTGTATGTCCACTGCAGTTCCACTGGTCCTGCCACCTTGATTATTTCTATTGCCACTTCGTCGATTACCACAGCTTTCCCCATCTTCATCTTCCTAACTGCCCATTTCACTTCTGCCATAGTAATGTCTGGTTCTTCTTCCTCTTTTTCCTTCACCGTTTTGGCTGTTTGCGTAACTTCTCCGCATGTCTGGCATCTCACATTCAACAGCTCGCTGGAATATTCTTTCCATCTGTCCGTTATCTCTTCTGGTTTTGTAAAAATGTCACCTTCTTTGTTTTTCATGAACCCAGTGTTCACCATTTTATTTCTTCTACTTTTTATAATTCCAAACAGCAATTTCTTTCCACAATTTAAATCTTCCCTTATTTCCTGAGCGAATTCTTCCCAGCTTTTCTTCCTTTCCTCTGCAATTACTTTCTTGCAATCTCTGTTTGCTTCTATATATTTTGCTGTACTTTCTTCAGTCTTTTTTGTTTTCCATTCCTTCCAAGTTTTCTTCTTCTCCCTTACATTTTCTTTCACTCTATCATTCCACCATTTTGTCGCCTTTTCCCGTACATTTCCTGATGTTCTACCACATGTTTTCTCTGCACTGTTTACAAATGCTCTCTTGAACTTTTCCCATTCTTGCTCCACATGGGTAATATCCGTCCTTGGTATCTGTTCATGCAATTCCTTCTTAAACTCTTCTGCAACCTCCTTTTCCTTTAGTCTCCAGACCTTAAGATTTCTTTCCCTTTTTTCTGGTAATCTCATAACTTTTCCTACTTTTAATTTTGCTACCACTGCCCTATGGTCTCCTCCAAAGGCCTTCTCTGGCAAGGCTGTGACATCCATTAGCTCTTTCCAATGTCCTTTTTCGACTAAAACATAGTCTATCAGAGTTTTCGTTCTTCTATCTCCCCCATCCATACCTCGTTATCTTCTGACTATTTGTCTTTCTGAACCACGTATTCCCTATAATTAATTGGTTCCGCTGACAGAAGTCCATTAAGAAATCCCCTTCTGGATTCTTACTGCCATTACCATATGGTCCCAATATCTCCTCTCTTCCTTGTCTGTCTCTTCCCACTTGCGCATTCAAATCTCCCATTACTAGTATTTCCTTATCCTCTAAAAATGTTTCACCTCTTCTAGGAATTCTTCTAAGTTATCTTCTTTATTCCTCGTTTGTGGAGCATATACTTGAAACAGATCATTTGTCCCTGTCTGGAACTGTATCCTTCATATGATCATCCTGTCACTTATCTTCTTCACCTCCTCCACATACTCTAGGACATCCTTTCTTATAATCATTCCTACTCCATTTTTTGCCTCCTGTCCTCCACTGTAAAACAGCCTATATCCTTCCTTTAGTTTTATTTCCCCTTTTCCTTTCCATTTCGTTTCGCTGAGACCGAGGATGGCTATATCCTTCTCTATCATGAAGTCCACTAGCTCCTCAGTCTTGTCCGTCAGGGTTAAGATGTTGACTGTCCCTATTCGGATGTATTGCGATGCTGGCTGCCCATTTCTCTCAGCTCTCCCAGCGTCTGAAGAACTGCGCGTCGCCTGCAGAGGACGCCCTAGCATTTTCCGAGGCTGAAGCATATTTGCTTTCATTTTAGGGGTCGCCACTCCCAAATGCATTTTATGACCCACTGCCAGGTATGAACTAGGACGCTCCTAACATGGAGAACAGACGCCTTTTGTAGCCGCGCCTCCGGAGTACAGACGCTACGGGTGTCCATAATATGGACAAATATCTTTTACTCTATTAACCCCGAGCACTGGGTTGCCTCTTTCGCCAACTTTGCTGTACCGAAGGACTCCTTCACCACCGCAGATGCCGTTGAGTTCTTCACTCATACCCTCCATATTAGGCCCTCCATATTTATAACCCCTAGAGAGAGGGTGTCCCCCTCAACTGTTACTACTGTCCTCAGTAATATCGCTGTATAACACTACACTCCGTCATGTCGCATCACATTGTAACACAATTACTACTGTACTTCCTTATGTTGCACCATATTGTGACACCACACTGTTCACACCACTACAGTTCCTAGTGCCATCACGTGTCATGGCGCGCCTCGCACGGAAGTGATGGGCTCCATCTCAGCAACGCTGTACAGCTTTCCCCGGAGCGGCTAGCTGGTGAACCGTGTCTTATTTCCCCGTAAACATACAATCCGATATCAAAGAAGTGAAGTAGTTTACGTATTTCACAGACATGCAGCATATCTTTTTGATGTATAAGGATTACAACGCGACCAAAAACTACATTTCCAACCACCCCGAGCCGAGAAAAAGTTATCTTACAAAAATTATAACAACTTTGTTTCTTGGAACCACAAAATTTTGAAATTAAGAAACCAGTTATACAACATTCCAATGCATATTGTGTTAAAATTTGGATTGGATCTGATAACGGGTTTTTGAGATAATAATTTTTAAATGTGGCGCATGGTTGAAACACGCTTAAGAGCGGGCACTTTTTGTGTTCCAACTGCGATAAAAAATATATATATATATAAATTAAAAATTCCAAACCTACATGAACCAACGTAAAATAGAACGACGAAAATGATGATGTTATTGGCTTTTATGTAGGTCTATTGGTTACTTGGCGAACAACCTTCAAACTTGAGTGCACATAATATTTTGGTCGACAGTAAGTGCTTGGCTACGCTGATTGCCGCGTGGCTTTATTTTCCGATGTCTCGTGAACCAATGATCGGTGGACGTCGTGTTACGTGTCAAATTCCTCGGCTTGTTATCCTCCTTCCGTACGCTATTTATCACCCCAAAATTTTCTCAAAGGGACTTAACGAACATCATGAACCTTTTGGTTTTTCTCCCTTTTTAAAATTTTATTTGATATTTTAATTTATTATTTATGATTTTTTTATTATTTTATTTTTAGATTTTCGCCAAAGGACGTAACTGTTACATTTTTATTTATTTATTTATTTATTATTTCAGCCTTAGTAGTAACTATCCCAACATGGATATACCCCGCAAGCGGGAAGGGGAAGAGGGAAGAAGAGCGATAGCTAGGGGAATCCTATTCCACCCGTAGCCATACACGTTAAAGCATGCACCGCGACTGCATGTTGCCACCCGACTTTGGCCGACATTTCGCGAATCCGTAAACATATAAACTTGTGTGGCGGCATGTCTTAAATTTTTTTGCTAATTTTTGCTGTGAACCACTTATTTTCCAGATGTTTACCAATAAAACGTAACTTGTAGGTCATCCACGTTTTTCTGATATTGTCTGAACCAATTATCGGAAAAAGTAATGCGGCGGGTTAAACTAATGGTCCCTATTCCCTCTACCACAAAGACATGTTACTTCCACCCTAAGATAAAATCTTCCCTTACCCTGGAAAGATAGAGTAATTTTTTTAACGCATGCACACTCGCGGCTCTTGTAGGATGGCAGGCTTTTTAAATGATTATATATTGTATTAATTTTTTAAATTTATTTTATGAAAGCACTGACCTGAGAATTCTCGAACCAAAAATCTTAGAAAGTATATCTAGGATTTAAATTAATGTACGTAATATTTTTTTTTATTTTTTAGATTTTAATTATCAGATTTTGCTGATCCGAGATTTCATGTACAATAATTGAATTTTATTTATCACAAACACCGGACAAGCAGTTAGAGTACCCGAAGCTAGCCTATATCTTTTTTGGAAAACCTCGCCGTAAGAATGTAAACAAGTACATGCTGTTTGTAGCAGACTATATTTATATTCACTTGAGATTTTCCAAACGAATAATTAAAGAAAGACGTATAAGGAATTTTTTCACTCGGGATTTTCTTTCCTTTACTGTGATTTATTTATTTTTAGATTTAGCCAAAGAACGAAACTGCAAGGTCACGAACCCGACATTTCACAAACTAATAATCGCAGAAACCTGATTTAGGATTTAAATTAATGCATGTATGTTTTTTATAGATTTTGTTGATTTGAGATTTCATGTACAAATAATTGAATTTTAATTATTACAAACACCGGACTAGCAGTTAAATTACCCGAAGAATTTAAACAAGTATATTTTGTTTCTACCAGACTATATATTTATTGACATGAGATTTCCGAAACCGATAATTTAATAATGTTATACAACAGCTTAAATCAAAAAGCGCAAACCCTTTATTACTAGACCAATCTTTTTTAAAAAAATTTGACAAACGACCTAACTAGAAATTTTAAATTACAGTTTTATAAATATTTTTATATTTGACCATGGTGAAATGTAAATCTTATATGTCAGAAAACTGTACTAAAGTAGGCTCATTCTAGTACAAGTGTTCATTATGATTCAGTTTCTCCCACCAATCAGAGCTCAAGAAACAGTTGTGTGACCAATCAGGTTAAGATAGCATCACCCCTGCGCTGACTTCCATGTCCTCCTATTTTAAATTTCTCTGCGTTGTTAGTGCCATAGTGGGGTATTCGAGGAGGCCATGGTCGAATTCAAGGTATTCTCTGCGTCCCATGCGCTCTGTTGAGTACATAAAACTCGCATAATATCAAAAGATATTTATGAATATTTATGTTCGAACATAAAATAGTTATAATTATTGTCGAACATAAACAGTTGATTGCAACTCGCCTATAATGGTAATTGAGATACGAGGATGTTTATAAAACGAGCCAAGTGAGTAATTGCCATACTAGGTATAAAGGTAAGCCTTAACCATCAATGGTCAGGGGAAGGGATTTTGGAGGAAAGTCCACCTTGGCCTTAAGTTAGGTATCATTCCGGTATTTGTCTAGAATTGAAATAGTGGAGGTCGAGCCCACATCTATCGAGTCAGCAAAAGGCTTGGTTCGATTACCTAACATCGGGCTTTAGCGAGCATAGCTACCGATGTCGGTCCTGTAATTAACATGAGGATTGGGAAAGAGGCGGCGGGGGCCTCACTAGAACATTGTCGCTCATAACTATAGGTTCATTCAATCATGCATATATATACGCGCTCAGTGTTGGAACTCTTTTATACAGCAATAATATATCAAATATGTAATGGAAAAGTATAGAGCTAAGAGCTTGGATTTGTAGTGTTATGTGTTTATTTGTAATTTAATTGAGGATTGGAAATAGATTATGGCAACTTAAAGTTATGAATCATATCAGTATAGGGAAACCATTAATATCAACTTCCTAAATAGCCTAGAGTGTAAATTAAACCTGTTCCTTTTTTTTTTCTCGCGAAACTTCGTGCTATCCATTGAGGTAAAAGTTAAAAGTTGAAAGAAAGAACTGCCACTTTTACGTTATGTAAACATATTCTCGCCTGATGGTAACTCGAGATACTGTATGTCTTCATGCCCCAGGTCGGTTGTTCATACTGTTCTCCTCAGTTAATACATGTGTTCCTAGACTGCATTCAGTGTTTATTAGTAACGATTAGAAATGAGATGCAATGAAATTCTATGTGGTGGATGGTTTTTACGGCCGGATGCACTTCTCAACGCTCAACTCGTAAAAAATAAATGGTATGTAAATAAACTTTAGTTAAATAATAATATATATAAATCGTAAAGGTAACCACTAGCTAGGGTCGAATTAAAAATATGTTAAAGAGGCGGCCGTGGCCCTAAGCTAGAAACATCCCAAAAGCACTTCCAGCCTTTTTTTTCTTTTCAGTTTTACCTCTCAAGGTTGTGTCTACCTCGTTTCTTGGCAGAGCTGAAAATCAAACCCCAGCCTTCGCGGTACGAGTAAAGAGTGCTAGCCACTATGCAAGGAAATAGAATTGGGAAGGAGGTGGCCGTGGCCATAAGTTAAGAGCCAACCCAGCATTTGTCTGGAGTAAAAGTTGGAAACCATTCCAGGATGGCTAATAGTGGGAATCAAAGCCGGCTCTCTTCTGTTTTGAATTACGAGGCTTAGTGCTCCCCGTTAAGGGAAAAGCGAGATATTAAGAACTGAAACTGTTAGGTCATGCAAACATATTCTCGCATGATGGTAACTAGAGACATATCATCCTGCCGGGTCAGCTTGTTAGCTCAACTTGCTTGCTATTCCATTCATGACCAGTTTGTTTTCAGTTCTCTATAACGTCTGTCAGGTATAATATGCGATAAAAGTCTATGAGTTGTGTGGTTTTTACGCCCAGATACCCTTCCCAAAAGAAATATGAATAAATAGGACGTCAGTTCGGTGTAGTTGGGTGTACATAAATCATATTATGGGGTGTGCAATATCAAAGTCATTATAACCGTCTAGTTGCAGCAGGGTATTTACATATTGTGGCTACTAACCCCGTGTACTTAGGTATGTAGAAAAATTGTGATTTTGCGTTCATCAGTCCCGTGATCTTGGTGTTTAATTGAGGGTTGGGGGCATCTTAAGATAATTTCAGAACACTGAATTGGATATTAACTAATTTGCAAGGACCGTGTTCATGTGGAAGTTGTCAGTCACCGCCAGTTAACTAGCATTTACCGTTACACCATGGCAGGTCACAATGTCCTTGATGTGGTCATGGTGTTGACTTCCTAGGTCTTAAATAGCCTAATACCGTCAATTTTGCGCGAGAGATAGTGTTGCCTTCCATGGATATCGACAAAAGAGAGAATCACGGTACAGGTAAGTGTTAATAATTCTATATTTTTCGGTAAATATGTGTAAGATTTTAAAATAAACTGTTCGGGTACCAGGTAGTTTTTACGGCCGAATGCCCTTCCTAATGCTTAGCTCGTAATAAACAAAAAAGTAGTAAATAAAACTGTGTAATAAAGTGTAAGGTAGAGGTCATGGTCCACATCTCGGAAATATTCTGGGGCAAGTGTGGGAAACCACGGAAAAAAGGACAACTTGTAAAATAGCAAACGTAAAATGAATATTAGGGAAATTAGGGTAAATCTAGTAAATTTTAAGGAATTGGAGAACATTTTATGGATTCTAGTGATATGAGTAAATATAATGGATTTTAGGTGCATTTACGAGAATTATAGTAAATCTAGGGAATTTTAGGAAATATGGGGGAAATCAGGGAAATCTTAGGAACATTTAGGGAAGTTCCGGGCAATTTTAGGAGACCTCTCAGGCACCATCTGACAGGTTTTAGTAATGAGTCACCGCCCGCCAACTAGCATCAACCGTTACGCAAAAGCATTTTGGTAAGCTCTACATGGGGTCATAGTAATACCGTGATAGACATATAGTATTCTAATACCGTCTGTTTTGCAAGAAACAAAAGCTAACCAAGAGAGGTTAACAAAAGAGAATCCTAGCACAAGTAAGTGTTAACAATTCTCAACTTTGTTAAAAATCTATGTAAAGTTTTAGTCTCCTTTTAAATTTTTGAAAATAAATAAATACTGTAATTAAATAAGTAAATATTAATTAATAATATTAATAAATAAATACTTAAATAAATAAATAAAAATAACTGTCTCTTAGATATGATACTTGGCTATCCTAACCGTCTCTGGTATAATGTCTCGTTTTTTGTAAAGAACCAACATAGTAACTCGGTTTCTATATAAACATCTGTTGTAGGCCTACATGAAGCAAAAAGGAAAGCCGCTCTCTAGAACCCTAGCCACTGGTCAAAGACAAGCAAAGTCGCCAAAGTGTTCCCTGGAAGCTAACTCGTGTCTGGTTAGCAAATACTTATCACAAGGCCACTCAAACCCTAAAAGAATTAGTCTTAACGTATAGTGTCATCATCTTTCTACATGCATTGCCGTGCGTAATAAATATTAAACAGTAAATAACTAATTAGATAAATAAATAAATAATTTAAAAATCCATTAATAGCCATCTTAAATCCCTGGCTCGTGCTATCCTGTTGTAGTACAGACAGGTGTCATGTTATAAACTTGTTTAAAGCCTATTTTACATACAGCAATGTTTTACATTTAAAAAAAATATTTCTAAAACAGTAATTTAAAATTTCTTTTTTGGTTGTTTGTCAAAAATGTAACAAATTAGTTGGTGTAGTAATACAGGGTTTACGCTTTTTCAATTAAGCTGTTGTATAACATTATTAAATTATCGGTTTCGGAAATCTCAAGTCAATAAATATATAGTCCGGTACGAACAAAATGTACTTCCTTAAAGTCTAATAGTACGGTTTACGAAAAAAGATATAGGCTAGCTTCGGGTACTTTAACTGCTAGTCCGGTGTTTGTAATAAATAAAATTCAATTAATTGTTCATGAAATCTGAAATCAACAAAATCTTAAAGTATAAAAAAAAATTATATGCATTAATTTAAATCCTATATCAGGTTTTTACGGTTATAAAATCAAGAAATCTCTAGTTCGCAAAATCTCGAATCAGTAAAATCTAAAAAAAAAAAAAAAAAGAATATTACATGCAATAATTTAAATCCTAGATAGTCAAATGTTTCTACGATTATTGGTTCGAGAAATGTCAAGTCAGTGCTTTCATAAAATAAAAAGTTAATAAATAAATAATCATTTAAATAGCCCGCCATCTTACAAGAGCGCATAACAAATTACTAATTCACCCAAGCATAAGGGTATTTATTATCTCAGGGTGGAAACAACATGTCTTTGTGGTAGAAGAAATGGAGACCGTTAGTTTAAAGCCGCCGCATAACTTTCTCCATTAATTGGTTGAGACAATATAAAAAAACGTCGATTAAGTAAAAAAATACGTGTTTTGGTGAAAATCTAGAAAATAAATAGTTTACAGTAAAAATTGGCACAACAACCTTTAAAACAAGCCGTCACACAAGTATTTACGTTTACTGGTTCATGAAATATCGGCAAAACTCGGGTGGCAACATGCATTTGCGGAGCATGCTTTAACGCGTACGGCTATGGGTGGCATAGTGTTCTCCCTAGCCATCACTCTTCTTCTCTCTTCTCCTTCCACTTGGGGATAGCTACCACTACGGCTCAATTAAATAAATAAATAAATAGCTAAAAATGTTACAGTTACGCCCTATTGGCAAAAATCTAAAATTTAAAATAAACAATAGGTAATAAATAAAAAATATATCAATAATAACTTAAAAACATTTTTTTTATAGGGGATAAAGCCAAAATGTTCAAAATGTGCATTTAGGCCCTTTGGCAAAATTTGGAGGGATAAATAGCATACGGTTAAGAGGGTAACAAGCAAAGTACTTTTGACACCTAACACGACTTCCTCCGATCATTGGTTCGCGAGATATCGGGAAAAATAGCCACGTGGTAATCAGCGTGGCCAAGCGCCTAGTATCACTCGTTATGACCTTCGGAAAATGAAAAAACTAAAAACAAAACGGTATATAAAATGACATATAAAATAAATTAAAACATTAAATACAATTTTTAAAAATCAAAATGTTTAGTTAGCCCCTTTATCAAAATTTGGGGGGTAAATAGTCTACTGGAAAGGGGGCTAATTCCCGAGTATTTTGACACCTAACACAACTTCCTCCGATTATTGGTTCACGAGATATCGGGAAAAAGGTCATACGGCAATCAGCGTAGCCGAGCGCCTTGTGTCACTCGTTATTGCAAAATAAAAAACTAACTACAAAATGGTAAATAAAAATTACATATAAAATAAATTAAAACATTAAATAAACCTTACAGTCCAAAAAATCAAAATTTTCAAAATATTCAGTTTGACCAAATCAAAAAATAAAAATAAATAATAAATAAAATTTATATAAATAATACATTTAAAACATTAAATAAAATGAAGAAGTCAAAAAAACAAAATTTTCAAAATGTGTAGTTATGCTCTTTGACAGAATCTAAAAAACAAAAAACAAAATTATATATAAAAATTATATAAATAATAAAATAATGAAAAACATTAAATAATTTTTTAAAAGGGGTAAAACCAAAATTTCAAAATGTGTAGTTATGCCCTTTGACAAAATCTAAGAAACAAAAGACAAAATGATATTTAAAAATTATATAAATAATAAAATAATGAAAATCATTAAATAAAATTTTAAAAAGGGATACAACCAAAATTGTCAAAATCTGCATTTAGGCCTTTTTCAAAATCTAAACACAAAAAACAAAATAGTAAATAAAAATTATATAAATAATAAATTAAATCTTTAAATAAAATAAAAATTTCCAAAATTTTTTTTTTTAAATATGCAGTTAGGTCCTTTTGCCAAAATAAAAATTAAAATAAATACTAAATAAAAATTATATAAATAATATATATAATATTAAGTAATTAAATAAAAGAAATTAAGTAAATAAGGAAGCTTTTATATTTACGTAACCGTTAATCATGCGATCATGAGCCACGGAACCTCCTTCTTACGTGGAATCCGAACCACAGGACATGGCACTTGACTTCGAAAATCTCACATGCCTTGACCGGGAATCGAACACGGTCCACCTTGGTGAGAGGCCAAGAGCTCCACCGCTGTGCCACCACGTCCATTAATTAACTAAATACACAAATAGTGATAATAATAATAAAAAAAATGAAAATCCACAGCCTGCTTCCAGTCTCCGACCGGGTCAGGAATGGAATGAATGAAGCCCCCATTAATAAATAATTAATAAATAATTATAATAATTAAATAAATAACAAATAAATAGTTAATAGTCATTAACAAATAAATAATCATTTAAGAGTACGTGAGACGGCCATGGCACTGGGTAGAATCGGCCTACGCCCACTACTGGTATAAATATTGTTACCCCCACCCAATAAAATTATGCAAAGAACTGACTACTGACAAGTATCCAAATATTGGTTAGTGCATTCAGCACTGAAAGAATGGCTTCAAAACTTCACATGACACTACTAGCTCAGACAAATGCCGGGATGGTTCCTAACTAAAGATCATGGCCACCTCATCCCCAACCTTCACCTCAGTTTACACATATGACTACACACACAATAGCACGAGTTGTCAGACATATTCTACACACTCAAAGCACACGGGGTATAAATGACCCGGATGTGCAACCCCCCCCCCCCCCCCCCCCCCCCAATGAAACAATAACAACAACAAGTGCCTGTGAAAAGCCATGGATGAGTTTACTGAGTCGAAATATCCCTACTCTCTCTCTAGCTTGGAACTGGCTGTACCCAGTGGCTGTAAACTAACTGGCGATTTAGGGAATAAAGAATGATGGTCTAGTATTCGCGAGCTCCAATAGAAAATATCATTGTTTAGTCAACTGCATTTGATCCAGCGGAAATAGTTATGTTTGCGTGTGCGTTTCAACTGCGAGTCAATTAAGGCTTTACGTTGGGTAACTTAATTACAGAAATCGATTAAAACAAACTTAATCAAGTCTAAACTGTTGTATATGACATAGAAACATATTTCCATTATAAAATTACCGCTCTGTAATCCGAGTACATCGTATTCCATTTACACGCAGTGGTTAACCAGTATCTATACGCGGAAATTGCGAGATATTGAAAACTAGCCCATGTCTATTAGAAACGTAACGTGCAATTTGTGCGATGCCAAATTATTGACAACACAGGAAGTATAACAGTAAAGTTGGCTGGTGACAACCCACTTCTACCGGACTGTCATTCTTTCATATTATTTGTGATTTATTCTCCAAACTCAGATTGTATGTGTGCCCTTTGGTCTAGGAGGTTGAATATATGGGGGTCACCCACGACCCCACTATGTTGCCGTTTTATTCAAGTTATCTTCTTTGTGAGAAGGGAACATGACGATAATTTAATTACTGTATATTCCAAATTGGCAATTGGCTGCAGTTAAAACAATATTCCCTCTGAAGCTCTGCCGGACGATCTTAAATATGTGCTCCCTTGAGAATTTAAGGGGAAGAAGTGATCATATGCCACATGAGTTCAGCACCAATATGATTATTTCGATTTATAAGTAAAGGCTTTTCAGTCGAACAACCCGAGTGTGCCAAATTTGAATGAGTGGGGAATTGCAATTAATTTCCTAACACCTGAAATAGTTTACATGAATTATTTATACACCTCTCAAATAAATATTGAAAACTAGCCCATGTCTATTAGAAACGTAACGTGCAATTTGTGCGATGCCAAATTATTGCCAACACAGGAAGTATAACATATACATATTTTTAGCCTATTTTCATTTTATGAAAAACAATAGGCTTATGAGATCACCTTTTGTCCGTGTGTGTGTGTGTCCCTCTCTAATAACTTCTAAACGGCAGGAGTGATTTCAATGACACTCGGTAAGGTCGTAGCACAATTTTGGCCGACCCTGACCGTGCCCTTCAAATTTTATTACGTCTCACTTATCCAACATGGCATCTGTGCGAAATATTTCACCAGCATTCAATCTCTCCGAAACTATTACCGATATCACCCTGAAATTTTGTACGGTGATAAAGGGCACCACTGGAATTTCACCTATGAGACTTTCAAAAACCTGGTAACTACAAAACCAACATGGCAGCGAAGTGAAGTTGAGACATTTAAATTGACTTTTATCGCGATCTAACCATCCAAACGCAATGAACATGGTACAGCAAATGTTCATACACATTGTAATGCACTGACATCTAATATAGTTCAATTGTTTACATAACCTCAATATGGCGGCTGTGCGAAATATTTCACCGGCATTCTATATGTCCGAAATTATTACTGATATCACCCTGAAATTTTCTAAGATGATAAAGGGCACTACTATAAGTTTATAATGTAAGTTTCAAAAACCGGTCAAGTTCAAAACGAACTTGGCGGCCAAGCGAAGTTGAAACATTTTAATAGACATTTCTCACGATTTAACCATTTGAGCGCAGTGAAATATGGTACAGTAAATGTTTATACATATTGTAATACACTGGCATCTAATTTAGTTCAATTGTTTACATAACATCAAGATGGCGGCTGTGCGAAATGTTAAAATTAAGTTTTTATTTCTTGTGTCGTACGTAGTACGATGGAAGTGAATTATGAACCTCCGCAATAATTTTCCTTTAATGGTGCAAAACTATATGGCCTATACATATAACAATCCAATATGGCGACCATCCGAAATATTTAGATGGTTCTCAATATCTCCGAATCTTTTACAGCAATCATTTTCATAGAGGCTATGAACATAAGTTCACCTATAAGACTTTCAATAACCTGGTGAGCACAAACCCAACAGGGCGGCGACGCGAAGTATAAATATTTAAATGGACGTTTCTCGCGATTTTACCATCCGAGTGCAGTGAAACTTGGTACGGTAAATGCTAATAAAGATCTTAATCCACTGGCGTCAAATTTATTCCAGTTGTTTTCATAACCATAAGATGGCAGCTGTGAGAAATTTTAATATATCGTTTTTACTTCTTGTGTCCTAATCATGCGATTGAAGTTTTAAATACTACACGTTCACAATAATCTTCATGTACTAGTACATAACTCCAAGACCTACATATATAAAAATCCAACATGGCGACCACCCGAAATATTGGACGGTTCTCAATATCTACGAATCAATTACAGCAATCATACTGAAATTTTGTATGTTGATAGAGGTAATTAACATAGGTAGGATATATGAAAATAGGCTTTAGTTCTTCGAGGAACTACTTGTTGGAGTGTGATTTTCAAAGATTTAGAGATGACGAAATTATATCGTCATGGCACCAATCCCCTTTCGTTAAGACCACCTCGTGGTGTAGCGGCTAAAGTTCTTGGCTGTTGCCCCTGGCTCTGTAAAGAAATTTTAATTCGGGTATGGGGGCTAAAACGGGACACAATCAACTTGGAGAGGCAGTACTGAGAAGAGGAGGGTTCGATTCCCACCTCAACCATCCTGGAAGTGGCTGTCCTTGGCTTCCCACTTCTACTTCAGACAAATGGTGAGATGGTTCCTAACATAAGGTCACGACTGCCTCCTTCCTAATCTTATCCCCAATTTAGAAATACGCACACTATTTTACTATAGCCATCAAAATAACACAGGTTATCACACAAAGTTCCTCACGCACAAATACACGGAGATACATGGCCACGATGTCACAACCCCTAAAATAAGCAGCAACAACAAGCCCTTCGTTATCTCCTCAGCTTTAACCGCTAACCACCACCAGATGAGGAACGATGTGTTAATCATAACTGGCTATGAAAAATGCTAGACATATTTAATGGGTTACCCATTTGTTACAAGATAAATGCTGCACAAAACACTATCACTGAAACATAAATAGGTGATTTTAATGAATATTCACTGTAATACAGTTATTAGTATTTACAGATGAAACTTACACAACTTGGATACTCATCGTCCATTTTCGGACATATGTTGAAATGAAACATTTTGCTCCATCTCCATTTAGAAAGCACTCCCTGGAGTTTGTCGGTTGACTTAAAATTCACCCTTCATATGTATGTGCTCCTTTTCTGATTGGGTCACGGTTTACTAGACTGATCCTGGAAGACTCCGAACCTGTAATAAACACATTACAACAGAATAAGAATACCATATTATACAAACCAGTAACATGGTTTTCCTCTCCATGGCAGCAGCTAATGAATACAGGATATTGACTGAGTACCCAGAGGATTTTATACTCGAACCTTTCCACCCCGAGTTGATGACTAATGTATCCCTATCCCCCCATGGCAGGCAAAAAAAGCCATTATCACTATTTAAAACTTAAAACCAAACCTACGATGATTTGCATGCCTCAGAATGACGTAATTATCAAACAAGCTTTTCGAAACCATTAATTAATACGTAATTCCTTTCGAATTTTATGCCCATTTCAGAATGTCATATACATTTAAAACAAGGATATGTTACTCTCAGACATTCAACAAGTGGGGATAAGCAGTGAGGACTATGTTAACGTAGATTTTAACTGGTGCGTTTTTTGTGAAAGTTGAAGAAATGGGGCGAGGAGTAAAACCACACACACTTTGCAAACCGTACTGTTTAGTCCGGAAGTCATCAACACTGGTATATCCCGAAAGGTAAACATTAAATTGAACCATTAGATATTATTCAGCGAAGAAGTGCATCTGTCAATCCGGAACACTTTTGCACAGAGTAGGCTATTTAAGAAAAACGATGACCGGAGTCGTGTACATTCCATCATCTGCCTAATTTGAAATCTGGGCTATATTTAGCACCCAGAGAAAGAGCACTCTCATGCGAATGGGGCGTACCGAAGTCACCATATGGTCTCTCACTATGATGATCTGACCACCTGCCGTGTAACCGGATACCATTGAGGGCAACTTCTAACAGAACACGTAAGAAAAGCACCGCAGTTTATGTATAGAACAGATGGATGTGTCTATGCGTATTTCTACAACAGTAAGCTCCCACCCAGTAGACAGGCCTCCTGGTTGGGAGATTGGTTTCCTGGCTAATTCTTATGAATGACTGCTTGTGCATCGTTAGGCCAGTTCACATTTTGATATGCTTATTTTTTTTATTTATTTTTAGTCGTTTACCCTCCAGGTTGGTGGAACCCACGGACTCAGCGAGGGAACTCACCACTATCGCCTCTACGGGCAGTGTCCTAGATCGGGGAACATCGAATCGGAAGGGATACAACTGGTGAGGTGGGATTGGCACCTCGCCCAGGCGGCCTCATCTGAAAAGCGAACAGGGGCCTCATGAGGGAAGGTAAGGGATGGTTAGGATGGATAGGCAAGGAAGAGGGAAGGAGGCGGCCGTGGCCTTGAAGAAGGGACCATCCCGGCATTCGCCCGAAGACGAAGTGGGAAACCACGGAAAACCACTTCGAGGATGGCTGAGGGGGAATCGAAACCCCTCTACTCATTTGGGCCACCCGAGGCTGAGTAGACCCCGTTCCAGTCCTCGTACCACTTTTCAAATTTCATGGCAGAGCCGGGAATCGAACCCAGGACCTCCGGGGCGGCAGCTAACCATGCTGACCGCTACGCTACGGAGGCGACTATTTATTTATTTAATTATTTATTTATTTATTGAAGTTAGGTCTCTTGACCCTCTGTTTCACTTCGCACACAATGCAACTTATTACAAATTGGAGGAAGTTTTGCCCTAAACTTTCCCATACGGGAGATCGCATCAAGCATAAGCTTGTCAAAATAACTACACTGTGAGTAACAATTAGACTGAAAGAAATAGCGGGATATTGAGCTAGCGGTATGTAGCAACAGAGAACAAACTTGGAATGATTTAGTTTATTGATACGCAATTCAGCAATAATAATGAATTTATGAAGTGATATAACAATATAACACATAAAAAAATGTGCGTTTGAACAAAATTAACAACGGAGTCCAATTATGGAAGCCTTGATTAAAACAAAACTTTTTGACTAGATATTTGTTTCATTGAAGAAGTGAATAACAAAAGAGTTTTGGATGTAGGTTGAAAACATTATACCTTAAAATTATTAACAATGACTTAATTTCTATTAAAAGCATGCCTTACAATAAAAAGTTTCCAAGCTAGAGTAGCGGTTAAAAAATCCACGGTGGACCGTTGTTAATATGTCACACAATCAGCGAAAAGTTCCAGAGGAAGGAGGTGGCCGCGGCCTCTTTGGTGTTGTAGTGCAGGAGACATCCAACAGTAAGATGAATGTCCAGGCTTCTTCTTGTTTGAACAATTGACACTAAGTTAGTGTGCAGGCGATGACATCACAGATGAAAAGCTAACAGTCAGAAGAGACTGCCACCAGGATGAAGTTCGAAGAATTTTAGCAAGTGTAGACCAGCATGCTAGTAGACACTATGATGAGTATAGCATCAGTGGTTGCAGAATATTACTGTGGCGATATTAATAGAAGACTGCTGCGATGGTGAATAATACGAAGCAAAGTGCTTATAGGAGTGTTCTGGCGTTACCTGCAGAATAATGCCAAGAATGCTTTGGCGAAGCTTGTAGAAGAATGCTTTGGCGTAGCTTGTAGAAGAATGCTTTGGCAAAGACTTTAAGACGAATGCTTTGGTGAAGCTTGTAGAGGAATGCTGGCAGAAAGATGCAGTGGAACCCCTTAAATGGTACCTGAGGAAGGTTCCAGAACTCAAAGGCACATGGCAGAATGTAGGCTGGCTATTGTTTGCTCAAGGAGTCACTGTGACGTAGCTCACTTGTCACAACGGGAGGGCGGAAGCTATGATGCAGTCAGTATAATTACTCGTATGTCTTACAATTTGTTTTTATATATTTCATACATAATTTATTTAGTTTATTGAATATATAATTGAATATTAATGTAATTATCAGCTTTCGGAGGTTTTGCGGGAGCGAAATAAATTTGACGGTTATTTAGCGTATGGCACATTAAAACATTAAATTATCACACACATGAGTTTGACACAAATTCCAGCTGTTACAACTATCTACACAAATCGGTATACAAATATTGGATTTCATTTTGTAATAGGATTTTTTGTAGTACTTGACATTTCGATCTTCTTATGCCTTAGCTGGAAAACCCTGAGAAGGGCTATTTGTATTCACGTTTTGTGACATCAAGCAATATTTTGAGCCAGGAGATCACTGGGATTGTCTGGCTGCCTAAACTCCTTGGTGTAGATGTTTCCCACGGAGTGACCGTTCTTTAGCACCACCCAAGGGACACGTGTAGCTTAAGGAATGCTACGGACGCGAACAGTCTTTGTCCCCCAATTTGACGGTATAAAGGGCCGTCACATAGGAAAAAGAAAATACTTTAAAGAAATCGTTATATGTCACGAAAGTGACCACAAATGAATACTCATATACTGTATATAATTTTTAACTTACCAAAGTTAAATACTGAGAAAACTTAAATACCCGAATTGAAGTGGGAACTATGTGATATTAACTTTCTTTCCTTCTCTCTTCCTTTCTTCGACTTTTCCCTATTAATTGGGGTCGCCGGAGCCAACCAGGTTCATTTTGGTTTTGGCCGGGGATTTAAGGCCGGAAGCCCTTCCTGATGCCACTTGATTTTACAGGTGAAAATTTCATCCCGCTGTCACCGGGACTCAAACCCCGGCCATTCAGGTGAAAGACGAGCAGCTAAGCCACTGCACCATCACGCTCCCAATAATTTATATTAACTAAGCTATAAAATTGCATACGGTAATAACAATTTATGAAGGTTTGACAAAGTTTTACTATTTTCATTCATTCACGCATTCATAACAATTGTTCTAATTGGCCTAGGCATTCACGAGAAAATATTTACATGCACGTTTGTAAGTTGCTAGGGATGTACAATTTTTAACGTGACGAGGACAATTATTCCAGTTTCCGACATGAGGAAAGAGTTACTGAAGACAGATGAATGGTGTAGAGAAATTGCAATAATTGATCCAGATGGCGTTTGACGATCCTGAAAGGAAGAAAGAAAACGATAATTAGATGAGAGATTGTGAGGTGTACTTACATTAAGAAGGCGATAGATAAGTGTACATATATGCAGATTTCTTTGTTGTTATACTTTTAACCAGCAACGTCGAGCATTAAAAGGGGACACGTGTGGGGAAAATTTTAATTAGGCTACAAAATAAACCTAATGCAGGAATTAAAAGCTCTCTGAAGCTTTTTGTTTTGTTCTCCAGTAACATCTTATAGGTCTAGAGATGGGGGACTGGTCCCCGTATATGCAAGAAAGAACCATCCCGGTGTTTTCCAGGAGGATTTGTGGAATCATCCGCCGAAAAACCAAATTGAGGGATGCAGCTGTCAGATCTTGGATTCGAACCACCCATTCGTGGACTTTTTGCAGCTCCGAATATGCAATCGTAGTGCGTGCCCCGGGGTTACTTCTACTCTACTTGTTATTTATTAGTGTTAAATCATATAATAATTTGTTGCTCCATGTAATGATTTGAAGCCATTCTTTCAGTGTTTCCCACACAAACTGTAATTTGTAGCTCATTTGTTGCTGCTCGTACCAATAATCAGAAGCGTAGCTTGTTTTTAATGTATAACCGTACCTTCTCTCGAGTACGCGCCATTGGTCGGAGGCTAAGTTAAAGAAGGAAAACAACCAAGCACTTCGTTAGATAATCTCATAAAATACTTTGTCATTCTAATTGCTGTAAAGGGATAAGCCTTGGAAGAACAAAGTGCAAGGCGGAATATCCGAAATAAAGTGCCACTTGTTTATCTGACGAAACGTAAAATTGTGTAGCAGACAATACCAAAGATCTAGTTGCATGGAAGATCATTACTTTTGATTCCATATGGAGCACTTGGCTTTCATGGGTGCCGCAAGGTAAGGAAACATTTGGAACTCGTCAATCTATTAGGAATTTGTAATGCATGTACTTTTTGTACTTCTTGTGATGTTTGCAGCAGTATGTGTGAGTAACTGTAACTATATATGGGTAAGAGCCTCATGTCCATCAATTTCCTGGAACGATTGTGGAACAACACAGAGGGTAACCGCAGTCACGATAACCGATTTCACTGCCAGGGTTTCGAAAATTAGACCTTCGAATGCCAGCTACCCGGTACAGTCATGGGATACATTGCTAGGGTACAGTTTGAAATCAGGATTTTTTTCATATTTTCAGTCATCAGATGTTGGATTTCATTACGGTATGCAGCCTTGTACCAAGTTATTCTTGTGATAGATGCCATTTTCAAGGGTTGCCTAATTCTAATTAAGAATGCTTTTCAGTCGGTCAACACCAATTTGTGTTGACCGACTGAAGAGCTGTCTTCATCCATGTTCTTCTTCCCCCATCAAATTCTGGAAGAGGAACGCTTTCTCCTGAGTCCTATGGGTCGCATCAGGCATGATAGGCCATATTCCAGCCGTTTCAAGCGGTAATCAGGTGTGAATTGACGTGGGACCCAGCATGCAGAAAATTTCTGTGAGCCTCGGGGGTCATGCATAATTAAGTAGGCAGTCCAATCGATATGTTCATTGTTTTCACTACCACTCGCACCTTAATCCTTGTGTCCACTCTGATTATCTCATTCAATTTCACTTTTTCGTTTTCTGCATGGGCTGACCGGGAGACCGGATCAACTCGATCAGAAATCATTGTCCATCCCTCATGGAAGGTATTTTACGACATTTGCGCCAAATGCATTGGCACCACAGGTGTCTATAGATCTTTCTTTTTAAAGCTTGGGTACCCTGATTGTCGTTTTTCCCAGTTCTTTTCCACACTATTTTCAGGAAAATGTCGGGGTAATAACTTATTTGAAGTCCTGGGGCACCTACCCCATACCTGTCTCTAAGAGGGCTGCACACACTACCTCAGTCACCACAGAAAGACCGATTATGAGACATATTCAACACACATCTAAGCACACGGAGCTGATGACCAAATGTGTTCCAGGCCTCTAATATGAGGCAACAACAACAACTAAGGAAAAATTCTAACAATTGGATGTCTATAAAAGTCTCTCCATGTTTTACAGTTGTTGTATCGTAAGTAATGATCAATAATGTATCTCAACCAGTCACGGTGACCGAGAGTGCTAATGTGCTAACATGTGCCTCGCTGGCAACGAGATAATTTGGGTTCAAACCCCACCTCAACCGTCCTGAAATAGGTTTTCATGGTTTCCCATTATTAACACCAGCCAAATGCCGGTACGGTTCTTATCAACAGGTTCAGGGCCGATTTGCTTCCATAATCCACTTCCTGACCAGTCCTGAAAATAAATTAAGTTGCCATTGGCTGCTTGAATTTTAAAAAAATAATCAGTCATTTAAGAAAGGGCATATGTCCAGAAATGTAACTTTTCAGGAGGAGCAAGAAACGGATTGAGAAGCCAGTCTTGCTATTTACGTTAAATGTATGTATTTCGACCTTTAGTCTTGATGGTTGTGGATAGGTTACTTGATGAAATATGGATTAAAGATGAAGGACTTTGTGGAAATTGGCAGATGAATTTAATGGATATATGCCCTTTCTAAAATGATGGCTGAATGAAAATCAGTTTTAGAGCAAAAACACATAGTTCATTCAGATAACTTGGGCACACTGTGTCATTGTTCTACAATAATAATCATTTGAATTATGGCAGTCAATCACAATCATCGTCAGTTCCACAAACAGTTGACCACGCAAGTATTTCGTCGAAAAAGTCTTTGTACTCGCTCGGAATGTACACTTCTAGACGGTTTAGGTCATTCATCTCATTCCTTTCTATGGGAATTGGTTCGACGTATGTTAGTTCGGTAGGAAGCTTGACGTTGCTGACAAGATGCAAACGGAAGGCGTGGTCAAAAAGACCGTTGATGAAGTGTTTTGTCCGCACTGTTCCTGGATCCTTGGCAGAGTAAAGGAAGTGTATGAATGATGCTGGCTGGAAACAAATGTTCAATTTGGTAGGCACAGGCCTTCCCCGAGATTCATCTGACAATCCTCTCCTCTTATAAACAGTTGGCCACCATGCAGCAAAGTTAATAATATCAATCGTCTCCACCAGAATGATGGTGAACTTGTCATGACGTTTAGGTGCCCGTAAGATGATCTCACAATATTGCTTCACATCATCAATTCGATATTTTTTTCTACAGATCTTTTAATGATAGCAACATCTCTATCACAGGCATTGAATGAGTGCCCTCGTATAGGGAAGTAGTGGTGAATGGTTTCAAATCGCTTCATGTCGACAAGTGCTGCACATAATCGAATCACTGTATTATTTTTGTTCTGTCCTACAGCTCCATCCGAGAACAGTCAAAGTTCCTTTACACTCTTTGTACACATTTTTGAATATAGTCTAACAAAATGCTGCACACTTCATTGGCACCTTTACGAGCCTAGCCTTCGTGGTAAACATTAAATCATTGTAAACAAATAAAGGTGCACTCATCTGTTTGACCAAAGAGCATGCAAATGTTCCTTCCTGTAAGCAAAGAAGTCATTCAAGAAAGGGCACTTATCCAGGGACGTGTGCCCTTTCTTAAATGACTTCCAAACAATACACGAAATGAAACTTAAATATCTACATGTTACTGGTTGGATAAGTGCCCTTCCTTTTGTGACAAAATGCACCAGGATGAGAAGCATTCCGAGATGAATAAAATGCAGTGTTATGGATTTAATATCAGTCCCACCAGAACTGAATTACATATGTATTTTAGAGCTTCATTCTTAAAGGAATACATTTCAATATTTCATTCCTTGTCGGAAAAAAATAAATGTTTCACTCCAGGTTTAATTCCACGCCAGAATATTATTGAATTGGCTGGACGAATTTAACTCCATACTTGTTCTGGAATAAACTATTACATTTCATTTCATTGCACATCCCAGATTCGAATAATATTCACATAATATTTCAAACAAAATAGCAACTTGACGATGCACAGCAGGATTGGTCCGAGCAATTGTAGATTAGGTAAACAACCTCATCCCATGGTTCAGTAAAATTTCATTTTCAGTACTGACCAGTCGGGTAATGAAGAAGAAAATATGCAGTTTGATGTTCCAAGAGTGTTATAAAATGAGCTACAAATGTCAATACCGTATTGCATTATATCTACTCTTGGCCTGGATAGTAAATTGTATGGGAAGATCATTATGGTTCCCTACCTCCTACGATACTGTATTGTGGCCGGGAGCTAGCGAGGGCAGTAGGGAATAGCCAGGAACAATGGGAAAGTGGACTTACAAGAACTACAGATATGGCATTAACACTGCTTTTGGCTTATAGCTGGTGAAAATAACTGGCTAATTCTTGACTCTGTAGTAGAGAAAATCGTCCCTCTCGAAAACCGTGAGATATTGCAATTAATAGTATATGGAACTGTGGGACAAATTCAACCTCTGGATGTCTGTTCTCTCTGTGCCTACAAAATATACTTTCACACCATCTGCATCTACCCATACACGATAGCCATTCTCACAACAATCTGCACGAAATATTGGTTCACATTGGGTTGCATGTCATAACTTTCCTTCAGTTATCATCACCACGTTTATCTATATAACTAATTATCGATACTCTCTGTAAGATTCTATACCTAGCTGGTCGTCTTGAATGGCTTAAAAATCCCAACGCGTTCTCCTGGTGCTAACTTCTCTGATCACTGTAGTATTTCATTTTTCTCCCGGTGCTCATGGTGTATCTTAAAGATTAGTTTTGAACATTTTGTGAACATTGATGAAGTCAACTTTGTGAAACGAACACGTACAATCCATAGAAGATTGATTTTTTCACCGCCCGGATACTCATTTTCTGTTGCCCTCCTATACACATGGTAAGTCATTAGGATCTAATATTGTTTCCTGACAGAATTGTTACTGCACCACTTTCAAATAACCCTTACTGGACATCGCATATGTCAAATATGCTCGTGAGGGTCCTTTGTCAATATTATCTATATTATTTGTGCTACACACTTCTAATACTCAGTAAGATGAGATAAAAATATTGCAAAATTAAAAGGTTAGCGAGGGACTCCTTGTCGATTAGGACTTTAATGGGCACTTCGTACTTTATAACTAAGCAGGTCATGTTAATCATTAGTTTAATTAATTATGGTGTAGTCCAACATCGTGGTATTTGACATCCCTATAAATTTGGGTGTATGTAAAGTTTGTCTGATAACCTCTATTTCTGTGGTATCTCTATTAGTGTGTGTATTGTACAGCCCCCCGGGGGGGGGGCAGTACCCCTGAGAGCCACCCCCCATCTTTTACTAAAACCACCCCAACTGGCAACATCATAAGACCAGAACATTATCTTTACACAGCAAGAGGCGGCCACCCAGCTCGGGAGGTTAGCCAACTACTTGCAACACATACATAAACATCTACATCAACAACTAACTGGGGCAGCCACAGTGACGTAATGCTGACCATGCAACACCTAAAAGTATAAGAAGTGGAGTCCTAACTGGACCCATTATCTGTTATACAGTGTGCGTCGCCAGCGGCCCTAGCCAACGTCTGTTCCAGCTACATCATCAGGTGAGATTCAGCAAAGTGCTCAGACTCCTTTATATTGTACACACCTACCCCAAACTTGTACACACTAGTTGTATTTTACATTTGCCTAAGACTTCCCAAAAGGGACATACAAAACTACATTCACTGACCAATAAACACATGGTCAGTAAGTTACACATTGCATTACTAATTACGCTCCTCTTCACGTCCTCATACCCCTCCTGACCTTCGTCACGATTGTCCGTGACCGTAGTAGCCAGTAACTGCTTTGTCAGACTGCATTGTATTTCCCAGCACGCTACTCGACTACATAACGTCGAGCCGCTGACATAAGCACGCCTATTGTATCACTCATCCCGTCCAGCTGGCAGGCCAGTATAGTAGCCTGCATTTAGAGGTCCATCCCCTAACCAACACTTGCATCTTTGCAGGAACACCCCCTAGCGTTTAAACACTAAACAACACACTACACTAGTAAGCTCTCCCAGCTACGGGAAGCTACTCTCACCTAGGAACTACCTTCCAAATTAGCACAGTGACAAAAGTGTTTTATCCCAAACTACCCCCCAACTAAGGGATCTAAAACAGTATTTATAATTGCGTGGATTGGAATGGAGGCAGCCGTGGTCTTATGTAACGAGCCAACCCGTCATTTAACTGGAGTAGACGTGCGAAACCACGGAAAACCAATTCCAGGATGCCAGATTTGGGAATCAAACCCACCTCTTCTCAGTTTTGTGTCATGAAGCTCAGTGTACTCCACTCCAGCCCTCAGATCAGGATTTAATTTCTTGGGATTTGAGCCTGGACCTCCAGGGCGATAGTAAAAAACGCCAGCCACTATAGCACCAGATGGTCTTTTATTAAATCTAACCGGGAGGTAACTAACCTTGATACGAGTATACGAGTATACGAGGCATGATAGCGAATTGGTCTAACTGGTTGCATCTCACCAAGGCTTAGTTTGAATGGCTTATGGTCCACGCGTGGCGTGAAATGTTCCACGGTCTTTGATAGTTGCAGACCCACCTCATTCAACAACATACATCTTATCTAGGTTGGCAACACCCCACTTAAACACATCGTACTGACTCCGCACAGCACATATGAACAGGGGGGAGAAAAAGGGAAAAACCAGTGTCGTTGAGATAACAGCCTACCTCAGTCGACCACACCTGGAGTTACAGTGAACACGAAAACTGCACGTAGCTCTAGCAAGGTAGACAACCAGATAAGTATTAGCCTGTAATAGGATTACAGTTTAACCATAGTTGATTTTTGACAACCATATAATCACTCCAGATTACAAACTCCGGATATCTATCACCATTTAACATTTCACCTAACAACATATATACTGCATTTAGCATACACCGACAGTTGCAGTACCAATACTGCAACTAAATAATTGTACATATTGTAAATATTTTCACCTGTATTTTCAAACATAGATTTTATAGCCTAAGTGTAATGGATCTGAAGATGATCAGTTGACGATCGAAACTGGTCATCCTAGTGTATTTATTAATCTCATGTAATTTATTTCAGGATTTGGGCATAACCCAGCTCTTTTGGGTACATTCGTGTTGACCGACTGAAAAGCACTAATTTCTTGTTTACTAAGGCAACACTGAAAAATGGCTTCAAACTCAACAATGTTATTAATTAGTTAATCAATCAATCAATCAATCAATCAATCAATCAATCAATCAATCAATCAATCAATCGAATCAATGAAATTACATGTTGAAGACTGTATCCTCAATCAATCAAGCAGACAGAATTTACTTCAAAAGTGTTTGAGCTCAGAGGAAAGTAAGTTAAGAGATAAACTCAGCAACATTATCGATGTGAGAGCTTTTTGGAATGTTCCTTTATTAATGTACTATAAGGCATCCAACGTTTAGAATGAAGCACTGGTTAAATAGCAATATTCTTCTCTCTCTTTCTGTTGCCATATCAGTCGAACATTTTCCTGGTCCAACAAAATACCATATTCGGGTAGAAATATGTTTTGCCGATCTTTTTTGTCCTATATTAGTACTACGTAAATTTGATAGAAATGTTAGAAAAATCAGATATCCATAATTTTTGACAAATCGATAAACTGTGTCCTCCTTTAACTCAAATCGATCTTATAACATGTTGCATTGACTTTGCGGCACCTATTTTACACACAAGTGTAGCTAAATGTGTCGTCTTGATGATGGATTCTTGAAATATTGTATACTGGTCATATTAAAATTTTCATGTAGGTAAAACTTCTTAATATTCTCTCATCACCGCGTAGCAGCATTGAAAAAGTCCATATGCTGCCAACTTTTTTATTTTTAAAGATAACCATATCATGTCAGTTTGAGGGTTGTAGAGGAAAGTTGGAAGAAGTTTTCTACCTGCATAACCAGAGTGTAGGTTTAATTGTTTACACAGGCCGAGCTGTTCATTGACCGCGCATTATATGAATGAAGTTTAGAAGGACAGGGTGGGGTGCAGCTTGCTACTCACAGCTTTATTACGGAGCCCTTCGAGCTTGTATTTCAGTAGTTCAACTGTCTATAACCTATCTTGAGTGTGTGTGCAGCAGTTCTTTTATATTTAACGTGTTGTATTTTACGTATTTCACGTCCAACAATGGATGGTTTTGTGGTAATAAAGCGTGGTCAAGTGCTCAAAGGAGGGAAACACAGGTTGTAATTAATGTGTTCAGTTATTTTAGGAATGCTAAACCTAACGAAAGTATAAATAATTTAGCCAATGAAACTGCTCTGGCTACAGGAATATCAAAGACTACCATTTTTAAAATACGTAGTGAGAGTAGACAGGGTCCAACGTCCAATGCTGTCGCCACGCAAAAAGGGCTAAGTAATACACTTCGCAAGAATAGCAGGAATGTTAAATACAATGACTTTGTGAGGAGCAGCATCCGACGCAAAATCAGCGAATTTTATTTTCGAAACCAACCACCAACTTTACATTCAATCCTGGCTGCAGTAAACTCCGATTTTAAAAATCTACTTTCCATTCACTTTATTTATTTTATTTTGATTGCTGTCTTTTATGTAACATTCAGCATACGTTATAGTTCATTAAATTTTATTTCTTTGTATGTGTTATGTTATTATTAGTAAAATTATACAGCACTTAATTCAAGTCTTCCGTCACTGTACGATCGCTGAATGTGTGGAAAGTATACGCGAAACGCTCTGTACTGCCTCCTCTCACGGAGTGGCAACCCTGCCGTAACGCGCCATAAGTCCAATGCTTCATTATAAACATTGGATGCCTTATAGCAACCCACCCCGGCTTCGCCCGACAACAGTTAAGAATGCAAGGTGATAGGCTACTTTTAAGCGAGGTCTTATAAGATTTCCTTGTATACGACATTAGTCGTTTTCCCTCCAGCAGTGAACACGAAAAGATTTCGGTTCGATGTAACACGCAATAGAGCCACGTAAAGCTGTTCATGAGAAAAAAATTCTCCACTGAGATCAATTCCAGTCACACTAAGTGTCTGACCCTGTGCTTTGTTTAGAGTCATGCCAAAGCAGACTCTTGCTGGGAATTGTACTCGTTTGAAATGATAAGGCAAATCTGAAGGATTCATAGGTATTCTGGGTACTAGGACTGTTTCTCCTGCACCACAGCTAGTTAAGATAGTTGCTTCAATGAAACAGTTTTTCAAAATTTTCACTACCAATCGCGTCCCTTTGCATAACTTTGTTGGGTGTAAATTACATAGCAATACAATAGGCACTCCCCCTTTTAAAATAAGCTTGTGTGGTGATAAGCCAGAAGAAAGTAAAGTATTTAGGAATTCTGTAGGGTAATGAACAGCTTCTTCACTATCGACTACTGCGTCTACTGACTAATATAGGCCTACTTGAGCCTGGGCAGTGGATTTGGAGAACACCAAGACATTAATTTTCACAACTTGTTCGTTTGTCGGCGATAATATTGCTCTTTCTTTAAACCATGGATGGGACTTGTTAGATAGGTCATGGATTTGAGGATAAACGCTATCAATCAATTCTTGAATGCTGCTTACTAAAACATAGAAATCGTGACTGAGGGTAATTTTGCCGTCAATGACCGGTACATCTCCATTTCCGACTCTAAGTAACAAATTAGCAAGCAGACTATTATCTTCTGAAGATAAAAGTACACTCACTTGAGTGCCAATTTTGTTATATCTGGCCAGATGTAAGTTCTTTTTAATGAAGCGTTCACTTCGTCGGCTCTCGTTCCTCTGGTAACAACTGGTAAGATTTGACGAAAATCTCCGGCGAACAAAACTGTGTAGCCACCCATAGGTGTGTTTCGATTCCTTAGATCACGCAAGGTACTGTCTACGGCTTCAACGGAAGTTTTGTGCGACATTGTAGCCTCATACCATACAACTAAAGAACAATTTTGGATTAAACTGGCAGTGTTACATTGTTTTGAAATATAACATACGCTTCCATCATTACTGATGACTTTCAAAGGAAGTTTAAATGTTGCTTGTGCTGTTCATCCCCCTTCCAAAAGAGTGGCTGCAATTCCAGATGATGCAACGGCAAGAGCAATATTACCACCAGGCCTCACTTTGGCGAACAACAAATTCATCAAGAACGTTTTACCTGTGCCTCCAGGGGCATCGAGAAAAAATACCTAACCTACCTTCTTAGTTATGCTAGATATGACGCTGTCATAAGCTTGTATCGGATCATGGTTCAGACGGTGTTCTTGAGGAACGGTTTGAAGGAGCTGAGGACGAAATCTTTCTTTCTCGTGTGACAATCGAGAAATTATTTGTTGCTCTGATTCATTGTTATGTGATAAGTGCTTTTTTCGGTCAATGAACTATGACCTATTGTACCCTTCAATGTTTTCTAGGGTGCCGACTCTAGCTCGGGTAGTGGTCTGTTCGGTGTGGCTCTAACTTATTCTAAACATCCTAGGAATATCGTCAAGGATCACAGGAGGCTTAACTTAAAATCAGTATGTCAGAGAACTCCTAATATAAAATAATTTTATTCACAAAAACATCATCTCCCATTTACTCCCATCCATAGACAATAAAACAACAAAATATACTCCCTTAAAATTATTCTAATCAACAACATCAAAATGCAAAGGTAAATTAATCACACTGGCTGAAACCAGGAAAAGAAAAACAATCTATTTCACTGCAGTCCACTGCTTCGAGTTCAAAAATAAAACGTCAACAGACTTAATTCATCAAAACTATGGCCTGAATAACCCAGCCATTCTATCAAAAATAAATGCGCACTTATGTTCATAACTTGCAAAATTGGTTTTTGGGGTTCGGACATGTTCTTCTCGTACAATCATCATCCTTCCTCACAAGAGTCAGACAATGAAGGCAATAGACTTATTCTAGGCCACAGGCATGTGTGCACGTTCTAGCTTATAAACAATTAATTCACTCAGAGCCATGACTCTGTTAATTACTGTAAAACAAACAAGTCAATATACATGAAGCATCAAATAAACACTTCGGCTGCCGGTGCCCCGCTACTATTATTAAACAAACAACTATAATGAATGCACTCAAAATGACAATACAAGACATCGCTTCCTAAAGCGGTACAAAAAAAACCTGGGAAGCCACACTACCTTCCCTCAAAGAAAACAAATACCATCCAACCTGGTCCCTCGATCTTATGACAGACATTCTCACACCATAATACCCAGCTGGTCGGGCAATAACCTTCACTGCCACTTTCAGAATTCAGACGGCTGGCCGCATCTTATACCTGCTCCCTAATGACTACCTTGGGTTCGAGCTGTACATTTACCTTTCCGACGGAGCTATAGCACACTCTCATCAGACAATGAATTCAATCATTTCACTTACCAATTATATCATCGTAGAACACGGGAATACCACCTCCGTTATTAATTTCACTTACCATTTGATGTCATCGTAGAACACGGGAATACCACCTCCGTTTTAATTCACTTACCATTTTATATCATCGTAGAACACGGGAATACCACCTCCGTTATTAATTTCAGCTCAACCCATGATCAACTCTCAACCTTTTCTGAATATTATATTATCATCCAGCGATTTTGTCTTACCTTTCTTTCCCTTGGTGTGATTATCAATTAACATGCTTACTGTTCACATAATTTCAGTGTCACTACTGGCCTTTGTCACAATATCGAGCTTTCTTCCCCCTATTAGCTTTTACGTTAATATCGTGCGTGAGCACTATCAACCCAATTATTCCCTTAATTGTGCATTCAGCAAAGTTACTGACACCCTCAAACAAAACACATTTAAACAAATTTTGATGCTCATATACTATTTACGTTATAAAACACACAAAATAATCATGACTGACAAATACACACAAATCTACACAAAACATGCCTGCTATGCCCAAAATATCCATTTTATCATAATTGCTTATGATCGAGATAAACTTATCCGACTCCCATGATGGGATAGGCTACGGCAAACATGCCCCATACAATTTTTACTTATCTCGTATACATCCTGATGGTGCTCTAGTCCTTGATATCAGTCTTCTGGATCAATTGGTTCATCATGCAAGGAGGATAATTTACACACGGTTTCCAAAATTCACCAAAGCAAAGGTCCACTGTGAATTATTATTATTATTATCACAATGCACGGTTCTCACGTATGTAGCTTCTACCTGCTACAGCTATCATCAACCTACTCAATTCAGCTGATAGTTCAATAGCTTCCTAGATCACTGACTTAGCTACTAATAGCTCGTACGGCTATCTCTGTCATATAACTGTGTCGTACTGTCACGGTATGCACTGTTCCAATTCGCACTCGCGAATACTTAGCGATATTCAAATGTCCAAAGATAGAACTGCTTCTACTTATAAAACTTGTAAAATTGTTACTTTTCTTAAGGCTACGGGCTTGGGCTTTCGCCTCTGCAGCGCCCCGATATGAACTTATAAAAACTTGTAAAAATTATTAATATTCTTAGTGCTACGGGCTTGGGCTTTCGCCTTATGCAGCGCCCCGATATGAACATATAAAAACTTGTAAAATTGTTACTTTTCTTAAGGCTACGGGCTTGGGCTTTCGCCTCTGCAGCGCCCCGATATGAACTTATAAAAACTTGTAAAAATTATTAATATTCTTAGTGCTACGGGCTTGGGCTTTCGCCTCATGCAGCGCCCCGATATGAACTGTTTTCGCTGCGTCTCCAGCTATTATTTATATGATTTCTCTTAGGAGTACTTGGAGTGGGGAGCTTTTAAAATTTATTTCCATAATAACACTCGCATGAATATGCAAATTAGCTCCTTTGAACGTCCTCATTTCTAATGTCTCAATGACTTCTTTTTATCCAAAATCCGATCGTTGGATCCTTATATAATGAGCTCCGTAATTTCCTTCATTGTTCCTTAATTATGGCGGGATTTGGTCGCGTCTCGCGTCCCTCGCTGCTATTGGTAGTTTATAATCCACCCCCTGATTACATTTTACTTCTGGCAAAAATCACAGAATGATCCAATTTAAATTTTGACGATACTTCTGAGAGGCTGGGATTGTCCCCTATACGATGGTGTAATTCCTGTTTCTGTATTTTAATTACTGCTCCAACTTCTCTCAAATGGGCGGGGTTTATCTAGTGAGTGATCGTTGAAATTTTTGCATTTACCCGCTTAGTTGAAACACCGTTTCGCGCTGTCTGAGCGCATGTGGCTTCCAGATGTTGGCTTTCTCTCCCTACCGTCATTGTCCGTGCTGGGTGAAAGTTACATTAAGGCACGCACAGGTCTCCCTTTGTTATTCTCTAGTCGACAAGCAACGTCATTTCTCGCACCAGCTTTGAAACATGAATAAAATCTTGTTGAAATAAATATGTAGAATTTATGCAATCACATATGCATAAAAGTTACACTATATCAGTTTTACATCTTGACATGATGGCTTAAAATCGCTATTATTTGTAACGAATTATTGTCAGACGTAATTTAAGAATGGCGAGGTACATGAGACACAAATCCCCCTTCCGTCCAATCTTAACTTAACTGTGTATTTTGCGGAACGGAAGGTTCACAGGCGAAATGAAGAGTTGCACTGTCAGGGAATGGCGAGGTGCATGAAACACAAATCCCCCTTCCGTCCAATCTTAACTTGACTGCATATTTTTCAGAACGGAATGTTCACAGGCGAAATGAAGAAAAGTCGAGTTGCACTTTCAGGGAAACTCCAAACACAACCACCTTTCTCTGAAGTCTTAACTCAACATGACTCGACGGTTTGCTGATGGCTGTATCTGGGGTAATAGGTTCGCCCGCTAGTTAGGCTAGCTCGTAAACTGTCACCTCAGTATTTGAATGGACATGGTTGGATAAAATGAAAACGTAAAACACTTATAGTGGGCGATGTATTGAAGATAGAGATAGGCTCCCATGGTTTTTTGATGTGTAACATCTTTCCGCTCGGTTGTTGGATAGTTTTGTGGGAGTGATTTTGAAAATTGGGGACGGAAGTGAATCGGGTGGAAGTGGATCGAACGGAAGTGGATCGGACGGAAGTGAAGACGCACTGCCAGAAAAATGGGACGGAAGTTAATCTGGCGGAAGTGGATCGAACGGAAGTGGATCGGACGGAAGTGAAGACGCACTGCCAGCTGGATGTATAATTGAAAATGTGTGTATTGGAAACAAGGCAGTGTGTGCTCTGTAGCGCGAGAATGTTATGGCAATACAGTAGGCAGTGCATTTAGCAGGCACTGGTTTGACGAGCACAGTGGCAAATGTTTCACCGACTTTCATTTGTCATTGAGCAGTTTATGAAGCTTCACGTTCAAGGTTGAATATCACATGGGGTAGGACAAAGACGACAAATGACATTTAAGTAAGCGGCATTATTGTCAAGCTGTGGGTGAGTAGTCAAATATTAAATGCATAACAGAATGTTGTTATATGAGTGGAATAAAAGCTGTATTTTCATAATATGTGAGACTAGGTCATTTTATGATTGTAGGAAGCCATGGTTTGATTGTTTACGACGAACTGTATGAGAGCCTTGAGAATAATGAATGTTATAGTTACTGAGGAATGTGCTCACAGTATTTGAGAGTAGCCTACTGTCGACGTTGTGTGTCACTTTGTTATTATGGATTATTAATGTAAAAGGAAGGAAGGAAGCTTGTAGTTTTGCGTGTCCGTTAATCTCACGATCATGATCCACGGTACCTCCCTTTTACGTGGAATGCGAACCACAGGACATGTCATTTCAATTCGAAAATCTCACATGTATTGACCGGGAACCAAACCCGGTCTACCTTGGTGAGAGACTAACAGATTGACCGCTGCGCCACAAATGTGATAGTAGCATATCTCCAATTCAATCTATACATTTCTCATAGTACGGTACCAGTATGAAAATGGAGTGTAAATTAACATTTTAAGAATGTCCAAGCTGTGTAGTATACGAGTAGGATAACATGTCAGATGTTACACATCATATGCGACTACTGTAAGGCTCGTTTATTTTTTTTATTTTTTTTTTGTAGAAGTTTTCATGCTGAACAATTCTTACACTCATAGTATTTAGATATTTTTAACGGGTTGCACAGCGTAAGCTTACAAAGCACTCGGACGCCAGGTTTCTTTTCGACTGCTCGGCTTCTTTTGATCATAAATAAATTATTTTCTGCAGAAATCATCCTCGAGTTATCCTTTACAGAATGGTATAAACCGCATCAAAATCCATCCAGAGGTTCTAGAGATTACCCGTGACATCCAAGAATCGGGGACTTTGTTTTATACTAAGTAGGGATAAAGAACATCTAATGAAAATACTGGAGGTTTTGCCGTGTGCATGTTTTTCTGGTTTCATAACCCTTACCTTTTACGAACCAGACACTCTCTTTTTTTCGGTGGTATGGTGTATGAATACATTACCTCTTCGCTTCTAGGAAGATGACTTTTATAGTTAGCTTTCTAACTTACTTACCAATATATCACTGGTTCATTCTACCTTCCATTCACAATAATATAATTTCTGAGACTTAATCTCTAGGTTGGTTCCTGCTAGAGATCTAGTGAAAGGCTGAGGAACTAAATTAACATTTAAGCAGTGAGGCACTGCATTGAACGGTTTGCACAGTGAATGTTGTGTCACACTTGGCAAATGACTAAGTATGCCCAGTATTTTCAATAATTCCTTTTCATTTACATACAAAAATATTTTTTTAAATACTGAAAGGTGCTCTGATCACTGCAGATTGGAAGAGTTACCAGTCGAAACCTCTCCTGTGTTCATGAAGCCATTTTCAATTGATTATTTTATTGTGTAGGAAAGTAAGCCAAAATACAGACTGTTTTCTCTGCAATGCCACGTGACGTGTATTTTAAATTTAAAGCGTAGGCCTATTTGAGTTATCCATTAAAAACAAAGACCTGTTTGACGTTTTGATCTTTTGTTACATTGGCATCGAATTAGTTCTTTGCTATATCATTCCAAGGATACTTATCGACGGTAACCGTAAAGTAGTAAATGAGGGAGGCTAACAGACGTGGACACCAACATCGATGCATTTTTACTTTTCCGCGTTAAAATCGACATCAAATAAATAAACAAATATTGGAGAAAAATTGGAAGGAAAATCAATCAATCAATGCTCGAGGAAGCCTTGTTTGTTTGCTGCTGCACCAGGTTCCACTTTTTAACTCAACTCTCCTGAAATATCATTCTTTCAAACATTCTAGTTTGGCTCTTCCTAAATGTTATAAATGAACATCCCTGTTTTTCTTCATTCAATCAACCATATCTCAGGCTGCAATGGCTGTACACCGTTGGTTTATGTCTTACAACACTCCAGGCACCAATGGCTCTCTTTTGCACGGTTAGTCACTGAAATTGGTTGCGTCTGATTGTATGTCTTAGGTAACATCCTATTAAACAAAATAGTCAGTGTGTGCTTTTTTCGAGTGTTTCTTCCATTTAAGCGTCTATATCTCAGGTTGTAATTGCCGTGCACCGTTGGTTCAAGTATTAAAATATTGAAAAATCAAGATCTCTGTTTCGTGCTATTGACCACTCAAATTGGTTGCGTCTGAGTTAACTTCTGAGGTAACTTACAACTGAACTTAACTATGTACCCATGTTTCCACCAGCTGCCACCACCACAAACCTTAGCAGGCGACTGAGGAACAGGCAGAGCGAGTAATGTCAACGTTGCTGGAATATCTACGGATGAACAGAGGAAAAAGTAAAAAGGAAGGCGTGAATGGTGCTAGGTTAAAATATTGTATTTTGTGAAAGTTAGGACGAGTGTGGAAAATAGATACTGGGGTGTTGATAATTATGGGTCTTGGCAGGAAAACCAAACGTGCTCAGCGAATATGTGAAAAACGACGATGCGAAACGCGATAAATTAGCAAACAAAAATAAATTCCTCAGACAGATGATGGTGTGATGACATGTGATTCTTTAAATGGTTTGGAAGTGATAGGCATTGTTAGCCATGTAATTGTTCATTCCGCGCAGTTTTGTATTGCTTACATGGAACAAAAATAATGGAATGCAGCCGAATGAAATCAGACGTCAAATTGACAGGTGAAAAGCTAAAGGAAGGAGGAAACTTCTGTTACTTAGGGAGCGAAATAACCAGTGATGGTCGGAGCAAAGAGGATATAGAAAGCAGGTTGGCTCAGGCTAGGAAAGCCTTTCTACAGAAAGCGAATCTGTTGATATCGAATATAGGTTTAAGTAAAAGAAAGCCTTTGTTTGGAGTGTGGCATTTTATGGAGGTGAAACATGGACTGCTGGCGCAGCAGAAACGAGAAGATTAAAAGAACTTGAAATGTGGTGTTAGATGAGAAATGTGAAGATCAGATGTCTAGATAGAGTAATAAATGAAGATGTATTAAGACGAGTAGGCGAGGAGAGGTGTTTCTGGTGACTGCTAATGAAGAGAAGAGATGTGTTGGTAGGACATATACTAAGACACCCAGGAATAGCAAACTTAGTTATAGAAGGAAGGGTCGAGTATAAGAACTGTAGGGGTTGGCCAAGGTTAGAATATTATGTAAAGCAGATTGCCCAGGATATAAAATGTCGTAGCTATGTAGATATGAAGTGATTAATTCGGGACAGGCAGGCATGGAGTTTTGCATCAACCCAGTCAAAATACTGAAGACTCAAACAACAACAACAAGAACAACAACATGGAACTGAAGACAGTCATTATGAAATTCGTTTGGCTGCTGTTGATAACATAATCAAGAACTTGCGTTCATATAAGAATTTTATTATTGGTGGCAGATATTTTGACGAAATATTAATAACCCTACTGAAAATAAACGTTCAATGGTTGCTGATTGATTGCATGCTGGATATGTTGAACTTAATATTGTGAGTGACCTGTTACCAGAGTGTCAGTTCGGAGTAAACAGTGAAAATAGTGACGCAATTACTGACTATGGTTCTGGGGAGACTATTCATGACTTACCATTTCCTGGAAACTTCGACAAAGGTAGTGTCCTTAAGAAAAAAAATAGCAATCCTACCTGTATATCTGCAGCAAAGAAACCTAAGCGTGTTGAAGAAGTTCTTTTGAAAACTGAATTACAAAACATACCGTCTAATGGTGGTGAAAATTGTATTATTTTACAAACAGTCAACTCTTGCGAAGATATTCTTCACTTCATGGTATTAGTTCTACAGTTGTTATTTCTAAAGTTGGCAGTGATCCTTTCTCTATAGTTGGTCTTCAGGAAGTTTGTCACCAATGCTCTGCGTTGTACTTTAAACCTGAGAATAATACTGCAGGATGCTGCACACTCTGTTGCTATGATGGAAAAATCAAACGTCCATATATTACTACTGTTAACAGTTGTTTGTTGGTAGCAATGAATACTCAAAACATTTCAATGAGAATATTCGCCAGTATAATATTGCCAGAACTGAGGTTACGTATTGCTCATAATGAAACTGATATCTTCGAATTTCAATATCGACTGATGCTGCCGAGGAACACGGGTTGTCTCTTATACAGTATATTAAATTATTTGGAAGAAACATCACCTTTTACTAAAACTGATATATCTAGACAAGTAATATTCTGTTATGACTGCGTTTGTTTGCTTGAGGCATTATGCACGCTACGATGCTTTATCCGTTGAGACCCAACTGACTTGATTATGTCATGTGTATTCTAAAATAAATGTGAATATGTCATAGCACCAAGGTCACATTTCACCTTTTACTAAAACTGAAATATCCTGCGAGAGTATTTGTTCAACGACGACGTTTTTTGGCTTGAGACATTATGCACGTTACGCACAATCCGTCGAGCAACAACTTACTTGATTCTGTCATCCATGTTCTTAAATAATTGCGAATATTCTTTTCATCAAGATCATTCTTCTGGCCAAGATGTGTGCTGGGCTTAGTGAGGGGAGGTGCGAATCAAGTGTTCTGTAGCACGCATGCACCCAGGAGTCAGATGGCCTGTTATGCTGCAACATGCAAGCGCATTTTGTTTCAGGATGCGTTCTTAGAGGTAGTTTATGCTCTCAGCACGATATGTGACGAGTTGGAGGTGAACTCAATTACTGTTTTTTTTACAAGTAGATCCATGAAAAACTACATTTCTTGAAATTTTAGATTCAACCCTTATTCCTGCAATTAGATCGTTTTGAACAATATCTACGGAATTCTGTTGGTAGCACTGCCATAACACGATTTGCTCAAAATAAAACTGAAATATTGTGGTCTAATACAGCACTGGAATCTAAGATATTGATAGTCCACGACTCAAATGCTCAGAGAGAGTTAAAAGGTTGTTGATAGCACTCCTCTTTCTGAAAATGCGCGCATATACTGTACAGTGCAGGGTCTTTCATATAAAGTAAGAACGACAAGCGGCAGTTTTGTTATTCGATGCTGCGGTGGCCTTGGCCGGGCTTGTGGCGCGCCATGGCCCCCTGCTGTACTATTGAAAGCGCGCACATAGTACATACGAGTGCTGGTTTGGACTAAACGGCAGATGGTCCAAAACTTCACCTTGAAATATTTGCAAAAGTCTATCGTAACGTTGGTACAGTGTGGTCGTGAATGATTATCATCTTTTTCGAGAATTGAAGGTATGGTTGGGCGGCAACGCCTCGTCAAAAAGGAAAAACTTCAGGAGGCTGTCCAGACGCACCCACCTCAGTGGCGGCAGAATATTTTGCCGAGGGCATTGGAAAGCTGGTGTAACGATACGACAAATGATTCAATCGTTTTGGTGATTATGTTGAGACAAGCAAACATTTAGTAGTAAAATCAGTTTGGTATGTCAATCTGTTATTTTATACAGTCCATCGGAACTTGAAAAAATAAACAGCCCTCGTATGTACTATGCGCATACTTTCAATAGTACAGCAGGGGGCCATGGCGCGCCACAAGCTCGGCCAAGGCCACCGCAGCATCGAATAACAAAACTGCCGCTTTCCGTTCTTACTTTATATGAAAGACCCTGTATATGTTATAGCTGCGGAGCAGCACGGGTCTTCTACCTAGTTATTAATGATAATCAACGATTGACCACGATATCGCGTTATGCCACGCATACATGCTTAAGAGTAATATGAATGAATTCTTACATTAAAACACATAGAGACTTGATAAGCTCAAATTGTAGTTCTTACTTACTAGTGCTTGGCGTACGCTCGATAGACAAGTGCATAACATACTTATTCTCCGCATAAGTGACTGGATATCGATTACCGGTCGATAATTTGCCTTTTTTCTTCCTTTAATAGTATTTCAATTAAAAGCTGATCTGCTGGAATGCATTATGTTACTGGATGGAGGTTTGTATTCAATATATTGTAACAGCCTGTGTTAATTGTATTCCAATCAACTTGCTATACGTCAACGGTGTGGACCGCAGGGGAAATGTTGCAGTCCCATATTTATTACATTCAGTGTTTCATTAATAATTGTTCAGGTATATTTTACTTCATACGAGGGTATACTTGGGAAAACGCGTGATCATATCAGTCCTTAACAGAAAATCATCATCTGTGATAAGAGAGCACAAATTTATATTTGAGGAGATAGACACCACGAAATAAATATGAAACCAATTCAAAATTATCCGTTATTAACTTCTTCCGGTTCAGTTACGCCTAGATAGATTTGCTAAAGCATTCGACATACGACTTCGTGCACCATGCCATTAGTTATCTCTGACTATGCTTAGACCATGCCATGCCACAGTGCACCTGCGAATATAAATTGGGTGCGTTCAAGAAAGTCTTCTCCGAAACACGTTTGCAGTTACTGTCTTCTACCAATCGTCCGATTTGGATAATTTAAGCCCCAATTGGTGCACTCGGCCCCGATTGCCCGAATTTCCCAGTCTGGCCGCATTTTGCTGACGACGAGTGGCCCTCTTATCCTCGTTACACGGTCACCACCAAAAACGTTTCTCGTATTGATATCACAACAGACCAATCGGAAGCTGCTCTATCAATTGGCCAAATACAACACCGTTTATGGTTAAAATGGCTGTTACATGACGTTGGTGATAAAAATCTTTATTTTGGTTGCCCCACTATACATAAAAATACTCAACCTAAATATAAATACAGAAAAAAATGAGACTGCAATCCTTTGATGAGACTAAATAGCCTATTTTCATACAATCTACTGTTTTTTTTATAAAAAATTCCCCGCTTATTAAAAGTATTTCCCTTGTGATGTACTAAATAGCTTTTAGTACACGACCAAGTTGTGATAAAGTAAACAGCAAGAAAATCACAATCAAAACTCAAGACACCTAGTATCTCAAGCATTCATTTTCAGATAAGCTTTCACTTCATTTAGGCTAACTATGCCTGGATGCAACGCGTTAACCAACCTCCTTGGATTTCTAGAAAAGTAAGTATTGAAACCGTCCATTCCGGATCCAACTGTTAAGAAGTTATTATTGTCTTATGGTGTAAAGCTGGTGCAGCCGTCCTTCAGTCCCCTCATTAGCATCTGGCAACGCAAGCAAATTGACAGTTGATCCGGGCCGCAGCTTGGGTTCCCGACAAGGAGGATGGGGAAAGGCCTGGACTGCATGTGGCTTGTATTTGCATTTTGATGAAGTCCTAAAACCTAGATTATTGAGCAAGCAAGACATATATCCTTTACACTGAGCTCGCCATTGCCTGGGATACATAGAAGTGAACCTAAAACACATGGCAGAGGGAGAGAACGTCGTGCATATATATATATATATATACAATGTGATGCATTAAGATAAAATATCATGTTGTAAGTAAACGGAATAATTCACGCACAATGATAATCACTTGAAGGGGTATATCACGAGCTTGTAAGTCAGCACTTCCTCTAAAAAACGTGCATGCTTTTGTGAAGTTTGCGATAGGCCTAGGCTACCTTACAGAAACGGGATTATAACATTGTCGGGCATTTACTATTCCTTAGCAGTGAAGTGAAAATTATAATCCATTTTAAGTGCATTCATTTGTATTCAGAACATATGGAATTCTTGAATACATTCATTAGATGAGATAGAGAACAAGAATATTTCCTTGAAGAATTGCTTTCTTCAATTTTAAAACATGAAGCTCCAATTACTATCTATATTAAAAACCTGAAAGCCTCCGTGGCTTAGGCGGCAGCACGCCGGCCTCTCACCGCTGGATCCGTGGTTCAAATCCCGGTCACTCCATGTGAGATCTGTGCTGGACAAAACGGAGGCAGACAGGTTTTTCTCCGGGTACTCCGGTTTTCCCTGTCAACATTTCATTCCAGCAACACTCTCCACTATCATTTCATTTCATCTGTCATTCATTTAATCATTGCCCCAGAGGAGTGCGTCAGGCTTCGGCAGCCGGCACAGTTCATATCCTCGCCGCTAGATGGGGGCTTCATTCATTCCATTCCTGACCCGGTCGGAGACTGGAAGCAGGCTGTGGATTTTCATTTTTCATTTCATTAAAAACCTAATAAAGTTCAATATTTCGTATATTCTTCCCGAGAGTAGTAGCTGAACATTAACATTAACATTCACATTATCGTAATGGAAGTCATTTTTCAATGTTGTCTTAGTAAATGAAATGTAAATGCTTTTCAGTCGGTCAACATGATTGTACCCAAATTGTAATGGTGTTTATTCCCGAAACCTGAAAACATGAGATTAATTAATACACATGGGTGATTAGTTTCTATTGTCAAGCACTCGTCATCGGATCTTTACACTAAGGCCATTAATCTATGTCTACGAATAATACACTATTTTAGTTAGAGAAGTTTTTTTGTAAACTTGCGTAACTTGTCATATTTGTTAGTATTATGTGACTTTTTTGTTTCGCCACTACACAGGTAAACTGCAGCCACTAACATTATCAAAACATTTGCCAACATGGATAGGCTAAAATGAAAACATCATCTGGAATATGTGTAATACTTTTCACTCTGAATCTTTACTCCCGTTCAAAATTTCTCCATAATTTCATTCCAAGCGTGCACATTGTATTAGATTAAAGTGAATGGGTGCATCATTTACTGAATTGTTTTTCTACGTATGGTACGCATTATACCTACATTTCATTCCAGTCAATCACACTTCATGTTCCAAATCGTACAAATATCACACAGGCTGTATTTGTGTTTTAACTGAAATGAGTATGTCCCATGCAAAATTGCATAGCAGTCAAAATATTATAGGTGATAGCCAGCTTCGAACTGCCTGTAGTGTTAAATAAACAAATGCATAAAGCAAGTCAATTTTAATTTAGGTATTGTGTAGGTGAGTGGATATCACACATCGTCGTAATAACTCTTTCATTCAATTTTACTTAACTGCAGGATACCATTTATTGCAGACATGAATTATTCTGAAACATTTAATACTGTAGTTTTGCACATGAATGTTTACCACAGTTTTTCGTAGCAAGCGTTTTATTTAGCTATTGGAACATGATTGGAAAAGGAGGATTATGTGATCGACAACGGTGAAGGAAATAGGTGACTGATTTCTGTTTCATCCATTGAACTTTTTAATGGACGTTCTTAGAGAAACCACTCAAACAACAAACCTGGTGGGATATTAGGAGCAGAATGAGCGAAAGCTTCCCTCAATCATCTTTTCGCCACGCTTCAAATAGAGATAGGCGTGCCGCTTAACTAGATACCTGATAGCCAATAACGCATGCTTTCACATTAAAGCACGCAATGAATGAACGGTTTTATGGAAATTGACTAAACAGTTAATAACGAAATTCACTGCGAATCGTAATACTAACTGGACGAGTTATATTAAGCATAATAAAAACGCATTTCTAAATATTATATAAAATTAACTTCAAGCTCCGTGATCAGGTACGGTACTGAAGATGACCGCATGACGGACAAAACGTGTAATCCTAAATTTCCCCATCTATCAGTGAATAATATAAATACATTTCATTATTTTTAGAAGTCAAGAAAACCACCTTGGCGCTCTGCAGTACTCCTTGAAGACTCTTCATTTAACATCTCAGAAGCATGGAAAACTATGTGGGAAGAATCATCAGTATTCAATGCACATCTGATTGAAAACCCTTCCAACCGGGTAGAAGGTTTCAAACTCCCCAGACGCCAATGGAGAATTATTAACCGGATCCGTACAGGACAAGGCAAATGTGGATTCCTGCTTCACAAATGGGGTTGGGTTACTTCTGCTAACTGCGATTGTGGAGCTACCCTGCAAACCATCGGACATATTGTTGGTGAATGTCCGCAACGAGCGTTCCAAGGATCAGTAGGTGACATTCACCATGGATCTTCTGAGGCACTTCAGTGGATTGATGGCCTGGACATAGAAGTTTAGAACTTGTGTTTATGACTTTGTATATAACTGTATATATAACTTGATGTGTAGTGTATATTTTAACTCTGTATCATCATACGATAAATAATAATAATAAATAAATAAATAAATATTTTTAGGATAAATATACGTAGTTGGCCCACCTAATCTAACGGGGTAAATGAGTGTTGACTGACTGGAAAGTACATATAAAATGATACATTGGTGTTATGAACGATTTCACCGAATAAACAAGGCAGTAATTAGTTTCATTTTTCAGGTCAAGAAATCCTCAATACAGTAAGAATTTCAGTTATATTAACGAGTATTACATCACAGTTGGCTACACTGTGCAAACGTTTACGTGGACAGACTATGTTGCTCACGTGCGAGATAGAAGACAATCGTTAGGTGGGTCTGATCCAGCCCTATTGATCTAAATAGCTTTTAGTGCCGTTGACATTGCATCTGTTTGATGATTTGTGATACAAAACTCAAAGTCAAGTGCACCGATTTAGGCGGGGTTTTAATTCATTGATAATTAATGTGTCTTTCAGGAATGATTAAAAGACATTCAGTAAATTATGGAGGTCTAAACACGTACGATACTGGTACATGATAAACGTGCGAGTATAAGGTCTTACAAGTGCTGTAGCTGAGTTCACCTGTGCAGTTTTGTTTTGGAGATAGTACTGACTGTCTGTCTGCGTGGCTCAGGGGTAACGTTCTCGCTTGCTGAGCCCAAGGTTGCAGGTTCGAAACTTGGCGCAGTCAGCTGGCATTTGAGGGTGCGCAAATGCGAGGGAGCCGTGTCAGTACATTTACTGGCACGTTCAAGATCCCCTTCGGGGCAAAATTCCGGCACCCCGGCGTCTCTAAAAGCCAGGGTAGTTAAAAGGGACGTAAAACCAATAACATTATTATTATTATTATTATTATAGTACTGACTAGGTAAGCTCACCGCTCCTCTACACCCTCAACTGCTTCATATTGTCTGCGCGATAAGTGCTATTTATGCACTAGCGACTGAAACAACGCTATTTGTGAACAATACGTTGAAGTTCTGGTTGAAGAATAATTTCATTATGTGATTCAATACGACAAAGCATATTGCAATTCAATGTTACTTGAGCGGTTGCTTAAGATTACCGTAAGTGAAATAAACTGTGAGACCAGTGAAGACTTGCATAGCGATACCTCAGATTATTACTTAAGTGACTCCTAATTTGTAATTTCGAGGTGAACATCATTTAAATGTTTGCTTGGTCACTTAGAGTCAGATATTTTTCTGGGGACCATTAAATATGCAGGGGATGTGAATGAATAATCTATAAATGGATTGCTAACACATTTGAAATATTGATATTTGTAGGTAGGGTAATACAAAGGGAAGAAACTGAATAGTTTTGCCATCAGAAGGGAAGGTCATGGTCACTGTTTCTCTCAATTGTGAAGGAGGAGTTTATACAGTGTAAGTGGAAAGGAGTACACCCCTTAATGCCAATTCTTCCCGCCAAACAATGACCTTGGCAGTACAGACAACAACAGGCGTGGAAAGTTAAGCAAAGGCTCTGTTTGTTTCCTAACATGTCAACACAACACAAGCTCTGCTTCAACGTTTTCGATGGGAGGCACGAAAACATATCTTTGTGTTCTGGAAGCTGAAAGAACGACTGGGTAGAAAAAGAATTTTACAACGACGAACAAGTTAAAAACACTATTTTACGATCGCTTCAAGACAAAGGAGGGGATTTTTATCATCAGGGAATTGAAGCATTGGTAGATCTTGAAACCCTTGTCAATAGACTTATGTCCAAAAATATTGTGGTGTTACTTGTACCATGAGTCATTGTACTATGTCACTTAATGAAACATAAATGTTAATCTACCCTCACAAAGGCGAATGTTTAAGTTTATGAGTGGTACTTGTAAAACAGAGGAAGATATTTAGAAGAAATGGCGTTTCCAATATCATTACAAAAGAGGCTGGACACTGCCACCATGAACACTAAAACAATGGGTTACACAAATCTTGTTCTGTTGTAAGGGTATCCTCCATTTGTTAGGGCCAGATTCAGATTTAAGTTAGAACGTGTAAATACAAGAGGAATTTATTACCCAGATTATTGATATTTCAAACAGGTGTATCCCAATCCCGTTCCCACAACGAGATAATCTCATTTGTGGCCATGGAAATTGTCAGCAGCATTATCCTCCTGCATCATGATTAGATTCTTTGATTGTGAGAGTGACGGAGGCCAAGATGGTTGATATCAGGTATATGAAGAATTTTGCATTCCCCTTTTATTATTATCGTTGTTAATAGCATGTTGTAACATATTATTAGTAATTGTGGATTTCTATAAATTGGCAGAGCATAGATAAATACTCTTGTATATTGACGTCGGTAGAAATGAATCATTGATTAGCCTTTGTTTGCCATAAGATACGAACGATCCCCTAATGAAATTATTCCTTTACTGGAGCATAGGATTGTTTAATTTTTAATTAAATAAGAAGGGAAAAATTACAGATTGTAACATCGGGGGTAGTTCTGTTTCAACCTGCAGCTAAGCAGATATTACTCCAGTGCGTATTTGCAGAGTAAGAGGATTTTAATTTGACCGGTCACGATTTCATCATGTGGCAGGACGCAACTCCGTGCGACGAGAAATTAGCCTCAGACCCGGGGGAAATCGTTGTGTGCAGAGCTGGCGTGAATTATAAGTATAGAACAATCGATTTTGTGGCTTGAATAGTTTGATATATTGAAGTGCTTTTTGGAACAGCTTAAGTCAGGAGACTTTTTTAAAATATAACGTGCCTGCTCTAAAAGAAAGTTAATTGGATCATGTAACGAAAGCAAGTGTAAAGACTTACAACACTAAGTATAGTGAACATTTTCTGGCTCGTGACTTTATAATGCATTATTTCATAGTGGAGCAGAGGCTAGGGACCAAAACCAATTTCAACTGTACCAAAACTTGAAAATGAGACCGCAGTTGGAATTCAAACCCTAATCCCTTGCATTCAAGGCAGGCACTGTAGCCAAATATACCACAACGGCCTTCAGCCAGCCAAAATTCCGACAAAGTATTTCTTAAAAGACACTACAGCACAACCCTCTTATAAGTTATATGCCGGATATATCTCCATTATGTGGCTGTATAGATTATAACGATATGTTTGTATGTGCTATACTACATTAAAATGTTATTTCTATTAGCATACTTGGCTCTCGCCCTGGAGGTCCGGGTTCGATTCCCGGCTCTGCCAAGGAATCTAATTCTGGTCTGAGGAATGGAAAGGGGTATAGGCCTACTCAGTCTCTTGATTCAAAACTGAGAAGAGGTGGGTTCGATTCCCACCTCGGCCATCAACGAAGTGGTTTTCCGTGGTTTCTCCTCTTCTAAACCGGGATAATGCTAGAATAGTTCCTAACTTAAGGCCACGTCCACCTCCTTCCCAATTCACATCTCAATTAGGCTAAAAACTCTCACGGTACGACATACACCACAATAACACAGATTATCAGAAACATTCTCACACACCCAAGTACACGGTGCTAAATGTCCAAGTCCTTCAAATAAAATAACAGCAACAGCAGATAAGCGCTCAGTGTTTGACGACTTTGATGAATAACGAAAGATTCCTGAATTTATATCAGAAAAGCTATGAAAAGCTTTAAGCCAAGTGCAGCACTGTGATTAACCTTAGACTGAATCATGGTTGGAAGACTGCCATGATTCACGTACGGCACCAAGGATTGCGTTAGACGGGCAAATGGAATCCAGATGTAGAAATAAAACTAGTGGTACTAAGATGGGACGTAATTCAGAAATGTAATAGTACATTATGCAACGAGCCTATAATGGTAATAATTAAGACATGAGTATGTTTATAGAACGAGCGTATGCGAGTTTTATAATTTCCATACGAGTGGCTTAATTACAATTATAGGCGAGTTGCATACGACTGTTTACGTTCGACGACAGTTATTATAACTATTTTATGTACGAACATGAAAATGAAAATCCACAGCCTGCTTCCAGTCTCCGACCGGGTCAGGAATGGAATGAATGAAGCCGCCATCTAGCGGTGAGGATATGGACTGTGCCCGCTGCCAAGGCCTGACGCACTCCTCTGGGGCAATGATTAAATGAATGACAGATGAAATGAAATGATAGTGGAGAATGTTGCTGGAATGAAATTTTGACAGGGAAAACCGGAGTACCCGGAGAAAAACATGTCTGCCTCCGTTTTGTCCAGCACAGATCTCACATGGACTGACCGGGATGTGAACCACGGACCCAGTGGTGAGAGGCCGGCGTGCTGCCGCCTAAGCCACGGAAGCTTATGTACGAACATAAATATTCATAAATATCTCTCGAGATTTCGCCAGTCTTATGTACTGAACAGAGCGCATGAGACACAGAGAATGCCTTGTATTTGTCCATGGCCTCCTCGATTACCCTACTATGACACTAGGCCACGCAGTGGAATTTAAATTAGAAGGCCGTGGAACTCAGCGCTGGTGCGATGCTATTCTTATCTAATTGGTCAAACAACTGTTTCTTGAGCTCTGATTGGTGGGAAAAACTGTTTCATAATGAAAAATAGTGTTATAATGAGCGTCGTTATAGTACAGTTTTCGGACACATAATAGTCAGGGTCGAACATAATAGTACATTATGCAACGAGCCTATAATGGCTATAATTAAGACACGAGTATTTTTTATAAAACGAGCGTATGCAAGTTTTATAATTTCCATACGAGTGTCTTAATTACCATTATAGGCGAGTTGCATACGACTGTTTATGTTCGACGATATTATAACTTTATTATATGTTTTAACAGAAATATTCATAAATATCTGTTGAGAGTCAGCTACTGGAATTTTGTGATCGCAGAGCGAGCGTTGGCTGTTATATCTTTGTCTTTCAAGAGCTTTGAACAACCGACGCATGCGCTCTGTGTGGTTGCAATGCCATATGCAACCATATGTTTACATCAGCCGTCCCTCAGTAATATTGTCACCGCAGTCATTTGAAGACAATGCGCTGTGTAGAAATTAGTGTTGGTGATTTTAAGGTACAGTGCTATTTCTTGTCTCATATTCGCCAGTTTATTTACGCGAACATATGGACGGTGGGTATTCCATGTCGGTAATTTATTATAGTTCGATGTTGTGTTTATGTCCGACATGTTGGATTTTGAGCGCATGCGCGAAGTTATCGTTACCTAATTGGTCAATGAACGAGCTCTGATTGGCTGGAGAAACTGTATCATAATGGAAAACAGTGTTATAATGACCATCATTATGATACAGTTATCTGACACATAATAGTGAGGGTCGAACATAAATAATTGTATGCAACCGGTATCTGCTATTTGATACTCCTCAGCGTGTTCTGTGTTTTTAAAGCTGCATTACGGTGGACCTCGACAAACCAGATGAAAGGTTTTGAAATGCAGACGTATAGCAAAAAGTTGAGGATATTTTAGACGGACCATATCTTAAAAGAAGAGGCAATCCCCCCACCTGGTGAACATGTGAAGTCCTTACTACTCTAAAGTACAAGAATGCATCGTACTGTATTTTGGACATACGTCTATGCATGAGAGGAGACGATTATGGTGTACGTGGACACTCAGGCAATGACGTCAACGTCATGATTATATTGATACGTTGGGCGCAAGACAATTAGAGTACACCCTAATGGTCACCAATCATCTGTAAGGAGACAGCACCTGCACATTATTAGTGACAGTCTCCCAAAAATTCACTCATATAAATAATCAGTCACCTAAAATATAACCATACTCACCAATTTTGAGGTTGTAAGAAAGGAAATCCCCATGAACCACCCAAATCATAAGTGACTCGAATCTAAAGCTGGTGAATAGTTCTATTCCTAGTCACAAACATGGCTCAGCGGTGAATGGTTAACTCCACGCCTGGGGTGAGGGATCCTAAGGGATTGAACGCACGACGCTTGACACATAAATGGCCATCCTGAATGTGCTTTTCTGTGTTATTTCCATACGAACGCCACGCAATCGCATGGAGTGTACGCTATTTAAAATCCGGGACACCTAGCACAATCCTAGACTTTAATAATTACAGATAACCTCCCTGCTTTGTTTATTACATTGAAAACACTAATGAGGCAAAGTGTACTTACACCTACAGTATGTTCTTGAGGAACATGATCACGATATCCCAATTCTCATAATGAATTAGCATGTTGAACAACAAAAGTTGCTTTTCACTTTAAATAAAAGAATAAAAATAAACAATGTTAACATTTACAATTGAATATTCCAATGAATTGCGCAAATACTGGGGCCTTTGGATCACCCTCCAGATCCGTAACCAGGCACGCCCAAGCAATTGAGTACAGATTGTGTGAAGGAGTTGAGACTTAATATAACTGAGTACGTAGTTGCGTGAACGTCCTAGAGATACGGGATTCGAAATGTCAGTGAGTTCACATATTCTTTCAGTTTAGGGCAATGATTGCCATATTACAAGAGGAACGGTTCTTGAGAACGATATAGGAACATCTAACTAGCAATGATTTAGTTTTAAATTTTATTATTAGGTGAGGATACTGTTGTTGGGATGGGCGAGTAACAAATGTAACGTTTATTTTATTTTGCTGTCGTGTGAACGGTAACAACTGCAAGAGCGCTTGAAATTCTTCATTTACAGTATATAACACGGTTAAAAGACCAGTGGCGTTGCCTAGCTTGTTAATTCATGCACCACGACTTTGATGGAGAGCTGCAACCACTCCAGAGAACGAATATTTCAATCCCATAGCTGACAGTGGACAAACTTACTGCGTGTTTTACCACACTCCCTCCAGGGAAATGACGAGTTGCATTTGTTACAATTTTGGATGACCCACCAGACGTCCTGGGTCAAGTCCTTGCTCTGGCAAAAAATTGATGTCTGACCTGAGGGCTGGAACGGGGTACACACAGCTTCGTGACGCAAATTTGGATCGAGGTTGGCTCGTTACTCACCTCAGCAACCTGGACGTGGTTTGCCGTGGCTATATCCTTCTACTCCAGGCAATTACCTAGATTGTTCCTAACATAAGACCACTGCTTCCTCCTTCCCAATCCTCACCTGAATTGCAAGTACACACACGAATACAGCCATCACAATAAGACAGGAATTATCAGGACAAATTCCACACACACCCGACTATACGGGGCTAAATGACAACGATATTCAAACACCTGAAATGCAACAAAAGCACTCACGTTTTCACCTATAAATTGAATTATTCAGTATGTAGAACGCAATCTCTTGAATTCTCGTGGGTGAATTATATTTCAGTCGTGCTTTTCGTGTATTCAGAAACATATTAGCTTGCGTACCCGTCGTTGGCAAGTTTTTGCTCTAGGTGTGACTGAAAGTACTTTGCGCCAGGAAGTACATGACAGATCTGTGATTAAGTTTTTCTTCTCTTGCACGTGGCTCTTCTTTGTCCACAACAGTTTTGTTGGTGCCAAGACACCTTCTGTAGTCTCGGGGTACGTATTGAGACTTCAGACTCAAAGAACGTGGTATCGATTCCGGTCTCGGTCATGAAATGTAACTCTTGCCTGAGAGTTCTATCGGGAGTGATTTAGCCTCACGAGGCTAAGGTAAGAAGAGATAGGGTCTATTTTCACCTCAACCATCCAAAGAGTTTTTTCTTCTTGGGTCTGATGACCAAATATGATCCAAGCTCCTAAAGTGAATTAAGAGCAACTTTATCTGTGGTTTTCAATTTCTACTCCAGGCAAATGCTGGATGGTTCCTAACTAAAACCACGGATGCCTTTTCCAAATCCTAGCCTCAATTCCAAATGCGTACACTACTACAGCCATCACAGTGACACAGATTAACGAGCCGATTCCACACACACCTATTGTAAGTACACAGAGCTATAATCCACAATGTTGGAACCCCTAAACAAATCAACAACAACAACAACAACGATGACAACAACGACGACGACTGTTGTTACCAAGAAGAATCGAGGTTTATTGTTTCCAATTAGCATGCGTATTTGCTTCCTGATACTATGTAAGGTTATCAGACAAATTATTTTCAGACTCAAGTACACGGGGCTGAAATGACCCCAATATCCAAGCCCTTAAATCAAACAACAACAACAACAACCTGTGTTGCGCATATTAAAACTTGCATGCTATCTTTGATTTTAGCCTACTTTTCACATTTTGCAAAAATGAGGAAAAAGTAGTCTTATGAGATCGATCCGGGAAAATGTCTGTCTGTCTGTCTGTCCTTCTGTCTGTCTGTCTGTCTGTCAGTCTGTGTCCCCCCTATCAACTCCTAAACGGCTGCAGCAATTGAAACCAAATTTGGTATGAGTAAAGATCTATACCGGGACATTTCAACGTCATACTTGAAAATGATGTCAGTACTACCAACTGCTGAAAAATCATAATTGAAATTTCAGCTCCATGTTGGATATCTTGGAATATATACATGGGAACTATTCCAAAATTGGCACATATATAGATAATAATACTTCAGTTTAACTTTCAGGAGACCATACATGACAGTGTTGCCAAAATGGTTCTAAGCCTACTGATAGGTCCAATGTTTAAATGCATATAACTCCTACACTATCAATTGAATTTCAACCAAATTTCGTATGTACTATGTGTACATAAACTGATATGACTGAGCGTATTCTTAAGAGTCACCAGGGCTGCCAACTGTCAATAAATGCTCTCTCTATTTTTATCCAAATACCAATATATCAGAAAGTATGCGAGCCAACAGCCATAACCTTCGCACACGTATAGTGCCTGACATTCTAGATTAATTTGGAGCAACTAATGTATGTCAGTGCTACCAACATGATTCTATGCCTGCTGATATGACCAATTTTTAAATACATGTTACTTCTATACTATCAATTGGATTTCAACCAAATTTCGTATGTGCTATGTGTACCATAAGTAAGTGGGTAGAAGGGGTTAAAAGAGACGCCAAGGAAAGTGGACTCACAGTGGATGTGATCCACAACAGAAAAGAGTTTAGAAACCGAATTGACAACATCAAGATGTTCGAGGAGAAAACACCTAAAATTAGAGCCAAACTGGTAATATCCGAGGAGGAGCGAAAGATCAGAAGTGAACGAATGGAGAGGTTTTGGGAAGAGAAGAGGAGATTAACCAGAAAGCCTTAGGTTCCATGCTGTCCACAGGCGGCCAAATTCGGAAGAAAGAAGAAGAACATATACGACTATGCGTATTGTTAAGAGCAATCAGGGCTGCCAACTGTTAATAAATGCTATTTATATTTTTTACCCTAATATCAATATAGGCCATCAGAAAGTATGCAAGCCAACAGCTCTAAGCTTTGCGCACGTATAGTACCTGCCATTCTAGATTAATTTGGAGCAACTAATGTACGTCAGTGCTACCAACATCATTCTAAGCCTGCTGATAGGTCCAATTTTAAAATACCAGTAACTACAATACTAACAAATGGATTTCATCCAAAATTGGCACAACAATAGATGATAATATTTCAAATTATTTCTGACCAACTCATGCATGACATTGTTGCCAGCATCATTTTACGCCCGCTGCATTAAGTCCAATGTTTAACTGCATGTAAAGTCCATGCTATCCATTGGACTTCAACCAAATTTTTTATTCCGTACCTTAAGAGATGGAACTAAGAATATATTCAGTCATGAGGGCTGCCAACTGTAGTGCTCTATCAGGCTACATAATGCCAGGTATATTTCGAACTAATTAGAAATTTCTATATTACCAACTTTATTTCGACTTTATTCTAGATAGCCTAGGTCCATATAGATTAATCATTGGCATGAATTTTAAATTTTAAGAAAAGTGGGCTCTTTAGTTCGTCACGGAACTTCTTGTTTCTATTTATTTACTCTTTTCGCTTATCCATGCTTCTTTACATTTTCTTGAAATTGAAATTTATGTATTTTAAGTTAATTATAATTAGGACTAAAAGTCCCTTTAATGCAACTAACTGCCACTGCTATACACGTTTCTTTTATACATAGTCTTAGATTAATCTAATTAGTGTAAATACTAAGGAAGAAAGAAATATATAGAAAATTGTTTTAACGTACTTAATTAATATGAAGTAATACTATTATGCTACAACTTGTACTCCTCCTAATGTAAAACACCAATGTAACACGAATACATTTTAAAATAAAATAGGAACGACTACTGTCGACCAAAGTATTATGTGCACTCGAGTTTGAAGGTTGTTTGTGAAGTAATCAATAGACCGACATACAATCCAGTAACATCATCATTTTCGTCGTTCTATTTTACATTAGGTCATGTAGGTTTGGAATTTTTAATTTATATTTTAATATTTTTTATCGCAGTTGGAACACAAAAAGTGCACGTTTTTAAGCGTGTTTCAACCATGCGTCACATTTAAGAATTATTCTCTCAAAAACCCGTCATCAGATCGAATCCAAATTTTAACACAATATACACTGGAATGTTGTATAACTGGTTTATTAATTTCAAAATCGTGTGTGTCCAAGAAACAAAGTTGTTATCATGTTTGTATGGTAACTTTTTCTCGGCTCGGGGTGGTTGGAAAATGTAGTTCTTGGTTGCATTGTAATCCTTATACATCGAAAAGTTATGCTGTATGACTGTGAAATACGTAAATTAATTCACTTATTTTATATCGGTTTGTATTTCTACGGGGAAATGACACATGTTTCACCAGCTATCCGCTCCGGAGAAGCTGTACAGCGTTGCCGAAATGGTGCCCACACGCATCATGGCGCGTCTCGCTCGGAAGTGATGGGCTCCATCTCAGCAACGCGGTACAGCAATTCCCGGAGTGGCTAGCAGGAGAACCATGTGTTATTTCCTCGTACAAATACAAACCGATATAAAATAAGTGAATTAATTTACGTATTTCACAGTCATACAGCATAACGTTTTGATGTATAACGATTACAATGTGACCAAGAACTACATTTTCCATCCACCCCGAGCCGAGAAAAAGTTACCTTACAACAATGATAACAACTTTGTTTTTTGGACACACAAAATTGTGAAATTAATAAACCAGTTATACAACATTCCAATGTATATTGTGTTAAAATTTGGATTCGATCTGACGACGGGCTTTTGAGATAATAATTCTTAAATTTGACGCATGGTTGAAACACGCTTAAAAGCGTGCACTTTTTGTGTTCCAACTACGATAAAAAATATTAAAATATAAATTTAAGAATCCAAACCTACATGACCTAACGCAAAATAGAACGAAAAAAATGTTGATGGCATTGGTTTTTCTGTATGTCTATTGGTTAATTCACAAACAACCTTCAAACTCGAGTACACATAATACTTTGGTCGACAGTAAATATAAAGTCAAATTTTATGACTAAGTCTGAAGTTGTTTGTGTGGTAAATATTAACCAATTCTCATTCACTAATAGAGAATTTTTAATACTTCAAGCGTTATCAAGACAAGTTGTGATCCTGTGTTCTCTAATTTAATGCCCATCCTGAGTGAAGTTTCTCCTGGTATTTGTTGTACTCTTTAAGTTTCATTTTCATAATTATGAATTAAATGCAATGTCCTGAATATTTCCACGGTTCTTTCTTTCTCCAGTGACATTTTAAGTACTGTAGAAGAATTAATGCGGATATTTTAAGCAAGAAAGTTATAGGAAAGAGTAAATAGGGTTACAAAGTTGCAAGTCGCATCCTAGCCATTTCTTGAAGCATTCTAGAAGAAACTCCATTTCGACATAAATCAGTGATGTCTTCTCTCAGAAGTGTATTATCCAGTTGGTGGTTGGCCGCTCTCCAAGCTCATCTATAAACCATCCACTCTAATATCATTGGCGGCGACTACCATCTCCAAGAGGCATTTCTGAGTGAATTACGTTAGAAAACATTCAGCACCGCTTCCCCTAGGTTATTGTACCATTGATAAGCATATAAAGCAAAAAGGAGAGCTCAGGACTGATTCATTTCCAGTTATTATGTATTTTTAATGTTATAGTTTAAAGAAGGAACAACAATTCATAATTCCTGGTTCGTGTTACAAATTTGTTACTCTGAGTGACTCTTTGGTATTGCAGACTACCTTGTTGTGTTTCCGAAGTTGCTCAACAGAATATTCATTGAAACTGTACTTATTTTATAACTCGAACAACAACTTACTATTGAAGGCTACTGGGGAAAAAGATCAGGCTCACATAAGGCAATTTTTTCAAGAGAGCAAATTGAACGTTCGAAGACTGAAATCGAACAGAATTTCAGAACTATATAATTTATGTCTCGTTAATATCAAAGGAAATTGAGTATCATTGCGGTAAATGTGGTTACAATACAGTTAAAATCATTACATCACACAATGGGCACCGACAGTATTTCACTGGAAATAAATACAAGCTTTTTTTATTTGTAATTATTATTGTTATTACGTAACCATAGTATAATGTTCGCAGAATAAATAATTAGAAAATGCTTAGTTGACAATACAAATTGAATATTGATTACTATAACACTGTTATGATTCTGTTAAATTTCACTAATAATAATACTACTACTAATAATAACGATAATAATAATAATTTTTGTTTGCTTGTTATTCAAAACTGACGATAGGCTAACAGGCTGTTCCAAATCCACGAGTTTGAGTATGCGTACACGCGAGTACTCAGAAGTGATGCTCGGATTATGGTCGGAGAGGGACTAGGGTTGATAGCCAATACATCACTGGGCGAAGGTCATTACACAAGTTCATGCGCTCCATGCCAGTCCTGATGGCAGCCCCCACAGCAGAGCTGTATCGCATGTTGCATTTTTACTCACGCAAGGCAGCGAGTACTACCGTGCTCAGTGGCGAGCAGCTCGGCTGGAACAACCTGGGCTAATACATACGTTCCATGAGTACTCAAAAATATTATTTAATAACAAAAATGCACTTCTGGTGGGGGTGGTTTTTGTATTAAGGGGACTCTCATCATTCATTCACACAATGCTCAATATATTTCTCGATAGCTATAGTTGTTGATTCTTAAGGGACTTTGCGACATCGTGGTCATGTAGCACCGTGTACTTGGGTTTGTGTAGAATTTTATCTGATAACCTGCGTCACTGGGATGTCTGTACTAGTGTGTGTATTTGTAATTGAGATAGAATTTGGATAACAAGAGACCGTGTCCTTCAGTTAGGTACTATCCCGGAATTTGGCTGAGGTTTAGGTGGAAACCCACGGAAAACCGTTACAGGTTGGCTGAGGTACGGATTGAATTCGCCTCTTCTCAGTTTTACCTCACGAGGCTGAGTGTACCCCATTCCAGCCCTCCGACCAGAATTAGATTTCTTGGCAGAGCTAGGAATCGAACCCGGGTCTCTGTGATGACAGCAAGGAATGTTAACCACTACTCAACGAGACGTACATCTAATTTTTATGCTTAGTTATATTAACATGATGATACACTCGCATATCTGCTACCTAATTGTGGAGTTCCCTGATCTTTCCTCCACTGTGACCTTCAGTTTAATGTTCATTTTGACACACTAATGAGTATTGTTAGTTTATAGAGAATCCATTAAAAGCAGAATCTAGGCCTATATGTTGACTTTTGAACACGGCGAACAACAGACTTCATTTGGGACTTGGCGACATCGTGATCATGTAACCCCGTGCATTTGAGTGTATGTTTAATGTGTCTGATAATCTGTGTCATTGTGGTCACTGTGTAGGCAAGTCTATTTGTCATTGGGGCTGCGAAGGGGGTAGGAGATGACCGTGGCCTTATTTTTGGTACCATCCCGGCAGTTGCCTGGAGTAGAAATAGGAACCCACGGAAAACCACTACCAGAATTGCCCACCTCTTCTCAGTTCTGCCTCATGAGTCTGAGTGTTCCCCATTCCAGCCCTCAGACCTGAATTAAACGTTTTACAGAGCCGAAAATCGAACCCGGACCTCCACGGTAACAGCCAAGAAAGCTAGCCACTGCACCAGGAGGGATCGATAGGCTAATGTGTCATCTGATACAAAAGCACATTTAGCCATCTGTCTGTGCAACCAATTTCTGTCAATGAATCTAGAATACAGTTTCAAGATTAGTTCGCTTAAGTGCTCTAACAGTTGATAAATCCTAATATTAAAGTAGAGGAGATGAATTCTATAACAACATCTATTAGAATCTTTCCAAACTAAATGAAATAATAAGTGCTAAGGCAAACGACTACCCCCTATGCCTGAATTGTTTTACGTCAACACTGTGTGGTGATTGAACTATTTTATTTATATTTTTGAAGTATTCGTGCTGTAGAATGTCAGGAGGAAGCAGAGGTAATTCAAGTTAAGTACACTCATGGAGCCTACTCTTACAGTGCAGGTCTTTAAATACATTCCACTCGCGTAACTTACTATTCCAGTACAGCAAAACATAACTAAATTTCTAGAAAGAGCTGGGGATTGAACCAATGCCATCAGAGTGGCAACTAACAACGCTAATCGACTGGTTACCTGGCGCAGCGGTAACCTTGTCACCTGCTGTGCCCAAGGTTGCAGGATGGAATCCCCACGAAGTCATTTGCCGTTTGAGGGTACTTAAATGCGATGGAGCTGTGTCAGGAGATTTATTGACACGGTTACGTTCTCTTCGTGGCAAACGTCCTGCTACCCGATGTACTTAAAAGTCTCAGTAGTAAAAACAGACGTTAAACCAATGACATTACTATTATTTATTATTTTAACTACGTACGTCTCCACTTCCATTTTGGGTCAATAATACTTCAAATTTTGAACAGTAGAACTATTCGACACGTCATAACGCAGTATGAAAAATAATCTAATTGCATTGAAGTGTGTGTAAGGACTGACTTACCATGTAGTTATGAGTTTCTGTGCTAAATCGACAGTGGCAAATACAGTATAATCCGAGTGGGACTCAAAATAACTGCGATATTATAAAATAATTTATTGTACTATTTTAAACTGCATGTTTACAGCACTTCCCCTATGTAATGCTATATTCAACTGGCACATCACTCCGGTACCCTGGGTTGTGTTTTAATTGTTTACTCTCACGAAATACAGAACTTCGTAAAACATGGGAAAGTGTATGAAATTGTACTAATCGACATATTTGGCTATACAAGAAGCCATCACTGCAGGGTATGTGCGATAGGGTGATGGAGATGAAAAAGATGACGTGACGCAGTTTGGTACCATGTGTATCCCTCAGTTCGGAGGTTAAGACAGAAAGGTTTACACCACTCGGCCTGTAAGTGTTTAATTGGTTTTACACGGGACCAATTTATCTTGCTGCACCTCACTCTGCTTGAAAGTGAAATTAAGTAAAGATGGGTGGTGTGACGTAGTGTAAGCCTTTAGAATCTCGTGTGTGTTATATCTGTTTGCAATAGTCTGCTGCACACAACAAGTGGAACTCTCTCCGCATTTAAGCAATGAGACAAAGGAAGTGGTACGCATAACATAAATGCTAGTAATGTTCTACTAAGGAAAGATTTCTCACAGTCCCTACTCTTTTCGTAATAGTAGCATATAATAACAGGAGAAATTAAAAATAATAGGCTAGTCCACATCCAACCCTTTCCACCATAACTAAAAATGGAACAACTTAACACAAACGGAAGTATTTGATATAAGAAGGACTCGCTTCGCCACTAATTTCGATTGTTTTAGTAGTTTTTTTATTTTGTCTAATTATTTTCTTAATTTTTTAGCTTTTTAAACTAATTTTGACTCATTTTGATTGGTTTTTGTATTTTACTAATCTTGTTTGTTTTTCGGACTTTTGATCTGTTTGTGTCAATTTTTGTTGTTTTTGGTGAGAGATTATTGGACTTCAACTAATTGTTTCTTTTTTTGACAAAAAGTAAAAACTCCATTATATTAGTTACATGTGAAAAAGAATCGTTGAAATAACTCATACAAACAAACAAATAAACAAAGATAACTTCTTGGCAGGGCTGGGTAACAAATCAGAGCTTTCTGGACGCTAATCACTATACCACGAGACATTCATAGGTCACATTAAAAAGGCAACATTGCGAAGCTTAACTTCCTTAATTTCACTGAAACAAAGCAGGCGTGTTGCTCTGAAAGCAAAAATGACATGTAGTCACTCAGCATGCAATATTGCGTATCTTACAATGCTCTTCTTTTCCATTATATTTCTTACGATTGGTCACGCTCCCCAGCCATATGTGGATGTGACATTCAACAGAACAATTCACGTCAGAATCTTTTTTTTTTCTGTGTAAAACTAAATTAAATTGATCTTTAAATACATCTCATTGTAGAAAAGTATATTTCCGTGTAGTTATGCACTCCTACAGAACAGCATACTTAAGGTTGATTTTCATATAGATTTCCATATAGGAAAATTAACCTACCGTGAATAATTGTTCTATTGAACGGCACATCCTAACAAGGCTAGGAGGCGTGATCAATCACAAGGAAAATACTGGAAAAGAATTTCAAATACTTTGGGACATCCGTACAATACGCGAAATTTTTCAGTTTAAATACGCGCGAATGACTTGGAGAATCTCTTGCGGGTGCACGCACTAGATTCTCATAACCTCTGTTACCAATAGCATTACCAGAACGTCTTCCCTTCCATCCAACAACCTGCCTATAGAAGGCAGCCCACTGTACAATACACGCAGTGGTGACTCGGATGTGATAATAGAAGTCGGCATAAGAATGCATCCATATGAGCTACAACCTCAAGTGCATATTTAAATAGAAACTATTTTTCCTCTCTAGAAATTGGGCAGTAGGATTTCATTATCACCAGTGTTTTCCTTGTAATCTATAGTATTGTATGCAATGTTTCAACTAGAAGGGGATGTTCACGATAACGATGTTTCGTTATAAGTCCTGCAGAACATACTGGTGTTAGTTTCAGTGAGATTGAGATGTTCACGTTAACAATGTTCCCTTGTAAGTCCTGGAGAACGTACTAGTGTAAGTTTCTTAGAGTTAACGGGTAGATCATCGTAGTTCGCACTACGTGTGTTAATATACACCACCCACTAGTTTATGACTGGTCTAGTTGACGGGCCTATCCCCAGCCTTTACAGTCTGAGTGCAGGAAAGGAAGGTTTGTGTCCGCAGGGAGGCAAGCAGCGATTGGTGTTTATAAGTAGGGGACGGAAGACCATTAGGAATATCCCAACCAGGTCCAGCAGATGACGGTCTTCATACCAACGGTGCAAGCAACTCGCTCGCAGCCTTCTATTTGAAATGTTCACCGGCCAAGAACTAGCGCAACATTTATACCCGGAGTTTGCTTGCCACGTCCTGCTGAGAATGCAAACTCCGATAAGTGTCAAGGAAGTGTTCAGATATTTTCACCACAATCTTTATTTATAATAGTTAGTTCTTGTCAATGGACTCCTTGTTAGGTGATATATGCCATTATTTTTCTTAGAAGTTATAGACAATGACAATTTCAAAACATTTACTCAAGCATAGTCGGCCATTTCTAACTATTTGAAGGATATAGATTCTCCTTTATTACGGGCGCGTGGCTATAAAATAAGAGAAGACATAACCACTACTGTGCATATATATTATAGCTGTCTTGTTGTTCCAGGGATTTACTTGAACTTGTTTGTACTACATCACATCTAGAACTGCAATCTAGGTAAGTAAAGTGAACGCCTACATGACTGTTCCACGATCGATTACGCTGTTTTCTGGCACAGGACATTTATCTTTCCATGGCACATTATTTTCTTTGCTGGACATTTGTAATGGGTAGTTTGTTAACGCTCCCAATACTGCCACCAGGGGATGAAGAACAAGAGCATTGGTAGAGAATGGAAATGTATTATTGAACAGGCATTGCTCAGAGTGCATTCTATGATAAATCGAAAAGCGTTTCCAATATTGTTGAGGTAAGTTTTCTTACGACGTTTGATAGGGAGTTTTAATATATTCACCGTGCGCTTCTTTGTGTATTGTCAAAATTCAGATCGAACTATTCATATGATTAACTAACCAAATACAATTTACCATCCACTCAAGATATCAATAATAATATGCTCTTATTTATTTATGGTAATCCGCTCGTCAGCAGGATAATAAAGAAACCTTCACAGACGTACAGTAGCTTCATTTTGATTTCAATTATATAACTCAGCCTGGCCCCATGGTGTTGGGGTAGCACACCTGCCTCTCGCCCGGAAGCCCGAGGTTCGACTCCCGGCTCCTTCAGGGATTTTAGAATTTCATGTAAGGGCTTGAACGGGGTGCAGTCAGTCTCGTAAGGACAATTGAGCAGATGTCTGACCAAAATGGCAGTGCCCAGATCCAGAAAACCAAAATTGCCATCCAACGTGCTGACCATGCGTCATCCCACAACCTGAAGGCCAACAGGGCTGGGCAGTTGAAGCTTGGTAGGCCAAGACGCTTCAAGGGCTAAGTGCCACGGTTCTTTTTTATATAGGCCTAATATAATATAATATAATATAATATAATATAATATAATATAATATAATATAATATAAAGCGGTGTTTCTCAACCAGAGAGCATTGACCCGCTTGGGATGGTGGGAGGAAGAGAGAGAGGAGAAATGTAGTTATTAAGGTTCCCAGAAAACATGAATGAAAATAATTTTGTATTTAAGGCGTGGTCACAATAACGTTATATATCTGTTTCCAAGCAGCAAACTTTAATAAATTTAATAATTAATTCTTTCAGCCTAAAGAAATTCAATTTTCTCAGTTTTGATCAATTTGAGGTGAGACCGATTTTGTGGTTATGCTTTCAATTAACTTCCAAGATTTTGGACATATGTCTGCTACTAGTGAAGGAAAATGGTAAGAGGACCTACCATGTTATTTGTTTGCGTGGCTGAGTTTACAGTGCAGCATATATTTTAATCGTTCTCTAAATGTTAATTATTTTCGATCGGGAATTATTTCAGTGTTGTAATGAAAACATATGACTATGTTCCCATTTATGACTTGTATATCTGATCACAGTGGATCTTCATGTAGTATATTTTTAATAATAACCAATAATTTTTAAATTTAATAATGATAGTAGTCATATTGATTTCAAAAATTATATTGCTTTATATTGCTCTTACTGTTGTCGTATTTTGTTTACGTCAGATCCTAAAACTTGGTAAACATATAACCAATCATAGCGAATCGCATTACATATAGCCGAGTTATTTATTCTTGTTTTAATGGGCGGAAAAGCGAGTACATCTAATCTATTAATTATAATTTCTGGTACACATTTCTTCAGTTCATCATTCTTGAATTTTAAATTATCAAGTACTAATTTCTAATTAATAGCGCAAACCTGCGACGTTTTTAAACCAAATGCATATATATTTGGTTCGTTGAACACAAGCATTCACTTAAATGTTCTGGCAAACATTTATTCATCATAGTAAGTCGATAGTATGGATGTTTGCTTTAAATTAAATTGCTCAAATCCATAACTTATGGAAGCGGTTGCAATAAAACTTGCAATTAACAAGTAGTTCCATGAAGAACTAAACAGCCTATTTTCATATATATTAATAATCTTAATTGCCTCTATCAACATACAAGATTTCAGTTTGATTGCTGTAATAGATTCGTACACATTGAGAACCGCTAAATATTTCGGATGGTCGCCATGTTGGATTTATGTATGTAGGCCATAGAATAATGTACTATATTACATGGAGATAATTGGGTAGGTGTATTATTCAAACTTCAATCGCATTATTAGGACACAAGAAATAATAAAAACAACATTTTACATTTTCGCACAGCCGCTATCTATAGGTTATGAAAGCATTTGAAATAAATTAGATGTCAGTGGATTAAAATTCGTATAAGCATTTACAGTACCAAGTTTCACTGCCCTCGGATGGTTAAATCGCGAGCAACGACCATTTAAATATTCAAATTTCGCGTCGCCGCCATTTTACATTTGTGATCGCCAGGTTATTGAAAATCCCATTGGTGAACTTATGTTCATAGCCTTTATCAATGTACATTATTTCAATTTGATTGCTGCCATAGATAGTAGATATTGAGAGCCATCTAAATATTCCGGATGGTGGCCATGTTAGATTTATATATGTTTAGGCCATAGAGTTATGTACTATTAGTGACAATATTGCGTAGGTTCCTTATTCAAACATTGACTTCGATCGCATCATTACGACACAAGAAATTACATTTAATTTTAAAATTCCGCACACCCGCCATCTTGAGGTTGAACAAACAATTGAACTACAATATATATCAGTGCATTTCGATGCGTATAAGCATTTGATGTACCAAGTTTCACTGCGTTTGGATGGATAAATGGATAAATAGCCTATTTATATGTTTCAACTTCGCTTGGCTGCCATGTTTGCTTTGCACATAGAGGGTTTTTGAAAATTACATAGATGAACGTCTAGTAGTGCCCTTCATCACCGTACCAAATTTCAGGGTGATATCAGTAAAAGTTTCGGATATATAGAATGTCGGTGAAGTATTTCGCACAGCCGCCATGTTGGATTGGTGAGACGAAACAAAATTTGAAGGGCACGGTCGGGGTCGGACACAATAGTACTATGATCTTACTGAGTTTCATTGAATTCTCTCTAGCCGTTTAGATATCATTTGGGACACACACACGGACAAAAGTTGATCTCATAAGCCTATTGTTTTCATAAATGAAAATAGACTTAAAATGGAAGGAAGCTTGTGGTTATACGTGACCGTCAATCTTGTGAGCTCCATTTTACGTGGAGTCTGAAGCACAGGACATGGTATTATACTTCGAAAATCTCACATTGACCGGGAATCGAGCCCGGTCTACCTTGGTGAGAGGCGAAACGCTTGACCGCTGCGCCACCACGCCCCCAAACTTGGAAAAATAAACATGACCTACCAATTAGATAATTTTTTTAAAAACTTTCACCTCCATTTCTCATAAATCATATTTGGTGAAAGTGTTTGGCCGAATTGCAATGAATATTTCGAAACTTAAGTATCACGATGACTAAATTAACCAGTCACAAATCCAGCAGACAATATTTAAGTGTAGTACGTGCAAATTAATTGGCCCATACATTATCTCTAAGTGTCGGCACTTATTCACAAATTCCTGAAGGTGTGTTGGCGAATAACTAAAGATTTTTTATTATTATTCAACTGAAGTGATAGAAGCCGTTTTTCAGTGTTGCCTTGTGTTCTATTGAAGAAAGCTTTCCAATTGGTCAACACAAATTCCGCCCAACCTGAAATAAATATTTCTTTAGATATTTAGATATTTATATTTATCACAAAATAACACGCACCTCTCCCCCACTATTAAGCCTATTTTTGTTTATGAAAGAATAGGCTTTTGAGATCAGCTTTTGTCTGTGTGTGTGCGTATGTGTGTGTATCACCCTAATAAAATCTAAACGGCTCGATCGATTACAATGCAACTTGTTAAAGACATACTACTATTTGGTCCGACCACGACCGTGCCCTTCAAATTTCATTACGTCTCACTAATCTAACATGGCGGCTGTGTGAAATACTTCACGAGCATTCTATATCTCCGAAACTGTTAACGATATCACCCTCAAATTTTGTGCGGTGATAAAAGGCACTACTGGAAATTCACATAAATGTGACTTTCAAATACCTGTCAAGTGCAGCGCAGTGAAACTTGGTAAGGTAAATGCGTATACAAATTTTAATCCACTAACATCTAATTATTTCAATTGTTTACATAAGCTCAAGATGGCACCTCAGCAAAAATTTTAAAATTCGTTTTTATTTCTTATGTACTAATCATGCGATTGAAGTTTGAATAATGAACCTACGCAATAACCTTCATCTAATATTACATACAGAGATGTGCAAATGATTAGAATCAAATAGAGAATTTATATCAGTCAGATGTTTTTATTCAAAATCATTTTATTGAAAAATGGCTGACATCTATTCTCCCCTGTAGACTTATAACTTTTTCCATATGGAATTGCGACCAAAAAATTCTAGAATTGGATATTCCGAGGAATACCTGAGCTGAATCCGTTTTCTCTTGTTTCATTGACTTTGGAATGTGCCCACTACATCAGGTGATATCATGGTCCATGAATCTTTATACAGTATAGTTCAAGAGCGGATGATCCGTTTAAAAGACTTTGAATATCTCGGCTCTAAATTCATACGAAAAGTAGAATATAGTAATAAAACAAAACGTGTGGCATTTTGCATTAACGAAGCCCCTCTTTTAGTGGAAATTTTATAAAATCAATTTAAGATGAATTTCTTAAAATAAAATATAATTAATGACTAATGGTTAAATATTTGAAATAACTTCAGAGCCTTGTCAATACATTTAGTGCATTAAATCATGAAAAGTATAAATGAATGTTAGGAAAATTGGTGTTGTGTCTAATAATTTGCACACCTCTGTAAGTCTATGGTTCACCAGCCCCTTATGAATTTTGGAGGATGGCAACCCAACTAACGCGTTTATCATAGTCATCCTAAAAACATTACTACCTGTTCGTTTACGGTAAAACTTTACCGTTGAGTTCATGCTCGCTAATATAGTAGAAATCATTAGGGGTAGTGTTATTTCAATGACCTCAACTATAATGCATGTTTTAAATGATCACAGCTCCGAATAACAACACCTTACATTTGGACAGGTGTCTATGGGGACTACGAATAGATTCAATACGTGCCAGCAATTCGCTATGTCTATCAGTAGCTAAGGTTGCTAAATTAGGCATTCTTGGTGTTGCGTCAGGCAAGCTGCCTGGTAGCAGGTTCGGTCTCCGGGCCGGTATAATCTTTCGCGTAATGCCGTTTACTGTGGATGTACTATGGCCGCTTATGTACCTGTTCCAATGACTGATTTCTTATTTGTCTTTGCACGGACCGTTCTTATGCGATGGTATGTAGCCACGTTCGACGACGACAAAATGATCTGTAAAACGAAAGCAAGGTACCCTGCATATTCAGGGTAGCAAGTGTTCAAAATGTAGACCACCTTGGTTTAAATGGAAATCAGACTTACTTAGGCAACCGCACGTGACGCGTCAAAACCGTGTGCAACCTCGGGATGTAAACCATTCCTCATTCTTACGTTAAACATATATAAAACAGTATTAATTCATCCACTAATGAGGAAAACCGTATCGTATTGAGGTCATTCGATTGTTAACATGACTTTTCCTTCTAAAGATATGGTAAGAGAGAAATTGAAATAATCTGAAACGAAAGCTACTAACTGAATGAGCGTCTGCTGAATGGATTTTCAGGTAGGATTACAAACAAAATAAAGTGTGTTGGCATGCTTGTAGAATTGAATTTCAAATCTTTATCGTCTTCTCGAGACCAACCTAAGTCAACCTGGAAGTGGTTTTCCATGGTATCCCACTTCTACTGTACTCCAGATAAAATGGTGGGATGGTTCCAAATTTGAACCACTGCCATCCCTTTAACACTCCTACCTTCAGTTCCAAATACACAATCAGCTACCGACACTGTATTAACATAGGTTATTAGACAAATTTAAACACACACAAGAACATTAGAATGTGATGATCTCGATATCCAAGCCCATAACATTTAAAATGAAACCTCAAATATTGACGCCGCTGAGTACAGCAAAATGAACTCTCGTGTGCTATTGCGCCTGCCCCATGAACTATTAGTTCTACTGACGCGGAATTGGTATTAAAGAAAACTTTGAACCTTCTTCTCTACCTTGTAACTGGTTTTTTTTTTGAGACAACTATTTTCCTAAAATTGGCTACGATGGTGAAAATACACTTGCGAGACATTTTACTGGATAATTTCTAGCCAATGGTAGCTACTTATAACTCTGATTTTTAGCTAGAAAGCAATATCAATTTGTGGATGAGAGTATATTAATCATACCGTACCAGTGTAAACACTTCAAGGATTAGTCTACAAATGCCAATGATATGAGAGTTTCAGTGGTAGGAGTGCACGGCAGTTGCTTTGGGAACAGCCCATAACCGCGAGAACATTACAATATTCCTAATTCTCATAGCTCCATAACGCAATGTTTCCGCTACCCACAATGCAGTAGGAAACGGACGTGGCTAGGTGATCTAGGTGGCCGTGGGTTAAGCGAACACTTGCACTTTTTAAAGCCATCAAAACTGAAAAAAAGAAAATGAATCTTATCCTTGAAATTGAACATTAATATTTCTAATGCCCGACGACTAAAATCGTTTCGAACCGGTAAGAACGTTTTAGAAAAAGAAAGTCTAGTATCCAACGCAAACGTTCTCACTATCTATTTTCATAAATTAGTAAAATTCAACAGTTATACATCGTAAATGAATAAATTGGGTAATGTGACTTTTTAAGTGTGTTTTGATATTATATCCCCACTAAAATGGAGCACGGACTGCCGTTCAAAAACGTTTGCCTATGGCTAGATTCGAAGCACTATTGTGCTCGGTCTCACATACTACGTCAGGGCGGACTTAACCGCCTCATCCACGGAGACAACGAGCACATTGCGTGCTTCGCGGGTACTACTGTAGTTAATTAGGCTGTTCCACCTCGAACGTTAGTATGCGTTTCAAAGTCATCAATCATGGTTTATAGTGTTCATTTAACTTTCTACTACCAAAGATCACGTGGCGTAACCTATTAATTGGATTGCATTACATGTACGTGTGCTCTTCAAGGAGCAATAAATCCCATGTTCGCAGAATGGTCCTTAGTATTAGGCGCGGAAGTGATTACGGCCGTCTTTCCTTTGCTGTCACACAGGCAGTGCGCAGAGCAATATCGACCATCAGGAGAATTGTAATGTTAGTTGGGTTTCAAAAAAAACTAAATGATAATGAACTGGTGAACCACTCTGAATAGGAAACTCCAACATGGCGGCCTTCCGAGATATTTAGACGGTTCTCAATATCTATGATTCAATTACAGCAATCAAACTGAAATTTTGTATGTTGATAGAGGCAATTAACATAAGTAGGATATATGAAAATAGGCTATTTTTTTCTTCACAGAACTACTTGTTGTACATAAAAACGTGTTATTTTGTGATTAATATCTTATGTTATATCTTTCCCGCTTATGCAATTAGGCACAATTTGTGTTGACCGACTGGAAAGTTTTCTTTGATAATTATTTAATCGATGTGAATTGAATATATACGGTGATTGTGATTTAGAATGTTTATTTTTTTGTCATATTGAATCGTGTCAACCCCATACCCATATTTACAAGCACCTGCTATCGTGCGGGAAGGACGTGTACATATTTATGTAAGTATGTATTTCATGTATAAGATCGTAATCGTTTTTGTTGTCGTTGTTGATTCATTTAGGGACTCCGCAAAATCATGGTCCTGTAACTGCGTGTACTTGGGTGTGTGTGAAATATTTCTGATCATCTGTGTCATTGTGATGGCTGTATTAGTGTATGTATTTGTAAATGGGACTAGAATTGGGAAGAACGCATCCATGGACTTAAGTTAAGTACCATTTCAGCATTTGCCTGGATTAGAAATGGGTAAACCACGGAAAAGCACTTGAAGGGTGCCTGAAGTGGCAATCAAACCAATCTATTCTCAGTTCTGCTTCAGAATTAAATTTATTTGCAGTGCCATGAATCGAATCCAGACCCAGACCACTGGGATAACATCCAAGCGGGATCCATTGCAACCCGAGATGGTCCAGATCATAATTCATCCGAACGATTTGTAGACGAGTTCAACATTATTTTTAGCCTATTTTCATGTTATGAAGAAAAAAAGGGCTTATGAGATCACCTTTTGTCCGTGTGTGTGTATGTGTCACCCTAATAAATTCTAAACGGCCGGAGCAATTTCAATGAAACTCGGTAAGATCATAGCAACATTTCGGCCGACTCCATCAGCGCCCTTCAAATTTTATTACATCTCACCAATCCAACATGGCTGCTGTGCAAAATATTTCACCAGCATTCAATATCTCTGAAGCTATTACCGATATCACCCGGAAATTTTGTACGGTGATAATGGCCTCTACCAGAAGTTCACCTATGAGACTTTCAAAAACCTGGTAACTACAAAACCAACATGGTGGCCAAGCGAATTTGAGACTTTTAAATAGACTTTTCTCGCGATTTAACCATCTGAGCGCAGTGAAATGTGGTACAGTAATTGATTATAGATATTGTAATGCACTGGTATCTAATTTAGTTCAATTTTTACATACCCTCAAGTTGGCGACTGTGCGAAAATTTAAAATTAATTTTTTATTTCTTGTGTCGTAATCATGCGATGAAGTGAAAGTTTGAATAATGAAGCTACGCAATAATTTTCCTTTGATGGTACATAACTCTATGGCCTATAGGCTACATATAACAATCCAAAATGGCGACCATCCGAAATAGTTAGACGGTTCTCAATATCTACGAATCTTTTACAGCAATCAAACTGAATGTTTAGCCTACTTTCGATTTTTGCAAAAAATTAAATTAGACTTATGAGATCTACACAGGGCCAAAAATTGTGTGTCTGTCTGTGTGTGTGTCTGTGTGTGAGAGAGTGTGTGTACTCTGAATGTTTCCCCCCCCCCCCCCCCTATGAATTCGAACACGGTGTAACCGAATTGAACGAAATTTGGTACAGAGGTAGGACTAGCAAAGGGCGCCTCAGTGTCATGTTTCATTTCGCCGCCATCTTGACGGAAACGTAATGGCAGCCACCCAAATGTTCAAAGCTTAAATCACATTACGACTAACCTAATCATCTGAGCTCTACCACATTCTGCAACATTATACATTTATGTATGAAGAATCTTTTGACCATACTATAAAGTCATCAGCCCAATACTTTATGGATGGCGGCCATATGTGTGCAAATCGATTCCCCCTATTAATTCAAACATGGTGAAACCTAATTGAACGAATTTTGGTACAGAGGTAGCACTAGCAAAGAGCACCTCAGTGGCATATTTTATATCGCCACTATCTTGATGGAAACGTGATGGCGGCCACCCAAATATTCAAAGCTTAAATCAAATTTCGACTAACCTAATCATCCGATCACTACCAAATTTTGCAACAACATATATTCATATGGCGAGCGTGTTTTGACTAAACTACAAGAACATCAGCCTAATAGTTTGCAGATAGCGGCTATGTATGTGTGCAAATCGTTTCCTCCTGTCAATTCGAACACGGTGGAACCGAATTGAATGAAATTTGGTAAAGAGGTAGAACCAGCAAAGGGCACCTAAGTGTCATGTTTTACATCGCCGCCATCTTGACGGAAACGTAATGGCGGCCACCCAAATGTTCAAAGCTTAAATCTCTTTACGTTTAACCTAATCATCTGATCTCTACCAAATTTTGCAATATTAAACATTTGAGTATGAAAAATCTTTTGACCAAACTACAAGTTCATCAACCCAATACTTTGCGGATGACGGCCATGTATGTGTGCAAATCGATTCCCCTATCTATTCAAACACGGTGAAACCGAATTGAACAAAATTTGGTACAGAGGTAGCACTAGCAAAGGGAACCTCAGTAACATGTTTTATATTGCCGCCATCTTGACGGAAACGTAATGGCGGTCATCCAAATGTTAAAAGCTTAAATCAAATTATGACCAATCTATTAACCTGATCTCTACCAAATTTTGCAACAACATACCTTCATGTCGGAAGCATATTTCGACGAAACTACAAGATCATCAACCCAATAGTTTGCAGATGGCGGCCATGTATGTGTGAAAATCGATTCTCCCTATCACTTCAAACACGGTAAACCCGAATTGAACGAATTTTGGTACAGAGGTAGCACTAGCAAAGAGCACATCAGTGTCATGTTTCATATTGCCACCATCTTGACGGAAACGTGATGGCGGCCACCCAAATGTTCAAAGCTTGAATCAAATGACGACTAACCTAATCATCCGATCTCTACCAAATTTCGCAACATTATATATTCATATGGCGAGCGTGTTTTGACCAAACTACAAGGTCATCAGCCCAATAGTTTGCAGATGGCGCCATGTATGTGTGCAAATCGATTCCCCCTATCAATTCAAACATGGTGAAACCAAATTGAACGAACTTTGGTACAGAGGTAGCACTAGCAAAGGGCACTACAGTGTCATGTTTTATATCGCCGCCATCTTGATGAAAACATAATGGCGGCCATCCAAATATTAAAAGCTTGAATCAAATTACGACCAATCGAATCATCTGATTTCTACCAAATTCTGCAACATTATACCCTTTTGTATAAAGAAACTTTTGACCAAACTACAAGGTCATCATCCCAATTATTTGAGGACTGTGGCCATGTATGTGTGGAAATCGGAATGGCGGCCACCCAAATGTTAAAAGTTTAAATCAAATTACGACCAACCTAATCATTTGATCTCTACCAAATTTTGCAACAACATACCTTTTTGTGGGAAGCATCTTTGGACTGAACTACAAGGTCATCAGCCAAATACTTTGCAGATAGCGGCCATGTATGTGTGCAAATCGATTCCCCATATAAATTCAAACACGGTGAAACCAAATTGAATGACATTTTTTACAGAGGTAGCACTAGCAAAGGACACCTCACATTCATGTTTAATATCCGTATATCACGTTGTATTTCAACAAGCTACTGCAACCAACATTCAATTATACTCCTTTGAAAGGACAAAGAGTTATAACAATACCCATGCATTAAGGAGAAAGAAGACTATATGTTCTTTACTGAACATCTTGTTTTATGTTCATAGAGGCTAGGAACATAAGTTCACCTATAGGACTTTCAGTAACCTGGTGTGCACAAATATATCATGGCGGCGACGCGAAGTATAAATATTTAAATGGACGTTTCTCGCGATTTAAAACCATCCGCGTGCAGTGAATCTTTATACGTTAAATGCTTATACAAATGTTAATCCACTGGCATCTAATTTATTTCAATCGTTTTCATAACCACAAGATGGCAGCTGTGCAAAATTTTAAAATCTCGTTCTTTACTTCTTGTGTCCAAATTATCCGATTGAAGTTTGAATACCACACGTACACAATAATCTTCATGTAATAGTACACAAATAAAAATCCAACACGGCGACCATATGAAATATTCACACGGTTCTCAATATCTACGAATTTATTACAACAATCAAACTGAAATTTTGTATGTTGTTAGAGGCAATTAACATTAGAAGGATATATGAAAATAGGCTGTATAGTTCTTCACGGAACTACTTGTTTAAATATTGAACTCTCGTTAAGAAATGTGTTTGGAAGTTAGGATTTACAGTTTGAATTAGCTACCATATTTTTATCATATATGGTGTTAAGGAAATCATAATTCGAGAACGTTATTGCTGTGCATCGTGAACCTTTGCAGTTATATTTCCAAATAGTAATCATACCTACTTGTTCCATTAGTACAGTAAGACAGCCCTGCCGTCAAAGAAGACTGTATGGCCAGATGACCTCGCAGTTTCGCCTCTTAAAACAACTCTAACTAACTAAAGAAGTCAGTCCATGATTTCTGAACACTTGAGAGGAGTTCGGTTAGGATTCAGTGCTTACTAGTGAGTTCAGTCATCCCGCTTCGGTTTGCCTACTTGATCAGAGTGTTCACAGTGATGTCCTTATTCGTCTTAGAAGACACCTACCGTTAGTTACATGAGTAAATCACAGATTCAGTGGCTTTTACGACTGAATCTACAGTCCTCTGAGCACTTCACTGACCGCCACTGCTGACACTATACTGGTGACTTGGTTGAATACGATACGTTCATTCCATTGCACAGTGATTATAATGGGCTTAGAGATTTCCAGGGTGGGTCATGTAAACTGTGACCAGAGCAGAAAAGCATCACCTAGCCCAGTCTTATACCAAGGAATATTTACAAAGGATATTGATCTGAAAGTCATTATTCTCTCCGATAGTAATAATAATAATATCGTATGGCCTCGGATGCCGGGTGCAAGCTTTGTTAATTGACACCCAGAGGGCAGCTTGCGTGTCGAATTTAATACTCCTTGGAGCGCTATGAATGTCGAGGAGGTTAGATATCTATGCTCCTTGACGCTATACCGCTTTATAGTAGAGAAATAAGGAACTCTGTGTTGGCGGAAAATCCCGAGATTAATTTTGCAATTATGAACACAGCCTACTGAATTCAAATGGGTTCTTTAACATGCCATGATTTTTGTCGCCTTTCAAAAATCACTTGCCATGGCCAGGAGCAAACCTGCAAGCTTGGGGTTGGTAGTCCGACACTATAACCACATACCCACCGTGGCAAGCCCGTGAATTTATATTTTTATGTGTAGGGCCTATGCATTTTTTGTAGGTATGTATTTCACATGTCAAATCATTAACATTCTTCTCTGTGGCCATCTGTTTCGTAAAGTGCGCTCCTGAACCACCAGCATCTTCAGTGATCAACAGGCAAATCATTCTACCGTAGATTACCTTTCAAGTGATTGTCAGTTTTACATTAATAGCACCCAACATTGAAGGGTTACACCATCATTATGTGCAAAGGACGGTATGTAATCAGACTTGAAAACACTCCTTTAGATGATAACTGAGAAACTACTTAAAAACTTATATTATTATCACTATCGCACGATGAAATAAACATATATTTTCTGAAGTGTTTTATTGGACAGCGCTTAGCCTATATTCATCATTCATTCAAAATTAAGTTAATTATTTATTAAACTACCTCATCTATTACATCTCTTCACACGGTACGTTGATAGTTTCTAACATAGGCTATCTCAATTGTCCTCTATTTTCACTCTCCTCCCAACAATGATTTCTTGTTTGCGTAGCTTGGAAAATATTTGATCCTATTGAAACCTTTAGGAAATAATTAACCCAGTGGGGAATGTTGACTGCAACACTTCTACAGTACAAAAGTTGAGTGATATGGATGAGAATATAATGGTGATACTTTAGAGAGGTGCAATCGATTATGACTTAAGTTCTATATGAAATCAATATGCTGGATGTGCCACATTTCCGACGTACAGACGTAGAAAGAGGAAATGTTTAGTTAAGGACAGTTAGCTTACATTCTCTTAAATTCCTGGATGTAATATTTATATTTCTTATTTGCAGTATACTTTTGTAGAATTATGGTTGTCAACTACGACCGTTGTGCAGACAGCGCACCCGCATGGCCCACATTGCTTAGAGATTAGGATTGGAAATCTGCTGTGTCACATTTGTCTACACACATTTGCATACTGAAAACTTAAATGAGTGAATTCACGCCTCACACAGTAAAAGCCTTTGATATTCCTTGTCACTGTGTTAAGTGTCGTATTTGTAATTGCTTTATATTGCACGTTAACTATTTTAACATTTTGTATTTTTCAAGATGACGGCTGCACACATAATTAATTTCACATTCTGGTGACTTGCGGTAAATTTTCATTGGGTATGAGACACCATGTTTACTCAATCTATACTAATATAATAAAGCTGAAGTGTTTGTGAGTTTGTTTGTGTGGTTTTGTGTTTAAACGCACTAATCCCTGGAACTACCAGTCGGATTCGAAACATATTTTTAAATATGATAGCCAGATTCAAGAGAAATAGTTTAGGCTATGTTAAATTTCGGACAGACCACTCCATTCCCTGCATTTAGGCCCTTTGGCACAAATCTACACCGTTTCACCGATCTGAACCAAAATTTTATACTTACACTTTGCAACCCTGCGAGTAACACTGTTTGCATAATATTTATGACAGACCGGTCCATTCCCTGCACTTAGGCCCCTTGGCACAAATCTACACCTTTTCACCGATTTGAACCAAAATGTGTATACTTAGCCTTTGGAACCCTGCGAGTAACACTGTTTACATGAAATTTTGGACAGACCACTCTATGCCCTGCATTTATGCCCTTTGGCCCAAATCTTCACAGTTTCACCGATCTAAACCAAAATTTGTACACTTGCCCTTTGGAACACTGCGGGTAACACTGTCCAATTTAAATTTTGGACAGACCAATCTACAGTATTCCCTGCATTTAGGCCATTTGACACAAATCTACACCGTTTCACCGATCTGAACCAAAACGTATATACTAACCATTTGGAACCCTGCGAGTAACACTGTTTACATGAAATTTCGGACAGACCACTCCATTCCCTGCATGTATGCCCTTCGGCACAAATCTACACCGTTTCACCAATCTGAACCAAAATGTGTATACTTCCCATTAGGAACCCTAGGAGCAACATTGTCTGCATGACCTTTCGGGCAGGCCACTCCATTCCCTGCATTTAGGCCCTTTGGCACAAATCTACACCGTTTCACCGATCTGGACCAACATTTGTATACATACCCTTTGGAACCCTGCGAGTAACACAGTCAGCATTAAATTTCGGACAGACCACTCCATTCCCTGCATTTAGGCCCTTTGGCACAAATCTACACCGTTTCACCGATCTGGACCAAAATTTGTATACATACCCTTTGGAACCCTGCGAGTAACACAGTCAGCATTAAATTTCGGACAGACCACTCCATTCCCTGCATTTAGGCCCTTTTGCACGAATCTACACCGTTTCACCGATCTGAACCAAATTTCACATACTTACACTTTGGAACCCGACGAGTAACACTGTCTGCTTGAAATTTCGGACAGACCACTCCATTCCCTGCATTTAGGTCCATGGACACAAATCTACATCGTTTCACCGATCGGAACTACATTTTGTACACTTACCCTTTGGAACCCTGCGGGTGACACTGTCCACTTTAAATTTCGGACAGACCACTCCATTTCCTGCATTTAGGCCCTTTATCACAAATCTACACCGTTCCTCCTAATTGCACCAAATTATACATAGCCTATACTTTGAAACCCTGCTGGTAACACTGTCAACTTGATATTTTGGACAACGCTCTCCATTCCCTACGTTTAGAATAACAAACAAACTGAACTTGAAAACCATGTATTAAGGGCCTGGAATCATTCATGTCCATAGTAGTGTAACTTTAAGAATATTTTAATAAGTCTATTGTTGACTGGCAGTTCGGGCTGCATCACGTCGCCCCTACCAGTGTTCTGGTGCAGAATTGCGAAAATAGTTGCATCTTGCACTGTTTTAAATTGCAGTCATGGGGAGTAATTAGTGCAAAAAGATTTATTTTGCCACTTAAAACAATTATCATCATGAACATATTATGCATCTGTATAAATGCAACGGTGTTGGTGCAATAGATTGAGGTTATCAGTTACAATAAGCGTTGGTGCTTTCAAATTTACCTTAATTTATTCCGAAACTTATCGTTGAGCGCTATGTGGCCATAAATGATACTATTGCTACCTCAGGAGCTCGGGACAGCCGAAGTTTTCCAAAGTGTTCTGATTATTTTCCTACGGCGCTATGCGCTAAAAGACGATACTATTGGTCTCCACATTTCTAACAGACAATGAGATATAGACCGTAGGCAGTGTCTTTTATTTCACTTACTCCTCTTTCTAATCATTTTTAGAAATGTGTTTGTAAATTACATGTGTCAGTGCTGTAGTTAGTAAATAGCCGTTACCCTATTCAAGGAAACTTTTTCCGTTCTCAACATTATTATTTTTGTTACCGTACGTACATTATACTGTACTGCTTATCACCCTCACTACCACCACCATAAAAAGTTATATTTTTTTTCTAGTAGTTTAAGTATCATGTGCCAGTTCTGTAGTAGTATTCATTACCAACCATATAACAAATAAATCCTCCGGGCGAAGCCGGTCACTACTGCAAGTTTATTTATAGTTCTACAATTGTATTCTGAGTAATTGGTTTTAACGTTTCAATTGTACACTCATCTACCATATTAAATGTATATAGGGTTATGGCACTATATATCGAACACTTAACGTCATCTCTACGAATAATTGATCAGTAATTTTTGCCAGTGAAGAACAGACATCTGAAGAAGAGATAAAACCTTAACGGAACATCCGTTGGTTGCAACTAGCTTGTTCGGACCTTTAAAATATATAATTTATAGGTTCCAGGCCTCTTTAAATGCAACAGCTGTATTCCTCCATATATATGGAACGGTCTGCATTATATATCGATCAGTGAAGTTGTAATTATCGAACATGATTTTTTTATATCGAACGGCAAGGTTTTAAATACCGAACAGAACTATTTATTATGAATCAGGCAACTTTTAGACATTATTATGGTTGTAATAACACGAACAAAACAGAAGGATTCTTAAATATAATTCACAAAAGCAATTAATAATATTAAAAATATCCTGAGAAACACAAAAATCAGTATCTTATTTCCATAATTCCATGTCTTTAGTCCTATTTCTTTCTTTTCTTTTTCTTCAATTCTTCCTGGTACTCCTTTGAAGATATCGCGTACGTTTTCCTTAACCTAAACTGGTACTTTCTGGTACTTGAGGAACTTTGAGAATATCTTTGAATGAATCCTCGCTACTACGTGTACCGGTACTTGAGGTGGGTTAGCAAGCAAGCTCCGAATAGATTTCATCCTCATTCAACAGTTTCGGCTTGTGAACTTTTACTCCACTCTTCAAAATGACGGAACCAGGAAGATCCTTCTTGGGAGATGGTACTAACACCTCTAAACGTTCTTCATTCCACGTGAAATCACGATTATCAATGCCCTGGTCATCATTTATTTCTTCTTCTTCTGATGAACTATCTGTCATAGTTTCATTTGCCGATATAGTTGCATGTGTTGCATTGTACCGAGTTGTAACACTCTTCCACTCTTGTGACATCATACCGGACTTAACCTGTTGAACAGCTTCAGTCAAGGCAGATAACGAATACTGATACCGTTTCATTTTTTCAACCGGTTTAATTCTTGATTTTGGGACATTTCTCCCCTTGGGTGTCTTAATTTTGACCATTGTCAAGCTGTAAGCACTAGTTAAGGAAACTAACCAAGAACTGCAAAATAATAATTTTCTGCTTCTAATCCTCTACTCTGTTTATTGCACAATATTTACAGTAGCGGCGGTTGGGAGTTAGACGTGAAGGGGACAAAGGAGTCAATGGTTAAAGGGCTGTTAAGAGTATAAAATTGAAGAAATTGAGGCAAAAAATCTGCCCCCGAAGGTCCCCTCTCCTCGCCGCCACTGTACAGTGTTTGCCGATGATGTGAACTCTGGATATTGACACGATTGCCAAATAAAGTGATTAGCACAACGTACGGCATCAAACCGACATAAGGCAACGTAAAAGAAATCTAACTATACCCGATGCGGGTTCAAATTCAGGTCCTCTCAATTTACAGATAGTCGCCTCATCAGTCACGACCACAGAAATGCGGACTTTCGGCGCAAAAGAAAACAATACTGTAAATTAAAATCAGTAGCAGCCCATTAATTTTAGTGTCGTTCGATATTAAGGGCTATTTTTGTATTCATGAACCTCTTTTATCGAACGACATTTCGATATTATAAAACGGGATTCCAATATCGAACAGTATTTTATTTTAGGAATAAATATGAAGATAAATTAAAACCCAGATCATAAGAAATTAATAAACATGTATTTATGTTAACACAACATATTATTTAAAGGATACTTCCAAAGACACTATTTTACCAGCAGAAATGAGTAATCACAGGGACACGCCCCCTTACTAACAATCCAACGCAGTCATCAATATCCCGCCAACAACAAGGTTCTGACACTTTCCCGCGCTCACCAACGCAGTAACGACTTCGACCTATCGATTGACATAAAGAGAAGTTTGGCGGGGTGAATTCAGAAATCTAAGATGCTGTGTAAACTTATCGATATCCTTATTTTGCAACGAAATTTATGAAGTGTTCGATATTTAAAGGTTGTTCGATATATAGTGCCATAACCCTAGTCACTGAATTTTTGCTTTTGCAGGGATAGCCTCCTATAGAGTAATGAGGTTTTGATCAGCACTTTTAGTCTTGGATATTTCAACGAACACGTGCATAGCACTTTCGTGGAGAGGGCTTGAATATAGCCTACTTCTCAACTTTTCTTACAAGCCAAGATGAAATGAGGAGAGTATTATTTTTCACTGGCAAGTACCACACAAGGGAAACTTTTTCCGTTCTCAACATTATTATTTTTGTTATGTACAATTCATAGAAACTTTGGAAGCCATTTATTCAGTGTTGACTTTTTAGATTCCCTGAGAAAGCGCTCATTAAAAACAGGGAATCCCATTTATTCTAGGGCGTTGATGTTAATACATTTTGCATAAAAACAGGAAATAAAATATACACTTTCACGGTATACAGAACATTTCACTACTGAAAATATGTTTTCTCTGCATTTCGTGTGTTGACAATAAGCTGAACGTACAGTATGGTGCATACTGACTAGACAACGTTCAGAATTAATCCAGCACGTTTCATCTCGCCCCAACATAAGCAAGGGCGCATTTAAATACAACCCGGCATCTTGAGATGACAAACTTCTACTACCTGATTATATCCTAAATGTGTTAAAATACTTAAGTGGATTGCAGTCAAGACAACCTCGTGGTGTAGTGGCTAGCGATCTTTACTGTCGCTCCAGAGGTCAGGGTTTGATTCCGGGCTCTGCTAAAAAAAATCTGGTGTGACGGCGGGAAAGAAGTGCACTCATCCCTATGAGGCAAAACTGAGAAGAAGAGGGTTCGTTTCTCACCTCAGCCATCCTAGAAGTGGTATTCCGTGGTTTCGCCACGTCTACTCAAGGCAAATCCTGGGATGGTTTATAACTTAAGTCCACGGCGACCACCTTCCCAATCTTATCCCAAATTTACAAATGCACACACTAGTACTGTGCCCAACTCTAGGAATGGGTATTCCAAGATTCAGACACCTAGATATCAAGGGAAAGGCTACAGCCGCTTTTGAAAGTTGAGATATTTGAATATCGCGCTACATTGCTTCGAGAAGGAATTGGAAAGAATATACCGCTAACAGCATGTCAAGTGACGTAGCGAGTAATAGCAGAGGTCGAGGCTATTTATTGATTAAATAGTTAACCATGGAGTAGAGACTTGAGACTTGGGTCAGATTACTGGCACGGCCAAATGAAAGAGAATGCATTTAGTATCAAGTAAATCGGACCAGGGATACCAGAGATATGAGGATTTCCAGATTTCAGCGTGATGACGCGTGACCCTGGCTGTTTTGAATAAAAGCCGGCCGGCCGAGGCATCGATAGCTCATTCCAACACAAGCACTTGCCGAGCAAGTTGCTGCTACGCTGAGCCAAGGCACATGGTTGCCGGATCTACGCAGAAGTAATTTTCAAAGTTGTGATAGTCACAAAAGTGCTGCGCTACGAGGTGGAACTTAGTAAGTTTCCGGCGAGGAGAATCACTGAGGTGATTGATTATTTTCTACAGACACTGGTGAAATATTTTTATTTTCACATGGACATATGCTAGACTTTGTCTATAATTAGTACTTTGTCACAGTCCAGTAATAACCTAATACTTGGATAGTTAAATCCATTTTAGTCAGTTTTCATATTTGTAACTAAATAACCCCTTCGATCTATCAGTACATTGAAGACCAGTCTATCACGGTGTTGTTCATTAGTCTACGCAGGGAAACTACATGTTGCTTCGCGCATGGTAGATGGTGTGAAGCCATGCCCAGGGAACGATCTTCAGAACAGCCGTTGATTGGTTAGACAGTCAGTGTTTTCTTGTATTGAAAAGATTACCGTGAGTTATGTTACAACTGACATATCTAAGAATAGATCACTTAGATCTGACCCCATTTAAGCAAACTGTTATGGCTTTGATAGAAGCCCATATTAAAATGAATCAACAGTTACTTCAAACGTCAAGAGATACTACCACTATGTCTGACTAGACGGATTGTGGGTATATAATGGCGGCCGATACAAGGATTATACATGCTTGTCCGATAGGGCATGTTTATGGATAAATCTGGTACAAACCAGGTTCGCTACGCCTCAAGACCATCAAGAAATGTAAGCCACATTTGAATTATATTATGCCTAGCTAATTGGAACAAACTATTTTTCGGCAGATGACCAACACATTTATTTTTCTTCGTATTTGAATCTTGCAATGATTTACGCAAGACATATTAGAGTTATTCTGAGTATTTTCAGCACTCAGAACAGTTTAGGATCGATGACCGAGCATATCGAGCATTTATTTGAATATTTCTTATTTTTGGGAAATCACGATAATCAGCCGATGTAACTGTAAAAGTTAAATTATTTTTCTGTTGAGGAATGGATATTTTTTCCATATTTGAAGGTTCGAACATGTGGATTCTCACGTAATGAGACAATAATTAAATATATTTAAACTAATATAACTAATAATAATAATAATCCACTAATAATAATAATAATAATGTTTATAATTTTTCTAAATAATTCTTGGATATTATATTTTCTAATAATCATTTGTATTGAGAGAGAGTCTATGAAGTAGTTTAATCATTTCTAGTTTGGAACAGGAGATTTTCCGAAGGAGAGTGGTTAGCGCAAGCCCGCATTCAACCAACATTTCAGTTCTGGTTGAACAGTTGATATTTGCAATGAGCAAAGTATATTTTTCAGATAACACGGAGAGGCATGAAACGGGAAGCAATTGATATTTGTATCAAATAGGATATTTTTGTATTTATATAAAATCATGACGTAAATACACTCGAAAGTGAAATAAAGATTTTCATAAGTATGGTAAATTCACGGGTTGAACTGAATGGTAAAATAAAATAAACTTGTAAGTTTATTAATCTTCCAGTGTTGATAACAAGCAGAGGCTTGATTTATTGTATAAATTTTGGGAAGAAAATTTATGTGTGTGGAGTAGTTGAAATGCCATTCCCAGGTGCGCATGTTTAAGTCGCAGGAATGAAGAGGTTTTTTCGAGCATCAATCAAATAGCAGGTTCGATGGCTCAGGTTTATAGTAGGAGTATTGGAACTACACATTTCGTCGTATGAATGACCCGAAGGTTATTTCTTAAAACCATCAGTTCTTATTTCAACCTTGTTTACGGATTCCATTTAGACTTTGATTTTGCTAGAACCCGGATTTGTCATGATAGTAGTTTATTCTTCTTCAGAGGAAGACCTTTGCCGTTGTTGTTGTAATATTGTGTTCTTACACAAATAATAGAATGGGCCACTGCCAATTAAAAATAATTCTTTAACCACGAATAATTTGAAGGATAATTTCAATCCTAGTGCCATGAACTAAATGAATTCATTATGAAACTACAATTTTTATTTCCGCATTCTGTCGAAGAATTGCAAGTTGTGAAAATTGCTAAAATGGCCATGAATATAAATATTTTTTTCATAATAATGATTCCAGGTGGAAAATTGAATAGTTGAATGGTTCAACAATTTATTGATCAAGTTGATGATTCAGAAATCATATATTTTGTTAGGAACTTGGAAGTTCATAATTGAGTCACTTCTCGAATGTTTAATGTCAGAAGAACGATTAATTTTTGTTGTGCTTCGCACAGTTCTTCGATGCTATGCTCAAGGTCAAATACTTTTCAGATGTTATTAATATGTGTAAATAATTTGTGTTGATTCAATGATAATAATATTTTTTGACAATATTTTTTGAAACTGGAAAAAAAGTGAAAGTTAAAATTCTATGAACATTTATTCTACGAGTGTTAATATTATGTGAAAATTCAAACAGTGAACTACGATATTTCCAGTAGAGACAATTAAATTTGAACTGGATTTAATCATTAATTATAAATAATTTTGGAACACAGTCGACAGGACTAACAATCAGACTTGTGTTTCCAAAAAAATAATTGTCAAATGTGTTTGGAAAATTTCTGTATATTGTGTAAATAGGAGTGTGGGTCGCCACACGTGAGTGATGCTGCTTTGAGCATTTTTGCAGTCTATTTTAAATTCAAAATAAAATGAGATAATTTTACTTGATGTGTTACGCCCAATTGAATCTCCGTCTATCCTTATTGTTGCATTGAGCCAAAAATCAGTAAAGCATTTTTTTCATTTGATGTCGTTTTTGCGATTTGCTTTAACCCATCTGGCGCTCCGTGATATTTTGACTCTCGTGCTGACTGATTATTGGTAAAATGCATATGTGGTCGTGCGGATTCCGGTCTAAACGGGCACAGTACAGCCATTACAATAACACAGGTTATCATACAATTTACACACACATGCACCTAATTACATGGGACTATATGGGTACAATGTCGCAGCATTAAGGAAGGTCATCTAGCTAGCAAAACAGAGCGTGCACGTTTGGGTTAAAGTGAGGCATAAACTCTATTAATGTTTATGTATATAACAAAACAAAAGAGGTGAGTCCTCCTTGTCAGTCAGTTGCCAATATTTCAAAGGTCCTAGGAACATTTCGAAGCAAACCACAACTAGACAAGGATAAATTAACATTAACCACCCAAGACAATTGGACTTCCCTATACGTGTTAGCCGACTGAAGAGCATTTTCACACACATAGTAAGCCTGAAATATAATGAGAATTCCTTATTTTGACCCGACGTTTCTGTCGTATTTGTACGAAGATTTCAAATTCTTTGTAGAAGTTTCAAACACTAACTGCATGTGATGGAGGTAAACTGAAGTGAGAACCTCAGATTCTGGTGACGAATATGATTCTCAGCAAAAGCATGTCTTAAAATAAAATTTCAATGAGGCCCTAAAGGGCATTCGGAGACAAATTACAATGTCAGAGTTATAATGCAATCACGTATGTATGTTACCATATACAGGATTATATTTGGCTTTAATTACTGCCTGTAAGGCTAAGATCTTCTGGTATATTATTTACAACATTCCTCTTGAAGAAAGGAATTTGCATTAATTTCCAAATTAATAAAGTGCCACCAGGCGGCATCTTTGAAGTTTCTGTGTAGGCGCCCCACTACCCTCGGGACTTTGCTCTTATTTACCTTTTATGAGTCCCACGTCTAGCAACACACATATCAGATTCCCCTTCGCTACCCCTTCCACCTACTAAAACCAACTCAGCCATTCCTTTTGCTTCATTCCATATTCATTGCTGTTCTATTCATCTTTCGCAAAACCGCTGTTGTAAATAAGGTGGCCCCTTCCTTGTGGAATAACGATCGAGGTTGCCATCCCTTACAGAGCCATGTTAGCTCCAGCACACGTGAATCACAACCTTCAGATTACGTTTCATCATTTAACAGTCAATACAATTGAATGTTATTAGAATATTCTCAGAGGGAGATTTGTTTATCTGATGGTGAATTCTAAGATGGGAAAATAGTATAAACATAATATTATGGGTTTTATGTCCATTTTAAAATTACAATGAAATGCAGTGGTGATATTTTCACCAGCCGTTTTCAAGGTTGCGGAATTGGATCTCGGTACTGGTGATTGGCGTTTTTGGCTTCTTAAATATTTGTTGATTACCTAGCTAGGAAAAGTTCTTCCCCAGGGCAGGATTTGAACACCACTAGAATTAGGATATTTGACCCTGGTGAGGCCAATCTTGGAATACAACTCAGTGGTTTAGGACCCATATCAAGTGGGGATCAGGAATGAACTCGAGATGGTACAAAGGAAGGCTGCTAGAACTCAGCAATTCTTCTATGTTTGTGCCGTGTCTTGTGTGCGGTTTCACCTAGGACACCAAGCTGGCTCATCGGCGGGCTTTTGGTGTCTCCGCCCGGACCCCCACAGGAGTAACGAACAGCGCGCTACCTCCCTTTATATTGAGTGCAACTGCACTACTTTGCTGCGAGAACTAAAAGCTCAAGGAGCCTCAACCTCCATATGAAGGCTTCCAAAATGATGGTATACTAACCTTCACGGCCGGTGAATTAAAACTCAGCAATTCTTCTAGGTGTGTGCCGTGTCTTGTGTGGGGTTTCGCCTAGGACACCAAGCTGGCTCATCGGCGGGCTTTTGGTGTCCCCGCCCAGACCCCCACAGGAGCAACGAACTGTGCGCTACCTCCCTTTATATTGAGTGCAACTGGGATGCGAATATCTGAAAAATAGGACGAAATTCAGACGGTACGCTATGTTTAACACTTTCACGAATCAGCCAGCGTGTGGAAAACTAAGCAAACGTCTGGTAAATACCACCTACCTGAGCAGGGAAGATCATCCGCATAAAGTTAAGGGACGACTGTAGCGTACTAATTATGGGAAATATTATTTCATTAATCGTGGTATTGATAATTGGAACATACTACCTGCCACAGTCCAAGAGCCTTTCCCATCACATATTGATGTGTTTAAGAGAAGAATGACATTTTTGTAAATACTACGATGTAATTAGCTACTATTGTTTCCAAATCGCAACTTAAAGCGTACATTAAGCGTGTTTGATGAATTGATTGTAATATTCTGTAATTTTACAAATTGCGACCGGGGAATCATTCCCATTTTCAAATAAAAGGAATGAATGAACCTCGTCCCTAAATCTGTGCTATAGGCCTACACATGTCAAAATAGGACGTTAATAATCCTAACTGTCAGCCAGATGGACAGAAACTACCACTTGTCCAGTGAACCAAGACAGCACGTGTACGTCGTTTGTTTTCAGGACATCCTTTATAGCTGTTGGTATTTACGAGGTAAAAGAAGGCACTCCTAATTCTCACCAATTCACTATCTGTGCGTAATAGAGGCCACACGCACTTGCAATTAATTATGTTGTAGTAGTTGGTTTTACAATTTTAAGGTTATTGCGGAACCCTTGGTCATCATCTCCTTGATTTATGTGTGAATTGAAGTTGACTGATTACATTCATTGACATGTTGACTGTAGTAGTGGGATAAACTACTTTCCCGACATTTTCCTGAACGAATGGAAGAGTAATCCCGGGGAAACAACTCACTGTCGACGTAGGGAATCAAATCTCAGGTCTTCGAACTTGCAGCTCCCCATTAAAGTCATGGAGAGTGACTTGATGTCCTCGGCTGCACTGCTGGTTCCACGTACCTTTTGATAAATTAGGGATACAGAGAAAATGTTGCCAATTTGTTGTTCGGTAGTATGGCAGGGGCATTCTATTAGTAATAATAATTACAACTAACAGCTCGTCAATTTAACATAAAATTGAAGTGACAAAAATCATAAAAAATATTCTTGGTCCCATTATTTTTTGGAATGATTTTCCTAATTTTTGACACAGGTTTAAATGATAATTTTCTCACTGTCATATTTCCTTATCAGATACTACCCTTATAAGCGTTTAAACTACTGTTGTTAAGGTTTCAGTTCAGAGGGTTCTCATCATTTATCATCTTCATCATGTACAGTACTTGGGTGTGTTTGGAGACTGCCAAATAATTCATGTTATTGTGGTACTTGCAATAGTGAGAGTGCTTTCAATGGAGCTAGGAATTGGGGGAAAGTGGCTGTAGTCATACGGTAGGCAATAGTGTCGTGCCCAGTTCGAACATGAGCCGGAAATTAGGAGTGAGCTACGTATCCCACACTGCATATTTTACCAGCTAAACGTTAAGAGTGGAGCGTGTAATCTAACATGCCCGCATACGTGCACATTCGGTAAAATATGCCTGTTCGAGGCGAAGTGTTTTGACTGAAAGAAATGGCATTGTTCTACTAACGTTACACGCGTTGTAGTTCATACAGAGCTGCGTCAACCCTTGTGTTCAATGGGGGCGTAGTGGTGCAGCAGTCAAGCTCTTTGCCTCTCACCATGGTGGACCGGTTTTGATTCCCGGTCAATGCCTGTGAGATTTTCGAAGTGAAATGCCATGTCCTGTGGTTTGGATTCCACGTAAAATGGAGGTCTTGTGGCTCATGATCGCGATATTAACGGTCACGTAGAACTACAAGCTTCCTTCCTTCGTTGTGTACAAGGCACAAAGTTCAGGAGGTATAAAGGAGGATGGATTGATTGAAATAACCATTAGCTTGGAGTTGAAGTTCAACATGCCAAGAGAATCAAAAGACAGCGAAAGGCCCGTATCACAAGACACTCGTTAACATGGAAGCTTCTACCAGTACTGGTATACATGATGATATAGACACGTCAAGCACCGTGTGATTTGTACCTTATATGCTAGGTTCTGCCTTCCATGATTGTTTCCATATAGTAACTCACGGAATTGAGCAGGTGCCATTTTTCCCGGCTGTTTGCATGGACGACTGAGAACAAGAACCTATACTCATTCAGTAAACACTGAACGTGTAATATTATTATGATTATTATTATTCTGGAGTAAATACCGAGCTATAAAATTTCTAATATTTATCACGAATAGTATCTATCCATGGTTTTGAGCAAGAAGTAGGGAAAATACAAATTTAAATGAGGGAAATAAACAATTTTCACTCAATTATTCCATACATGGTTTTGAGCAGGAAGTAGGGAAAATACAAATTTAAATGAGAGAAAAAAAACAATTTTCCCTACCAATACCTTTCATTAAAATCGTCCTCGTAGACCTTGTGAATAAAACTAAGTTGAAAACTTTTTGTACGAGGTAGGGAGGATACAATAAAATGATTGAAAAGAAGTAAAAATCCCGCCGTTGTGTCGTGTGATACGGGCCTTTCGGCTACAGATCTAAACAATGAATACTAGCTAATCAGGAATAGAAGGGCTCAGTTCTGGTGAATAGAATAAAGTCCTGCTTGTGGTAACACCAGGCAGGGTATGAGTCCTGTGACACATGCAATGAACTGTTAACATATACAGTACACCTGAAACAAACTATTAGTTGTAACTCTTTAGTCGGTCAACACGAATCTGCCCAACGACTGGGCGGGGATACAATGTATATAATAAATAAATAAATAAATAGCCTTACAAATCCCATAAGGGCTATGGCCTCCTGCTTTGCAGGGAATTGCTCAGTTTTAACTCATCAGGTGAGCAAGTCATGAGGAGCATTCGGGGTTATTCTTTCTGATTGGGCCTTCTATATAGATGTGCAGCTGATTAAAGATTAAGTAAATTATATTACGATGGCATAAAATTCGCTACAACAATCTTCATTTCTGAGTCTGGCGATATCAAGGCCTCAAATATCCATTAGTATTACGGAAATCATAATAGCCATCAATTAATATCTGGGAGCTTCCCATTGCCACTAAGCACAAAGCTTACCCTGTCTAAGCACTTGAACAATGACAGAAACTGCGAAGTCTTCACTCTTCAGTAAAATCTACGTATATTGAACCGTTTCAAATAGGTCTTTTTAAAATGCAATACAAAACCTTACCGGTGGAGTTTTAACATCTAGTTTGGATGCAGATCCCTATACACGTTCTTTAACATCCCACAAATCATTCACTATGTTGTGCACATGTGGTCCCGGAACGAATTAATAAGTGTTTCGCAAGATAGTTGAACCTTTTGAATTCCTTGTGATGCAGTAAGGTCATTTTCCCTAGTGAACACGATGATGTTTCCTCAAATTAGAGCGCGAGACAATGTTCCATTAGTTCTGTCCGCCATGCAAATGACTTCTCACATGTGCTACAAGTGTATTACTTCACTCCAGTATGAACAACAGTGTGCTTCTTGAGGTCACCGCTCTGTGAGAAGCCTTTATTGCACACCAGAGATATGTACCGCTTTGCTGCATGCCCACTGAACGGTGTCTTTCTAGTTGATGCATTGTTTTATTGGTCACAGCATGCGAGTCTCCCTAGGTCTTTCCACTCCTGCCTCATCTTCGCTGTTCTTGTCCATTGTTTTCCTCCCCATTTTACGAACCAGTCTGCCCATCTGATTCTTTGTCTCCCAACGTTTCGTCTTCCTGTTCTTGGGTCCCACATCGTCATTTTGTACGTCCATCGGTTAGGATCTAATCTCGCTACATGTCCACCCCATCTCCATTTGATCTGGTCTGCTGATGTCATAGCGTCTTTCATGCCGGTTCTCCTTCTTAAATCTTCGTTCCGTATTCTATCTCTCAATGAGACATGAAGTATCTTCCTTTCCATTTTCCGTTGACATCTCTGGATCATTTGTCTTTGTTTCGATGTTAATGCCCAAGTTTGGCAACCATATAGTAACACCGGTATAACGCATTTTTCCAGAACTTCAGCCTTTAAAGTGTGTTTTTGGGTCTTGTCAGCCAGTATAAACTTTAGGGACCAAAAGCTCTTCCATGCTTGTCCTATTCTTCGTTTGACCTCTTTCTCTGAACGACTTGAAAATGACATGTTCTGACCGAGATATACATATTCTTCAACATATTCCAGTGTTTCTCCGTTCACATTAATTGGGGCTTCTAACGCATTGGTCATCAGCTTCGTTTTCTTCGGGATCATTGTAAGGCCCACTTCTTTACTTGTTTTGTCTAATTCTTTTATCATTTGTTCCAGCTCTTTCGCTGATTCAGCCACCAAAACAATGTCGTCTGCGAACCGTAAATGGGTTAGTCTTGTCCCATCGATTCTGATGCCATATTTTTCTTCCCAGTCTAGTTTTCTAAACTGATTTTCCCCTTTCTATCATGATGTTACATCCTTCTCTTTCTGTCTTTATTCTGGCTTGGTTACCGTCGTAGAGTTTGCCAAGGAGTCTAACGAATTTGTTTGGGATGCCTTGTTTTTCCAGTGCTTCTAAGACGCTTCACTGTTCTACGGAGTCAAATGCTTTGTTGTAATCCACAAATGCGATATACACCTCTAGATTAAATTCCTGAACTTTCTCCATGAGTTGATTTATTGCTTGCAAGTGGTCTGATGTACTGAAACTCTTTCTGAATCCTGCTTGCTCTATCGGTTGCTGTTCGTCCAGTGCCTTTGTCATTCTATTGGTTAGGATCTTCATAAATAGCTTGTAGAGGTTTACAATTAGGTTGATCGGTCTGTAGTTGTTTATGTCGTCCTTGGCTCCCTTTTTGTGTAGAAGTATGATAATGCTTTGTTTCCACTGCATTGGTATGTCTTCTGATGTGAGTATGGAATTAAATAATGTTGTGATGACTGGGATTAGGTCTTCTTCACCCCATTTTAGAAATTCATTGTAAATTCCATCTTCACCTGGGCATTTTTCGGTTTTCGTTTGTCGAATGGCTGCTCTTACTTCACTGGGTAGTATTGGAGGTGTTTCTTCCTCTAGGTTTTCTTCTGATGTATTCTGGTCCTGATGCAAGTTGGATCTTTGAGAGTTACTTGAGTATAGTGTCCTATAGAACTCTGTCGCTTGCGTCATTATCTCTTCTCTTGAGGCTTGTCTTTTTTCGTTGTTGTCTTTTACTCCCAGCATCCAATGTTTGCCTGGAGTTAATTCTTTTCTAATCTTCTTTATTGATTTTGTAGTATCCATGATTTCTTTGACCACTTTAGTGTTGTGTTCTCTGATGTCTCTTCGGATTTCCCTTTTTGATTGTTTATTGACTTCCGCATATTCCAGCTTTTTGTGTTCGTTTTCTATGACTTGTGATTTTAGGCGTTCTCTTTCTTCGATCAAACATTTGGTGCTATCCTTAAGTTTTATTCTATTTTTCATACTGTTTCCAGGTGTTGACGATTGTTTGGCTGCGCGGGATATGCAATTTACGAGCTCTGTATGTATATAATATAAAATATTAAATAAGTAAATATTCACTCCTGAAAATAATTTAATATATTAGTTTTGGTCGCTTTTAATAGACCCTAGTGGGGAAATTTAGGATTACGCGTATCGACCAACAAGCGGCCATCATCACATCCTGATCACTGGAGTTTAGGTTTCAATTCATGTACAAATTTTACGTGTGGTCTTATTATACTTAGTATAAAGAGTCTAGTGGATGTTAATATTATGATTTGCAGTTTGAATTTCGTTATAATTATAAGGTTAGTTTGTTTTATAAGGGTCTGTGAACAACGTATGGGTATTATGCACGTGTATAAAGTTCACACAGACACAATATAGCAAGATTAGAATATTTACTTCTAATACCATTATGTATATGGCTACTTGTCTGATCACAGGTTGTGCATGAGTAGGCCTAGCCTACTCCCGACTCTCGCTACGGACCGCGTCTGCCTGAACTTCGTTGCGCGTGGTATCAATTGAGAGAAGTTGAACAAACCTGATTTCAAAGTACTGAGGTTGGAATGTCTTACAAAAGTGGAGTATATTATAGATTCTGGAACTAATTTCATTACTACTGCAGGACAATTAATCTGCCGCAACCTAGACAATGGGCCTTATATGCTTGTTACCACATCCTTGCACCATTAGCAGAAACTTCCAGGTACGAAACGAAGTAGTTTCGGTACCTCAGATTATTTCTTGCATGCACGACAAATCTTGCTCGGCTGCAGTACAGTAAATATGTGGACGGAGCAGTACAACAAGATCCATCGAAAGAGAGTGGAAGCTTTTCAGTAATGTGCTTTTTACGAGCGAATTTCCCGATACAATGAAAACAAGTGAACATATAATTGAGCTAGATTATTTATTTCTCCAACATTAAAACAGCATTTCTATCTGTAACGCAGATAGTGTGGACAGGATATCGAGACAATAGCAAGGGGCAAGGTCGAAAAGACATCGCTTACCTTCCGCTGAGAAGTAAGCTTCTGTCTGTTTTAGCAAGTCTGAACCGAACATAGGGCGTGTATCGCATGACACTAGCAGGTACCATCCAGGCATTTCCCAAGAACAGCCGATGAAAACAACGTAAAACCACTTGTAGGACCTAGCTTTGGAAATTCACACCTAATAATCATCAGCATTCGGAGCTACTTCACTACAGCAATAGGCAATGATCGAGATTGATCACATTCTTTAACATGTAGAGAGGATACAGCACAATTTTGAACATTTAGGCTTGGCCCACATTTGATATCAAGGTCCTATTAAATCAACAATTGTTACACACTAGCTCTTCGTACCTGTCTTATACGGATGTGCGTTGTAAGGGTAATGAAAACGGGATATTGGTTATTAGCCTTTCATGATATATATGATTGCCGGCGGTCGAAGTGGAAACTACTATTTATTTACTTGTGTCACGCTGTCAGCTTGCTAGATGGCAAGTACCGTCGCATGGGTAGGATATGACTCACGTCCAGTGACCTTTCATCGTTTTACTCTCCGTGGTGACATGAACTCCTATTAGGCTCAGCTGTGCTGTTGCGAAGCAATTAGATACACACGACTCTTAATTCGCCGATTATTAGGCTATTAATTGTTCTGTTCACAATTCACATGATGACTTCTGTCTAACACAAGGCTGTTTGACTTATATCCCCCTGGTTGTCCCGCAAGGCTCCTGCTTCTACACCCTCAGTCTGAAAAGTTCGGTGAACGGGTTTATATTAGGAACGGATTGATGGCTTACCTGAAACAGCCGTTACTGTCCTTTGAAGTAATCCCCGTGGATGGTTATGCACTTCATAGAACGGCTGTACAAGTCTTCCTGAGGGATGGCCTTCAGTTGGGTCGTCACATTACGTTGGATGTCCAAAATGTCCGAAAACCTCTGGTCCTTCAAGGCTTTTCGGTTACCCTGGACCCCGATACTCCATACTTTGCCTTCGAGGTCGTACCTCAGGCACCAGGTCTCGTCACCCGTGACGATGGTTTTCAGGTCCATTCCATTCCACGGAACATTCACCCTTCTCACTGCTACCCGTTGAACAGGTGTGCACGTTAGGTTGCATAAATTCACCCTTCTCACTGCCGCCCATCTATCAGGTGTGCACGGCATGTTGCATAAATTCACGCTTCTCTCTTGCTTTCAATGTAGAGTTTTGACGACCCAAACTGAAGGCTATTCCTAAAGAAGACTATGCCAGGAGTTTCCAGGACTTGTTCAGTCGTTCTCAGAAGTGCATAACCATCCACAGGGATTACTTCGAAGGACAGTAACGGCTGTTTCAGGTAAGCCAACAATCCGTTCATAATATAGCCCATTCACCGAAATTTTCAGACAGAGGGTGTAAAATCCACAAACGCTGGCGCAGCCAAGTTCAGCGGCAATCAGATCTTGAAAGGCCAATAGCTTAGTTGTGGATAAACTGTCGGACCTATTTGGCCAACATCCGTGTAATTTATATAATAAGCTCTATTATTATAGTGCATAATGCAACGAGCCTATAATGGCAATAATTAAGAAACGTGTATGTTTATAAAACGAGCGTATGCGAGTTTTATAATTTTCATACGAGTGTCTTAATTACCATTATAGGCGAGTTGCATACGACTGTTTATGTTCGACGATAATTATTATAAATATTTTATGTTCGAACATAAATATTCATAAATATCTGTCGGGATTTCACCAGTTTTATGTACTGAACAGAGCGTATGGGACGCACAGAATGTCTTGTATTTGACCATAGCCACCTCGATTGCCCCACTATTACATTAGGCCAGGCAGTGAAATTAAAATTAGAAGGCCTTGGAACTCAGCGCAGATGCGTTGCTATCCTCACCTGATTGGCCAAACAACTGTTTCTTGAGCTCTGATTGGTGGGAGAAACTGTTTCATAATGAAAAATAGTGTTATAATGACCATCATTATGATACAGTTTTCTGACATATAATAGTCAGGGTCGAACATAAATATTATTATTTGATTATTATGCATTTTTGTACACTGTACCTAATACAATACTTCCATTTTGAAAATATAATTTCTTAAGCCATATACCACCACACACAGTATAGTATGATGCTAGCTCAAAGTTTCTGACAGCCAGTGTTAATGTTGGGTAGGGTGGTCAGCTTATTTTTCTTTCCTCCTTGAACACAATGACCACGGGATTATATTTTGCTCCTGGCGATGAAATTACCTGTGACAGTTCCCCCAAATAAATGCGTGGTAGTTTAGAGAAATGAATGTGCTTCTTATTTTAAGAGAATGCAACATTGAATTGAATAACTTTTCAAATCAACAGTAATGAAATCAAGATGAAATGAGATGGTGTAACTTAACCAAAGGAGGTACATGAATGAATTTCTCTTACTGCAGGCATATGAGGGAACCTGCAGTGAAGCTTCAAGTTCTTGATTTGTTTACATCCTCGCTTTATCCTTTCAACTATTAAAAGCCTGCTTGGTGAGAGCCATCACCTGTTCCCCTACCCCAATTATAGCTGTATATTTGTCTATGTTCCTTGATACAGTACTTCCTCTCTTACTAATGATCACGGCGACTCCATGCACAGATGGGTTTCGTCGCTTTTGAGTTTGTAAACACAGCAAATATGAAAGAGCTACCTCTGAGCATTTCATACACATCCTGACTGTCGCCTGCGAGTTGCTCTGGCACCGCGCCAAACGACAGCATACGTCGTGCATTTCCTAAAGTCTCTTACTCAGTGATGCAGCAAGTTTGTTCACTAGGTGGGAATAGGAAGTGAATGCGTTTAACAAGGTAATACAATCTTTAATGAATGCTGGCAATGAGCGCACGAATCCTGGTCAGTAAACGTCTCCATCATGTGACAGAAGGCCGAATGGTTGTGGGATGCCAAGGAACGTAGGATACAGCAACGTATGAAACATTGTGTGTAACACAGTATTGTTATTTGCATGCTCTATATTCACATGTTGTGACCACATGCGTCTTACTGTATGTGTCAGCAAGTGGATGTATAATGGAATGCATGTTCATTGATGGCAACGATGTCACATGAGCAAGCACTACTGTATATCCTCTCAGGGAGCTGTCGTACTCATAGATTCCTTCCTGATAGGTCATTGATCCCTCGTGAAAAGCCTTGTGAACAAGCTGCTTGCCGAGACTAACAAGGGATTCAAATGCTTTAGTTACGTGAGAGTCGGAAGAGAGCAAATGTAGGCCACGGAAATTCCAAATAAGTAAATAAATTACAGACGTTAATGAGACGTCCATGAAGTCCGTGTTCACAAAAGGCTCTCCTAATGTTATCTACTTCTTGGTTTCATAGAATTTCGTTGCTGTGCTTTTCTACAGTTTGGAAAAAGGTGCTGTGTCCTCACCAAGCTTTACAAGTCACAGACATGTAAGTTGCAGACAAAGCCGTCTTTTAATATTCATATTAATAATGAAAGAATTGATGGCTCCTTCATTATTTACGGTTCTACGAAGTATTTGTAAGGCCTTACCTTTATCAGTTTAGTGACAACATACAAGTGTTGCTGGATAATGTTGACAAAACCCCGGTAAGGTCCAATCTATGATTCAGAATTTTTTTTTTTTTGACATTTCATAGCAATAATGATGAATGTTACATCATTCTGGAAGCAGTGATAATAGACTGTGGTGGTGAATGTGGGTTTTACGGGAGGAACATATCAAGTACTCCCAACGAAGATGAATGAGTTTGGTCAAGGAGTGGTAACGAAATGGCCGTGTCCTCTCAAAAGCTACTTTCCTGACATTTGCCTACAGCTGAAAATGGGACACCACCATTTCAAGGACTTCCGAAGTAGGGGTTTGAACACACACTTCTGCCAGGTGCGGGTATCCAGTACTTCGGACGCTTGCTAGTTGGTAAACTCTGGCACGGTCTTATAAAACACCCTCCCCGAGATGGTATAAGCTGCATCACCACACACGTAAAATCCGCAAAACTTTTGAGTAAAATCCGACAGTATTTAGAAGCAAATCTAACTATGAAATTTCCCTTGTCACTTCTATTACTAGCTATCAATTTTCGAAATATAACACTTAGGACTATCTATGAAACTTCAAAAGTATTGCGTTAGGTCTGCCCGAAAGGATCCATGGCCGTGCCGCTATTTTGCCTGTGGGTTGTCTTGCTACACAAAGTCCCTGCTCTGTCACGCAGGTAATTGACACGCCTGGCAACTATATTAGAAATAGACTGTTCATTTTCTGGGAGCCGTTGGGCGCAAGGTGAGACATAATTATGTATCACGCAATAGCTCCGGGGTGAGCAAGAATTTTCTAGAGACGTCGCTAAAGATGTAAAAGGGTCGGCAAAACAGGGGAGAGAAGTTGACTAGGAGTTCTCTTGACAGTTGAGTTGAGTGGACATCAGAGTCGGCAGCTGAGCAGAATGCAGTGCACTCGAGTCATCAGTGACTGACGGTGAGAGTGCGTGCAACTGATAAGAAAAGCCGGTACGCCCGTGTAATCATGGTGCCTCATAGAAACGCTGTGTATGCATATTTGGTAGATAGTACGAGAACCCGGAGTTCGCCAAGCGTGTGTGGGCAGGATCGGAGTCAACAGACAGGACTTGAGCGGGAGCTGCACGGGATACATTAACGAGTGAAGACTGCGAACTGTGGACTGTGGACTTGGCAACCTGCTGCGCGAAGCTTATGTAAATAGTTGTATAGTACACTTGAAGTTAAGTGATTAGCAACCCACGCTAACACTGGTTTTCTATTTAGTGAATGATCGCATGCTTAACGGTCACGTTAAACTACAAGCTTCCTTCCTTCCTTCTATTTAGTGAGAGAATCCTTTTCCCGTCACATTTTGGTAAAATCGAACGATCTTGTTAACATAAATTTAAGACTTCTTGGTCAACACCTCGTATATCTATAATGTTTCCTTTCTGTTATACTGTCATGTCAGATTTCCACTACAGTTGTGGTGTCAATGAGAAATAAAAATCAGTGGTGTTTCTTAGGGCATATGGTAACTATGGGAGGAGGATATTTAATTGTACGTCTAATACTGAGGGCAGATAGCAAGTTGAATTTCACTACAAAGCACCTCACACAATAAATTGATGAATTCATGGCCGGCTTTACCTATTTCACGATTTTTCGGTATCGAATCCACCATTTCAAACCCATCGAAAGACACCTAATTTTGGAAGAGTCTACCAAAAGATGGATAATTAAAAGTTAAAACAGGGAGTACTCATGACTGCCGGCACGAGTTTTCTTTATTAGACGGTATAAGCGGTCATCTTATTGAGGTTTTTCACAAATTATTCACACAGTAACAGCAGGCAAATTTTCATATTATGTCATGATATGATTGAGGGAACATTTTCCAACAACATCTACTCATTTCAAACAATACAGCATGATCTATCATAGAATATTTACTTGGATATTGCCAATTTTACCACTAGCTCTAGACGAAATCTACATGGAACAATTTTATGAACACAGAAGCAACAGAGGTAAAGCCAAACAAGAGTGTACAACTTTTGTTATTGGGTATATTCGAAATATGCCGTGGTGTAATTGAATGCATACCCAAAAGCTTTGCATCCGATAAATAGGATGAATAATATTTCCTGTGTCCGTTTCAGGAAGTGATGGCCACAAAATGTATTGTCTGTCATTTGAAGCAAAATAATTCACTATTATTTTAATGTTTGATAAAAGCACATTGTAGGAAATTGTATGAAATTGTTTGAATATTACCTTTATCCTATATTCAATACGAACTTTTGTTAGAACATTGCTTGGGTGGCTCTTCACTATTGCTGCAGATGTCTGCTTATTACACTTCACTCTTATGGTCAAATGACTGTGCTGTTCTTCCCCCTTAATACAACAATAACTAACATGCATACTCCACTCTTAGGGGTAGGCCGTCGAAGTTTGGTGCAACAGTGATGTAATTCTCCAATCCCCCCTCCACCCATTCTAACTCTTAATCATCAAATAAACACTTTATTGGATCACAGATATGCATCATGGAAGCCTTAAGGTTGGTTTCGATTATTACGAAAAACTATCCTCATTTAGGCGTAATGACACTTCCATTTCCACTTAATGTTACTGGCCAAACTTTCGTTACTACAACATGTGTTGTTATGAAAGGGAACTTGGGCGAGATGGATCACACGTGTTCTGTGAACGATGAAGTGGAATTCCTCTATTTTACTTCAAGTTTCGTTAGGAATTCTGTCCATTATCCGGGAAGAAGGGTTTGACTTATCAGTGGGAGGTACCATTCAGTTTTATATAGCAACGTCGAATAACTCTCCCACTGTTTTCATTCCAATCAAACACGGAACATCGCTTGCATGTGCTACAACAATTTACATGAGTTTTAAACTTGGCACTCCACTTACTTTCATATTGCCTCTAAATGGAAACATGCAAATGACGAGCAAATTAATATATTGAGTTTACAGACATGGAGGACTTATTAATTTACTGACAACGTAAGGATACTGAGCCATTATCATTGACTGATTAATTACTATTCCTTATTCTAGGACTTATTACAATTTCCTTCCCTATTTATTTATTGATTTATTTATGTATTTATTTATTTATTTGAGGGAACTTTCAATCTTGAGGAAAGAATCAAAACAACAAGTCAACCCCTAGCACTATCCAGCCCATGACGGGCTAAGGCCGACCAAGCGACCGCTGCCCAGCCATTTGGCCTGCAGATATTGGGGTGACGCGTGATCAGCGCGTCGGGTCCCCTCGGCCGTTAATCTTGGTATTCGTGATCGGGGCGCTGTCTCACTGTCAGACAGCTACTCAATTGTCCTCACGAGGTTGAGTGCACCCCGTTCCAACCCTCACGTCAGTTTTAAAATCCCTGACGGAGCCGGGGATCGAACCCGGGGCCTCGGAGTGAGAGGCAGGCGCGCTACCCCAACACCACGGGGCCGGCATTGAGGAAAGAATTCATGATGAAAATCAATAAATGTAAAACGAAAATATTGGATTGCAGCCGAAATAAATCAGACACCTCTATGGACATCAAATTAGCAGGTGAAAAGTTAAAGGAAGTAGGAGACTTCTGTTACTTAGGAAGCAAAATAACCAGTGACGAACAAGGCAAGGAGGTTATAAAAAGTAGGTTGGCTCAGGCAAGGAAAGCATTTCTACAGAAAAGGAATCTGTTGACATCGAATATAGATTTAGGGATTAGGAAGTCATTTTTGAAAGCCTTTGTCTGTAGCGTGGCACTATATAGAAGTGTAACTTGGACTATTGGTGCAGCAGAAGAGAGTAGAATTGAAGCGTTTGAAATGTGGTGTTACAGGATAATGATGAAGATCAGATGGGTAGATAGGGTGACAAATGAAGAGGTATTAAGAAGAGTGGGAGAGGAGAGATATTTCTGGCGACTGCTAATGAAGATAGGAGATAGGTTGGTAGGATACATACTAAGACACACAGGAATAGCAAGCTTAGTTATGGACGGAAGTGTCGAGGACAAGAAATGTAGGGGTAGACCAAGGTTAGAATATGTGAAACAGATTGCCTCGGATGTAGGGTGTGGTAGCTATGTAGAGATGAAACGATTAACTCAGGACAGGAAGGCATAGAGTGCTGCATCAAACCAGTCAAAAGACTGAAGATTCAAACAGCAACAATCAATGTGTAAGGACACACCTCATTTTATATGGCATGCGATTTTGAGTGTAAGCTTCTCCGCTTACACAATTCTAATCCTATATTATATAATTTATCATGGCAACACAATGCTTGAAGAAAGCAATTGGGGACTACAAGTACCCAGAAACGGTATATACTTTATAAATAACTAGCAACCCGACCCGGCTTCGCCCGGGAACAGTTAAGAATGCATTACGTAATAAGCGCTTTTTTTTTACCAATGTCAATGAACAACGACCAATATCCGTTTTACAGTAAGTCTCGGCATGATAGGTTAAACTCACTGACTGGACTATTAATTATATTTTCATGAGATGCATGTGCAACAAATTCTTGTCCGACGTAATTTAAGAATGGTGAGATGCATGAAACACAAATCCCCCTTCCGTCCAATCTTAACTTGACTGTGAATTTTGCGGTACGAAAAGTTCACAGGCAAAATGAAGAAAAGCCGAGTTGCACTTCCAGGTAAACTCCAAACACAACCACACTTCTCTAAAGTTTTTAACTCAACACTACTCGACAGTTTGCTGCTGGCTGTATCTGGGGCAATAAGGTCGTCCGCTATCTAAGCTGTAACTGGAGTGATAGACTCGCCCCTAGCTAGCTCGTAAACTGTCGCCTGAGTAACTGAATGGAGATTGATGGAAGAAATGAAAACGTAAAAACACTTATAGTAGGCGATGTATTGAAGATAGAGATATGCTCTCCGGGGCTTTTTTGTAGAACCTTTCATGCTGAACAATTCTTACACTCATAGTATATAGATATTTTAACGGTTTGCCCAGCGTAAGCTTAAAAAGCGCACGGACGCCAGTTTTTTTCGACTTTTCACTGAAATCATTAGTGCTTGACTTCCTTTGGTCATCATCATCATCATCATCTTGTACAGTTTCCAGCCCCAGGCTGGGTCTGTTTGGAACATAAGCCTCGCCACTTAGTCCTTTCTTCCCACCACCTCTCCGCTGTCACTCTGGTCCAGTCCTCGCCTCTCTTCTTGACACATTCCTCCACTCCTTTCAGCCATCTATCTCTTGGTCTTCCCCTTGGTCGTTTCTTCTGCATCTTCATCTCATGTATCCTCTTGGGAATCCTCTTCTCATCCATTCTCTTTAAGTGTCCATACCACCTCAGTCTTGACGTCTCAATCCTACCTTGCAAGGGCTCCTCTTTCACCATTTCCCTGACCTTTTCATTCCTCAACCTGTCTCTTCTTGTTACTCCGATCCTACTTCGCAGGAACTTCATTTCCCCTGCCTGTATTCTGCTTATGTCTCTTTTCTTCATTGTCCACGTTTTTGAAGCATAGGTCAGTATCGGGATATAGTAGCTTCTGTATAACACTTCCTTGCTTTTTTGTGGGACATCTTTATTCCACACTAAGCTCCTAATGCTTCTCAGAAATGCTTCTGCCTGTCCGCCACGTTCCGTAATCTCTTTGTCATTTCTCCCATTTTCCTCCACCAGACTTCCCAAGTACTTGAGACTTTCCACCTTCTTCAGTTGTCCACCTCCAAGTGTTATCCCACTCATTAGTCTGTCCTTTTTCCTGGTCGTTAACAGGATCTCACATTTACTGATGTTGAACTTCCATCCGTACTCTCCCACTGTTTCTTCCCAAGCCTTCAGTTGCTCCTGAATTTCCTCCTCCTTGTTTCCCCAGACCATGAGATCATCTGCAAACACCATTGCTTTCATCTTATCTTATCCCATCTTTCCTGCAATCCGTGTCATTACCTCGTCCATAACCACAATAAAGAGAAGGGGTGACAGCGCACTACCCTGTTTCAGGCCACTCATTTGTCTGAACCAGTCTGTTCTTTCCCCTCCAACTTTCACACAACTCACACTTCCACAATACATCTCCTTCACTCTGCCTACAGTCCCTTTTTCCACTCCCATGTTTTCCATTGCTTCCCAAACCTTCTCCCTACACACACTATCATAGGACTTTTCGATGTCCAGGAAGGCCATCAACAGATCCTCTCCAAATTCATTATTTTCTACAGAAACCTTCCTCGAGATACCCTTTACAGAATGGTGAAAACCGCATCAAAATCCAATCAGTGGTTCTCGAGATTTCCCGTGACATCCATGAATCGGGGACTTAATTTTATACTAACGACGGAACGGTACGAAGTCGGACGGCAAATTTTGGTTTTATTTTTACATAGTCGTGAAGGTATTTTTACGCTGAAAATGGTAGTGGAGGTCTAATTTTTCGCAAGTCTTTTTTAAGAGGGCATTTGAGAGCTCAAAGTTGGTGGTGCGTGCTCTAAATTGTACAGTACATGCCAGCACACGTCAGCGCGCACAGCCAGCGGCTGTCTTGCCACGCCTACCCTCTCCACTCGTTCGGTTTTCCACTGACGTTAGTTGGGATATTTTATTTACAAAGATGAATTCATTGTGGAGTATAGAACAATAACAATGGTTTACAAATGTTACGTGCAAAAGCCCGTCCCAACGTTTTTAAAATGCATCTCCCCTGTATATATGTATCCCGACCTTTAAAGCGCCCGCCTGATGGCTTGGTTGGGCTTATGAACTCGAGGTGGCAGCATCTATCGACTCCTCTTGCCGGAGTTGTAGCCTCTAGCCGAGTTGTATCTTCGACCGCTAGAGTGTGTTTGTGGTGTCTTCTGATCTCATCCTAATCGAGACATATTTGAAGGATATTGTATTCTACGTCATTGAACAAAAGACTATATATACATCATGCCGCCAAAATAATTATTTAATATGCACATTGTTACTTGATGTGTCAATCTGTGATTGGTCAATTACAATTAACAATAATGCAGTGCGGCCTTTGACTTTGGATTCTACGCCATCTTGGGATTTTTATAGTCTGTCGTCAAGAAAGCAACAAGCTAGTTGCTCGTGAAAGTTGTCGCCGTGCCCGGGGGCTTGGCCCCCTGGCCCCTACGAAATATGGATATATGCTAAAAAGGAAACGCCTGTGCTCTTAAGGCTGTATTTTCGCCATTTCGCCGTGAAGAAGAAGTATGAAATAGTAATCGCAACTAGATGCAAACAGGAGTGCTTTTTACCAAACCGGCGCATGTGCGGGTTAGCCATTTTGAGGCAATCTAGTGCCTTATAATATTATTTAATTGTGTGTTAATTATTTTATTTTTATTGTGTCTCCACAGAGAAGTTCTTAAGGTACGTTATTATTTAATATATATATATATATATATATATATATATATTGTTATGAGAACTCCGATATTGGCCTTATATTAATGTTTTAATACTGTATTTTGTTTCGCCTGGTAGGCCTAATTTTTCTGATTTGCTAATGTTACCAGATATGTAAATTTTGTTGTTTTCCTTCGTACCTTCTGGAGACACGTTTCTAGTTTATTTTACGTTGTAAAATATTATTTATTTAGTTTTTGGTAAACTTTGAGATTGCCCTATTATTAATTTGATTTACGATCCGTTGCAGCCTAAATTGCCTCGTGTCAATACCGTTAAGGCGTAATTCTTTCCTCCCTTTTTGTTCTCTCTGGTGACTTTAAATTTAATTTTAAGCTAATTGTTTGCCGTGATTCGACTGAACATGTAAGCATTCCTTTGGTGGCCATGTTTGTTTTTTGTTTTGCCCGAGTGCATTCTGGTCTTGTGAGTGCATTCTCTAGGCGTCGAGCGGGAGACTCAAACGTGTTGTGGTGGTAGCTTAGTATGATTTTTGTTAATCTTGTTGGTTTAACTTTGTGTTTTTGTGAGTGTTCCCGAGTTTTTCTCCGTCATGAAAATTGTGGATTTGTTAATTGATCCTATTTTATTTTATTAATTTAATTTAAAATTTTTCGTTTCGTCGTGGCCTTGATGTCTGCATGTCGGGTCGGTATTGCGTACCTTAGTAAATTATCAAGCCCTTTCTCATTTGGTAATACCTGTATTCTGATTTTCTATCTTTTGGGCTTCATTATTTTAATTTTAAATTAAATCTTTTCATTTCGCTCAGCAAGCATGTTAAACCGTCTCTTGCCTACTTATGTAAATAACTTATGTTGGCCTTAAGCCATATGCATCACCAGAGAGAGGTTGTTGTGGCAATAGAGTTTCCTTTTTTTTTATGATGTTAAATTTTTATTTTTCTTGCCCCCTTTTGGTAATTAAATTCTCTTTTAAATATTAAGCATCTGTTGTGGCATCATTTCGTCGGTGGCAGTCCTGTTAGTTATCGGACTGCGTCTGTAGACGAGCCTGTGCGTTTCCCCATTCTCCACCTTCCTTCCACCTTTAGGTGTTCTTCTGTTGGGGCATGTCATCTGGCGGTGATTTTGCAGCAAGCGCCGCGGACCTCTGAAAACAAGGTAAGCAGGCCCATCACCACCCCGGCAGGCGTCGCAGTGGTAGCAGACCGAGCTCGTGTAGCGCTTCTGCAGCCATCCCCTCCACCATACCCGCAGGCTCGTTTTATGGACCCTTCTGATTCTGATAGGGCGGTTGCTGATGGGATGTGTCATGTCAGTGCACTTAATGTTATTTAATGTTAATCCTTGTCATTTGTTCGGTTTCATGTTTGCCTCTGAATATCCATGTGGTGATATGTAAGTGACCTGTTCCAAGCGAGGTTTGTGTGCTGAATTTTATCCTGTTTGTGATGCAACATTCCCGGTGAAAAAAGAAGCTTGGTAAGTGACCTGCATGTGTTCTTGGCATGGGAAATGTGGGTTTCTTGATTTTCTGATAGCCTACATGCTACGAGTGAAGGCATCGAGGAGCCCTGTCTGAAGCTGTTCGCCATGTGGTTTGTGGCAATTTTTGTGATTTATCTTCTTATACTCGAGCCAAGCAGGCGATGACGTCTGCAGTTCTGGGCAGCATTGTGCATGATTTTGTATAGTATTGTGGCTGTGTTCGAGTGTCAACCTAATCTATGGTGTTGGTAATTGGTAGTTATGGTATTGTTGTGAAATTGTAAACTGTCCTCATAATTCCTAAAATTTGTTTCTTTCTGTATGGTCTGCCTGCATTCTGTGTTTTTCAAAATGGCCGACAATAATACTGCTTTTGATTTAATTGACTTAAGAGATAACCTTGTGAATTTGGAGAGTTCTTCTGGGGTTGAACGTGAATCACCTCTGTTTACTAGGTCTGAGGTTTTGGGATCGATTACTAATAGTGGTTTGCCTGCCCCTCTATTGCCTGGTTCTGGCTCGTCCAGACCACTTAACCCTGGATACGGTCATTCTTCTCATGTTAGGTCACATATTGATTTCCTGGGTCCGGCCGACCCATTGCATCCCAGTTTTTTCTCTGGCAATGTAAATGTTTTGTCTCCTGTAGAGGGTGTGCGAGCGAGCTGCCCTGGTAATAATGTCTCTTTTCCAAATGCTACGTACTCGCCTACCGTTAATTATGGGTCGATTCCTCACCCAATTTCTAGTTTCTTAACTAAGTTGAAGCATTTCAACCTAGATGACGTTACCAGGTGGTCCTATTTTTAAAGCAAGTGGTCGAATTGGGTAACCATGCCTCGATTTTTGGGATGTCGGAAAATCAGGTTTTCCAACTGTTGTATCCTGTTGCATCCGGTATGCTGCGCGAAAAGCTGATTGAAGCTATCCACCTCCGCATGTCCTTAGCCATGTTCATTAGGGAAGTGTTGTGGTTTTTTGTCCCTGCTAGTGCCCTTAGTACTCTCGAGCAAAGGTTCTTACATCGTGTCCAAAGGTTGCACGAGTCTCTTAGCGACTATGTCATTGACATTAAGGTATATGCCCAGGTATTTGCATCCCCTTTAACTGAACGACAATTGGTGTCATCTATTGTAAATGCGTTTTCGCCTCAATATAGGTCATACATGACTATGTGTACCAGGCCTTCGTCATTTGTCGAGCTAAAACAGGTCGTTATAGAGGCTATGGCTGTGAAACATTCAGATTCCCTTCGTGTAGCTAATGTTCCTCCTCCTTCCTTGATGTCTCGTCCCCCTCCTTCCTTGATGTCTCGTCCCCCTCCTAAGGTTATGTTTGATCCTAGACCCAATGTTAAGTGCCACACGTGCGGTGGCGTGGGACATGTTAAGAAGGTGTGTCCGAATAACCAAGTTGTGTATCGCCAATGACGGGATATTTTGGAGACCAATTCGGATGTTACTTCTAAGGATATTTCTGTGCATGAGAATTTGGGAAAACCGTGTGAAGTTTCTGGTCGCCCTACTAATGAAAATCTTGATAACTCTTTGAAAAATAATTCATCACGTGCTAATTCTGCTTATGTCTCTGACCTACCTAACCTGTCGGTGAGCAATGTCGTGGCAAGTCAGCCTAATTCTAAACATAATGTGAAACCTGTGGTGCGGGTGAACTCGTCATCTAATTGTAATCGTTTTAGAGTGAATAATGATTTTGGAATTTCTCCTGTGGCTAAGGGAATATCCCCGTTTATTGAAATTTGTGTTAATGACGAGCCCGTTTCTGCATTGCTTGATTCTGGTAGTGTTGCATCCTTTATAAGCGAGGTCTGGTTTTTATCTATGAAGAGTGTTTGCAATCTACCTGAGTTAGAGCCTAACAATGAATCTTTCATTTCGGCAAATTGTTCAAACTTAAATATTTTGGGTAGTATGACAGTCAAAATCCATATTCTAAATTTTTCTTGGAAGTTTAATTTTTTTGTTGCAAGAAATCTTTCTTGTTCTGTGGTCATTGGAGCTAATTTCATGTCCCACGTTGGTATGCTTCTTGATTTTGGTGCTCGCAACTTATGGTTTAAGTTTAACCCGCAAATTAAATTATCGTTTAACCCGGTTTTATCTTCTCCTGCTGTCAATTCAGTTAGTGAACCTGTGACTATTAAGGATCTCGATCTGGAAAATTTAACGAGTCCTCAAAAGGATGCCATTAAGAGGTTATGTCAGGAGTATAGTGATGTATTTACTGACAAGTTGGGTGTAACACATTTGATGGAATACAAGATTGAGCTAACCGATTCTGTGCCGGTGCGTTCCAGCCCGTATCGCCTTGCACCACCCAAGATGGCTGAACTTAGGAAGATTATCGACAAGATGTTGGAAGAAGGTGTAATCCAACCTTCTATCTCTGCCTACTCATCCCCTGTATTCCTTGTGCCAAAACCTAACGGTGGTTTTCGGCCGGTGGTCGACTATAGGGCTCTTAATCAAAAAGTTGTTTTACAATCCATCCCTTTGCCGGATCTTCATACATGCTTTAGTTGGTTTCGCAACGCGAAGGTGTTCACGATCCTCGATTTAAATTCTTCTTACTTCCAAATTCCCCTCTCTCCGGAATCCAGGCATGTTACTGCTTTTTCCACTGACTGGAACCTGATTGAGTATGCCCGTGTCCCGTTTGGCCTATCCACCGGAGCCGCTGTGTTGAGCAGACTTCTCGACAAGGTGTTTTCAGAAATTAAATTCAAATTTGTGTACCACTATCTTGATGATGTGGTGATCTACTTTGAGTCCTTCGAGGAACACGTTGATCATCTGAAAGTTGTACTTGATCGGTTGCGTGCCGCTGGCCTTACCGTCAAATTGTCCAAGGTTTCCTTTGCCAAGCCCAAAATTTCCTTCTTGGGTCATATTGTTTCCGAATCTGGTATCTCCGTGGACCAGTCTCGTACTCAGGCTATAAGAGATTTTAAACCGCCCAAGAACGCCAAGGGTGTTGCTCGTTATATTGGTATGGTGAACTTCTCTCGTAAGTTCATCAGTAACTTTGCCGACCGTGCTGCTCCTCTAAATCAATTACGCAAAAAGGCTGTGAAGTTTGAGTGGGGTCCCTCTCAGCAGGCAGCCTTCGAAGATCTTAAGCTTGCGCTCTCTAACGCCCCTGTGTTAGCCATTCCGGATTTTGGGAAGCAGTTCATTGTGCAGACTGATGCGTCTGGTCGTGGTGTTGGTTGTGCCCTACTGCAAGAGTCTGATCTGGGTAGGCAACCCATTGCACACGCTTCTCGTACCTTAACGGAAGCAGAGAGGAAGTATTCCATATACGAACTTGAGGGTTTAGCTGTGTTGTTCGCCCTGGAAAAATTCCGTATGTATCTTGAGCACACTAAGTTTCTCCTCGAGACCGATAACCAGGCTTTGAGCTGGGTGTTAGGGAAACCCAGTAAAACTGGTAGGATTGCCAGATGGGCAACTAGGATTCTGTCATTCCAGTTCACCGTCCACCATATTCGTGGGTCCGAAAATGCGGTAGCTGATTCATTAAGCCGCATGTATGAGGAAACAGCCGAAGAGGAAATTCAAGAATGTGAACCCGTAAACCTTGTATCACCTGTAAATTATGTCAATGTCGTTCTCAGCAATTCACCTGTGCTATTTGAAGATGTGAGGAGATCCAGAAAGAAGATCCCTCCTTATCTTGCCTAATTGACCGAATCAGTTCTGGGGAAGTGATCAAGCCCTACTCTCTAAAAGATGGTGTATTGTGCTGTTCGTCTCGTCATCACCGTCTACCTAAAATTGTGCTACCGTCAGTCCTCATTCCGGAAATCTTTCGTTACTATCACGAATCTCCTATTGGTGGTCCCCTAGGAGTATTCAAGACCCGAGCTAAGATCAGACAGTTCTTCATTTGGCGAAGTATGGATGGCGACATCAGGAGGCTCATTAGAAATTGTGCTTCATGTAGTATTAGCAAACCTCCGGTTTCTACTAAGGTTGGCCTGTTGTCATCTGAACCGGCATCTAGACCCATGGAGAGGCTTTTTATCGACCATGTTGGCCCGTTCCCTCGATCTGGTCGGGGAAACCAATTTGCGCTTGTTTGCACTGACGGTTTCACCCGGTTTAGTTGGATATTCCCCACCAGACAGGCTACGACCAGTTCCGTCATAAAGTGTCTTCATTCCATCTTTTCATCTTTTGGGCCATGTCAGTTCCTGGTGTCCGATAATGCCAAGTGCTTTGTATCACATCAGTTCCGTCAGTTCTTATTTGATTATGCTATTTCGCATGTAACCACCACTCCCTATTTTCCTAACCCGTCTATCGCTGAGCGAGTCAATCGTAATCTCCGTTCTGCTCTGATTGCTTTCCACCACGACGACCATTCCAAGTGGGATTCTAATTTGCATTGGCTAAATTTTGCTTTCAACACCGCCGTGCATGAGAGCACGCAAGCCACCCCTTTTTCGTTAATGTACTCGTTTATGGCTAATTCTCCGTTGTCTAATCTGTGGAACCTGCACGATCTCCTTCCAGACAGTTTCACGCCCGAGGATATGAGGGCGAAGTTCGACAAGGCTAGAGAGAGTATTAAGGTATCCCATAACCAACTTGCCAAGCGATACAGCGCCTGTCGCAAGCCAACTGATTTGGAAATTGGGGATGTTGTGTACGTCTGCAATTCCGAGCCCAAGGGCGTCAGTAATCTAGTTTCTAGCAAGTTGACCCCTCGTTTCAAAGGCCCCTGTTATGTAGAGGCATTCTTGACTCCCGTTACTCTTCTTATTCGAAACCCTAAGGCCAACAAATATTCCAGAGTGCATCTGTCGCTAATAAAACGAGGTGGAGAGGTTTGTAATGAGGAAATGCTACCATGAATTTTGTAAACTGATTTTTGTATAATGTAGAGTATCCCTAACCTTAATTGAAGCCTTCAGGCATCTGTTCCTTCTGGAATTTTGAATTGGATTTGCAAACTCTACTGGGATACGCCTTGTAACTGTTGGGTAATTCCCATTCAATGGTAAAATGTTAACATTGGGTAATAGCCTACCTTTGTAAAGTTGTAATTAATTTTGATGTTCCCGTAGAAGATGCTAGCATGTAAGTTGGACTCGGTGGGAGACCTAACTCATGGTGATCTTGTATACCTGTTTCCTTGGGAATTTGAGTGGTCATTCCTCTACCGTAGTTCCTTCTAAATGTATAGTCATTTAACTCATGTACTCTAGTAAAGTACTACTGGTCTGTAAAAAGGTAACCTTGTTAATGAAATTTTGTAAGCACGGATCTAGGTCATGGTCAGGATTTTCTTCATATAAATTCAACTTTGTTTCTCTTTTATAAAATGTATTAAGAATTAGATATTTCTGTAAACTTTTATTTTTGAAATTAGATTAACTTCTGTTTTGTAAATGGCTGCCCACTCGTCGCATGATGTCTTGCACATTGCTTCCACCTACTTCGTCTAAAGCTAACAACATTGGACTTTTTGAAAATTTACCTAACGCGTCTCGGACTTTGAAAGCACTGCAGGTGCTGGCGTACTGCGTTTCTGAAGACTTATGGACACAGTGATGCTGTTGACTAAGTGGTTTGCGAGGTGATCAATTATCCCATCACTGATAATCTGACCCTGCACTCTTCCTAACCAAAACGATGCGGTTTTAATCCATCAATTGGAGTTAACTGGTAAACATTATCTTCTGGATGCATGCTTGGTGAATCGACTAGTTATGGAGTACTGCCTATGCCTAGGCATATTCGTGAACGGTGTTCATGCTTATGGGAGGGAGACTGTTACTTGCAAAAGCCCGTCCCAACGTTTTTAAAATGCATCACCCCTATATATATGTATCCCGACCTTTAAAGCGCCCGCCTGATGGCTTGGTTGGTCTTATGAACTCGAGGTGGCAGCATCTATCGACTCCTCTTGCCGGAGTTGTAGCCTCTAGCCGAGTTGTATCTTCGACCGCTAGAGTGTGTTTGTGGTGTCTTCTGATCTCATCCTAATCGAGACATATTTGAAGGGTATTGTATTCTACGTCATTGAACAAAAGACTATATATACATCATGCCGCCAAAATAATTATTTAATATGCACATTGTTACTTGATGTGTCAATCTGTGATTGGTCAATTACAATTAACATTAATGCAGTGCGGCCTTTGACTTTGGATTCTACGCCATCTTGGGATTTTTATAGTCTGTCGTCAAGAAAGCAACAAGCTAGTTGCTCGTGAAAGTTGTCGCCGTGCCCGGGGGCTTGGCCCCCTGGCCCCTACGAAATATGGATATATGCTAAGAAGGAAACGCCCGTGCTCTTAAGGCTGTATTTTCGCCATTTCGCCGTGAAGAAGAAGTATGAAATAGTAATCGCAACTAGATGCAAACAGGAGTGCTTTTTTTTACCAAACCGGCGCATGTGCGGGTTAGCCATTTTGAGGCAATCTAGTGCCTTATAATATTATTTAATTGTGTGTTAATTATTTTATTTTTATTGTGTCTCCACAGAGAAGTTTTTAAGGTACGTTATTATTTAATATATATATATATATATTGTTATGGGAACTCCGATATTGGCCTTATATTAATGTTTTAATACTGTATTTTGTTTCGCCTGGTAGGCCTAATTTTTCTGTTTTGCTAATGTTACCAGATATGTAAATTTTGTTGTTTTCCTTCGTACCTTCTGGAGACACGTTTCTAGTTTATTTTACGTTGTAAAATATTATTTATTTAGTTTTTGGTAAACTTTGGGATTGCCCTATTATTAATTTGATTTACGATCCGTTGCAGCCTAAATTGCCTCGTGTCAATAGTGTTAAGGCGTAATTCATTCCTCCCTTTTTGTTCTCTCTGGTGACTTTAAATTTAATTTTAAGCTAATTGTTTGCCGTGATTCGACTGAACATTTATTTAACCAAATCTACTTGTTAATTGTCACTTTAACTCAGAGAGTCATATCGTGACATACAGACAATAAACATATAGATAACATAAATTTACAGTATGGCGTTAGATAATTAAACCAAATGTTCATTCGGCATTTCATAGCTTCCTCATTATTTCAAAACTTATTAATGCTTTGCAGTAGTTATCTTCATTCACAATATCACTGGGCAACTTTTCTGATGGAGACTGCACAAAGTTCTTTCTTAATCATAAATGTGGACACAGTGTTCTTCATTTTTTGACAGTTCTCCATGTGAGACACTTCACAGAAAGAATTACTTTTATTTCCCTATCGAGCCCTTACTGACTGTAAGAGTCTGATAAGTTTTGTAGTAAGGAAAAAAAATATCAAACTCACAGGAAAAATCTACAGACAGCAATATGTGGCTGTACTGTAGTAATCGTATAGGCTACCTAGTTAATACAGATAGGCTCTCCTAGGCTTTAACAAGATTTATAGCTTAGGAAGCCATCTCCTGTACTTGAATGCTTAATTTACATGCATCTTTGTTCTGAATCTCATCCGACGCTTTCTTATTCCACATTGCCCTGATGGTATTAAAATATTTTGCTAATTGACCTGCTTTCCCCCATTCCCTTTTTAGTAATTTAATTAAAGTGTGATACTCATTTTCATTTTCTATTCTGTTTAGATCTGCTTTGTCTACAAACTTTGCTCTTATCATTTTAATTTCCTTGCATTCCCTGATCAGATGCGCTGCACCCATAACATTCCCACAAAACAGGCAAATGTCCTCTTTTCCTACTTCTCTCAACGCTTTGTTCTTATACACCCCCATTAACCACCAAATTATCCCTCTCATATCTCTTTTCATTAGGCATTGAGGATTTATGCTCATAAAGTTCCTTATTTCGCAGAACTCCGTTAAGGTTCTCCTACTGGTGCACTCTTCTCTTAGCACCTGCAACTCTACGTCATTAACCCTTCTACACACTTTCTAACACACCCTACCTTCCTCTCTTTGTAAGTCCCTATCCCATAGATAACCCATTCCTAATCTTTCCAGTACACTTCTTACCCCGTCCACCCAGTAGCCCTCTTGCTGATGCTTCATTTGGTGCAGGTAGGCTACCTTAAGCATTCCCCCCCCCTCCACCTGCTTTTAAACGAATCCAAGACTTTATGACCTTTTTTATGATATGTTGTCTAATGCTTACATCCTCACACAACATTCTCGCTCCACAATTCGCCGTGCAAATAGGTAGCCCCAAAATTATCTTGGCAAACCTACTTACAATACTGTCCAGGATTTTCGTTCCTTCCTCTAAACCCCATACTTCCACTCCATAGAGTGCTCTTGAAACGATGAGTGCGTTAAACACATTCTTATACACTTTGTAGTCAAGATTAGGTAACCTACGCTCTAACACTTTAACATTCGCCAATGCCGCTAGCCCTTTCGATTTTGCCCTATTAATTTGTTCGGTCCATTTACCATTACTCGCCATTATCGTCCCTAGATACTCAAGTTTTTTCACCGTCTCTAACTGCGACCCATACATGACCCACTTTTCATTCTTAGCCAGTTTAACTCCCTTTTTGCAGACCATAACTTTGGTCTTAGTCGGGTTAATTTTTAAGTTCCAGTCCTCACAGTATCTCACAATCTCGTCAATATTATATTGCATATTATAGGGTGTTAGAGCAAGCAGAAGGATGTCATCAGCAAAAGCTAGGCCCGGGATCTCATAATTGTCCAAGCAAGGGTTGGACCGTTGCTCAAAGCCCTTTGAATCGAAAATATCGTTGATAAATAGCAAAAAAAGCACCGGGGATAATTTGCATCCCTGTTTTAATCCTATATTAGACGTTATCTCTCCTACAATTACATCATCTTTAGTTTTAATTGCACATTTCACTTCGGAATACATATTCTCAATTGCTCGTATCATTTTATGTGACACCCCGATTTTTCCCAGTTTAGCCATGACAGCTCCCCTGCTCACTGAATCAAACGCTTTCTCCAAATCAATAGCTGTGATATACAGCTTACCTCTTTTCCTTCTTATGTACTTGTCCATCACCGTTTTAACCACCATTATATTGTCACTGGTCCTCATCCCTTTTCTGAATCCTGCCTGGAGTCTCGAGAACACCGTACAGCCCTCTGCCCATGCTATTAAACGCTTTGATAAGACCCCGGTGTACATTTTGCTCAAATTATCAAGCAAAGTTATGCCTGTATAGTTGCCTGGGTCTAGTTTGTCCCCACGCTTCTTATATATTGGACAAATTATTCTCTCCTGCCACGCCCTCGGAAATCTACCTCCTTCAAAGATTTTGTTAAAGATTTTTACCAAGCTGTCCATCATGAACCTATTGTTACTCAACTCTTGCCAAAATTCATTTGTTATCCCCGAAATAGCACCTGACTTCCCTCCTTTACTTTTTGCTATTACTTCCTTAATTTCCTCTATCGATATGACTTGGTCCAGCATAGGCAGAGCGGCCTCCAGCCCCCTTTGGGACGCCAAACTCATCCCTCTTCCTCCAATTATCTTCAGCATTTAACAGATTCTCATAATATGCAATCCATACTTCATCACTAATAGAGCTCCCCCCACAACTTCTGCTCCCCCTACTGTAAGAATTTATCCTGCTCCACACTTTGCTACAGTCGTTAGCTTTAGAATCCTTATTTAGTGCTGTTGCTTCCTTACCCTGCCATTCATCTTTCATTTTGCTGAGCAGTTCCCTATATTCTTTCCTTAGACGACAAAATTCTACTCTCATCGTATCATCCCCTCCTCTCTTGTATAACTTCAGTGCCCTAATAACTTCGGTTTTCTTCCTTCTACAAGATTCATCGTACCATCCTTTAATTCTCCCTAATTTTCCCCTAGCCTTCACGCGCATTTTCCGCCCGGCCATCATAATTGCATTCTCAATCATACGTATTACCCCTTCAATTTCTTCATTACTGATCATTAAACTTATCCGTACCTTTATCAGCTCAAAATTTTCTCCCTGGAAGTAGTTCTGGAACTCTCTGCAGTTTTCCTCCCTCCATCTGAATCTATTTACTTTTCTCTCTATAGCTTTAACTTGTGGGTTCCCTTTTGATTTTGATTTTGTCACCGCTCCCTGCATGTTGACGACAATTGGTAGGTGGTGTGATTCCCCCCATTCTTCAACAGTGAACCTCTTAATTAGGGCTAGTGCTCCTCTGGAACATATTGCTAAATCTATTACACTTCCTCCAATCTCTGTTATATACGTCAGGTTATCTTCTTCATCCCCCACACAGACACCATTTAATATATATAGCTCTTCAGCACCACATAGTTCCAAAATCTTTTCTCCGTTCTTGTTACATTCCTTGTCTTTGCTGTGCCTATCCCCACATACGGCCTCGGCAACCCCCTTGCTGTAAAGGGGCTTTCTGTCTGCAACCCTCGCATTGAAGTCCCCTGAAAGCACAATCTCTGCCTCTTCATATATATTTTGAATTCTGTTTATTTCAATAGCTAACTCATCGAAAAAGCTTTCTCTTGCATACGGGGAATTCTCCGGACGGTTGTTGACAAAGCCGAAACATACCGTTCCTTTCCCCCTCCCCCTAATATCTGCTTTTACCCACACTACTTCTTCCAGTTCTGAACTAATAAATTCTGATAATTCCCTCACCTCTTCTTTAATTAAAACAACAATTCCCCCCGGGAACCTACCGGTACGCGCTTTCCTAATCTTAGGTTTTGTATATATATTGAAGCCATCTATTTTAACCTCGCAACCTACAGGGAGCCAACTCTCAACAAATCCTACAATCTGCATATCTTCTATTAGGGTCAAAACTACATCGTTCCCTCTCTTATTAAAAAAAACCTCTATATTTACGCTAGCAATATTCTAGTTTAGTTATTTTTACCCCTACCCTCTTCGCTGGCGGTAGCTTTATTCTAGTAAATCTAGCTTTCTCTAGCTCTAGTATACTGCCACCTGAAGAAGAAATGACCTCCTTCTCCACATTAAACTGCTCTGTCAAGGTTTTCTTGCCCCATAGTTCTTTTAGACTAGTAACTCGTTGTTTGCCAGTCTCACCTTTCTGCAAATCACGCACTTGTCCGGTGGTCCTGGCGCTGACGATAGTCGTTCCTGCTCGCGCCACTTCCGTGTTGGACATGGAGGTCGATGCTCTCTGTTGAATCATCACCGCAGTTCCCTCTGAACCGACAGCTGCTTCCACCTGGTTGCTAGGTCTAACTGTCTCCTGTTGTTGTTGCTTCTCCATATCCTGGAGTTGTGCCACTGTCCAAATCCGATCCCAGTTGTTAACGCTAACCGCCAGTCTATTGCCTTTTACATAAGCCTTGAGACCAGAGCTCCTTGCCTTCCTTAAATAAAACTGCAAGGTCCGTTGCTCGCTTGCCTCTTCTTTACTCATTTCTCTCCTTACCCATATCCTCTCCCCTTTCAGGTTCTTTGTGTTCGCCAGAATTCTGTGAGCCATCAGCGAAGAAACTAATGACACTTTCACGGGCCTCGTGCCCCTTCCCCGCCCTATCCTGGTCACATTGTCAATCTCTGAGACTCCAATGTTTATCCGCATGCCTTCACTAATCACTCGGAGCACCTTGGATGTTAGATCCTCGGTGCTTTCCTTGGCATCTTCCTTTATTCCGTAAATGAAGACTTTTTCTTTCTCTCATCCAGCTTGGTCTTCCTTAATTCATTTACCTCCACCTCTAATATCTTCACCTTTTCTCTTAGGTCTTTTATCTCTCTACTATTCTCGGTCAGCCTTTCTGTCACTATTCCCATCTCTTCTCTTATACATGTCTTCATATCCTTGAATTCCTTACATTGCTCACGAAGAATGTCCCGGATCTGGTCATTTTGTGACACATCCTTTACAATTTCCCTTATTTTTTCCATTTCTTGCCATCCCAGCCGACCAGGCCCTGGGTTTGACTCCACTCCTCCAATTAATAGTAGCGGATTCGACTGAACATGTAAGCATCCCTTTGGTGGCCTTGTTTGTTTTTTGTTTTGCCCGAGTGCATTCTGGTCTTGTGAGTGCATTCTCTAGGCGTCGAGCGGGAGACTCAAACGTGTTGTGGTGGTAGCTTAGTATGTTTTTTTGTTAATCTTGTTGGTTTAACTTTGTGTTTTTGTGAGTGTTCCCGAGTTTTTCTCCGTCATGAAAATTGTGGATTTGTTAATTGATCCTATTTTATTTTATTAATTTAATTTAAAATTTTTCGTTTCTTCGTGGCCTTGATGTCTGCATGTCGGGTCGGTATTGCGTACCTTAGTAAATTATCAAGCCCTTTCTCATTTGGTAATACCTGTATTCTGATTTTCTATCTTTTGGGCTTCATTATTTTAATTTTAAATTAAATCTTTTCATTTCGCTCAGCAGGCATGTTAAACCGTCTCTTGCCTACTTATGTAAATAACTTATGTTGGCCTTAAGCCATATGCATCACCAGAGAGAGGTTGTTGTGGCAATAGAGTTGCCTTTTTTAATGATGTTAAATTTTTATTTTTCTTGCCCCCTTTTGGTAATTAAATTCTCTTTTAAATATTAAGCATCTGTTGTGGCATCATTTCGTCGGTGGCAGTCCTGTTAGTTATCGGACTGCGTCTGTAGACGAGCCTGTGCGTTTCCCCCTTCTCCACCTTCCTTCCACCTTTAGGTGTTCTTCTGTTGGGGCATGTCATCTGGCGGTGATTTTGCAGCAAGCCCCGCGGACCTCTGAAAACAAGGTAAGCAGGCCCATCACCACCCCGGCAGGCGTCGCAACAAACATATAATACATAATTACATATCATCATCATCATGCAGTCAAACTGTTCACGAAATGCCTTTATTCTAACACAGTCTGGCATGATAGTGAAAATCTAACACAAAATGTGAATAACAGAAGACAAGAAAACAATGCGCACACCTTATAAAAGAAAAATTGGTACAATCATTTCCAGCACACTTTTTATCAAACAAATTATGAAAATTAGTTTGCGAGACAGTGTGAAATTCCGGTGTATTGTCAGTAATGGAATAACCACCCACTTTCCAAGCATATTTCAGCATCGGTACAAAACAATCAGCTTGTATTTGGTTATGCGCTAGCATTTGACTAGTTATAATGAAAAGTCTGTTCTTGGGTTTTAATTTTGACTGGCCATGCGAATTCCTTACTCGGCAAATGTTTCCCATTCGACGGACTAAACATTTTAGTTGTCGGAAGAGTCCAAGATCACACGGCTGGCAAAGATACGTAGTAGTTCCTTTCGGTATGTATTCAATTTGAACATGTTTGTCCGTCAGAGATTCAAGTTGTGCATTTTGTCCTGGCCACTGAATGAATCTAGGAGAAGAAGATTTCGTGCGTCGTCTTGTAATTGCGGATGGAAAACGTTTTGGAACCAGGCACGTGCATGCCCTTTCCCCATTTTCGCGGAAGATGAACAATCAATGACGACATACTTAAAGACATCCATGTAGGCGTTGATACTTTCTTGTACCCTAGGTCCAAACTTTCCATTAATTTCTTGGAATACGATCAAAAACAAATGTCCCAATTCTCCGGCTTTAGAAATGTGATATTGCACTGTGTGGGAGTGCGTAAAACTATTTCGGCAAACAAGCGTAGCAATAACGTCTTTCACACCACGAAAATCATAACTTCTCTGTGTTGCCATTTCGTACTCGAATCGGGACTGGTCCGAATTCCAGATATTGGCATCCGGGATCTTTTTCTCTTCTTGCAATTCATTAATGAAGTTTACAAACGTTTTAGCCTCTTCATGTCGTACCTCTTCGTCTGTTTTAAAAGTTTTACCGACGAGTTTGGTTACTTTTCGGAACCGAATTTTCAAACGCCTTTTAAGGTTTGTCAAGTAGGAGTCGCTCTGGAGAGAGTGCTTGGGGCAAAACAACTCTCTACCCTCACCAATCCAACGCTCAATGTCGGATTTTGTGACGTATAAATAACGCATCCTTGCCTTGGTGACCTCCTCCTTCACATACGCTCGAAACTTTGCACATTTCCTAATTTCTCCATTGTGTTCAACGTGGTTGACGATTCCATAAATTTGTCGTCGAGTCTTCTTATACTTCCGTACAGCATACATGTGTCCTTGATCCTTTATTGTTTCATAAATGTCCAACAATAACTCGGAATCATAATCTACCACTGACTTACTGGGTTTTCCTCGGCCATCACACGACATGTTCTCTTCGTTAAACTCATCTCCATGTTTACGTTTTTTCGGTGGTTGTGTCCCCTCCTCAACGCCATCGTCGTCTTCTGAATCAACGAAGAAAGCTTCTTCCTCCTGAATAAGTTCGCATTTGTCCTCCAAAATTGCATCAAACGTTGTCTTTATATGTATGTACATTATTTGCTCTTGATCAGATAGCTCTGTAGCTTCCTGAATATTAACACCGTAGGCACTAATAAGAGCTACAATAATGTTGCAAGCGGTCATTACAACGTAAATACTCCAATGCGATCGCCTGTATGTGGAATAGCCATCAGTCGTGGATAACTTGACCGTATAGAATAGGATGCGCCGCACATTCACACAACTGTAGGCAGCCGTATGTGGTGGGGGATAGTGGAGGACCGAACGAGTGGAGAGGGTAGGCGTGGCAAGAGAGCCGCTGGCTGTGCGCGCTGACGTGTGCCGGCATGAACTGTACAATTTAGAGCAAGCACCACCAACTTTGAGCTCCCAAATGCCCCCTTAAAAAGGACTTGCGAAAAATTAGACCTCCACTACCATTTTCAGCGTAAAAAGACCTTCACGACTATGTAAACATATAACCAAAATTCGCCCTCCGACTTCGTACCGTTCCCTCGTAAGTAGAGATTATACGCCAATCAGTATAATTTAATATAATCTAATTCCCCTTCCGTCCAATCTTAAATTGGCTGTGAATTCTGTTATACGAAAAGTTCACAGACGAAATGAGAGTTGCACTTCCAGGGAATGACGAGGTGAATGAAACTCAAATCCCCCGTCCGTCCCATCTTAACTTGACTGTGTTTTACAGGCGGGATGAAGAAAACCCGAGTTGCACTTCCAGGGAAACTCCAAACACAGCCACCCCTCTCAGAAGTCTCAACTCAACACGACTCAACGGTTTACTGCTGGCTGTATCTGGGGCAATAGGTTAGCTAGCTCGCAAACTGTCGCCTCAATAGTTGAATGGACATGGTTGGAAGAAATTAAAACGTAAAAATATTTATAGTGGGCGATGTATTGAAGATAGACATATGCTCTCCCGGACGTTTTGGTAGAACTTTTCATGCTGAACAATTCTTTCACTCATAGTATTTAGATATTTTTAACGGTTTGCCCAGCGTAAGCTTACAAAGCGCTTGGACGCCAGTTTTTTTTTCCAACTTTTACACTGAAATCGTTACTTCTCGGCTTCCTTTGATCATAAATAAATTATTTCCTAATGAAATCATCCTCGGGATATCTTTTTCAGAATGGTGAAAACCGCATCAAAATCCATCCAGTGGTTCTCGAGTTTACCCGTAACATCCAAGAATCGGGAATTTGGTTTTATACGAAGTAGAGATGGAGATAATATTGTAACGTGTTTTTCGAGGGGATTTTAAGCCACTGACATAAGTCAGTAGGAAGCTATTCTATATTTATTTACGCGGCAAATTGTTCAGCCAAGAGAAGTTTTCATGTTAACTTATTATTATTAACTTATTATTATTATTAAGGTATTTTTTGGAGCATTTTATAAAATTATAAGCATACAGATAGGTTTTCTATGTCATAGAAAACACTATCATGCAAATTAGTACGAACAACATTATCATAGAAAATTATTACGGAATTTTACGGAGTTTGGTCAGTTAGGGTATTTTGAGAGAGATGATTCACTGGGAATTCGGCTACAGGCTTAATCTTGTCGAGTAGCATGACGCAAGCCTGGGTTGCAGGATCAAGAAAAGGCGAAATAATCTGGAACGGTAAACGACATCATCCTCCCGCCGAGTGTATTGACCCTGTGGAGAGGGGTAGCGCGTGGTGGCCCAGCCAATCAGAGGAGAGCGGGCGAGAAGAAGCCGGGTCCAGGGAGGGGAAGCGACGAGGGCATATATGGTTTGCGTGCCGTGGAGGCAAGGCGACTATCTTTGTAAAACTTAACCAGTGTGGTTGTACGTGAGGTTGGTTCCGATGTTCGGACCATAAAGTTATCATATCTACAAGTATATCATCAACAACGAAGAAGATGACGACGTCCAGGAGGCTGTGGGAAGCTCTCTTCAACATCCAGTACGAGGGAAATGCTTTGGCAATTTCCAGTGGTAAGCGCGAATGACTCAGAACTACGCAATCTCTCGTCTCTTTGTTTAATATTCAGTATTTCAGTAACTTCATAGCTTGGGAATAAGAGTAAAATCAGTAATTTATCCGACTCCGTTTTCACGTAATTTTCTAGCGGTAATATTCAAATCGCAACGCTCCAATTTAAATTTTAAACTTATTATTATTATTAATTTTTCAATACTTGTTTTATATAATAAATTCATTTCTTTTAACCATGCAATCTTTGCTTTCAGTAGGTAGCATTATATATAGACCAAATTCCTTTTCCTGATACAATTGTTTGTTGGGTTAATGATCAAATCATACCACGATCTGAGTATAAAGATTCTTGAAGGTGTTCTACCAGAGCTAGGTGCTGTTAAATATAAATTTATAATTCAACATAGCGTTGAGGTCTTGGCGCCCATTAAAACAACATATCTTAGTCAGAGTAAATATTTCAAAGTGCAAGACAGAGCTAGTAAGAAACCATTACATTTGTCACGCAACAGTGAGGGCAATAGAAACCGTTTCACTTGTACGCTCAACGTGGAGCAAAGGAAATCGTTTCACTTGTCATCCCAACAGGGAGAAACCGTTACATTTGTCGCTACCAACTTGGGGCCGAAAACCTAATAACATTTGTGGAAGGAGAAGGGTATATATTTCTGCGCCTGTATTTTGGGGGTTTTTCATTTATCGGTGTGTATCAGCATGGGTAGTGCTGAGGAAGAGATGAAGTTGCGTAGTGGTCACCAGTTGGATAGTGAAGATACGAGCAGTATGGCTAGTCTTGGAAATGAAAGCAGTACGGGGATGTCGGAGGTAAATCCCGATACTGAGGGGGGTAATCAAAACAGTCAAGCAGGGTTAGAGAGTTTGCTTCTTCAGTTTATGCCACAAAATAAAATTAGCACAGATGCTTTAAACGCTAGACTCGAACAAAATAGTAGGGAAAATAGAGAGAGTATTGAAACTTTAAATGCAAGACTCGAACAAAACAGTAGGGAAAATAAAGAGAGTACTGAAGCTTTAAACGCTAAACTTGAACAAAACAATAGGGAAAATAAAGAGAGTACTGAAACTTTAAATGCTAAACTCGAACAAAATAATGCTAAACTTGAACAAAACAGTAGGGAAATCAGTGAAAAATTTGAGCTGATTAGAGGTGAGATCAGAGGGGTGATGGAAGAGAAGGCTAAAGAGATTATTGCAGATGTAGACAGAAAATTAGGAAAAGTACAGGAGGAGTTAGAAATTAGAATCAGCACACAGGCAGAAAATTTAAAAGAACTAGTGCAACTTGAAACACAGCAGGTCAAAAAGCAATTGGGGGGAGAAATTGACAAATTTTAGGTAGCAACTAAAGAGGTTAAAGAACAGCTGGGAGGAAGAATTGATAAAGTACATGCAGAAATAATCACGGAAGTTAATACTTTAAGGGAGAGGAATAAGGAAAGCATTAATGAAATTAGTGAGAAACAAGCTAAATTAAGTGGTAAAGTTGAAGCATCGGAAGGGAGCATTAGGTTAACTGTAACTAATATTGAAAGAAAAGCTGAGGAGAAAATTGCTGAATTAGAACAGAAGCTAGAATTAGGCAGGAAAATAGTCAGCCCAGGCCAGTTTATGTGAATAGCACACACATGGAAATAGAACTAGGCAAATTTAGTAATCGGCAGGGTTGTCCAATGGAGTTCATGAACACAATAGAAAATAAATTCGGGGAGAGGTTGGAAGATGGTAGTATTGAGTGGTGCCAGGTAGTTGAAATTTTAGAGCAAGCGTTCGTAGGGGAGACAAGAAACTGGTTTGCTGTCTACAGAGACAATTTCGAGAATATTTCAGATTTTAAAGTTAAATTTTGTGAGAAATTTTGGAATGAGGTCATTCAGTCTCAGCATCGTGAGGGAATTGTGTGTGGGAAATATAACCCGAGAGGCAACTACACTATGACCGAGTACTTTTTAGGACAGGTATTAACGTGCAAATATCTGGATGGTTTGAAGGAGGAAAGTGATGTAGTCAGGCTATTACTAAGACATTTTCCATATAGAATCAAAGAAGCTGCCTGTATCCAAAATGTTAAATCCATTTCACAAGTGGAAAATTTATTGAGTACATTCGATGCTCTGGGAAGAGGGGGTTACGAGGAGAATTTCGGTAGGAACCAGGGTAACAATAATAACAGGCCTAATGAGAATAGGAACCAGGAAGTTCAAGGGAACAGTGGCGAAGGGGCCAACGTTCAAAATAGGGGGAACCAAAATAATAATAATAATCAGCAAAACCAATACAGAGGAAATGGGTATGGTACAAACTACCAAGGTAGAAATAATGATTACAGGGGAAATCAAGGCCGAAATAATGATTTTAGGGGTAACCAAGGGAGGTATAATAATAATAATAATTATAACCAGAACAGGGGTCAAGGAGGGAATCAGCCCAATGGTAATAACGGACAGAGAGATACCGTTAACCCAACCCAGAACAACCATACTAGTGCAGTAGTGAGTAGTACTACACCAAGCGGTAGCAATGCTTTAAACACGAACCAGGCTGCGATGTAAGGTCAGAATCTCAGTCTGTAACATGCCTTGTCCATACACTTATACAGGAACCCTATGACCTAAATGTAAGAAATGAATTATTACGTGAACTAAATGATGAAGGTATTATTCAGGAGGTGGTTAGTAAGAGCCCCATAGTTAAATTTAACGTATCCGAGGCGTACACAGATGTTTTAATTGATAGTGGTTGTATGAAGAGTTGCATAAGTAGTGCATTTTATGATGAAATGAAAGGAACTGGAGTAAATTTTGAGGAGATGCCAATTAAAAGTACTTTTGTTATCACAGCTGTTGGGAAGAGGTCTAAAGTAATTTCTAAGCAAGTTTTAGTAGACATTAAAATTAATAATCATATAGAAAAGCAGATTTGTCTTGTAATTCCAAATTTAGTATTCAGTGTTATCTTGGGTTCAGAGTGGCTAAGCAGAGTGTCTGGTAACTTATGTTATGATGTAGGGAGTTTGAAATTTAAATGGGGAGATTCTGAAGTAGAAGTAGCGTTCAATGACCATATTCAGAGAAGTAGTGTTGTAGGTGTGATTTGTACTTTAAATGAGATATCGCCAGCCGTAGAGCGGGGTTCTCCATGTTTTGTGGGCAGTGTGATTACGAACGGTAGTCTAGAGGACTCGTTACGTGATGCTGCATTTCAGGGAAATGTAGAGGAGGAACAGTGTGTTCGGCTCTATGATGTGTTATAGTGTAATAGGAGAGTTTTTGAGGATCGCATTGGTATGGCCAATTGCTATACACATTCATTGAACGTTATTGATAGGTCAGTATTCACAGGACATAGATATCCTGTACCTTTCGCTTATCAGAGTGCAGTTGAGGCACAAATTAACCAGATGCTTGAAGATGGGATTATTGAGCACTCTTGCAGTCCATATGTTAATTCTTTGATTACGGTACCCAAGACCGACGGCACAGTTCGTATTTGTTTAGACGCTCGTTTGGTTAACAGTAGAATTAGTTCTGATCAGATGTAATCTATGTCAATAGAGGAATTAATGCAAACATTTGAGGGGAAGAAGTATTTCACTTGTGTAGATTTGAGTTCCAGTTTTTGGCAAGTGCCACTCATGTACGAAGATAGACCATTTACAGCTTTTAGTCATAAATATAACCTTTATCAATTTTGTAGAACACCTTATGGGTTAAAGAGTAGTTCAGCAGCTTTAATTAGGGCTTTAAACATCGCATTAGGGGATGACACAGGAGAGTTTGTAACCATTTACATTGATGATATGGTAATTAGTTCACGCAGTTTTGAGGAGCATCTACGTCATTTAGATATAGTTTTACAGAAGTTAGATAAGGCAGGGTTCAATTTGAAGCTGTCTAAGTCGTCATTCTGTCAGTCAGAAGTGACATTTTTAGGTCATAGAGTGTCGAGTAGTGGTGTGACATCAGAGGAAAGTAGGGTTAGCATGTGTGGACAGTAGCAACAGGGCATCGTTACAGACACTGAGAAATAGGTAGGTAGAGTAACGTGATGACGTTCATTTAAGGGAGCCACTGGCAAGGTTGGAAGCAGGTGACGCAGTAACATTTATAGTTTCCAAACGTATTGGCAAAACAGCATATGTGCTGGAGGATAGTAAGGGAAACAGATTATACGGGACGTATAATATACATAGTCTACGAAAGTATGTGTCATAAAGTAAGTGTGTTTAGCTGGCGAGCCAGCCTATCAAATGAGTAAGTGTGGTATTTGGTACGTGGAAGATCTGGTCTTCCAGGCAGGCGTATCAGAAGTCACACAGTGGGGTAGTATGTAAGTAATTGAGAGTTTTTAAGGTACAGGGAAATATGACGGGATTGTCGGATGCTCTTGAGCACTAAAATGTCTCGATACACCAAGGCCAGAATTTGGTAGCGCTGGAGAATTCCCATTTGTCTCCTAGAGATGGGTGAGCACTTGAATAGGGTATATTTGCTTAAGGCGTCCACGAGACAAAAGATGGGCCATCAGATGGCGAGAGAGTCCTTCATGAAACTCATACATAACAGCACACGTGATTTCTGTTTACGGCCTCGCCATGTAAGCTTTGTAAGTGTGTAATTTAAGGTAATTTGTACAAAGGTATTATTTGTGTGAGGAGAACTGGTCTGAGTTGAGAACTAGTATTAAGTAGAATATGGTCTACGGGAACTTAAGAAGACTGGGCGATTACGGCACATAAATATTTGGTGTTATATGTAATGCGCATTTACTGTTTTTTTTTCAGAAGTCAATATTAATTTCGTCTTATATAAAGAGAGATTAAGAATTATGGTCACGATGCGCTGCCACAATAGTGTGATCGTGGGCTCAGTGATAAGTGAGATTAAATTTCACCATAAGGAGGGACCTCCAGTGAAATTAGGAAGTTCTGTGGTGATATATATATATATATATATATCAGAACACCTTCAATGCGTGTGATGTGACATCATAAATACACAGTGCTCACACATTATTTATGTCTATTTTTCCAACATAGAGAAATTTGAGAGACGGAAATATCCGTGGAACATTATTCTATATGAAAAACATTGGACTGGTTGCAAAGTGCAATCCATAGTGACAACAGACTTTGACGCAAAGTGCGTAAATAAAATTATGAGTGTATATATATGTAATTTAGGGTGATTTCATTTATGTAATATGTATTTTGGATGGGGATTTATTAACGTGTCTGGGATAATCGGATAATGGACCGTCGTCACGGTAAATCATCCGATGATCCGAGGCGAATATGTAACGTGTTTTTCGAGGGGATTTTATGCCACTGACATAAGTCAGTAAGAAGCTATTTTATATTTATTTACGCGGCAAATTGTTCAGCCAAGAGAAGTTTTCATGTTAACTTATTATTATTAACTTATTATTATTAAGGTATTTTTTTGGAGCATTTTATACAATTATAAGCATACAGATAGGTTTTCTATGTCATAGAAAACACTATCAAGCAAATTAGTACGAACAACATTATCATAGAAAATTATATGATTACGGAATTTTACGGAGTTTTGTCAGTTCGGGTATTTTGAGAGAGATGATTCACTGGGAATTCGGCTACAGGCTTAATCTTGTCGAGTAGCATGACGCAAGCCTGGGTTGCAGGATCAAGAAAAGGCGAAATAATCTGGAACGGTAAACGACATCATCCTCCCGCCGAGTGTATTGACCCTGTGGAGAGGGGTAGCGCGTGGTGGCCCAGCCAATCAGAGGAGAGCGGGCGAGAAGAAGCCGGGTCCAGGGAGGGGAAGCGACGAGGGCATATATGGTTTGCGTGCCGTGGAGGCAAGGCGACTATCTTTGTAAAACTTAACCAGTGTGGTTGTACGTTTGGTTGGTTCCGATGTTCGAACCATAAAGTTATCATATCTACAAGTATATCATCAACAACGAAGAAGATGCGACGTCCAGGAGGCTGTGGGAAGCTCTCTTCAACATCCAGTACGAGGTAAATGCTTTGGCAATTTCCAGTGGTAAGCGCGAATGACTCAGAACTACGCAATCTCTCGTCTCTTTGTTTAATATTCAGTATTTCAGTAACTTCATTGCTTGGGAATAAGAGTAAAATCAGTAATTTATCCGACTCCGTTTTCACGTAATTTTCTAGCGGTAATATTCAAATCGCAACGCTCCAATTTAAATTTTAAACTTATTATTATTATTAATTTTGCAATATTTGTTTTATATGATAAATTCATTACTTTTAACCATGCAATCTTTGCTTTCAGTGGGTAGCATTATATATAGACCAAATTCCTTCTCCTTATACAATTGTTTGTTGGGTTAATGATCAAATCATACCACGATCTGAGTATAAAGATTCTTGAAGGTGTTCTACCAGAGCTAGGTGTTGTTAAATATAAATTTATATTTAAACATAGCGTTGAGGTCTTGGCGCCCATTAAAACAACATATCTTAGTCAGAGTAAATATTTCAAAGTGCAAGACAGAGCTAGTAAGAAACCATTACATTTGTCACGCAACAGTGAGGGCAATAGAAACCGTTTCACTTGTATGCTCAACGTGGAGCAAAGGAAATCGTTTCACTTGTCATCCCAACAGGGAGAAACCGTTACAATATTAATAATAATAATAAGAAGAAGTAGAACAATAATATTAAAAATAATAATGATAATAACGGCGTGGGACCTCCGTAGAGGTTTACTGCGGAGTTTTACTCTGTTAGGCGACTTGTGCGGCGTTATGAGTATGAAATGAAAGACGATGTTATCATAAAAACCCGGTACCTGAGTCATTGAAATTAAGCATCTGAAGGCTGCGATTCACCAGGACGTTGTTTGAATGGGCGTAACTACATGGTAATGGACAATCAACGCCAGAAAATTGATAATAATTCAGGAAATTCCATCATCCCTCAATGAATAAGTGCTTAACGTCATGGGAAAGAATGCATTGGATCCGGACAAAAGTCCACGAAAGTGATGTAGCCTACTGGGCACCCACTTCGAAGTCACTCGAAGGAGATTCTTTCTTTACCAATTCTCACAATCAGTGATGAGGAGGTAACCCTGTACGCATTGCTTAGGATGATTTAGGCAAAATGGAACACCACGCTATGTTGGATTCGACGCGTCCTAATAGGATCTGGAGAAACTGTCTTTTAAATACATGACTTGAGAGCCACATATAGGAGTCATATCATGCTTAACCACCAGTTGCTTCTGCGACTAGTGGCTTCCCTGAGCACCATACTATCGTAACTTGTACGCTGACATCTAACGTAAAGTTACTTCATGTGTTAATTCTTCTTCTTACAAATCCTCTGCCCCAATGTGACTTCATTTCCAACTGCAGGTTGCTTGTCCCCAAATGCCAGGAAATGCCAAATCCTTATATTCTGAGACAAACACCTCGGGTCATTAAAAATAAAGGCCTGTAATATCCTCCCAACTATAATCTCTAGGATTTGAGACAATGACCCTAACTCGACTGACATACACGCTGATATTATCCTCCTCAACCGTAAGCTGACATGTTCCACCTCTGGAAATAACAACAACAAACACAATCATCATCTGATATAGAGGCTTCTAAGAGTCACCTCAGCTGTAATCTAGAATATTCAGTATAGTGTACTGCTACGGAATAATTGCAATATGAAGATTCAATTTCACATAGCCTACTCTACATCGACTGGTTCTATGTTGTTGCGTTATTTGAAGTTATGTTACAGTTATATTCTAAGATATATTTATTACTCTCATGTATTATTTTTTTCAGGATTAGGGAACCACCCATTACAAAATTGGTGCACTCGTGTTGACCGGCTGAAAAAACATCAAATTTCGATTCTAAAATGTCAAGATGGTGGCTTCGAGTAATATCCATTGTGATAAAGTCAGCAACTGGGAAGTGTAAGTAACATATGACTTAAATAACTGCATGTGTGAAAACTACGCTGCACATTCCTTCATTACAGCGTGAGCTACGGATTATATTGTCAGAATGCTTGCCACTGTAGCCATGTTGAAATTTCACAGGTTATGACGTTGTTATTCGGGCATTTGACCCTTCCCATAGAATTAATTTTTTGCAATACTTCTCCATTTTTTGTGTGCAAAATTTACAAACAATGAGATTATTAGTTCAGTCACTACCTTATTTAGTCATTGAACCTTCGGGTGGCCGACATTTTGTTTTTATTATGGTGGTGGAGTTTGATTGGCTTGGGGTGCTTTCCACTACTGCTACCTCTCGAACGAATGTTATTCAATTCGGTTTCCTTGTTTGGGAATTGGTATGTGTGGGATAGTTACACACACAGACAGACAGACAGACAGACTTACATATAAGTCTCAAACGTCTAGTTTTCTTATGAAATAGACTGGCTGTCTGGCTCAACGGTAACGTTCTCGCCTGCTGTGCTCAAGGTTGCAGGATACAATCCTGGCGCAGTCAGCTCGCATTTGAGGGTGCGGAAATGGGAGGGAGCCGTGTCAGTAGATTTACTTGCACGTTAAAGATCCCCTTCGGGGAAACATTCCGTCACCCTGGCGTCTCTCAGGGCCACTGTAGTGAAAAGGGACATAAAACCAACAACATTATTATTATTATGAAGAAATATAGTGTTATGGGATTACCAATTGTCCGTGTGTGTTGGTTTGCATCAGATACATTTTGATTGGCAGGAGCTATTTCATTGAAACGTTGTATTTCTAGAATCTTACTAAGGACATGGAAAAGAAACATCATATAATAAACCACCATCATAATCTTTATCTACCGACACTGAATTCTATTTTTAAAGTTTATATAAATGACGAAAGACTTTCCCTAAAATGAACTCCGGTGACTCGTTACAGAAAAAATTCTTACTCACAATTAACCGATACTGAAATACGTTGGTATTTTTATTGCAATTGTGGTGATTGTTGCTGTTTTAAGGAGTGAACCATGAAGGTTATCGGTCCTAAATTGATAGTTTAGGTATCGTTAAATATAGATTATATGTATTGAACCCTTGCAAAGAAGCATATGAGACTCAATTTCGGGTGGTGTAACAGTCCATTTCGTAAAGTTGTTGTTAAGCGCTTCTTATAACATGCAGGGTAACATATAACAAAATAACATGCAGGAAAAAGTGAATACCAGGATTAAAACATATGTATTTAATAAACAGATCAACAAATTTACACTATTTACAGCAAAAACACAAGGACTCCCAAATGACACCCTCCTGAATTTAAAAAATGCCAAACTAGGCCTGATCTCAGGAGAGATCGTAAACATCTGGACCAAATGTCCCAAATTACTGCAATGACATGTGCGTGTGCGGCTTCTCTGCATACGGTACGATGTGTACAATTTAATGCGAGATCCGTTACCATCCAGTAAACCTTCAGGGGACGAATCTGCATTGTCTTAGAGCTAGACAGACACGAGGAACCAACTAAACACTAATTAAACTAATCCGACACTTCCTACACTAAATAAGACAAAATAATTTCCGCAAGAAATTGGAATCAAAGAATTTCCGTAGCAATCCACACTAAAGCCTGAATTAGGACTTTTTAAATCAACACAAGAAAATCAACACGTGACCAATCAAGAAAAATACACACATGGCCGCTTGCCATTTTTACATGAAAAATACGAAATACACCCAACGGTGTCACAACAAAACATACAATAAGCAAATGAAATGAGTCACAGAAATCACTAGGCTCAAAGCCAACATTTACTTCATAAAACAAATATTTTATTTCATACGATATGCGGTAATTCGTAACGGACATGGCGAACTCCCAATTAATATTATGATCCAATGACCATTAAAAGAACAGGTTTGCTACAGATAGCTTACAGACATAGACCGAAGGTGGAATCTGCACATCTGTCAACCCACGTGTAAACATACCTCGTCCTGCCATAGCAATGGCTAGACTCTCGAAGAAGCGTGCTCCCAATAGCACATAATATACGTGTGTGGGTCAAATAAAAATATCTTAGCATTTCCCAAGGAAATCCAAGAATCAGCACAGGACAAGGTACAGTAGCCTCCAAGAGCGCTCTGCCTTTCCACAAAATACCATCAAAATTTGAGGGCAGTAGACACATTCTACCCCTCATCACGAAGAATCAAATACACACACCTTGATACAATACACACACCAGAATCACACGTATGGGTTTGACAGAAACCTGAAATAAAAGACATAAATATTTCCACCGACTTCCGTTCCCAGTCTAGTCCGTGACTGAAGAACCTGAAAAGGGATATCAAAAAAACTCAAAAATATAGAACTAAGGTGTTCTACAGTGACATCTTACGTGTTGCGCTCGGCAACCCTAGTATGAATAAAAACCTGTTCGTAAAACATCTAACAACTTCTACCCCTTCTCCTACTTAAATGAATTTGAATACAGCACCATTTATCGACTAAGACGAACTCAGCATTCGCATGAATAAAATACAAATGCACGCGCCGTGCATACTAATAATGACTCATAAGAAAATATACAATCACACAAAAATTTTGGCCACGTGCCAACGTACATTTAAAAGAAAAGAGTGTCGGAGCACGAAACCTAAAATACACAAGAAAAACCAAGAATAAAATTATTTACACGTTCCCGCGTCTAATCTAGCTACATATTGAATAAATCAAAGGTTTGTACATCACCGTCCAGCTTGCAGAAAATCAACCTCCATCCCAGTAAATTTCCCACGGGAAAATTACTCCGTCATCGTCGACATTCTGGTAGAGGCGTAGCACATCATTCCACCAATCGACCTTGCTGTAGACATCTTGGCGTGGCTTCTTAAAAAGAAATGTTCAAAATTAAAACTCTACCCTGCTAAAATCGCTATGAGCTACTGACTTTCACTCAAGAGTCCTGGGTGATTTTTCCACGTCGAACTGGCCCTATCTATGCATTTGCTTAATTCACACGCAAATATACATCACAAAATATAACACAAAAATATTACAGAAAAATATTACAGTCTTAGTCAGCCACGTAGTCTCACAGTCTCACAAAATACATATGCCGAATCGCTTATCTCAACTAGAGATCTCCCCTCCGCTTGGCATGAACTCTGCTCCCAAGAGCTCAATAGAATGTTCGTTCAGACTAACGTGAACTATGCTCCTCAGAGCTCGATAAAGTTGTGTCTCAAACTACTCATCACCGATCAATTTATTAGAAACTGGCAGAATGGAATGAGGTGGGGGCAATCTGAGAAAATAATCTGTAGTTTTCAACTCACAGACTTGGGACTAGTATCAAACTTCTTCTTTTTATTTAAACGTCTCAATGCACTCAGGCGGAATCCTATCGTATCGGCGGTTCTTCATACATGTGTTTTCAGCGTCATTTTTAAGGCACGCACCTCGCCGCGTGGTCCAGGCGTCCTCTCTTCTGATTCGCTGATTCAATCGGGTATCGGTTGGAAATTCACCTCTGGCACGCCCATAATGACGCCAAATTGTATGCGCGTTCAGTCAGAATTTGTCCTTGAACTTGGCTTAGCCGGTCGTTCCCAGAAATAACTATCACGCCACCTCTGTTGCAAGCGTTGCGACACACTACCTGCCTTCCGTTGTCCACTCCAACAGGCACTGCCTGGATATAAGTAATAATAATAATAAAAATCATGAAGACTTATTGATTGGCAAATCAATAAGGGTTCAGTATGTTGAGGAAAGTCAGCCCAGAGGGCGTCAAAATATGCAAATTTTTAACATAACAAAACTGTGAAATTTTTTGATAAAAGCAAGTGTGTTCTATATACTGTCGATTATAATTTTCAGACAATAAAATCTGCCTTGAAGGCATACTTATTATTTTCACTTTTAAAAATATATATTCAAAACTATGGAGTGTGAAACCTGGGGATGATTGTTTTGTTTTGAAGAGGAAACTCCATTCCATATGTTGGTATAAGACAAATGGCGCAATCAGAATCTAGTGTTTGTTGTGATAGTAAATAGCATATTTCCGCCCAGACCAGGATAAATTATTGTAAAGTATAATAATTCATCACATTTGACCTGGTTTCTCTGGGACTAATTTACGTAGTGAGATGAAAGTTGTACCAATTATTTGTCATGCTGCGTGTGTTGTTTGATAGTAAATTAATTCGGCCAAGTTAAACATATCATTTATAATACCTATTAAGTGTAAAACATATTCCCCAAGAAATTAACCTAGTGGTAAGGGTTAGATTAACAATTATCCTAGAGTTAATATAAATACAGGGTGTCCCACCTAACTTTGCGACCTCAAATATTATCGAAATGAAACAAGATTTGAAAAATCTACTTGCGCAGGAATGTAGCCACGTGAGGGGGTCACACAATGGGAGGATATGCACAATCCAGGAAATTATAACAATATCACTTTCAACGCAAAGTTACCTTTTTTAAATGGAACATACATGTTTTTTCTAGCAAAATCAAGAGTAAACATACAATTAATGATAACAGAATTGGTTTCACAACTCTAAACCCCGTAACTTCTGAAATAACTAACGTTGTAGAGGATGGCAATGGAGACACTGTTTATCAAGTTTAACAAATGTGTAGAACTGTACACATAGTTCAAAATGTACAATTACCGATTTCCTAAACAAACATGTGGCCTATAGCTTAAAGAAACGTCATGTTTTTAATTACATCCAGCACGGAAGAGACATTCACAAGTAAGCAGTAACATCTTAACTGATGAAACTATGTCACTTTAGCGGATGTTCAATGTGACCACCATTTGCATCAATGCACTTCTGTAGACGGTGAAAAACAGAGCGTCGTACTGATCCCAGTGATTCCACAGATATTTCCGCACACGCCGAAGTAATACGCTGTTGCATATTCGCTATTGTAGTTGGGACTTCCTGATAGACTATCTTGCAATGCGCTCCAGAGAAAGTAGTCTAATGGCGTCAAGTCGAGGAACCGTGCTGGCTATCTCACAGGACCACCACGTCCTATCCACCGATTAGGAAACTTCTCATCCATTACATCTCTGGCAACACGTGCGAAATGTACGGGGCACCTATCATGCTGGAACCACATTGATACACGAGTTTCCAATCCCACGTCCTCCATGAGAAGGGGTAACGTGTCTTGAAGAAATGATGCATATCGCTGTTCGTTTAGTGTTCCCTGATAAAAAAAAATAGGGACCTACAATACGGTTGCCAGTGATACCGCACCAAACATTGATACTCCACTGTCGTTGGTTAGTCACCTACAACTTTAGTTATTTCAGAAGGTACGAGGTTTAGAGAAGTGAAACCAATTCTGTTGTCAATAATTGTATATTTACTATTGATTTTGCTAAGAAAACATGTATGTTCCATTTAAAAAAGTAACTTTGCGTTAAAAGTGGTATTGTTATAATTTCCTGGATTGTGCATATCTTCCCATTGTGTGACCCCCTGACGTGGCTACATTCCTGTGCAAGTAGATTTTTCACATGTTGTTTCATTTCGATAATATTTGAGGTCGCAGAGTTAGGTGGGACACCCTGTTTATATACATATCAAAAGATATTTTGCATATTGATGGCCAAGAGACGTAGTGGTCTCAAACCCATCAGTCGTTCTTGCGTACGTGTATATTGGTTGTGTACCCTCGCCTGTGTCAATGAGGATAGATCTGCGCCAGTGTGGAACCAACGAGGTGAACGTATACACGACCAATACATCCGAGACCAATACCAAAAGGGAGGAGGGTGGTGCAATATTTTGGGGTAGCATCATGTATGTTCGCCGAACCTCTCGTGTACATTCCAGGGCGTATGACAGGTATACGTTACAGGTATACTATCCTGGCACTTGTTGTGACAGGCTATGCTGACAATTTCGGCCCTAATTTCACTTTCGTGGACGATAACTCTCGCCTCTCTTGAAGAGAATTTTATTCACTGCCTATGCTCCTGATCTCAATTGTGTAGAGCAGACGTGGGACTGCTTATTAAATAAGTCCGTCCCCACTGTGCCCCATGGCAATTTGCAAAACGTTTTTTGATATTTGTTTATACTAACCCCTGTAAAAAGTCATTTTAATGAGCTTATTACTTGCTGTGTTAATGGGGCATCATTCTTCATTGGCGACACAGGGATTGCTGACTTTCCTTAATTTCAAAAATTAGCATTTTTATTAATGTTCTATTGAACTGGTATTTGGGAAAGCTGATAAATCAGTACCATGAACTTTTAAGACAATAACCATAAAATAATTGTAAAATACTATATAGTTTTATATTTTACTATTAACTAATTTACTATTAACTCTAGCATAATCTTTAATCTAACCCAAACCGGGACACAACTTTACTTGTTCAATTTAGCTTCATTTTTTAGAGAAAATGTTTCACACGTAAAAGGTATTATAAATGATGTTTTAGTGTTGTATTCATGTATAGTAGATAGCACCACGTCATGTGTCATTGGACACATGTTTTCTAGTGCTGAATCTTTGTTTATATGAGATATCTTGAAGAACGATGAAAATTCTGATTTAAGAAGGGGCAAGCGATAGTACAATATAAATCTATATACAGTATTACTTTTTATGATTATTGTCTTAAATATCTACACTGTTTGTATAATACATTTTAAGTTTGAAATTGTTGCCTTGTACTTTATCACTGCACCAAAGCTAATTAGGCTATCACAAGGCAGACTTATTTAATTGCCGGGAGAGGTTTGAGATGGATAGGACTGGTAAATCATATGAATATATGCTTTTAATTCTTCACGGAACTTATTTTTATGCTTATTTTCTATAGTGGGCTCATGATAACACAAACAAGTAGTACCGTGAAGAATTATATAGCCTTTTTAATATATCCTACTTATGTTAATTGCCTCTATCAATATACAAATTGTCAGTTTGATTGCTGTTATAGATTCATAGATATTGAGAGCAGTCTAAATATTTCGGATGGTCACCATGCTGGATTTATATATATAGGCCTTAGATTTATGTACTATTACATGAATATTATTGTGTAGGTGTTTTATTCAAACTTCAATCGAATGATTAGGACACACGAAATAAAAACGAAATTTTAAGATTTTGCTCAGCCGCTTGTGGTTATGAAAATATTTTAAATGAATTAGATGCATATACCATAAAAGCATATACCATACCAAGTTTCACTGTGCTCGGATGATTAAATCGCGAGAACGTCTATTTGAATATTTAAATGTCGCGTCGCCGCCATGTAGGATTTGTGATCACCAAGTTATTGAAGGTCCTATTGGTGAACTTATGTTTTAGCCTCTATACACTTACAAAATTTCAGTTTGATTGCCGTCATAGATTAATAGATATTGAGAACCGTCTAAATATTTCGAATGGTCGCCATGTTGATTTTTATACATGTAGGTCATAGAGTTATGCACTATTACATGAGGATTATTGTGTACGTTCACTATTCAAACGTTGATTTTGATCCCATGATTAGAGCACAAGAAATAGAAACTTAATTTTTAAAATTTCACACAGTCGCCATCTTAAGGTTATGTAAACAATTGAACTAAATTAGGTGTCAGTGTATTGAAACTTGTATAGTCATTTGCTGTTGCAAGTCTCACTATGTTCGTATGGTTAAAACAAGCGAAAATTGTATTTAAATGTTTTAAATTTGCTTGGCCCCCACGTTCGTTTTGTAGTTAAAAGATTTTTGAAACTCACGTAGGTGATCGTTTAGTAGTGGCCTTTTATCACCGTACAAACTTTCAGGGTGATATGAGTAATAGTTTCGGAGATATACAGTAGAATGCCGGTCATATATTTCGCACAGCCGCCATGTTGGATTGGTGAGACGTAATAAAATTTGAAGGCACAATCGGGGTTGGCCGATATAGTACTATAACCTTACCGAGGTTCATTGAAATCTCTCCAGTCGTTTATAAGATATTAGGGAGAGGGGGGGGGGGGGCACACACAAAGATGCACACACACATATACAGTACACACATTCAGTACTTACACATACACACACACACACGCGCGCGGACAAAAGGTGATCTCATAAGCCTATTTTTTCATAAATGAAAAAAGGCTCAAAATAAGATAGCCTAATTGTTAATTCAGTGTTTCGAATAATTTTGGTCATCAGCCCCGTGTCTCTTATGGAACTTCTTCAGGATGTTATGAAAGCCTCTCAGTGCCGACAACTAATAGAAAAAATCACAGGCTTCACAAGAATACAGAATGTTGTATCACGGTAGTCACTAACTTTCATTAACTAAAGTAGGACTTCCAGTTTCATGCAAAATAGTTAATTGATCCCACTGACTACTTACAGTAAGTAGTCTATTATAATGGTTCTGCGTTCCTTCCTATTTTTAACTGCAATCAATTGCCGGGAAAGTACCTTGTACTACGTAATAGGCTACAGCCGCTATTTCCATCTCCTTGCATTCTTTTGAATTCAATTCAACTCACATTAACTCCTATCAAGAGATTGGCATCAGGATGGACATCCAACTGTACAAACCATCCGACACATAGAAATTAATCGCATACTACAGTATAATCGTTTCGTAGAAATGGGAATTGTAAGGGGGGGGGGGGTAGATACACACTAAAAATGCACTAAGTACGTTTGTAAATAATGTAATAATACAGGGCGCCAGAGAATGTTCTCTGCAGTGGTTACGTGCAGCTGTGAGTGGTTGCCTCATCGGTTTAGTTGGTAGCACGGTGTCTTTGACAGGGCGAATCCCACACGTGTGGGCTGTAGCCTGTCGAAATCGTCAGTGTGTATTGCAATTAGCGAGCGTATGTGTCATCAGCACTTCCAGCATCTGTTATGAATGGCTGTGGTGAGAACAAATATACTGTTTGCTTGTTATTAGGGAACTCAGAGATGACAGAATGCATTCTTCACATACTGTAAGTCAAGCAGCATTGCGCGTCATAGGATCTCATGTCTCCACGGACAGTTAAACGATGACAGAGGCTACTTGAGCTGAGTCATATCCTACTCGCGCAACTGTACCTGTCAACGAAGCAGGCTGACGTGTGACACAAGTAAACAAAGAATAGTTGCCATCTCGACCGCTGGCAATCATTTCGTGAAAGGCTAATATGATGCAAGCGTCAGCCGTGCTGCCAACGTAACTTCTGTAGCTAGCTCTCGCAGACGCATGTAGGCGCTGCGGAGAACATTCCCGGACGCACTGTATATTCCAATGCAACACTGGCTTTCGTAATTTCTACTTGAATCACAATACACATGGGTGGTAGGAAAATATGGGTGGGCAAACAAAACCAATATGAACACCACTGCTCTAGACGATGGCAGTAAACTGTTGAGGGCTCAGGAACGTACAGTGGGTTGCTAGCAGCTGACCAAGGCCTTTGTCTCGAGGCGGGTTAATTCATTCGACGTGATTAGCACATTAAAGCCCAGTCTGTGAATTACTCCACTGTGCGTAGTGACTCTGTTGATGGCCTGGCAGTGTTGCTAAAGGTTACTCGCATCACAAACTCAAACACACAAGCTGTGGAGTTTTAGAATAACTATGCGAATTGCTAGGGAACAACGACTAGAAATGCTGTATAATTCGTCAATTAAGTAATGTAACATTTCCTTTAAGGCCTAATCAAAAAGCATAACCCTAACATTCCGGTAACACTTCGGGAGTGATGAACTAAGTAGAAAACTAGTTAAATTAGCCGAAATACCTTGGGTAATGATGAATAATAATTGTAGGAGTGATGTGGTAATAGATGTTGTCTCCTCCGCTGACTATAACCCACCCACCTTCCCCAATTAATAACACGACTTATATAGTGAAATTTCAGTTGTCGTCCATTGTAGGCGTGGCTTATTTGACAAATAAGATATTGCCAACCCCACGTATACGGTAAACACGGCCGTGTGTTGTTTGTTTTGAGTGGAGTGAGCGATTTGAGCGCGCTCGCTTATTTCTGTTTCTATAGGGACATCCTAAACTAGCTGCAACAGATAGCGCACAGGTACTATGTGGAATCATTTTGTTCTTTATTTCAAATACCATTTAACAAAAACACACAATTGACTGTTACAAAATATTTAAAATGAAAATTTACTGTATTTTCAACTCGTCATTCTTCAAATTCGATGTGTATAGAATTCCAACGGAAGGCAAATCAATTGAGTCCCACATAGAACAGTTACGCCATCTGGTGGAAAATTTTCGCATACGATATCCCTATTCTTTGGTGTTGCGATTATTGATACTCGTATTCGAAAGGCAAAACCCTAATTCTATATTATTAATGTTTTACATACAAAAACAACCCTAACCCGGGGCTTACGCCCCAGACCCCCCTTGCTTGTGGTACTAGCAGTAATTTTCGGCCAGGCAGTTCCTAACCTAGTAGCGGACATAAATTCTATCTTATTAATGTTTTACATACAAAAACAAACCTAACCTGGGGCTTACGCCCCAGACCCCCTTGCTTGTGGTACTAGCAGTAATTTTCGGCAAGACAGTGCCTAAGTTACTAGCGGACATAAATGCCAGTAGTATCTAGCTCCGCTTCGTAAGCCAATAGTTTTTCGCTTCGCTGGATTAACTATCTACCCTCCCGATTCGTAAGCCAATAGTTTCTCGCTTCGCTCAATTAACTCTCTACGCTCTCTTAGATCGCTACACATGACCTGTGTCGTGTATTTTGTGTACATTGGCAACAGTGAAATGACGTCTCGTTAACAATTGAACACGCCCAATGCGCATCCTTCAGTAGCAGTTGAGCAACGACAAGCCATGAATGGACAGTAATTTCAATTGATAATGACTCCCAGAATATCAAATAAGGTATGAAAATCATACATTAGGTAAGTAACAGTGTAGGACCTTGGTTCATCACTCCCAAAGAATTACCAACATTCCTTTAATCCATAATTTCAAATGATCCTACTATGCAATTTAAATACAGGCATTAGAAATTTATAGCACGATTTAGTGGGTAGTGCATGTACAGACAGAAGCACGTATTCATTTATCCAATGTCAAACGTTCATGACCTTTAATATGCAACTCATAATGGTGAGAATATTAAAACTCTTCAACGAAGGGGTTAAATCAGCCATGAGCTTTGAAATTGGAAATGGCAGTATATATTTCAATGTTTCTGTGAATATTATAACACGAACAACAGACGGAGAAGGAATAAAGTCGATTTCAAAGCGATGGGCTTTTATTGAATGTGGTAAATGCTCGTTACGAATTGCATTGTAAATGGAATACGATAGTTATCAAATAAACGGACTACATTTCTTAAACGTTAAGAGCCATATGTGTCCAATGTGATAGGGTCACTGATCTGCAAGCATAAAGTTCAATCATCAATGTATTTCATACGTCAATTCAGGAATTGGGAGAAGTCAAACTGCAACCACATCCAGCAAACAGCCCAGATCGTGTGCCTTCAGATTACTATCTCTTTGGATTCAAGGCCCATTTCTTGCTTGGAAGAAATTCCGAATACATTGAAGCTGTGGAAGTGGGTCTCGCCGAATTCTTCGCATCGAAACCAAGAGACTAGTACCGTCTCAGGTTAAAAAAAACTCGCTGAAAGATGGTTCAAAACCATAGAATCTACTACTTTGAGAAAAAGTTTGAATTCTTGTCAGAAAACTTTCCAAATAAAATTATCTTTAAGAAACGACATTGCTTATGAGACATCCTCACATTTTATCTTCAGGACGGGTCAGGGAAGGGATTTGGGAAGGAAATCAGCCATGCAACTATTGAATTGAACCGTCCGGGTATGTTCCTGGTGATGAAAATGGGAAACCACGAAAACCATTTTCAGTAAGGCCGATGTGGCATTCAATCCCACGCTCTCCTGATGCCAGCGTGGCAGGAGGTAGCGCGTAATTTATCTTTATGCCTCTACAGAGAAAAATGAACGTAAAGTGAATTGTTCTGTTGGACAGCACATCCACGTACGGCTGGGAGGCGAGACCAATCATAAGGTGAATAATGGAACAGAAGAGCACTATCAGATACGTGGTAAAGCAGGTTCAGCGACGATATGCAGGTATGCAAACTAAACAGGAAACCCTTGGAGATATAACACATTAACAAGGTGTCCTTCAATTCAAACGAACATGTATGCAATGTTGCAGTGAGTTCAGGTTACTGCATTCATAGCAATTTAATGAGTTTTCTGGCTCTTTCACAACATGTCCTCTATTTTATTTGATATAGCCTTATAACCTGGTAACCCTACACCGGATGGTTGTCTGTGAGTAACACTATTGAGAGAAGTGTCTCACTGTGTACGGCGCCATAAACAACCATAATAACAGGTATGCAATACCTTGTATCCAATATTTTCATTAGAATTGATCCCGCCTCCCAACCGTACGTGCCATTCAACAAAGCAGTTCCCGTTATGTTAATATTCCTGTGTATAACCATAAAGTAAAATGAACCTGAAATATACTGTTCTGTAGGAGTGCATAACTACGTGGACACTACAATGACTTTAAAGCTCAGTTATCTTTATGCCTCTCCACAGGAAAGAATCAACAACAAGATCAACAACAACAACAACAACAACAACAACAACAACAACAACAACAACAACAACAACAGAACATTTCATGACATAGACATTAAATACGACACAGAAAGCGGGTCTCCACTGCCTGTTTTAGTACTATTCACATGGGCACCACGAGGGGTAGAATATTCAACATTTGGTTTTCAAATGGTAACCGTTGGCAGCGATACACAAGTTCAATCGCTGGATGAACGAGACCACTGATTCCTTCAGTGTTTGCGCGCACAAAACGTTAGACTACTAAATGTTCTCTTAACTTAGGTTATTACTCTCTGTAGAGTTATTATCCCTGACTAGCATTGCAGTCACCTTCAACAGAATGAAAGACGACTGGCCAAACCAAGCTATCGATAACGAGTATATATGTGTTTCTTTACAATTCACTTGAACGTCCTATACATATGGTGGCCGTGTGAATCGTGCAAACATTATAATCCATAATTTATGAACCAACGAACCTATGCCCACAGTACTTGGCATTCAAGCAATTATACGGTACATACGCATCCTCTGTTACCAACATGATGACTAAATGAGATTAAATATTCCGCAAAGACGCCATCTTCATATACTTAAATATAACGATAACTAACACTCAACACTACAGCTAGTCCACTGTAACGACAGTTAGTGGGAATGACGCCCTGGAAAGAGATGAATAACATACAAGGGTTCTTACTAACTTTAGTCAAACTATGGCCACAATCAATTCAACGCACAGTGGCCATCGTGAAAATTCAAAGTAAATTAATAACTCTCAGTGTCATAGAGCTACAATAACGAAGATTAATAGAGTAATAAGAGATCACCTTATAAGTCGCTTCGCATGCCCACTGCTAAAGAGCAGCAACTCGATACATTCAAGATGGCAACTAACCGTGCTACGAGTAATGAAACATGCGAATTAGTAACGAAGGATGTAATAACACACTCAATGGTAAGAGAGGAATGTTATACAGGATGTTTCTAAATTCCCGTTACGGACTTTGAGGGCTTGCAGTAGAGACCAAGACGGTTAAGTTTAGCACAGAAACTTGTGTCCGGAAACGTACCGTGATCTCGCTACCCGCAAAACACAACCACAGCACACGTTCAAGTCTCCTGCATTTTCGGCGCCACTGACTAGAGAACGCACGTCATTGGACGATGACCTGATTGCCCATATCCTCTACAGGTTTGTTGACATTCCATGCCATTTAGTTGAGTGTGCGATCCACACGGAGACGTGTTGTACCTGCTGTTGTGCTTGTAACCTTTGTTCATACTACAGTGCAGCAATAATAATAATATCGTATGACCTCGGGTGCCGGGTGCAAGCTTTGTTATTTGACACCCAAAGGGTAGCTTGCTTGTCGAACTTCGTTGTTCCTTGAAGCACTATGAAAGTCAAGGAGGTTAGATATCTAAGCTCCTTGAACACTATAGCGCTTTCTAGTAGAGAAATTAGGAACTTTGTGTTGGCAGATACTCACGAGATTAATTTTGCCATTATGAACACGACCTACTGAATTCAAATGGGTTCTTTGACATGACAACATCGTATGACATGGTGTCGTAATTTTTGCCGACTTTCAAAAATCACTTGCCACGGCCAGGAGCGAACCTGCAAGCTTGGGGTTAGTAGACCGACACCCACCGTGGCAAGCAACACAGCAGTGAGCTGTACGTACATTGTACATTAGCAGTGTGTTGCTGTTGGCCATGACGTATACGTTTGAGGAATACGCCGACATGTTGACATTGTAAGGCGAAGCCCGGTACAATGGGAGAGATGCTCGTCAGTTGTATGGGGAGCGTTTTATACACCACGGGCACCTTCGCACGCCCTCTTTGCTAAGGTGTATCAGCAAAACTCGAAGACGGGTAGATTCACCACCAACAGAGACGACTGTGGTGTCCCACGGTGGCACCGCACACCCGAGTTTGAAGAGGCTGTACTCCACGCCACGCAGTGGAAGAGGAGGAGACTACGAGTACCAGAAATATAACAAGGACACTGAACGTGGATCATACAACTGTCTGGCGTGTTTTGCATGAGCAGAAACTACACTCGTACTGCCCCGAGAGGGTACAGGCAATACAGCCATAGGAGTTTGCGTCAAGAGGGTGGTTATGCACTTGGTTCTTGCACCGTTGTGTGGATGATTCCCACTTCCCACAGCGAATCCTTTTATCTGATGAAGCAAAGTTCACCAGAGACGGTGTTTTCAATACCCGCAACAGCCATGGGTGGGCTGATGAAAACCCGCATGCTGCGCGCCCCCATGGCTTTCAGCAACGATATAGTGTAAACATATGGGCAGGGTTCCTGAATGGATGTGTGATTGGACCATACCTTCTTCCACAAAATATCACGGGAGCCGCGTACTTGGTATTCCTTGAAGATGTACTGCATGAGTTCTTAGACGATGTGCCACTGCATGTGCGTTAAAACATGAGGTTTCAGGACGATGGCGCACCTCCTCATTTTTCACTTGCGGTCCGAGATCATCTGCTCCTCAAATAATGGCAACAGTGGATAGGTCCTGGTGACCCAATCGCCTTGCCTGCTTGTTCACCCGACTTGACACCGCTAGATTACTACCTGTGGGGTCACATGAAAACCTTGATTTACCAGACCCCTGTGGCATCTGTGGAAGACCTACTGGCGCGGATTATGGCCGCGGTTGATGTTGGAGGACCAGGGATTGGTGATCGTGTATACCAGAAAATGGTACAGAGGTAGGCCTACCATGTCTGTGTTGACATCGGTGGTCGTCACATCGAGCCCCACCTGTAAATGGTTGATGATAATGATGATAATTGTTATTTTAAGGGGCCTAACATCTAGGTTATCGGCCTCTGATGGTTTGGTTGATCGTGAAGATGAAAATGAAATGCAAACTTAAAACTAAAACTAACTACTAACCTAGATACTAGAGGAAGAAATGGAAAACTAAAGGAGAATAAGGCAAATAAAGGACAGGAGGGGAAAAAATGCCCTCAACCCTCGAAGAAGGCGGAGTGAGGGACTTGGAAGGAAGGAGAGCCATGAAAGGCAGATAGGAAAGTGAAAGAGGAGAGGGTCCGCCCCAAAGGTAAGGAACAAAAGGGGAAAACGGACCCAGCTTAGGAATCCCTCGGGGTCGCCAACTCCCGAACTCACCAGCCGTGAGCCCCTGAGGGTGTTGCATTATCTAGGGTGCACCAAACGTGGTGGGGCTACATACACCCGGCCTCCTTGATGGCCTTGAGCAGAAAAGAATAAGAAGGCTGACCCCTTGCAGAAGGAGGGAATCAGAAAAGATGAGACAAGGGCCAAATAAGGCGGGGAAGGAAGAGTCTCCCTAGGCCTCGGATACCCTAATACCGTCGGGGTCAGAAAAGAACAAGAGTTGACCAAGTGAGGTCGACAGGACAGAAGACAGAGAGTAGCCCCGGCACAAGTAAGTGGAAGCAATGCCGGACTCAGCTTGGGCCCCGTGGTCGCCAAACCACGTCCCACTAGATGTGAGTCCCTGGGGGAACCTGTAAATGGATCCAGATGACAAGCAGCAGGAGTCAGAAGAGCACCGTAAATGCGGGAGCTGAGAACGTGTACTGTGGTGGTTTATTGCAGGTAGTTGGAAGAGGGCAGGTTTCCGGACACAAGATCCCATGCTAAACTTAACCATTTTGTCCCCACTACAAGCCCTCAAAGTCTGTAATGGGAATTTAGAAACACCCTGTATGAGAGGCGTTAGTAGGATTAGGGCCGTTTTCACCAACTTCAATTATCTCTCAATTCATCATCAAAGGTTATTTAACTTTGTACGAGCATTTCATCAAACAGAAACGCTCGTTAATATATTACTAACAAGGAATTACGTTAAATGACTATATCTGGCCACACAACTCTCCTACGCAACGTTTAATTGGAGGCAAACAGCTGAACTCTACCTCTCACATCTCGCAATGGAGGTTTGATTTTGAGTCTAACACGAACTTGCATGTATATGAATGTAAAATATGTTTATGACAATGCAATTATAAGAGATCATATGTTACTAAGTTTTAATACCAAGATAGAAGAGTATGGAAATTTAAAAAAAAAGCACAATCGAAGTGGGATTTGAACTCCTTCCAGCTCCGGGTAAAAAACTCAGAGTCTGCAACAAAGCCGCCCACGTTACGAAGACAACAAGGAGAGTGTGCCCTATAAAGCTAAGTTCTCTAGTTCCCCAAAATACTTTGTTTCGGACACAAGTTCCCATGCTAAACTTCACCACCGTGGTCCCCAATACAAGCCGTCAAAGTCTGCAATGTAAATTACAATGTGTTTAAAAAAAATCTGTACTAAGTTTCATTGCGTTTGGATAGGGGGGGATTGTACCCAGAAAAGCAAGTCCCTGTGACTTCATTTTCAAACATAAGGTGATGAAAGTTTAGGGAAATAACAACTATATAGCATACTAAACTATATTAAAAATAGAGAATATTGCATAGGTTTTTAAGATTTCTTTCAAAACCAAAAATAAAGAAACAAAAAATAAAATGTTCCTTTTTCTCTGGAGGAATTACTTTGGATTTCATGCTGTTACCTGAGGGCCTCTCGATAAGTGCTTAGCTCTAAAACCTTTCGCGTACTTAGAATATCTATATATATATATATATATATATATTAATTTTGGACTTTTGCCCTAAAATTTGGAGTGGTTTATGAACCATAAATCAGTTACTAGCATTCTGATTGAATTAATTCTAGAGAAAAAGCAGTAAGAGTATGTAATTAAGAGGCCCTGAAAATGTCATGCAGTTTCACTTAGTAGTTTCCGAGAAAAAGGAACGTAAATATTGGAAAATTTAAATTGTGAAAAAAAGAAACATGTGACGATTTGGTGATATATATTTAGTTTTTTTTTTTTGCGGAGTAAATATCATTTTCAAATTTTCATACATTGAAAAGAACATGATAACCAATGAAAAAAAAAAAAATCTTAAATTCGGACCTCATGGGGGTACATCCCCCTTAGGATTTTGCCACGAATAAAATCTTCTGTATTTCCCTTCCTTTATAATTATGTTCAAGAAAATATCAAGGAAGTACCGCAAACAACAATCAGTGCTACACGCTTCTTGATCTGTCCGCCATGTTTCTCCAAGATGAAACCGAGTGTACGCATGCGCGAGTAGTAAAGTTAATTTAAGCAATTACGAACCCGAATGGCCTCGTGAAATGCATCGACCATAACCATGCTTTAGCTCTCGTATTTATGTTAAATAGGAATTAACTAACTAATCGTTAGTAAACAGTTGGCGAAAACGGGCCTTAGTGATAAATCTACCACATCGAATGAACTTGCAGCAGCCATCCTGTAATGTCATAATTTGACAAGTAGTTCTGTGAAGAACTATACAGCCGATTTTCATATATCCTACTTATGCTAATTGCCTCTATCAACATACAAAATTTCAGTTTGATTGCTATAATAGATACGTAGATATTGAGAACCGTCTAACTATTTCGGATGGTCGCAAAGTTGGAATTTATATATGTAGGTCTTAGAGTTATGTACTTTTACATGACGTTTATTGCGTAGTTGTAGTATTCAAACTTCAATCGCATGATTAGGACTCAAGAAATTAAAATCAGATTTTAATATTGCGCACAGCTGCCATCTTGAGATTATGTGAACAATTGAACTAAATTAGATGCCAGTGCATTACAATGTTTATAAACATTTACTGTACCATATTTCACTGCGCTCAGATGGTTAAATCGCGAGAAAAGTCTATTAAAATGTTTCACCTTCCCTCGGCCACCATGTTCGGTTTGTATTTTACAGGTTTTTGAAAGTCACATAGCTGAACTTCTAGTAGTACCCTTTATCACCGTACAAAATGCCAGGGTAATATCAGTAATAGTATCGGAGGTATAGAATGACCATGAAATATTTCGCACAGCCGCCATCTTGACGTATGTAGACAATTGAACTAAATTAGATGCCAGTGCATAAATATTTGCTGTACCACGTTTTTCTTTGAGTTTGGATGATTAAATCGCGAGAAAACTCTATTTAAAAGTTTCAACTTCGCTTGGCCGCCAGGTTCGTTTTGGAGTTAAGAGGTTTCTGAAAGACTCATAGGTGAATTTCTTGCTGTGCCCTCCATCAATGTACAAAAGTTCAGGGTGATATCAGTAACAGTTTCGGAGATATTGATTGCCGGTGATATATGGTGAGACGTACTGTAATAAACTTTGAAGGGCACGGTTGGGGTCGGTCAAAATGGTACTACGACCCGAGTTTCAATGAAATCGCTCTAGCCATTTAGAAGTTATTAGGGGGACACGCACACACACACACACACACACACACACACACACACACACGGACAAAAGGTGTTCTCATAAGCCTATTTTTTTTTTCATAAAATGGAAATAGGCTAAAAATAAATAACTTCTTGTATTATAGCTACAATAATGAAAATTAGTAGTATTAGTAGTATATTCATTCCTGTGACCAAGTGAAAAGAACAGTGACTCCATACGTTCACGATGGCAGCAGGGCGTATTTTTAAAACTTCAATAGGCCTATCATTAACGCATGATTTAATGGCATAGTTGACGGGATTTTTGGCGAGAGAAGCAACATATATAAGATCCCGCTAAGAATATCTCACTAGAAACAGCAAACAGGAGCCATACTGAAATTATACAATATGATAATAAGTGTATGATAGAGCTACAATACAAGAATCAGTAATAAAGTAGAGCTTAATACCTGTCTTCATTAAAGACAAAATAGCAGTGACTCAATACATTCAACATGGGCGGGTAGGCATACTGTTAAGACATTACATCAATAACTCTATGGATGTAATTGCTCAGTCAACACGAAATTTGGTGAGAAAAGAGAACTCGCTTGCAATGCTCATGAATGTATCACACGGATTATAGCGCACCGAGACCATCCTGACACATGGAATATAAAAATAAATAACTGAACATATTTTAGAGCAACTGTAACTGAAATTAGTAATAAAGTATGTATTCATGATGGTGGCTGAACGGACCACTAAAGCATCCAAATCAATAACACAGGTACAAATTGTGCAATTAGCACGAATCCTTGTGGCAGAGGTGTATTATATAAGTCATATGACTAACACACTGCATAGAGTATAACAGACAGCTGCCATCTTGAAAATATAAAATATCAATATCGATAAACCACTATTTATTACAGTTGCAATAACGAAACGCAATATGGCTTTCTTTGCATAAGGCACAAGATCAACGATTTCATACATTTAAGACGGTGAATCGGCGTACTTTTCTAACGTGAGAATCAATTTCTCTTCATGAATAATGGAATTACAACGAACCTTAGTAAACTGGGAGTCTTATATAGGGTACAACATATGTTAACGTTCATCACAAGAAGTAACTTACATTCAATTATACCCCTTGATGACGGCAAAGAGCTGTGCCCATATATCAAAGAGAAAGTAGGATACATGTTCTTTACTGAATATCTTGTTTTTTTTTATAGAAATAATGGTCGTCCATGCAATAGAAATGTGAAAGTCTCCCTGTCCCGCACTTAATATTAATAGCATGCATTCATACATATGGCATACACTGAGCAAAGCAAGCGATCGCAAGTCTTTCAAGGGGACTTCAAACTTTGAAGTTGATTTTCATGTAATAAAACTCAGACTTGCATATTTTTTACTGTATCTTGATGAGAATCCTCTTTAGAGGGAAGAAGAAAGGCAAGGAAATGCCAACGTACTTGAGTTTTCAAGAGATGTCTATAGAATGACACTCAGTTCAAGCCGTGCCTTACTTTCATGCTTGATAATGTTTGATGAAGCAGAGACATGGTCTACCTGCTCGGTGGAAACATCATTACCGTTAAGAGACAAGCCAAAGGCACGCTGCTCTTTGCCGCTCGTGAATACCTGAGTGAGAACTTCCATCTTAGCCCTGGACTATGTTTTCTTGCACATAGACCCATAGAAAATGTCCTCATTATGCGACAGAGTAACGACTGCATGCGGGGTGTGTTCCATTGTACACAGAGTACTTCATGTCGTGGCAGCTCTCTGTCACTCTTACTTTCCAAGCCCTTGTTTTTGATCAAAGTGCAACTTCAAGGTCCCTTCTCTTTCCCAGTGTGAAGCGGTCGAGATAAGAGAAATATAGAGGGCATGGGAAATGGTGGGGGTGGGGGTTTGCCACACACATGCTGTTTGCTTTGCCTTAACAAATGTATGCCGCCTGTTTGTACCTACAATTGAATGGTACAGTCCATGAATATACATATCGCATTACACTGCAGTGACTATCAAAGACTTCAGAAATCGTGACCTGTCTTGCGCCATCACAGAATATCAATGTTGGGATCATGCTTTTGAAAACATAAGCGAGGATGACAGGAAATCTTGAAGCACTGCCCGCAATCTAACAACAAGTAGAAACTTATACGAATTCGTGTTGAATTAGGTCAACCTGGTTATATGCTTTGGTAATATATGTTTTCATAGTATTTCCAATTATAATTGGTGGATTCAGAAACTGATATTAGGTGCTCCCGATATAGCATTTCCACGAATAAGATTCTGATTACTACCTCCATCGTTATCTCTTTTATTAGCAAGTAGGCTATAGTAGAAAATGGACCTCGGACTGGTTGAACTGTCTACGCCCCCACCCCTACCCCTTCTGCTAATATTACCCATGCCGGAGCATCTGCAGATTTAGCCATTTTTAGCCTATTTTCATTTATGAAAAACATAGCCATTTGAGATCACCTTTTGTCCGAGTGTGTGAACAGTATATGTGTGTGCCGCCCCCCGCCCCCCGCCCCCCGCCCCCCGCCCCCCGCCCCCCACCCTTCAATAAAATGTAAACGACTGGAGCGATTTCAACGAATCTCGGTAAGAACGTAGTACTATTTCGTCCGACCCCGACCGTGTCCTTCAAATTTTAATTCGTCTCAACAATCTTACATGGTGGCTATGCGAAATATTTCACCGGCATTCTATATCTCCGAAACTATTACTGATATCACCCTGAAATTTTGTACGGTGATAAAGGGCACAAATAGACGTTTGTCTATGGGACGCTCGAAAACCTGCTAAGTACGATACGAACATGACGGCCAAGCGAAGTTGATATATTTAAATAGACATTTCACGCGAATTAAGTGTTCATACACATTGTAATGCACTAACATCTAATTTTGTTCATTTCTTACCTAACCTTAAGATCTTTTTGACTCTGAGAGTCGCACATTTAAGATGGCGGATGTGCGAAATTTTCTTATTAAGTATGTATTTCCTGTGTCACAATCATGCGATCGGAGTCAATGTTGGAATAATGAACCTACGCAATAATTGCCATCAAATAGTACATAACTCTATGGCTTACAAATACGCATAAAATCTAACATCGCTGTCATCCGAAACATTTAGACGGTTCTCAATATCTACTAATCTATAACAGCAATCAAACTGAAATTCTGTATGTTGATAAAGGCTATGAACATAAGTTCACCTATGGTACTTTCAATAACCTGGTGATCACAAATCCAACATGGCGGTGACGTGAAATTTAAATATTTAAATAGGACGTTTCTCACGAGTTAAACATCCGAGAACAGTGAAACTTAGTACGGTAAATTCTTGGACTAATTTTAATCCACTGACATCTAATTTAGTTCAATTGTTTCTATAAACACAAGATGGCGTCTGTGCAATATTTTAAAATCGCGTTTTAATTTCCTTATCATCTGATTGAAGTTTGAATAATACACCTACGCAATAATCTTCAAGTAATAGTATATAACTCTATGGCCTACATACATACAAATCCAACATGGAGACCCTCCGAAATATTTGGACGGTTCTCAATACCTACGAATCTATTACAGAAATCAAATGAAATTGTGTATGTTGATAGAGGCAATTAACATACAGTAAGTAGGATACATGAAAATAGGCTCTATTGTTCTGCACGGAACTACTTGTTGCACTCCATTTAGACGAACGGCTGTATTAGGTAGGAAATAAATAAAACTTAGACTTGCAGTATAATATGTCTGTCCAGAGCGATGTACTCTATTAAAGTAAATTAAATTTAGGAGCCAGAGGACCTACAAGTTTCAACAAACATAATCCATTTTGGTATATTAGCTTTTCACGGCCGAAGAATTAAAACACAGCAATATTTCTAGGTTTATACCGTGTCTTGTGTGGGACTTCGCCTAGGAACACCAAGCGGGCTCATCAGCAGCCTCTTGGTAATCGCGCCCGGACCCCCACAGAAGTAGCGAATTGTGCACTACCTATGATGCGCACCTGCGCCTCTTAACTGCGAGAGCTAAAAGCTGAGTTTTAATTCCTTGGCCGTGAAAGCCAATATGCCATATTTTTGGAAGCCTTTATAGGTAGGTGAAAGGCTGCTTGAGCTTTCATCTCTCGCAGTTAAGAGGGGCAGGTTCGCTTCATAAGAAGGGAGGTAAAGCACAGTTTGCTACTGATGTGCGGGTCTGGACAAGGACAACAAGAGCCCGCTGATGAGCCAGCTTGTTGTTCCCAGGTGAAACCCCACACTAGACACGGCATAAACCTAGAAAAATTGCTGAATTGTATAATCCAAATTTGTTTCTAGCTTTTCTACATCACTTTATACCTACAGTGCAATGGACACTTTCTTATTGTTGTTGTTTGATTAAGGGGCATTGAGACATGGTGGTCATGTAGCCCCATGTTCTTGGGTGTGCGCGGAAGTTGTCTGATAACCTGTGTTATTGTGTTGTCTGTACTAGTTCGTGTATTTGTAATTCAGATGAACATTGGGAAGAAGGCGCCCGTGGCCTTACGTTAGGAACCATCCCGGCATTCGCCTGGAGTAGAAGTGGGAAACTACGGTAAACTACTTCCAGGATGGCTGAGGTAAGAATCGAACCCCCCTCTTCTATGTTTTGCCTCACAGGTCTGAGTGTATCCCTGTTCAGCCCTCAGACCACTATTAAATTCCTTGGCAGAGCCAGGAATCGAACCCAGGCCTCCACGGCGAGAACCATAAATGCTAATCAACAGATCACGAGGCGGACTAGAGATGCTTGTAGAGATATAATCCATGCAATGAGTGATATAAATAGAGTTATCATTGGAAGTGGATCATTATGGTGCAAACTGAAAGACCTCCTGCCTTGAATGCAGGAAGGCACATGAACCCTGAAAGCATCTTATTCAAATCTGGTTTGGGCAACTGGTCATTTCCTAAATAGACTGTTACTATTGTTGTGATACCGGGTGAGTTAGCCACGGTCGTTCCGGCATGACTGCTGGCAGTCGCTCACATCCGGGAGGCGAGGAGGTTCGAATCCCCCCACAGGCAACCTTGAAGATGGTCTTCTGTGGTTTCCCATCTTCCTTCCAGGCAAATGCCGGGGTTGGTCCCTAACTCCTCGTCCTTACAATCCAACTTTCCTCCCCAACGGTACTTGTAGCTCACCCATTGGGTGTCCGTCTCGAAGCAGCTACAAAACTGGTGAGCCGAACATGTCCTCGGACACTCCCGGCATAAAAGCCATACGCTAAAAAAAAAAAATGTTGTGATTGTCTATTGGATACACGTAGCTTTTCTCAATCCAATTTCTAGTTATTAAGTCAACCCCTAGGCCTAGGCCGACCAAGCGACCACTGCCCAGCCATTTGGCCTGCAGATATTGGGGCGACGCGTGATCAGCGCATCGGGTCCCCTCAGCCGTTAATCTTGGTTTTCGTGATCGGGGCGCTGCCTTACTGTCGAACAGCTGAGTGCACCCCGTTCCAACCCTCACCCTCGGAGCCGGGAATCGAACCCCTCCGGATGAGAGGCAGGCGCGCTACCCCAACACCGCGGGGCCGGCAATTTCTAGTTATTACTGAGATGGTAACTACAGTCGCTGGTGCAGGGCGGTCTAATGGATTACGCAGGGTGGGTGACAAGAAGGCCCAGCGTACTTGATTAATGAGTGTGTTCTTACATTATTAACAGTACAAGAACATTCGTTATAATGGGTCAGGTTTTATTTGCCAAACAATTTCCGTACCTCTCCCCTTTAAAATTATTATGTGTAAGGGCAATCCGGATGAATAGGGGCAGATGACCTAGTTCTTTCTGATGTGAAATATTGAAGCCATTTAACAGTGTTACCAGTACTATCACCGACAGTAGTGGCTACGCTGGCTGAAGCGCTGCGTTAGGCCATGGGGCCAAGCTCTCTGCTGACTCGGTAGACGCGTGGGTTCGAGCCCCACCGTCGGCTGTCCTTGAAATGGTTTTCCGTGGTTTCCCCATTAACAACACCACAATGCTGGGACAGTACCTTCTGACAGGCCACGGCCGCTTCCTTCGACATCCTTGCCCAGTTTCATTCATCTTCATCCATTCCATCTTTCATCCCGACGCGCAGGTCGCCCACGGGCGTCGAATAGAAAGACCTGCACTCGGCCTCTCAGGAGGTCACACGCCAAAAAAGAACCAGTACTATCAATTAATACTTTTCAGTCGGTCAACACGCTATTTTCCCAAAATGTTATGTCGGAGTGTAATATAGGCTATATAAAACATGTCCAGATATCGATACATACCGGTGTGGTGCAGTCGGTAGAGGTGCTGAGATTCCAACTGAAAGGGAGTGGGTTCGATCTCCACCCAAGTAGTGGATTTTAGAAACAAAACTACCACTTTCAGAAACTCAAATAGCCCTGGGGTTGACTCAGCCTACACCAGAAATGAGAACCAGGGTAATTCCTGAGAGCAAGGACGGCCGGGCATTGAGCTGACAACTCCCATCTAGATGATGATGATAATTGTTGTTTTAAGGGGTCTAACATCTAGGTTATCGGCCCCTGATGGTTTTGGTGATCGTGAAGATGAAAATGAAATGCAAACTTAAAACTAAAACTAACTACTGACCTACATACTAGAAGAAGAAATGGAAAACTAAAGGAGAATAAGGCAAATAAAGGACAGGAGGAAAAGAAATGCCCTCAACCCTCGAAGAATGCGGATCGAGGGACTCGGAAGGAAGGAGAGCCATGAAAGGCAGATAGGAAAGTGAAAGAGGAGAGGGTCCTCCCCAAAGATAAAGGACAAAAGGGGAAAACGGACCCAGCTCAGGAATCCCTCGGGGTCGCCAACTCCCGAACACACCAGCCGTGAGCCCCTGAGGGTGTAGCATTATCTAGGGTGCACCAAAAGTGCTGGGGCTACATACACCCGGCCTCCTTGAGGGCCTTGAGCAGAAGGCAGGAGATAACATGAAAAGAAAAAGAAGGCTGACCCCTCGCAGAAGGAGGGAATCAGAAAAGATGAGACAAGGGCCAATTAAGGCGGTAAAGGAAGAGACTCCCTAGGCCTCGGATACCCTAATACCGTCGGGGTCGGAAGAGAACAAGAGTTGACCAAGTGAGGTCGACAGGAAAGAAGACAGAGAGGAGCCCGGCACAAGTAAGTGGAAGCAATGCCGGACTCAGCTGGGGCGCCATGGTCGCCAACCCACGTCCCACTAGATGTGAGCCCCTGGGGGAATATCCCATCTAGTGCCGATGTCACAAAAAGTGGAAAGCCTCTACCTTCCACTACTCCCAGGGCGTCCATGGTCTGTATGGAGTTGTCTTTGCTTTGCTATATTACTAATAAATCGCATTGCCCCTTATTTATGTAAATAATAAATATTGCAAGATTTTTCAGGAGTTGTGTTACGTTATATACAGTAGGTTATATATTTTTGTTGTTTAAGTCTATTGTTAAGTCTATTGACTGGTTTGATGCAGCACTCAGTGCCGCCCTGCCCTGAGCTAATCGTTTCAACTCTACAGAGCTACCGTATCTTACATCCAGGCAATCTGTTTAAAATATTCTAACCTTGGTATACCTCTACAGTTCTATTCCTCAACCCTTATTTCCATAACTCAGATTGTTATTCCTGGGGGTATTAATAGTGTACTAGGCCTACCAACCTATCTCTTCTCTTCATTAACAGTCGCCGGAAACACCTTAGTACCTCTTCACTTGTTATTCTATCTACCCGTCTGATCTTTATCATTCTCCTGTAAAACCACATCCACTCTTCTGCTTCGCCAACAGTCCAAGTTTCACTTCCATAGAGTGCCACGCTCCAGGCAATGAATTTCTAAAATGACTTCCTAATACCTACAGTAAATCTATATTTGATGTCAACAGGTTCCTTTTCTGTAGAAATGCTTCCCTTGCCTGAGTCAACCAATTTTTATCATTTTAAATGATCTGGTCGACTTCGTCGTTACGCTGAGGTCTGGCGTTATGTTACAGTGACGGGACAAAATGTACCGAGAATGCACTTAAGTGTGTGACGTCATAGTACGATGCAGCAGCCGAGTACCAAGAAGGCAGTGCGAGAACAATCAAGTAGGCAGTGAAGAAACAAAATAGAATCTTGAAACTCTGTTCTCGCACTGCCTTCTGGGTACTCGGCTGCTAGCATCAAAATGATATAAAGTCCAGTCTTTCAGACTGACTATCAGTCTATTTTTATATTCTCATTGCTTCGTCCAACACTGGTTATTTTGCTTCCAAAGTAACAGAAGTCTCCTACTTCCTTTAACTTCTCACCTGGAAAATTGACGTCAATACAGGATTTCTGATTTCTTTCGGCTGCATTCCATTAATTTTGTATTTAAATTGTACCCCCGCATAAACATATTGATAACTAACGTGTTGACTGACAGAAAAGTAACAATTGATAGCTAGTTATACAATAACCACCACCATCAAACCGGAAGTGATAGGTGAGGCGCCTTTAGAATTTCAGATGACGAAATTATTGATGAAATTCACGGACTTGGGAACTTTTAATCTGAGCTGAAACTGTCTGTTAGTTCCCCTCTTCAGTGTTTCCATAGGCCGCAGTCCGCCTCGTTGCGTAGTGGCTAGCATTCTTGACTGTCACCGTGGAGGCCTGGGTTGGATTCCCGGCTCTGCCAAGAAATGTATTTCTGGTCTGAGGGCTGGAACGGGGTACACTCAGCGTTGTGAGGAAACAATTAGGTGAGGTGTGTTCGATTCCTACCTCAGCCATCGTAGAGGTGGTTTTCCGTAGTTTACCACTTCTAATCCCTATCTTCATCTAAATTACATATACACATACTATAACAGCCCTCTCAATAACACAGGTTATTAGACAAATTCCACACACAACCAAGTACACGGGGCTACATGACTACGATGTCACAAAGCCCCTAAATAATCAACAAGAGATTAGACCGCATGACCTGACAATACTTAGGTAATTTAATGGCAATGAAAATTTCATGGACTGGCCAGCTATGACAGCTACTAGTCTCCTATTCTAGAGGTTGCTGGTCAAGCTCTGGCATATTTTATGATCCAGTTGTCGGAGTAAGGAAGCTGACTATGTCACCTCATTTATGCACCAGTCCACCTCAGATAGCTTCCTCCACGCGGTAAAGGAAGGCCTTAGATATACAGTACTCTCGCACTATTGTACAATACCCAAGGGGTATGCACCCCTTAGAGATCATCCCCCCCATCATCTGTCTAAATCTCATAAAAGGCAACCCTTTAAAAGCCTACCCAATATCCATCAATACTATAAGGGCAGCTGGCTACTCCATAAAGCAGCTCAACCCTTGCGTAATTATGACACACAGCGACATACTACAAACTGGTTCAACTATGCCACAACGCGCTGACAGAACAGAGGCTAAAGGTATAAAAGGTGCCTTAAGTGGGTCACGAGGATCTCTCCATCACCAGTGCTTCGACGAGACAGCCGGAGGCTAACGACAGTGTCAACCGAGGTGAGTCAGTCAGTCAGTGTTCAGAATCCTACTTTTGTAACCTAACACCCACAGTTTGTACTCACATTATAACATCACAAGATCCCTTAAAAGGGACTAACAGTTACTCATTGCTGACCAATAAACACTTGGTCAGTCTCTTACACTTGCATTACTGATCTACACTCTTCTTCACGTCCCCACGTCCTTCCTTACTCCCGTCACAGTCAGACGTGACGCACCGTAGTAATAACGCCAACTCAGACGTCCTTGTATTCCTCACAGCGGCTAGCGTGCTCAAATGAAGCGCGTGCCGAACCGCTGACACTAGCAAGGTGATTATATAATAAGTAGCCGGCTGGGCGACTAGTACACCGACCCGCGTGCTAAGGCTACATCCCTTAAACCACATTTACAGTCTTTATAGGAACGCCCCCTAGTTCCTAGCACACCACAACACACTACACTGGTCAGCTTGCCCTGTCAAGGGGAGCTACCCTTCTTTAGGCACAAACTCATAAATTAGTACAGCAACTCTCCCTTTTAGATCCACCCCCAAATAAGGGATCTAAAACACTGGTGGAGGCGGGGTCCTACGCATAGAGAAAAGGGACTCAACCAACGAGCCCTCGTAGGTAAAACGACCCCTTCCGTACCGCAAAAAGCCAAGCAAATTAGTGAGAAAATTTTTCCCCCAGACAAAAAGCACCATTTTTTTTTGGGTGCTCTAAACTAGCTACACAAGGGAAAGGCTTGATAAACCAACCCCCTAGCCCCACACAGAACCAGAGAGATATAGGAATACACTGGCAAACACGCACAGATTTTTTTTTTCTCTCTATTGTTACTTTAGGCCCATACACTTCAGGCAGAATGGCACCTCATGAAGAGATTGCAAGCCATGAAGGTAATAGGGGTATGCCAATATTAGTAGCATTATTGGCTAGATGCCAAAGGCACATACAGATCAGGCAAACACAAATACGGACACTCAAAACAGAAAATCGGGACAATACAGGGCAAACAGCCATACACCCCGTCAGAGGGTAGGACAGCGCGATTAAGATGCGCACATACACTCTTGAATCACATACATGAACACCTCAATAGGTTCCATATACAAAGACACAGGATATACCGACAATTAATCACCACACATGGTCCCGTAATAGATAATGCAACCCTCGAGAGAATGAGGGTGCACTACACAAGTTTACACGCCCAATACAGGGAGCTAATTCGCGTCCAAGCGCTTCTCCAACTAGCGGCCACAAAACAATACAGAGCACAGAAACATTAATACATTAGTACAGTAATTTGCAAGCAGGCCATGAGCCTCAATAAGGCAGTACACCCAAATTTGGGACAAATACCGTGAGCTACAAGCCAATAAGGCCATTTTTGAGTTCATGGTAGGGCCATCAGCCCACCCGAGAGAGGACATAAGCGTGGATACGCTGACTCGACAATTTGCGAGGATGTTCCTCTCGCCACGTACTGCCACAGAATGGAAGGAGTTCGCCGTGGCCACAGTCCAGGAGACGGCCAGGTTAGGCTCCAACATACTAAAGAATACATCCTACACAGACACACGTCCTCCAGCTCCGGATCGGAAGGCAATTTTGCCAAGCCGAGGGGAAGAGCCTAGAACAATCCCCTCGGACCGGATGAACGAGAGGGAGTTGAAGCCAGGACCTTCAATCACACATAATACGACAGAGGGACAACAGGAGGTAACCTCGTCATGGGCTGACGACGTAGAGCCTGACCTACCACATATAAAGCCTACATACACTCACACAGATAGGCTAACACAGTGGCAGGAGTCTGCCGTGGCCACGGGCCAGAAAGCGGACAGGCTACACGACACCACATTGGCAGGACAAAAACAGGCACTTAAGCGGCCCTCACCGCCAGTTCAAAGGGCAAATTTGCCAGAACGGAGGCGAACACCGGCATTAGTCCCTCAGGATGCACGGTACACGCACATACAGATTAAACAGGCATTACCATACAATACACGGGGATTAGGAAAGGTATTATTACCCACCCCACAAAACCTCGCAGTCAAACATACATACACTCCCGCAAAATCTGCTAAGATAGCGCCAAGCGCAATAACGCCCTTAAATACAGGTACACTTAGACCTAGAAACACGCGCTACGGTGGAAGTAGGGCAAGGCTTACTTTGCTAGAAATTCCGCCGGAAAACAGCAAAGAAACACCTCAATGGATTTCAGAGGCCTATAATATCGTAACAGGGCAAAACCCTTCACCTTTCGGAGCACTGAAGCTCGAAAGACGATAACGACTTCCACCAAGGGCAAAGAAATAAAATAACATCACTTCCCCCATCATAAATGGCCACACAGGTTCTTTCACGCGGGAGATATCAGAAAATAGACCGACAATTACATAGTAAACATAAACTGCGCATTTTTTTTTTTCTTTCTCGTATTTTATGTATATACAGGGCAACATGGCCAAATTAGAAGTGAGTAATTTTAAATCCTTCTGTGTTTTTTTTTGGGAACCATGGCATCTTTCTATTAGGCCATCACTAAGCCAAGTGAAAGCCCATCAGGCTTAAGGCCGGAAAGAGATATTTTGAACACAACTTAGGCATAAAATCACAGCATAGAGCTTAAGGGAGTCTTTCTAAGTAGAAATGACTAGACGTTCTACGTTATGGTTCCACAGTTTGACAGATTCTCTTGTTGCGGGCGAAAGCCGTAAGTGTGGCAAGAATTAAGAATCTCAAACTAGTTTCAAAAAAAAAAAAAAAAAAAAATTTTGGGAGGTGTGCTTTAACCAACTAAAAAGCCCAATTGCACACCGGGATGAGACACTGTCATTTTGGTGAGTTACAATTACTTTGATAGGCAGGTTTGACTCCCACAGTACACTGGCTTTGCTCGTGACGTGGATACAAGGGTATCAGTTACGTCTGGCAATGGCCTTCCTAAGGTGTACTAGACAGTGTCGGTAGATTCCCCTGAGACGTAACCAGATTACGGTAGTACTCACGTTACCAAATTGGTAAATACTACACTCAGGTCCCAATCACCATTTTTTTTTCAAAAACATAGTGCTCACGACATAATTTTTAGAGACTAACGCCACCTACTATTATTTTCTTTCAATGTGCTCTCTTAATGCAGAGCGGGGCATAAATAATTTTTTTTGTTTCACACATTTAGCCCAAGAAAGAAAAATGGCCAAATAAACTATATATATATTTTATACATAGGTATACATAACACAACACTCGGGGACACAAGTGTAGTCAATGGAAGGTTCTTTTGCAGACGGCCAATGCATATGAGATTTCCGAAGTGAAATGCCATGGCCTGTGGTTTGGATTCCAAGTAGAACGGAAATCCCGTGGCACACGATCTCTAGAAATGGTCACGTTAAACCACAAAATTCCCCTCTTGCCTTTTTATAATGCGAAGAGCACTAACAGAAAAGCAGGCTGATTAAGAACACATGTTCGGATACACAGCGTTATCGGAACAAATAAACAAGCGAGCGCGCAAGACATTGCAACCCGACACCCTCATACTCAGCAGTAAAGCAGACCTCAGTGATAAAATGCGAGCCTTACAGACGACAGTTCCCAAAGCACACTGCACGGAATCATTCATAGCCAACCTAAGAACCCTATATCTTCAAAATTTACACTACGAGGAGAGGGCAAAAATAAGCAAACTCCTCGCAGGAAGGTATACTAGGGGTTGCGCATAGAAAAACACACAGCCCATTTGCCATAGTGTAGGCGGCACAGAAATGGCCACCAAATCTTTACAGACAACCGGCTTCGAACCCATGTCCACACACAAAAACCTCGTACCGAAAACTAACTAAACAACGGTATTTTCGGTACGAGAAACACAAACAAAATACAGACAGAATGCCCGCAGAACATGAACAACGCAGACATATAACACAGAGAATTACATAGAACACGGGTTCGAACCCCAGAGAAATACACTTGACAGGGAAAATGGACTTTTCAGACAGAGACATATAAATTTCGTAAGACAACGGTCTTACGGAATAATGGCCACACAACGGCAATAGTAGCAGGGCGGATTACCACATCGGGCCGCCAGGAATTTAACACAATGACCACACTGGCATACGTGCAGAAAAACACGCAACAGTGGTTAACCTACATAAAATCCCGGCCTGAAGTTACACACACAAACTGATGACTTGCAGACTTAGCCACTTTGCAACACTGTCGATGACAAAACGCGATTGTGTAGTGGCAGTGACCATGAATAAACAAATGCAGAACAATCATAACACTATACATTTTTCAACACTGCGAAAGCATTTATCAACAAGCAGACGTCACAGACCAAAACTTGTCGCAGGCCCAGAGTAGCACGTTCGTAAAGACGTTGGCAGGCCACGGGCGCTTCCTACCCATACACAATATACACAGTAGGACTTGGCCCTACAGCAGACCAGGCGTCCGCGTGGTGTAGCGGAGCGTAGTCACACACACACACACAAACGCGCTCACCAATCAGGGGCGAACATAGGGACTTTGAGGAAACGGGACCTCCCCTTAACAACTTCTTTTTGCGACCCTAGTCCCGAAACAAATCATTCCAGGCGACTAGGACTTAGCCCTATAACGGACCAGAGTAGGTCGTGAAGCTTCGCTATCCCAAAGCGCGGATAGAAAACCAACATGGACCAAGGGAGGATGACAAGAGAACATGCTAACAGCGTCCCACTCTACTCCCTTCCCATAACCTTCTCACGCCCAACATAAACAACGCAAACACATCTACACGACCATAAACAGCTACACTACACTACAAAGTATACATAAGGGTTGGTAAACTTCATGTGTTTACAGAAAGGGCATGCTACGCCTTGAGCCCCACCGCTATCACCTGAATGAGAGGGGTGCATCGGCCAACACCAACTAAGCGTAATGCACATCTCCATATGAGAGATGAGGCCATAAGTAATAAATACTAACCATTTTTTTTTAAATTTAAGTCATCCCGCATGAGAGGGAAATATATTAGTATTATGCCTCAACCTACACCTATCCATACATGAGTGCAAACGCCTCATATCCAGACGCATGCATGTACATCCCATCCATTCACCAGGGGATATTGATATCAGACCGGCATGGATTTTTATTTTATTTTTTGCAACCCCGGGAATTACCTGCCCCGTTCCACTCACTGTAGGAGCATCCCAGCACAAAAACCGGTTCCAGGCCGCCACTAACGCGGAATTCGGAAGTGCGCAACCTCCTCCTACCCTGCTTTAACCCACTCTACAGATAACTACCCCCAGATCACAATAACAGGGTACCTGACGCCACAGACCCTACTAACACCTCCATCAAGGTTAAAAAAGAGCATTATCGCTGGAGAAGCTGATATAGCACAGGTAGCCTAAAGTAGTCTACGTATGTAGAGGTTTTACCAGCCCACCACACTGGAAGTATTTTACATTTGACACTTTTTACACAGGTTACACCTATATTTAAAAAAAAAAAAAAAAAAAAAAAAAAGGGAATCTGAAACACCCTGGCTGATGATACCGGCGTTAGCCAAAGGTCAAAAGCACAACACTAGGAGCAGAGCTGGGGAAGGCGATGTGGACCCTTACCCCAGTCGGATCATCAAATTACTGACGACTAGACCAAATAGACGAACCACGTAAGGTCAAAGCATTCGCGGCCTGGTCGGGCAAGCTCTGGAATCCTAGGTGCGCATAAACCGCCCCTGGGAGGAAGGGATGCTAAACCCACTTTGTGCCACGGTCGTCGAAGCCAAGACCTGCAGGGAGACTTTCTGAGAATGGCGGGAGAAATAGCTCACTCCGCGCCGGCCTCGGGAGCTATCCCTAGTGACGACCCCATTATGACTAGACTGCTAGTTAAGTTTAAATTTACGTAAGTAAGACTTCCATGGCGGGAAGCAAAACTCCTGTGCGTTGGAGCAAAACACACTACGGCGGCCCATAGAGGCAACTTTATATATCAATGCGAAAATGCATACTACGGCGGCCCATAGAGGCAACTTTATATATCAATGCGAAAATGCATACTACGGCGGCCCATAGAGGCAAATTTGTATATCAATGCGAAAATGCATACTACGGCGGCCCATAGAGGCAAATTTATATATCAATGCGGAAATGCATACTACGGCGGCCCATAGAGGCAAATATCACTGCGAAAGCAGATTGCGACGGCCGATTAAGGCGAAGACAATATTATGCCATTGGACCACACTGTCCAATGCCCACATAAATGACGACGCATCGGGCAGTCAGAGTGCATTAAGAGATGGGGCATTGCGCGCCCCTCACAGGAGCCAAGTGGGCGGCTCACCTACGACTAATCGGAACGGCAAAACGAGCACGACAAGGAAGTTACAGCGGGCGGAACGGGTAGCTTAGTGGCACCGTAAGCCGCCCGCGGATAGATTAATCCTAGTAATAGACGTCGACACTAGACTTAAGGGGACGGAATCTAGCGACCCTAGAGACAACCGGTGTTTCTGGGGCTCGTGCGGGTGGTGATCTGGGGATTTAATTGCCCCAGGCGATCGTCCTAGGCCAAATTTAGTTATAGACGGTTGCATTTGACACGCAACCTAGGATTAAGCAAATTTAATGAACACTGTTGCAATTCAGCACAGCATCTTTCGGCCATAGATTAAGGCAACCCTCTCGGCTTAGATGTAGTTTTTTTTTATATATATACCATAAGTAGAATAAGTAGTATAAGAGAACGCCGTTCGGCGCCTGATGACCCACAAATCCGTCATCAGGGTAAGTCCGATAACTCATGATAAGTTATTATAATGTAGCATAGTCTTACATTTAAGACAATTTTTTTTCATACATATATTGAGGTAAAATTTCGGCGCCTGGCGGCCCAAATTCGTTGCCAGGGTAAGCCCAATACTACAACACATTAGGAAATGACGTCACGGCACCATATAGGGTAAGCCCGGCCATATATCGAGTAATAATAACCATGCCATTCTTTTCACAGGTAAAAAGGGGCTTCAGACTGTGGCAACGCTGCCACAGGAAGCGGCATATGGAATAGGGAATTTCAATGTTTTGTTAACCTCTCCATTTTTTTTTGCAGGCATTGTCACCTAGAATATGACGCGTGTAATTATGATTTTGCTGCCAGATAGCAGCAACATGCTATTTAATGCCCCCTTATTGTAGTATTATACCTGTGCATACTAACCTCCATTTAACATTCATTCTCACTTACACACTCACTACATTTTTTTTACAGCTACACGTCAATAATCTGCACAGCGGGAATGATGCCTGTGGGGCATCAAGCTTGCTGGCAGATCTGCATAAAACAAAAACACTTGAAGCGTCAAAATGCGACGCAGCTTACGGCGATGAGGGCGCAACCGGCATGTGGCGGCGACCCTCATGGCCAAGTGTGCAAGCATTCACCCACAGAGGATGCTTCACAGACTAGGTATTAAGAATACACTGCAAGCGGTACGACCACTCAACCGTGCCAAGAGGTGGCCGTATAGGATCAGCCGTGATACGGCAAGCGTACGTACAAACAGGTAGCGTGCACGCGAGGATCCAAATAAAAACTAGAATTATAAGGGTTTAGCGCGCTTAAGTAGACATAAGGTCATTGTAGTTCATAATTTTAAAGAGTAAACTACATACATATTCATGCGCCCACGGGCAATTATTCCAATTGAAATTCCTAAATGTCAGCATCGCAACATGATACATTAAACTCTATATATATTTTTGTCTGTTTATCAAGTTCACGTGTACACGATGTCTATATTTTTGTTTTGTTTTGTTTCGTTTGCTAAGGTAACACGTAACCAATGTCTGTGAATTGTTTTCTTTCATTTTTCTCTCTTCTAACTTCCCCATTTGTCAGGGGGTTCCGTTTTATCCCACACCAATAAATACATTTTAAATATTTCCTTTAAATTATACCCTGGAACACCCATTTTTTTCTATTCTCTCCTATCTTCTTTATTGCAGGGAGCACTTTTTCCCCAAGATAGGGCGGACGACGCAATCATCCGTTCGGCCCTGGGTTTTTCCTCCCTGCACAACTATGTAACCATGTATAACCATGTTTTTTTTTCTTTTTTATGCCGACAACGGCAATGGCGATTGTGCCTCAATAGCAATTATTTTCTTTATTCAACAATGTTAATGCACATTCCACCATGCAATGTAAAATTTATATACATATATATCTATGTACACCCCATAACCCTCCCCTCTGAACACGGGCTGACCGCACACCTACACTTCTGCACGACGACACCCGTTCCATACGACGACGCTTACGACGCCACCACCAGAAGAGACGAGGGGGATTCAAAAACTACTACGACAACATCCCAACCCCAAGTGCCCTTCCCGGTCGCGAGGACGCGACCAAATGGAGGAAGAGGCTTGTACAATACCCAAGGGGTATGCACCCCTTAGAGATCATCCCCCCCATCATCTGTCTAAATCTCATAAAAGGCAACCCTTTAAAAGCCTACCCAATATCCATCAATACTATAAGGGCAGCTGGCTACTCCATAAAGCAGCTCAACCCTTGCGTAATTATGACACACAGCGACATACTACAAACTGGTTCAACTATGCCACAACGCGCTGACAGAACAGAGGCTAAAGGTATAAAAGGTGCCTTAAGTGGGTCACGAGGATCTCTCCATCACCAGTGCTTCGACGAGACAGCCGGAGGCTAACGACAGTGTCAACCGAGGTGAGTCAGTCAGTCAGTGTTCAGAATCCTACTTTTGTAACCTAACACCCACAGTTTGTACTCACATTATAACATCACAAGATCCCTTAAAAGGGACTAACCGTTACTCATTGCTGACCAATAAACACTTGGTCAGTCTCTTACACTTGCATTACTGATCTACACTCTTCTTCACGTCCCCACGTCCTTCCTTACTCCCGTCACAGTCAGACGTGACGCACCGTAGTAATAACGCCAACTCAGACGTCCTTGTATTCCTCACAGCGGCTAGCGTGCTCAAATGAAGCGCGTGCCGAACCGCTGACACTAGCAAGGTGATTATATAATAAGTAGCCGGCTGGGCGACTAGTACACCGACCCGCGTGCTAAGGCTACATCCCTTAAACCACATTTACAGTCTTTATAGGAACGCCCCCTAGTTCCTAGCACACCACAACACACTACACTGGTCAGCTTGCCCTGTCAAGGGGAGCTACCCTTCTTTAGGCACAAACTCATAAATTAGTACAGCAACTCTCCCTTTTAGATCCACCCCCAAATAAGGGATCTAAAACACTATTGATAGAATTGGTAACAATTAATCTGTAGTCAATTCCAGGGGGAAATAATAGCTTTCCATATCGCTGGCAGGATATGCTTGCAGTGCATTAGTACCATACGGGATGCAAGCAGATAACTATCGACCTTCCTGATAGCACGCGTTAGTTGGGCTGCATAAAACAATATTATTAGGGGCAGCTGATTCACCTGGAAGACATACAAATAGTTGACATTCGTGCCAAAGACATTAAATGAGTAATGTGTAAATGGGTAGAATGTGTTAACATTTACGGATAATAACAGACTCTTTTGTCAAGTATATGAAAATTCTGATGTATTTCAATCTACAGCGTATTTTGTATTACTGGCATATATATTTTTGAGTCATACCTCTCATATTGGCCATGTGACAGAAGCTTTGACCTATCAAGAAGCAAAAGAAAGTGTACCAAACAACGGTTTCTGAAACGTGTTTGAAATGGTCAGAAATTCTGGGTATGATTTACTGTTATATGCAATCCTGATTGTTCTTGTAGACCGACTGGTTCAGTTCAGTGTGTTAATTTGGGCGATCCTGTGGCATTAAACAATGCACCGACACGTAGATACGCCTCCCATCCCCAATCGTTTAGAAAAGGAGAGCTATGGTTCAACAGTTCATTGAGAGCCTTGGCCTACTAAGCAACCAGTGCACAGCTATATTGCCTGTAAATTGAGGGGTGATGTGAGGTCAGCGTGGCATGTCCCTCTGGCCGTTACTCTTGGTTCTCTTTACCAGGGCCAATGCCTCTTCATTCTGGCAGCTACACAATTGTCCTCATGGAGTTTCATGTACCCCGTTCCATTCCTCCAACCCCCTCCCCATTTATTTTGAAATCTCCGATGAAACCGTAATTTACTAAGTAAGCAGCAGGCGTGCTTACCCTACATCAAGGATTCGGTCACCATCCTGTAGGTACGGAAATAATAAAGTGTAGAAGTGCATGATGCCGCTTGAAGATAATGCTATATCAAGACTTCTCCATGTAGAATATTGATAAATCGTTAGATACCGTGTCCCCGACGATGAGCATTTCCTCCTGGATTAGGACACGAAAAACTTAGTATTAATCATTAACATAACGAAATCATTCAAGGAGATAAAACCAAAGGAGGAACATGACATGCTCAAAAGGCGATAGATCTACTGTATAATGCTTTCATTACTATGAAGCCTTTACAGACACTTGGCAAGAGACCAATTAGCAGCGAATCAAAGAGACTTACTGACTTACTGGACTTTTGAAGATTAGTCTTAGCGTGAGTTCCCCAGGCAGCTAAACATTGTATGCGAAACTGGCAAACTGGATTTTTAGCTTGATTTTTAACGATTTTCATGAAAATATCAGAATGAATTTGTATGTTATCGTGAAGAAGTAATCCCAGTCAAATTTTTCAGAACTTTTGCTACACATTTTACTGCTCAATATTTTAAGACTGTGCATTGCTTTACCTGTTAACTTTTATATTCATTACATATGTTTTTTCCACATCAACAACTCATTTACTAACCATGAATACATAAGAACTCTCAAGAGTTACAATATAAACTACTCTCATCAGTTGGGTAATTTATGTGTACAATATCCTATATTCTGATTTTAGCATTACATAGTCGTGTTCCCTCTATGAACCAATTATCATGCAATGTGAATAATTAAATTCTGAGGTTATAATTATATATTTCCTAAGTATTTTCACAGAAAGGAAATCTCTCCATGTCTTCTCAGTCATGCACATAAATAGTGTTTTAGATCCCTTATTTGGGGGTGGATCTAAAAGGGAGAGTTATTGTACTAATTTATAAGGTGGTGCCTAAAAGGGTAGCTTCCCTTGTCAGGGTAAGCTGACCAGTGTAGAGTGTTGTGGTGTGCTAGGAACTAGGGGGCGTTCCTATGAATAATGTAATAGTGTTTGGAGGGATGGGACCCGCTGCAAAGGGTCGTTGTGCTGGTCGCTCAGCTCAGCTGACTGCTTATTATGTAACTGACTCTGTTCGTATCAGCCGAGTGGCACGCGCTGCTTGCTGGCAGCCGAGCCGGCTCGAGAAACACAAAGGTACCTGAGTTAGCGCTATTGGGCTACCGTCTGTCACGTCTTTACGTGACGGGAGTAAGGAAGGGCGTTGGGATGTAAAAAGGCGTATAAACAGTAAAGCGTGTGTAGAGTGTGGACCAAGTGTTTTATTGGTCTGTGATTCTGATTGTGAGTCCCTTGTAGGGAATGAAATTATGTTCACAATGTAATACAAGTGTTGGGTTACAGGTTACAAAGTAGGAACTCTGAACACGATTGACTGACTCACCTCGGTTGACACCAGCGTAGCCTCGGGCCGTCTCGATGAAGCACTGACAGTGGAGAGATCCTTTGACCTCATTAGGATGCCTTCTTATACCCTCTGGCGCTATGTTGTCAGCAATGTGTTGGCCCAGTTACTAGTATGTAGGTATGTGTAACTATTGTGCAAGGCCTGGGCTGCTTTTAGATTGGCAAGCCGTCCCTGCTAAGTTTTATGGATGTTGGGCCGGCTTTCCAAGGGTTGCCATTTAGGGGATTTAGCCAGATGCCGGGGGGATGGACTCCAAGGGGTGCATACCCCTGGGAGGCTGTACAAGCGTCTTCCTTCATTTGTTCGCGTCCTCGCGAACGGGAACGGAACTGGAGGTTGGGGTGTTGACGTAGTGGTCCTTGAATCCCCCTCGTATCTCCTGGTGGTGTCGTATCGAAGTGTGGGTGTGAGGTCAGCCCGTGTTCAGAGGGGAGGGTTATGGGATTTACAGATATATGTATACGCTGATATTGACATTGTGAAAAAACAAACAAAAAAATTGACATTGCGAAAGATTTGATTAACATTGGGAAAAAAATTGACATTTGAGAAAAATTTAACATTAAAATAAATTCGACATGTAAAAAAAAATTGCCCTTGCTGTTGCTGGCATATTGCTAGTTTAAAAAAAAACATGGTTTCTGATGGTGATGTGTTACATATTTGTGCAGGGAGGAAAAACCCAGGGCCGAACGGATGGTTGCGTCGTCCGCCCCATCTTAGGGAAAAAATGCTCCCTGCAATAAGAAAGGTAGAAGAAAATAGAAAAATGGGTGTTCCAGGGTATAATTTAAGGGAAATATTCAAAAGTATTTATTTGTTTGGGAAAAAACGGAACACCCTGACAAATGGGGAAGTTAGAAGAAGGAAAAATGAAAGAAAACAAATCATACACATTATGTACATTGACATCTTGATAAACAAACAAAAATATATAGCGTTTAATGTACTATGTTGCGATTCTGACATTGAGGAACATTGTCGCTTTCCAGTGGAATAATTGTATGAAGTTTATCCTTAAAAATTATGAATTACAATGGCCTTATGTCTAGTGGAATAATTGTATAAAGTTTATCCTTAAAAATTATGAATTACAGTGGTCTTATGTCTACTTAAGTGCGCTAATCCCTTATAAATCTAGTTTTTGTGAGGTACCTCGCGTGCACGCTACCCGTCTGTACGTACGCTTGCCGACTCACGGCTGATCCTGTACGGCCACTTCTTGGTACGGTATAGTGGTCGTACCGCTTGCACGTATTCTTAAGACCTAATCTGTGAAGCATCCTCTGTGGGTGAATGCTTTCACACTTGACAATGAGAGTCACTGCCACAAATCGGTTGCGCCCTCATTGTCGTAATCTGCGTCGCATTTTGACGCTTTTATGTGGTTCTATTTAGTTGATCTGCCAGTAAGCCTGGTACCCCACAGGCACCAGTCCTGCTGTGCAGATTTTTTTTTTTTTTTGGAGTGTGTAGCTGAAAAAGAAAAATGTGGTGAGTGTTGGCGAGTGTGTCGGGATTAGTGCAAGTTGACGTATATAAAATAAAAAAAAAATAGTACACAATCATGGCATGCCGTAAATAATATGCCACTGCTATATGGTAGTGAAATTCCTGTCACCAGTTTCCTGTATCTGGTGACGATGCCTGTGAAAAAAATGGCGAGGGTTAGAAAAAACATATTAGTATGACATATTCTCTATGTCGCTTCCTGTGTCATAGTTTTCACTGGCTGAAGCTCCTCTTTCTCTGAAAAAAAAAAGCATGATTAATGTGAATTAGCTGCATGCCTGGGCTTACCCTATACGGTGCCGTGATGCCGTAAATAATATATAGTTGGTCTTACCCCGGTAGCGGAATTGTGGTTACCGGGTGCCGATATATTCCACTTTGATTATGCCTATTGTACTATATTATATATTATCCTATATTATAGTGTATTGTCGGACTTACCCTGATACCGGGTTTGGCGGTCATCAGGAGCCGACCGGCGTTACTTAATACTATCTATCTTAATTATGGTCTAATAATTTAAAAAAATGCTATTTCTAAGCCGAGAGGGTTGCCTTAATCTATTGCCGAAATGTGCTGCGCCAGACCTGGCAACAGCGGTGAATAAATTTGCTTAATCCTAGGTTGTGTGTCAAATGCAACCGTCTTACAACTAAATTTGGCCTAGGACGATCGCCTGGGGCAATTAAATCCCCAGGACACCACCCGCACGAGCCCCAGAAACACCGGTTGTCTCTAGGGTCGCTAGATTCCGTCCCCTTAACTCTAGGTGTCGACGTCTATTACTAGTACTAATCTATTCGCAGGCGGCTTACGGTGACACTAAGCTAACCGTTTCGCCCGCTGTAACTTCCTTGTTCATGGCCGTTTGCTGTTCCGATTTAACGTAGTTGAGCCGCCCACTTGGCTCCTGTGAGGGGCGCGCAATGCCCCTCTCTTAATGCCCATTGACTGCCCGCTGCGTCGCCATTTATGTGGGCATTGGACAGTGTGGTCCAATGGCATAATATCCTCCGGGAAGGAAGCGTCCGGGGAGTCCTCTTCGCCTGTGTCGGCCGCAATAGTAATGATTCATGTGTCCACCGGGAAGGGAGCGTCCGGGGAATCCTCTTCGCCTGTGTCGGCATTGCTGGGTTGGCCCACTGAACCCCTTTGAGTGCCCGCTATGCTACTCATTTAAGAACTCTGGCGACCCGTTGTCGTCCATTTACGTGGGCGCAGGACCGAATGAGCGCGTACATTCCATATATATATATATATTCATATTTCATTCTTCATTATTGATTACCGTCGTGGTCTTCACCTTCACCTCGCGGGGTAAGGACTTGTCGGATCTAGGATTGGTCCTGCTGAACCCTTGGATCCTGCTTCACTCCTGACGAATAGGAGTCTGACTCCCCGCCATGGAAGTCCTACTTACGTAAATTGAACTAACAGTCTAGTCATAATATGGGGTCGTCTCTAGGGATAGCTCCCGAGGCCGGCGGTGAGTGAGCTATTTCTCCCGCCATTCTCAGAAAGTCTCCCTGCAGGTCTTGGCCTCGACGACCGTGGCACAAAGTGGGTGTAGCATCCCTTCCTCCCAGGGGCGGTTTATGCGCACCTAGGATTCCAGAGCTTGCCCGACCAGGCCGCGAATGCTTTGACCTTACGTAGTTCGTCTGTTTGGTCTAGTCAGTGATTTGATGAGCCAACTGGGGTAAGGGTCCACATCGCCTTCCCCAGCTCTGCTCCAATGTGGTCCCTCCTGACCTTCGGCTTACACCGTTGTCAACAATCAGATCGTATCAGATTCCTTTGTAAGAGAAAAAAAAATGTGTCGTAACCTGTGTAAATAGTTTAATCTCTGTGTAAAATGTAAAATATTTCCAGTGTAGCGGGGTTGTAGATCTTCTAAGTACATAGGCTACTTCTGGCCTACCATCGCTACGTCAGCTTTCCAGCAATAATGCTTTCTTTACCTTAATGGAGGTGTTAGTAGGGTCTGTAATGTCAGGTACCCTGTTATTAGGATTTGGGGGTAATTATTTGTTGAGTGGGCTTAAAGTATGGTAGGAAGGGTTTACGCACCTTTGGGTTCCACGTTATTGGTGGCCTGAAACCGGTGATGCCACTGGGATGCTTCTATAGTGAGTGGAGTGGGGAGGTAATTCCCGGGATTGCAAAGATACGAAAATTCATGCAGGTTTGATATTAAAATCCCTGGTAATTGGATGGGATACTCATGCATGTGTCTGGATATGAAGTTTCTGCCTTCATGTACGGATAGGTGTAGGGTGGGGCATAATACCAATATATCCCTTTCATGCGGGAGAGTTTAAGTACTAAAGAATGGTTAGTATATATCTATGGCCTCCTCTCTCATTTGGAGAGGCGCATTATGCTTCTTTAATGTTTGCTGAGCCACCCCTAATACTCAGGTGGTGCAACGTGGCTCAAGGCGTAGCATGCCTGCTCTTTAGACGCATGAAGTCCATCAACCCCTTGTGTGTATTTTGTAATGTAGTGTAGCTGTTTTTGGTCGTGTAGATGTGTTTGCGTTGTTTATGTTGGGCGTGAGAAGGTTATGGGAAGGGAGTAAGGTGGTATGCTGGTAGCCTGTTCTCCTGTCGTCCTCCCTTGGTCCATGTTGGCTTTCTATCCGCGCCTTGGGATAGTAGAGCTGCCTGACCTAATCTGGTCGGCCATTTGCAGTGTAGATGTGGCCAGTGGTCGTAGTGCGACTGGTCATGTGCTAGTCATCTGTAATGACTCCTATGCCTTGCGATTGATAAGAGAAGTTATTAGGGGGGAGATCTTGTCTGTATTTGCTCCTAATTGTTGAGTGCGTGTGCGTGTGTGTGCCTATGTACCGCTACACCACGCGGACGGTTGGTCTGTTGCAGGCCAAGTCGTAATATGTATCGCCTGTGTGGGCAGAAGGCGCCCGTGGCTTGCCAACGTCCTGCGAACGTGCCCTAGAGGCCCAGGATAAGTTCCGCTGTGTCACGTCTTGTCCATTGCCAAATGTTTTTGCAGTGTGGAAAAAAAAATGTATGGTGTTATAATTGTTATGTGTTTGTAATTTCATGGTCACTGGCGCAACGCAATAGTGTCTCGTCACCGCATTATTGCAGTGTAACTAGTCTGCTGTCAGCAGTTAGTATGTGCAATAGCAGGCCGGGAAGTTACTGTTTGTCATCCGCTGGTATGTGCCTTTCTGCACGAATGCAAGTGTGGACATTGTTTTGGATTCCTAGCGGCCTAATGTAGCAATTCGCCCTAGTTAGGTAATGACGTCGTGTGGCCATTGTTACCCAAGACTTGTGTCTTGTGAAATTTTCCTACCTGTATCTGTGAAATGTATCCTCTATGCCTGGTGTAATCCGAAATTTTATGTCTGGCTTTTGGTGGGAGGAAATGTAGTATTCCCTGTACATGCGCTTGTATGGGCCAATTTCGGTGTGGTTGGGAGCCTGGATAACTGCTTCCCCTTGTGTCTAATTTTTTTTTTTTTTTTTTTTTTTTTTTTTTTACTGGAACTCAGACCCGTGACCTTATGTCATTCTCTGTGTTTTATGTTTGCGTTGTGTTCCGGGGCTTGGGGCTTTCCCAGTGTGGTTTTTGCTTGTGTTCCGTGTACCAAAAATACCATTGGATAGTTAGTTTTTGGTACGCGTGTGGTTTGTGGTCATGGGTTCGAATCCGGTTGTCTGTAAAGACTTGGTGTGATCATTTCCGTGCCGCATATAATATGGCACGTTCCCGTGGATGTGCAATGCGCAAATGAAAGCATGCATACCTGTGTAGAGTTTGTACGTTTTTGATTTCCCCTTGTAGTGTAATTTTGGAAGATATAGGGTCTCTAAATCGGGCGTGAATGATGCCGTGCGCTCTGCTCTGAAAGCTGTTGTCTGTAAGCGTGCAGGTTATCACTGAGGCCTGCGTTATTGCTGAGTATGGCGGTATCGGATTGCAATGTCCTGCGCGCACGCTTGTTACTTGTCTTGATAACGCTGTATGTCCGGCACATGTGTTTTTAATCGCTTACTTTCTGTGACTGTGATGAGTGCTTTTCGCATTGTGACAGAAAAGAGGGGAATTTGTGGTTTAACGTGACCGTATCTGGAGATCATGAGCTACGGGATTTCCGTTTTACTTGGAATCCAAACCACAGGCCATGGCATTTCACTTCGGAAATCTCATATGCGTTGGCCGTACTTGTAGAAGAACCTTCCATTGCCTACATTGGCGTCCCCAGATTTTGTGTTACTGTACCGTGGTTCGATTATGTCCCGACAATGGTACGAAATGTCATTATGCCCGCGTGTCTCCGGGACAGTTCTGTGGGGTGCTAGGATCGTATCCCGGCGCGGTCAGTGGGCTATTTCTTGGCCCTCTTTTCACGCCTGCCCGTGGGATTACTTCCTTTCCTTTTGGCAGTATTTCCGCCTTTACGTGTACCTATGTATTAAATATGTATATTTGTTTAACTTGGCCACCTTTCTTTCATCGGGCCTAATGCCTGCGTCATAATAAAAAAAATGAGCTATGCCCCGCTCTGGATTAAGAGAGCACTTTGAAAGAAAATAATAGCAGGTGGCGATAGTCTCTAAAAATTATGTCGTGAACACTATAAAAAATGTTAAAAGAAAATGTGCTTGGGACCTGAGTGTAGTATTTACAATTTTGGTAACGTGAGGACTACTGTAATCTGGTTACGTCTCAGGGGAATCTACCGACACTGTCTAGTACACATTAGGAAGGCCATTGCAAGACGTAATTGATACACTTGTATCCACGTCACGAGCAAAGCCAGTGCACTATGGGAGTCAAACCTGCCCTTCAAAGTAATTGTAACTCACCAAAACGACAGTGTCTCGTCCCGGTGTGCAATTGGGCTTTTCAGTTGGCTAAAGCACACCTCACCAAATTTTTGAAGTTAGTTTGAGATTCTCAATTCCTGCCACACTTACGGCTTTCGCCCGCAACAGGAGAATCTATCAAACTGTGGAACCCTAACATAGAACGTTTAGTCATTTCTACCTAGAAAGACTCACTGAAGCTTTATGCTGTGATTTTATGCTTAAGTTGTGTTCAAAAATATCTCTTTTCGGCCTGAAGCCTGCTTGGCTTCCACTTGGCTTGCATACTAGAGACTTTGCGTTATGGTGTTAACCACTTCGCCCAATAACCATTGCTGGCCTGAGAGAAAAATGCTATGGTTTCGAAAAGAAAGAAAAAAAAACCAAGAGGGGTTTAGAATTATTCCTTCGAATTTGGCTATGTTGCACTGTATATACATAAAATAAGAGAGAGAAAAAAAATGCAATTTTATGTTTATTATGTACCTGTTGGACTATTTTCTTATCGCCCCCGTGTAAGAGAACTTATGTATCCTATAATGTGGGTGCAAGTGATGTTAGTTTATTTCTGTGGCCCTGGTGGAAGTCGTTATCCTCTTTCGAGCTTCAGTGCTCAGAAAGGTGAAGGGTTTTGCCCTGTTATTAGATTATAGGCCTCTGAAATCCACTGGGGTGTTCCTTTGCTACCTTCCGGTGGAATTTCTAGCAAAGTAAGCTTTGGCCTACTTCCACCGTAGCGCGTGTCTATAGGTTTGAATGTACCTGTATTCGAGGGCCTAATTGTGCTTGACGCTGCCCTAGTAGATTTTACGGGAGTGTGTATATATTTAACTGCGTGGTTTTGTGGGATAGTAAATAACACTTTTCCTAATCCCCGTGTACTGTGTGGTAATGCCCGGTCAAAATGTTCGTGCGTATATCGTGCATCCTGAGGGACTAATACCGGTGTTCGCCTTCGTTCTGGCAAATTTGCCCTTTGAACTGGCGGTAAAGGTCGCTTAATGGCTTGTGTCCGGCCTAGCAATGTGGTGGCGTGTAGTCTGACCGCTTTTCGGCCTGTGGCCACGGCCGACTCCTGCCAATGTGTTAGCCTATCTGTGTACGTGTATGTAGGCTTTATGTACTGTAGGGCGGGCTCTACGTCGTCTGCCCATGACGTGGTTACGTCCCTTTGTTTTCTTGTCATATCGTGTGTGTTTAATGGCCCTGGCTTCAACTCCCTCTCATCCCACTGTTCCGAGGGGATTGTTCTAGGCTCTGCCCCTCGGTTTGGCAAAATTGCCTTCCGATCCGGAGCTGAAGGACGTGTGTATGTGTTAGGTTTATTCTGCAGTAAGTTGGAGCCTAACCTGGCCGTCTTCTTGACTGTGGCCACGGCGAACTCCTTCCATTGTGTGGCAGTACGTGGCGAGAGGGACATCCTCGCAAATTGTCGAGTCAGCGTATCCACGCTTATGTCCTCTCTCGGGTGGGCTGGTGGCCCTACCATGAACTCAAAAATGGCCTTGTTGGCTTGGAGCTCGCGGTATTCATCCCAAATTTGGGTGTACTGCCTATTGAGGCATATGGCCTGTTCAGCGACTTTTGTGTCCTGAGTCCCTATCCGTCTGTGTTCCGTGATGAGTGTTTCCCATTGTTGGAACATAAACTCGTGTCGACAGTGTAGTTGCCAGTGTGCTTTTATGATTTGTGTGCGGAGGGTGGGGATTTTCGCCCGAATCTTGCGATTCTTAGCACTGCGGAGTGGCCGGGCAAGGGCTCTTATGATCCGCATGTACTGGGCGTGCAGGAGCTGCTGAAACCTTCTGAGGTAGTCCTGCCTAGTTTCAAAAACTCTGTGCCAGGCAATTAATTCCTGGTACTCCCCAATGCTCCTTAGCACAGCTAGGCGGTATAGGGGGGCCATGTTGAAGGGAGTGTATGTGAAAAATAAAAAAAAAATCTGTGCGTGTTTGACAGTGTATTCTTATATTTCTCTGATTCTGTATGGGGCTAGGGGGTTGGTTTATTAAGAATTTCCCCTGTGTAGCTAGTTTGGAGCACGCAAAAAAAAATGGTGCTTTTTGTCTGGGGGAAAAATTTTCTCACTAATTTGCTTGGCTTTTTGCGGTACGGAAGGGGTCGTTTTAACTACGAGGGCTCGTTGGTTGAGTCCTTTTCTCTATGCGTAGTACCCCGCCTCCACCAGTGTTTTAGATCCCTTATTTGGGGGTGGATCTAAAAGGGAGAGTTATTGTACTAATTTATAAGGTGGTGCCTAAAAGGGTAGCTTCCCTTGTCAGGGTAAGCTGACCAGTGTAGAGTGTTGTGGTGTGCTAGGAACTAGGGGGCGTTCCTATGAATAATGTAATAGTGTTTGGAGGGATGGGACCCGCTGCAAAGGGTCGTTGTGCTGGTCGCTCAGCTCAGCTGACTGCTTATTATGTAACTGACTCTGTTCGTATCAGCCGAGTGGCACGCGCTGCTTGCTGGCAGCCGAGCCGGCTCGAGAAACACAAAGGTACCTGAGTTAGCGCTATTGGGCTACCGTCTGTCACGTCTTTACGTGACGGGAGTAAGGAAGGGCGTTGGGATGTAAAAAGGCGTATAAACAGTAAAGCGTGTGTAGAGTGTGGACCAAGTGTTTTATTGGTCTGTGATTCTGATTGTGAGTCCCTTGTAGGGAATGAAATTATGTTCACAATGTAATACAAGTGTTGGGTTACAGGTTACAAAGTAGGAACTCTGAACACGATTGACTGACTCACCTCGGTTGACACCAGCGTAGCATCGGGCCGTCTCGATGAAGCACTGACAATGGAGAGATCCTTTGACCTCATTAGGATGCCTTCTTATACCCTCTGGCGCTATGTTGTCAGCAATGTGTTGGCCCAGTTACTAGTATGTAGGTATGTGTAACTATTGTGCAAGGCCTGGGCTGCTTTTAGAGTGGCAAGCCGTCCCTGCTAAGTTTTATGGATGTTGGGCCGGCTTTCCAAGGGTTGCCATTTAGGGGATTTAGCCAGATGCCTGGGGGATGGACTCCAAGGGGTGCATACCCCTGGGAGGCTGTACAATAGAGTAAGGTACCCCAAGGTCCAGAAGTATAATCCAAATATTATCCCAGAGGTGAATGCGTATACACTAGCTGAAAGCATATTGATGTCCACTTACTATCGCCATAGCTCGAAGTTGATCCTCACGGCCGGATAGTTATCACACGTGGCTATGAAACTAGATGAAGCAGTAATTGTGGAATAATGCTATAATTGCCACACTAGTACAGCCATCGCAATAACACATGTTATCACCCATATTCCACACACACACACACACAGACACACGGGTAGTCGGGATTTCCGATGTTTGTGTGTGCGTACGGGACCTAGCAACTTGTGGTTCATAGCCCTAGTGATAGCTGCATTGCTAGTTATTGGTGGAGTGGAAGTGAATCCAGGGCCTGTTACTCCAAATGTGAATCAGGCAACTGATCCAGTGGCAGCTTTAAAGTGTTCGACGTGCAGTAAAACATTGAAGAATGGTGTTGAGTGTGGACTATGTGAGAAATGGTTTCACTTCAGCTGTATTAAGGTCAAGAAGGAGGATTGTGATGTCGGAAATTGGTTTTGTAAAGTATGTGATACGCCGGACTGTTTGAGGGTGCAAATCAAAGCAAGGGATCAAATAATACAGGAACTTAGAGCAAAGCCTCGTGAATCAGAAGAAACGGTGAAGGATGTGACTGAACGGCTTTCTACTGGGATCAGTGTGGAAGAGGGCGTGCAGGAGCAAACTGAGGATGACGTTATCATAATGGGTGATTCTATGATAAGATGGAGAGCGTATATCTCGAGGAAATCAGGTGCGAAAGTGCGGTGTTATCCGGGGATTAAAATTGACCAGCTTGCCCAACAAGTGGAAGAATCAAGTGTAGAGGACTGTGAAAAAGTTAAAGTGTTGTTGCTACATGTTGGGACGAACGATTCGAAGAAGAGGGCTACAGCTGATTACATCATGGGGGAGCTCTACGAACTAGGCAGAAAAGCTAAAAGTAAGTTTAGAAATGCAAAAATTATAATTAGTGGTATTGTTCGGCGGGGAGATGTTCCGTTAAGGCGAGTCAAGACTGTAAATGACCGCATGGACTGGGTATGTGCACAACTGGGATTAGTGTACGTAGAAGCTGACTGCTGGATTGGTGGCCGTGACTTCGCCCGAGACGGGCTGCATCTAAATCGACGGGGCGCTTTCAACCTAGGGAGCCTACATGACAGGGTCATCGGTTCGTGCCGGCTTTTGTGAGGAGGAGCAGGTCCAGAGGTTGCCAGCCGATGGGAACAGAAGGAGCTATTTCGAGATATTTGCTGCGGAGGTAAGACTCTAAGATTACTGCAGGTTAATTGTCAGAGTTTAGGAAATAAATTAATTGAATTTTGGAATCTTGTAGAGACGTATTCTCCGGACATTGTCATTGCAACTGAATCTTGGTTATATGAGGACATAAATAGTAGCGAAATAATTCAAGGGACCTACGAAATGTACAGAAGGGATCGGGGGAAGCGAGGTGGTGGGCTATTTATTTGTGTGCGCAAAAATATAGCTAGTTTCTTAAAGTGGGCTGATATGGATCATAAAATGTTGTGTGTACAAATTTCGGATAAAGGAAATAAATTCCCTCTTCAGGTGATAGGGACGTATAGAGCACCGAAAGATAACTTTTCTATCCTCGAAACACTGTACGATAAAACTTGTACGGGTAATGCTATGAAAAAGAGCATAATAATTGCTGGAGATTTAAACCTCCCCAAAGTAGACTGGTGTGGTGAGTCAACTTGCTGTGGTCAAGCTCAGAGCGCTGCAAACAAATTCTTAACGGAGGGGGGATTTTCCCAAGTAGTTGACTTCCCAACTATAGACAATAATACCTTAGATATTTATCTCGTAAGGCCTGTAGGGCTGTCTGAAAGTACCAGGAATTAGTGACAATTCTGGGATTGAATTAAATATTAGATATGGTGACATTACAAAATTAGACTCGGATGTAGCAAAAAAGATCATATTCCAGTATCGCAGGGCGGATCAGGGCAAGTTTCAGGGGTATTTGCATGAGCTATTTGTAGGAAGGAAATCACATTAATATCCTGTGGACTAACTTTTTGAAAATTTTAAATAGCGCTGTTGATAAATTTGTCCCATTTAAATTGCTGAAACAAAACCCAGATCCTGAGTATTACACACGAGAAATTAGGAAAATTAGGAAATTGTACAATAAAAGACATGATAGTGACAAGTATATGTTGAAATTTAAGTCCTTATCCAGAGAGCTCGTTTTAAAAAAGAGGGCTGCTCATGACAGTTATATGCAAGGTTTACTTGGTTCGGGAGGTGATGGGTGGAAAAAAAATTACAGTTATGTTAGGAGAAGAAAGGGAAATTCAAATAATTTGTCGATGATAATGTCCGGTGACGGTAAATTAATTACTGAGAAACAGGCCAGTGCTAATGAATTAAATGTCTTTTACGGTAGTGTGTTCAATAAATCCAATAGCTGTGTGTTGGACCTTAACGACGAATCAGGGGCTCCCCTTTTCCAAATAAACCAGTCAGCAATTGTAAAGCTAATACAAAAACTACGTTTCAATGTATCAAAGGGTCCTGATAATATTGTTAGTTAAGTACTTAAACTAGGAGGTAGGGGCGTGGCACGATACTTGGAGGTGATGTTTAATTTGTCCATAAACAATGCGCAAATCCCAGATGACTGGAAAAGAGCTACGGTAGTCCCAATATTTAAGGGAGGGAGCAGACTTGAATTGGGCAACTACAGGCCGGTTAGCCTTACGTCCATCGTTTGTAAACAGATGGAGCATGTCATTTGCGACTACTTGAGGAAACAGTGGGAAACATTATCATGGTTTAATGATAGGCAACATGGATTTCGGAAAGGTTACTCATGCGAGAGTCAGTTGCTATCACTTTTTCAAGAAATTAGCGAATCGTTAGACCATGGAGTTTCAGTCGACGCCGTGGATATAGATTTTGCGAAGGCATTTGATGTCGTGCCGCATGACATGCTACTCCATAAATTAGCTTCGACGAAGATTGATAGAAGAGTAATTTTATGGATCCAAGAATTTTTGACGGGTCGTTCCCAAAAAGTGAAAGTTGAAGGCATATTCTCGGATGAAATTACCGTAACGTCGGGTATCCCTCAGGGCAGCGTAATCGGAACTTTGTTATTTTTGGCGTTTATAAATGACTGACCAAATGGGATTCGCAGTGACTGTCGATTGTTTGCGGATGATTGTGTAATATATCGAAAGATACATGACTCACAAGACAATGCAGTGCTTCAAGAGGACCTGAACCTGGTCTATAAGTGGGCGATTGTAAATAAAATGAAAATAAACACAAGAAAATGTAGTCTCTTAAAACTAGGGAAAGTGCGAAGGCAGGATTTTCAATATAACATTGGCTCGGAAATACTTATAGAAGAAGATTCTTGCAAATATTTGGGCGTTCACGTAAGGAATGATATGAAATGGAGTAGTCATGTAGGATGTGTAGTTTCAAAAGCTTACAAATCCCTGCACTTTGTAATGAGGGTATTAAAAGGAAGTAGTACCTATGCTAAAGAATTAGGATATTTGTCACCTGTAAGACCTATTCTGGAATATGCCTCGGCGGTTTGGGATCCATATCAAGTAGGGTTCATCATTGAGTTGGAAATGGTACAAAGAAAGGCCGCTAGATTTGTGCTCAGTGACTTTAATCCCAGGAGCAGTGTGAGCCGTATGTTAAAGAAACTTGGGTGGGAATCACTGGAGGCTAGGAGGATGAAATCTAGACTCTGCGCTATCTACAACACGTGTACAAATCAACCAGCATGGGGTGAGCTTAGCAAACGATTGGAAAATCCCACTTACATGGGTAGGAGCGATCATCCTTTCAAAGTTAAGGGCCGACCACAGCGAACAAATTATGGTAAATATTCTTTCGTAAACCGTGCCATTGATAATTGGAACTCTCTACCTGCCGCAGTCTTAGAGCCTTTTCCCAAACATATAGGTGTGTTTAAGAAAAGACTGACTATTTGTGTAAATACCCAAGTTTAATTGTTGTATAATTGTTATTGAATTGTTATGTATAATTATTTATTTGTTATGTATATACAATTTGCCACCGGGGGACACACCCCCCATTGCAAATGAATGAATGAATGAATACGATATATTGCAGCCCCTATAATAAGGAACTATACCAACAACTATATTTACGAGGTTGAGGACTAACCTTGTAGGTTTTCTTTGCCAATAATACATTTGCCTATAGGCCTGAAATCTGAAATCCAAGCAAATTCTCTCCAAATGATTGAATGGTTAGTGTATAAGATAGTGCAGATAAAACTGCATGATATTTTGATTTTCAATAACTTATTATCTCGGACGCTGTAAGGGTAAACTAAATTGGTATGTCTTCTTGAAGCTTTCAAGAGGCTACCTGGAGTTTTCAATTGCACTTATAGAGGCAACGGATAAACAAAGAGGAACATATCCTATTTGCATAAAATAATTGGATTTGGAAATAATATGAGTTAAACACGGTTTAAAGGAGGCAGTGATTAGTATCTACTAAGACGTAGATTTTGAACGTCGTTTTCTATTCTCGTGAAATATAATTAATCTGCGCTTTATTTATTAACGTATTTATTTATTTATTTACCGACAGCGGAAGCTACGCTCGCTAAAGCGCAGTGCTAGGCCATGGGGCCAAGCTCACTGCGGACTCGGTAGACATGGGATCGAGCCTCACCGTCGACCGTCCTTGATATGGTCTTACGTGGTTTCCCATTTTCATCTCCAGGCAAATGCTGGGACGGTACCTTCTGACAGGCCATGGCCGCTTCCTTCCACATCCTTACCCAGTTTCATTCATATTCATTCATTTGATCTCTCATTAACTCCGCTCATGAGGTTGGCGTCAAGAAGGGGATCCGGCCGTAAAATACATCCGCCACATAGAATTTCATCGCATCTCTTCCCCGACCCCCGTTGAAAACGGGAATTATAAGGGGCACACATACATTTATTTATTCATTTTACTCTTCATATTTTTCTATACATTTCGAAGTACACTGCAGCACACATTCATTGTTCTCAATAATCTTCAAGAATGTGTTTGCAGTATGCTAAGTCTAAGTAAAATGAAATGGGAACGTCCATTGCAATGACAATACTTGATATCACACTAAATTGTTCACTTTATGGTAATTGGAATGTCTATCCAGTACTAGTCTAAAAGAGATCTGGCGTTTTAAAACTATGATATTGTCGAAATGGAATTCTTTGCATATTCACTGTCTCTGAAGATCACTTGTTCTTTTTATGTAGTTAAGTACATTCAGGGATTCTATTTCCAAAAAATTCAATCAGTGTTCTCGTAATGTAAATATTTACCCCACGGTGGTTCATCCTGAAGAATTAAACCTCTGATTACATGAGTTGTGAAAACATTTTCCATTCCTGTTATGGCCTACCATCGAGTTTTTTTGTTGAAAAAGAACGCAACAAAATTTTCAAAAAAACTATTTTACTAAATAGTATCACATTTGGTCTATTTTCTTTTAATTCTTGCTATAAAAAATGCCAAGAAATATGCTCATATGAGCCAAAATTCAAGAAACTCCCTCAGAGATCTTGAACATTTTGCAAAATATGTGATCGCTAGTGTGTAGAACCCTTAACCTATGCCACACCACTCCGATCGATTTATCATTTCTAGCCCTATATGCTCCTACCATTAATATATTAACTTAACTCTAAATCGAAATGTAATGATTTTCAGTCAGTAAACTCGATGGCACCCAATTAATTGAAATGGGTGGTTCCCTTATCTTGGAAATATGTACATGAGATAATTAAAACACTTTGAAGACCAGTTTCGACTGTCAAGCGATCATCATCAGATCTTTTACACTTAGGCTATTAAATATATTGTATGTTTACAAGTATGAGAGATGATATTTACAATATATGCACTTATTTATTTGCAGTAGTTATTATAGTATCACAACTAGTCAAGATATGCAGGCAGCTGTGTTGGCAGCTGCGCGGGAACTGACCACACATCGCTAAAACAGCTAAGCTCACAATCCACAATAACCTGACCTTTTAACAACCATCACATATTCACACTAAGGAAGCAACTCTGAAGGTCAATCACAACAATCAGTATGTCAACAAAAATTTACATTTCTAGACTAGTTCTCACTTCTACTCCTGACAAATACCGGGATGGTTCCTAAATTAGGGCACGACCGCCTCCATCCAAATCCTCATCTGAATTGCAACTGCACACACTAATAGCCTACACAGAAACACAGGTTATCAAGCAAAGTCCACACACACCCTAGTACACGGGGCTACATGATGCCGATGTCGCAAAGCCCCTCAATGAATAACAACAAATAAGGGGAACTGAATTTTGGAAAGCCCTCATACACTACAGCTTCCAGAATACTGCTGACAAAATTACTCGTACATGCTGAGACGTAATTGACTGAATGGTCATGAAATTATAATATCATTCCACCATATGCACCGATATATTAGTGTATAAATCATCCTAAACTAAGAATCACGCATGTTCATTTCCGCCATGCGTCAGACAGGTAGATATATAGACTGGGGGATAAATAACACAAAGTGGAGTTTAGTGATCAAAGAAGGTACTGAATCAGCATTAGATACGGTGTCGACAAAATGAGTGGTATCTTGCAGAGTGTATACGGCAATGTAGTGTGGGGCAACTTAGCCGGCAAAGAACGGTCACCTACTGGTTTTCAGACAGGAAATATTAAAATGTGCAAGCTACATTCATTATATCACCCAACTCGTTCATTTGCTGTTCCTAGAACATTAGGGTGACATACTCTTTCAAACACACATTTCTCGTGCTGGTAAACACGTTCACCAATGCGTGTTGTTGCTGCCTTGGCCAGCATGATCACGTGAAGGATGCACATGCATGGTGGAAACAGCGCGGACCTAAATGCTCCTGGGTGCCATCCTGCAGCATTCGTCTCCGTGAGGCATTTTAAGTTTACATAGCATCCCTAGAATTGGCTCGGAGCATAAGGATATGGTCGTTTCACAAATCCCACAGTGACTGAAGACATTTGTAGTGTAATGTACCGGCTACACGGGGTGCGTGGGGGTTAAACACATGTACGGTATAAGCAACAGCAATGAACATTGACTGTTAACTACACTGGTTACCTCAGAAATAAAAGCACTAGAGATCTGGTTAAATCTACAATATATTCTGATACCTGACATGAAATACACTTCGCAGGATCTTCGTCGAACAGATTATCTAACACTACCTATCATATTTACACAGGCACACTTATAACATATTGATGACCCTTGGAAGTAATGATGACTGGTACTTACAGGCGTACGGAATCTTAGTCATCAGTGACTTTCACTTGGGTATGTGCTAATTTTGTCTGATAATCTGTGCTTTTGTTGTGACTGTATTGGTGTGTGTAATTATAACTGTTCGGATCACGAATGGGATAGGTGTCCCGGGACTTGAAATGATGTACTATCCCGGCGTTTGCCTGGAAAGAGTGGGGATAAAGCGACACACAGGTTAGCTACCTTTTTAACCAACGATATCCAGACTAGCCGCACCTCTTCACCAATGTCATGGTGAGGGATTTAATGTGCACCACTACGCCGCGCCGTGGAGACTTTATTTATGGAATAAAATGGTAATGAGCAACATTCTCACATAGAAGATTTTTCAGAAGCAGTGACAGTATTAAAACTGCATTGACTTTATTTCATCCTATAATATGGTATCCCTCCTTATTGAAAATGCTAACCAAATAACACAGAGGCACTTGATAGGGTGTAAAAATAATAAACTATCAGGAGTTGAATTCAACTGTGGTGACTTAACTCTACTGATTCTGGGGTTACTTGCTCCCAGAGAATCAGTCCTACTTACTCGCAACACAATTACGATATGTTTAACACGTAAACCTCTCAACTATGACGATTATATACATTATTACCTTGATAGTCAGCATCCAACGATTTATATTGTTTCGTGGATCTGATTATAAAAGGATGCTTTAAATCCATGTGTTGGATTATCGCAACTAGTTCGCTCCTGAGTTTCCTAATACTAGTATATAATAATTTTCGCTATGGTCTCAGAAATTAGTTTACAATACTTCATGCGTTTCGAGACAAACAATCTAGGCGATTTGTTTGAAACTAGGCTCATAATTCCCTTGAGAATGTATAGCCAGCAACTCAGTAATTGAACCTTGAACACAAACTTGGGATCGTCTGAAATACTTTCCTTCTCCACCAACAACCACACAAATTCAAAATACAAGTTCTACTCCCTCACGGAGTCCCGAAGAATGATTCCTCCTCACACGGAGTTCACAAAAGGAGTACCCCGCCCTACACGCGGTCCACAACAAGAGTTACTACCACTCGCGGTCCGAAAAAAAAACACAACACGAGTAACTACCACTCGCGGTCCGAAAAAAACTGAGTCACCCGTCACTGCCCCCCCCCCCCCCCTTCCACACACATCACTGGGCTATCCCCTCGTGGGGTCCAGCCAATCAAAACAACACAAAACAAAACATGACCATATAAGGAGCGTCTTGTCTGGTCTTCAAAATACCCCAGACACACCTCACACCTCTAGCACAGGGTTGCCAAGCCTCTTACCTATGAGACACCATACACTTGAGCATGCGAGAGGAAAACCCCGCGTCAACAACAGGTCTACTTCCTGGTTACTTGCACACAATTCCAGGATCTTGAACTGAAAATTATTCTAATGTTAAAATATTCACATATTCCTAGACTCAGATCCTGCCAATTACAATATCTTAAAACCTAAACAAATTTATCGGAAATAAATCACATGATATTATACACTACATTACATAATTATAAAACACAAAAAGGCATCAAATAAAATATACTGACGGTTAAGAAAATCGTACGTCCAGAAAGTAAGGGTTCGATCCCTTGTAAACTGGGAAGGTACAGTAGGGCCCTGTGCAGTGCTTCTGAAAGGTCTTCTCTCGAGACCATGGATTCAGGATATTTATATTTTCCAGCCACATGACGTTTATTATTTTTACACCCTATCAAGTGCCTCTGTGTTATTTGGTTAGCATTTTCAATAAGGAGGGATACCATATTATAGGATGAAATAAAGTCAATGCAGTTTTAATACTGTCACTGCTTCTGAAAAATCTTCTATGTGAGAATGTTGCTCATTACCATTTTATTCCATAAATAAAGTCTCCACGGCGCGGCGTAGTGGTGCACATTAAATCCCTCACCATGACATTGGTGAAGAGGTGCGGCTAGTCTGGATATCGTTGGTTAAAAAGGTAGCTAACCTGTGTGTCGCTTTATCCCCACTCTTTCCAGGCAAACGCCGGGATAGTACATCATTTCAAGTCCCGGGACACCTATCCCATTCGTGATCCGAACAGTTATAATTACACACACCAATACAGTCACAACAAAAGCACAGATTATCAGACAAAATTAGCACATACCCAAGTGAAAGTCACTGATGACTAAGATTCCGTACGCCCTTAAGACGAATTAACAACCACATATTCTGTAAGACGGTCTTACCCCACAGGTTTACTTGGATGTACAATCCATGAAAACTATTTTCGTAAGGTTATTTTTATTTATTTCAAACAGAAAATTGAACCTTACATATTAATGCGTGGTTATATATCCACATATCGCTGTGGGCGTGGCCGTACTTAAAGTAAAGACTGGCAAAGATAAACAGTATCACGTAATCGTTTGCAGCCATGACGACAATATGGCGTTATGTCTAATTCAAGTTTAGTTCTTGGTAGCTTGCTTGCTCGGATATCCAAGAATCGAATACTGTCTGACGCTGACTGGGACCATCTTGAGTGTGCTTCATCTTCGACAAGCACCGCAGTCAAATGCCCCGATTCTGTCCATTCACTATAATAGCAAAGGTTATCATAGAAACTCCTTATCCACATACCGTATATCATTCATAAGGATCTCCATGACCCACAGAAATTACAACTCAATCATTTTCAATTTATATTCCGCCGTCTTCAGTATTCGACATTTAGCAAAATTAAATAATCATTACTAGGTAAGTAAAGGATTATGATTCGTCATGTTAATAATTTTTAATCATTCGCAACTGATGTGGTAATAGCATCGGTGTACGGATATGCACGTTACGAAGTGTGAAACCTTTATCGAAACTCAGTTTTTGTGGATGACCTCAATTCAACGAGTATCTCCCCATGTAACTATTTCAACATAAATGCAGTGACCCTGGCACAGAATTCAAAATGTGACAGATAATTAAAGAAGAAGTTTAGTACATGAGGCTCTTGTCAACTTCGTTCCCTGTGCCAGAAAGTATTCTATTTCCATCTACACAATATTTACGTTGAAACATTACCCACAGAATGCCATTAAGAAGATTCATCGATTGCATTAAATTGATTCATATTCCACAATGAAATTAGCTTTTAGAGAGACTGAGCAGTTCAAATATCATTTGAGACTTTTCGAATTATGTTAAGACATAGGACAAGAGACAAGGAACTCAGGTTATTTGAACCTTCAAATTGGTTGAACAAGTAACTAATCTCGCTTATGGTAATGCTTCTTCGAGTGTTCCTTCATAAATGTTATGACTGAATTGTTGGATGTGTGCTGCCTATTGTGACTCATTCAGGAAGGAATGCTACTTGGTCAACCAAGTGTACCAGGACAGCAATTCGTGCATTCACAGACCTGATACTTCAATATGATTGGTGGGTTTGAGTTTTGAAGTTTTAAACTCGCATCTTCCAGAGTTGGCTAATTAACACTTTCTATAACTTGATCATCTGTGGATCAACATGTTAATCATATACCGGATGTCCACAATTAAAGTTATGGTATTCAGCGAGGTACAGTACGGGCTGTAACAAAGCCACCTATAAGGAAGGTCTGCCCATAGCAGAGGGGCAACACCACACACTCGTCTATATGAGGCGAGTGGTAAGCATGGTGATGAATGGTGCTGAACGTGCGACTCCGTACTAAATTGCATATATTCTTTTAACACTCGCACGTTTTACAATAGTGTTTAAAGTAGACCCAAGAAGGAAGGCTAATCATCTGGTAAACGTACGTACAGCTCCTAACGCAACGTCGTTATTCTATAATATTAAATAGTAGTAGTAGTAGTAGTAAGCTCTCGAATCTTATTACACTTGGTTGCTCTTCTGTGTTGTTTTTTGTAGCTTAACCCTGTAACAACAATCGTACGTTGATACTAGTGGGGTGTGACAATCAGTGGCGTAACTACGGGGGTGATCAGGGGGATCAATCCCTCCCTCAGAGCCAAGTAATAAAACGATTAAATTTGTTGAAGTTTTTAATTTTGAATAAAGCCAATCTTCGGATTGATGACTAATGATTGGAAGAAGAAAGTTAATGCTTCCAAATTTGAAAGCATTTTTTTCACTCGTTTGACATATTCAGCGCTACCCTAACTTAACACTTACTGAATGAGCAAAACAGTCAGCTGTTCACTTAGCCGGAGAGGAAGCAATGAGGTGGGTGAGCAGTATTTATCCTCATCCTTTGCCAAAAATACACCACTTGTCAGTGGCCTTCATGTTAATATCCGAGTGTGAGTGTCATTTTGAAAAGTGAATACTGGTATTACTGTGTTAAACATTAGTAGGAAACATTAGTTCATCAATATTTATTCAATGTCGGAAAATAGGGCTAGATGATTACAGGAAGAAAACTGGTCATTATAATTTAATATTAACAAAACTGTTAATTTTCGATCATTTGTTCATTGATAAGTAACTAGTAGTTCCGTGGTTTCTACTTATGTTAATTGCCTCTATCAACATACACAATGTCAGTTTGGTTGCTGTAATATATTCGTAGATATTGGGAATCGTCTAAATATTTCGGATGGTCGCTATGTTATGTACTATTACATGAAGATTATTGTGTAGGTGTAGTATTCATACTTCAATCGCATGATTAGGATACGAGAAATAAAAACGAGATTTTAAAATTTCACACAGCTGCCATCTTCTGGTTATGAAATCAATTGAAATCAATTAGATGCCAGTGGATTAAAATTTGTATGAGCATTTGCCGTACCAAGTTCACTGCGCTCGGATGGTTAAACCGCGAGAAACGTCCATTACAATGTTTCAAATTTGCTTGGCTGCCATGTTCGTTTTGTACTTTACAGGTTTTTGAAAGTTACATAGATAAAATTCTAGTAGTACCCTTTTTCACCGTAAAATATTTCAGGGTGATATCAGTAATAGTTTCGTAGATATAGAATGCCGGTGAAATATTTCGCACAGACGCCATGTTGGATTAGTGAGACGTAATAAAATTTGAATGGATCGGTCAGGGTGGGCCGAAATGGTGCTATGACCTCACCGAGTTTCATTGAAATCACTCCAGCCGTTTAGATTGTATTACGGACACACACACACACGGACAAAAGGTTATCTCATAAGCCTACTTTTCCATATATGAAAATAGGCTAAAATACAACGTATCAAATGCTCATGAAATAAAACCTTTAAAAGTGTAGGTACGAGGTTTTGAAACTTTAGGATCATATACTTCAGGCTGTTCCAGCCGAGCAGGTCGCTCGTGAGCTGCAGAGTACTCGCCGCCTTTAGTGAGTAAACCTGCAACATGCAATACAGCTCTGCTGTGGGGGGCTGCCGTCACTTCGCGGTGGATACATCAAGACTGTCAGGAATGCATACACTTGTGCTATGACCTTCGCCTAGTGACGTATAGGCTCTCACCCCCAGTCCCTCTCCAACTGTGCTCCGAGCATTACTGCTGAGTACTCGCGTGTACGCATACTCATGGATTTGGAACAGCCTGATATACTTGATTTCATTATGTCCGAGTCCTTACCCCTCAATGTAACTTTGACTAAGCTCATCCCCCTGCAGAAGCAAACACTAGTTACGCCACTGCTGACAATTCTCGTCAATATTTAATAATTTCGATCGATCATGACCTACGATAGCTACTTTTCTCATGTCTACGTTGGCATTTAAGCAGTGCAAGTAAAACAGATACACATAAATCATTGACATGGGCGTACTAATTAGTCAGTAAAAATACGTAGATAGCGATTTATTGCATGAGGAGGTGTTTTCTTGACACAGTTATTTCGTCACGTCGTTGAAGATACGTTTATCTGGGGCAATAATTACAGTTGGATCAAACATTCTTCTCAGCAATTACTCTAAAATGATGACAGACCCATTGAATACAAATTAAGAAAAGTAAACTGTTAACACTTGTCCGATGTATATATTTGTTTCTAGCCATGGTATTTGAATAATTGTTAATAACTTAAATCAAAATCTCCATTTGTCACCTACACGTAACTACCCCCGTCCATATATGTTAGTGAACTTCTTTTCAATAATCCGATATCAAATTAGAATATTAAGAGACAGCCTAGGCGCTCGGTCGGACGTATGAAGCCAGCGAGACGGTGTTGCAATTCGGTCTGGCCACGACCTGGTTATAGGTGGCTATGGCTGTAATGATCGTAGGAGTCTGAAATTTCATAGATGCCATTTCTTACAGCGTCATATTTTCCCCTGGTGGTAAAACTTGGAACTAATACTTGTTGTAGCATACTTTGTGAGCACGTTGCTTAGTTCGCATATCTACGAAATTTCAGACTCCTACGATCATTACAGCCCGTGCTGTACCGCACTCAATACCATAACTTTAATTATGGACACACGGTATATAAAACGCTACGATGTACAGTATATGATAAACAAGAAGTTCCGTGACGAACTAAAGAGCCTACTTTTCTTAAAATTTAAGATTCATGCCAATGATTAATGACGAAATTAAGTTGGTAATATCGAAATTTCTAATTAGTTCGAAATACTGTATACCTGCCATAATGTAGCCTAATAAAGCACTACAGTTGGCAGCCCTGGTGACTGAATGTATTCTTAGATCCATTTCTTAGGGTACAGAATACAAAATTTGGTTGAAGTCCAATGGATAGCATGGACGTTACATGCAGTAAAACATTGGATCTAACAGCACGCGTAAAATCATGTTGGCAACAATGCCACGCATGTATTGGTCAGAAATAATCTGAAATAATAAGATCTATTGTTGTGCCAATTTTGAATGAAATCCATTAGTTAGTATAGAAGTTACATGAATTTAAAGTTGGACGTGTCAGCAGGCTTAGAATCATGTTGGCAGCACTGACGTATATAAGTTACTCCAAATTAATATAGAATGTCAGGTACTATACGTGTGCATAGTTTAAAACTGTCGGCTTGCATACTTTCTGATATATGGGTATTTGGATTAAAACAAATTGAGAGCATTTATTAACAGTTGGCAGCCCTGGTGGCTCTTAAGAATACGCTCAGTCATATCTGTTTATGTACATATAGTACATACGAAATTTGGTTGAAATCCAATTGATAGTGTAGAGGTTATATGCATTTAAAATTTGGACCTATCAGCAAGCTCATAATCATTTAGGCAACACTACCATGTATGGCCTCCTGGAAATTAAACTGCAATATTATTATCTATACGTGTGCCAATTTTGAAATAGCTCCAATGCATACCTTCCAAGATATCCAACATGGAGCTCAAATTTCAAATGCGATTTTCAGCAGTTGGTAGCACTAACATAATTTTCAAATATTCAGGTATAGGTCTTTACTCCTACCAAATTTTGTTTCATTTGCTGCAGCCGTTTAGGAGTTGATAGGCAGACAGACAGACAGAAGGACAGACAGACAGACAGAAGGACAAACAGTCAGACATTTGCTCGATCTCATAAGTCTACTTTTTCCTCATTTTTGCAAAATGTGAAAAGTAGGCTAAAAGTCCAAGCCCTTAAATAAGAGGGAGATAGAAGTTGCTGTTTGTACCAAAATCTTCCAAACAGTCACAGTAGTAGGCCTTAACCTCTATGCCTACAGGAAAAATGTTGCATTTTGTGAAAAGCCAATGGAAATAGACCTATATCTATTTGTTTATGAAGAGCGTATAAAGGAATAAACAAGACGATTGCCCCTGTCAGAACTGTGTCACGTCCAGCCTGCATAACAGTAAAGCCGGGCGGTTGGTAACCTATGTGCAAATGGGACACTCAGAATGTTATTCATTTTACGTCCGTTTTAACTACTGAGGCTTTTAGAGACTAAGGGGAAACGGAACTTAGCGCCGAAGGGAACCTTTAACGCGCCATTAAGTCTACTGACACGGCTTCCTCGAATTTGCGCACTTATACCAACTGATTGCGCCAGGATTTGATCCTGCTACTTTGCGTACATCAGGCGTGACCGTTGCCCCTGCACCACGCAGCCAGCATCACACGTAACCGATCGTAACAAATGAGCATTCAAATAAAAGAAAATTACCCGGAGCAGTGACTAATTGCTCTCCTATTCCGTACATACCGACAATTTGTTTAAAACGTGCGATGAAACAACTAAATAAGATAATAGCCCCTGCCAGAACTGTGTCGCGTTGATCCCACATACCAATTAAGCCGGACGTGTGGCTTAAGCATATGCGGGTGTTCTTGCTTGGGTCCGCGACTCATAATTTAAGAAGCTTGCCTGCCCTGTAAATTTAGGGCCAAAATAAAATCACAGATGCCTTTTTCGTGATTTGATCAATATTTGTGCTATGTGTCATGAAGATCCGAAGATTCACGTCTGCGATATTCACATGTCGAATATCGAAATGGCACATTACGTGATGCCATGGACACCTCTTCCAAATCTTACCTCTACAAATACACAAATTTCTGCAAACACCACTAGCCCATAACACAGGTTATTAGGCGGATTCTACACAAGCCATGTAAACAGGGCTGTTCAGCGTGGTGTCACAAGATTCCTTCATGTGATTTGACTTTCGTCCTGCAAGCACAATGACCCAAATATTTAGACGGTTCTGTGCCGAGTCATCCGTTGAGGACGAATAATTGCAATGCCTGTGGTATGGTTTACGTTTATTATTAACACTGTCGAAATCCTATGAGAATAAATTACGCGATTAAAGCTGGGTGTTGCAGATATATTGTATTTACATACGTAATGTGACTAATGTCTCGTGCCCGCGATCCGTTATCACTTGTACCAACAAGTTAAATTACACTTCCCGTATCGCTTAGGCCAACCTCTGTCCCCATGGTGTGGTGGCTTAACGCGCCACAACTGAGCCTGCCCAGGACTCTCCACTCTATACAACACTGCAACAATTGCAATTTTTCATAAAATGAAACAAATTGAACTTGTTCACCAATCAACTAGTTATTAAATACTTCATTCAAGAGTTACTTGATTTTCATTTCGCAGCTGGAAACTTCAAGCTGATGCGTTGTTCTTTAAGTCTTCAGTCTTTCGAGTGGTTTGATGCAGCAGTCCATGCTTCCCTATCCTGAGCTAATCGTTTCATCTCTACATAGTTACCACACCCAACATCCGAGGCAATCTGTTCAACATATTCTAACCTTGGTCTACCTCTACAGTTCTTATCCTCGACCCTTCCTTCTATAACTAAGTTCGCTATTCCTGGGTACCTTGGTATGTGCCCTACCAACCTTTCCCTTCTCTGCATTAGCAGTCGCCAGAAACATCTCTACTCTCCCACGCGTCTTAATACCTCTTGATTCGTAACCCCATCTACCCTTATGATTTCAGCATTCTCCTGTTACACGACATTTGAAACGCTTCAATTTTTCTCCTTTCTGCTGCTCCAACATTCAAAGTTCCACTTCCATAGAGTGCCACAGACAAAGGCCTTCAAAAATGACTTCCTTATTCGGAAATCTATATTCGATGTCACCAGATTCCTTTTCTATACAAAATGCTTCCCTTGCCTGCGTTTACCTACTTTTTATATCCTATTTGCTTTGTCCATCACTGGTTATTTTGCTTCTTAATATACTCGAGTGTACTCCTAAAGTCTGTAGTAGTGTATGTACTTGTGATTGAGGGCTAGAATTGGGAAGGGGTGGCATGGCTGGATGTCGACCACCATCCAGGCTTGTTCCCGGAGTAGCCTACAAGTAAAAGTACTTTGTAGAATGAACAAGGTGTGGTTCAAATTAGAGCCGGGCAAAAAGCTCCTCAGTTCCTATCGGTCTCGTGGGGCGAGAATGAAGAACGGAAATGCCGGCTCCGGTTTTGGTATTACCGGTAACGTGGGCTCGATAACGATAATTGTCGACATTCTCGTTTGTGCAATATGGCGCTGCTTGAAGGCACTGAGGCTTGTTGTGTAAGGATTCAGAGGAAATTGTTCATTGCGTTGACTGTGGTTTACGAATTTAAAGAATCCACCCAACTTCAACGGTATAATAAATATTGAGCATATAATCTGAATAACATGTCGACGGAGATTTTGATAGTTAGTGCTCGCATAGCTTCTTATATTAGCCCTCGGTATTTAATTACAAAATATTAAATTTTAACAAATGAAAACTCTATTTAACGTATACATATAAAGATTGTTTTGTGTAATAGGACATTCAAATACTATGTCACTTTCACGTAACCCAATCTCAAAAGTCATGCACTCGCTATTATTAGTGCCCCAGTGATGCAACTGTGTTTTGTTGTATCATTTTGGTAATAAGATATTGGTAAAGTGGTCAACACAAGCTATAAAACATAACAAATTCTAAAATACTGTACTTCCTCTACGAAATATCGAACCCCAAACCCTCCAGGGATTGTCCTTAAGGCTACTGCCTCATTCCTAGCCTCAGTTATAAATATACTCACCACAATAGTGAAGAACGACAATGAAACAGGTTATTAGACAAGTGTCCACAAACACCCAACTAGAAATGACCAGGATGTCGCAAAGCCCATTGATAAAGCAACAACAAAAGTAGAGTTTGTCAGGTGTGCCATCATAACATTGCCACACCTACTTCATTTGCAGAACTAATAGCAGTTGCAAACTGAATAATCATAATACGAATCGGTTGTATACATAAGTGCTCATAGCTGTCCTAGGCCCCGCAGTTGCTTTCCGCTGTTCAGCGAATAACTCGTAGCCACCCAAGTTTCCATGCGCTCAAATTGAACAGTTTTACGAAACCTGTTACTTACAGAATGTTGCATCACACTAGTTAAGGCACGACAAAAACGCAATTTGTCAGATAATACACATAACCAAGTGCTACATTTATCAACATTAATATCAATATTGTTGCTCCCAGAAAACAAGAGGATCTGCTTCTAATATTATTTAGGTGGATGTTAAGGTATGGGCAAAATACAACCTTACTATGACGCCATGGCATAGCCATGCACGTTAAATAGCACACCACGACTGGGATGGGGTTGGTACTTCGAAACCCGGTGCTAGCAGATGCTTATTGTAAGTGTTGATTTTTCCAAATGTGTCGACACTCACTCCGGGCAAATATGGAGTGGTAGATTATTACAAGTCATGGTGCCCCTTGGGTAGATTATCGACTGAGGAATAACCCACCCACCAAGGGACGATGATTAAGAAAAGGAGATGGGTTTCGGACTGGAGAAAAAGGATAGAGAAATGGGATGAGAGTCCCTCAAAGTTATAAATTTAACTCTCAATACACTTAGAGGCGGTTGCCACTGAAAATTCGTTCTTTCATACCTAAAGTGGGTACGAGCTTGGTCGAAGCTGACGGGAACCGCAGCTAAGACTTGGGCGGTTTGCCAGAGAAAGGCTTTAGTGTATTTCCTCCCAAGCATGCATAAGACTACTATAGGGAAGGGTGATAGTCTGGCAAGACAAATAGTAGCAGATTTGTTCTGTACTAACGATGGCATGAACTTGGGAAGAGTCAGGGAAGACAGGATCTTGCTTAACCGTTGTGTTTTCGAAATTATGAATCCAAAAACAAATATTTAATTTATTTAACAAGGCAAAAGAAGTTGATAACTTTAACAAACATATATTCAATCTGGTTAACAAATTTGGGGTCACAGACCTCAGATAGCATTAAACATTTGCGCCAGGCAATTAACAATTTATGAAGTTTTAAACCTTATATATGTACTAAAATCTTTGTAAGATTTAAAAAGACAAATGAAATGCTTAAAGTTTAAACATCAATTTGAGTACAAGGAGTGTACTTTAAGGAACTTACAAGTAATTATTTTAGAAAAAGTTACAACTTCGAAAATAACAAAAAAGGAAGCGAGTAAATGAAGAAGAAGTTCCTATTACTTCTTATGTTTATGCGGAGTTACTTCTATGACAATTATACAAAAGAGGGCAGGTCACTTACTGTGAAACCTGAAGAGAAAACCAACAAGGAAGGTTCTAGACTTCCTGTATTTAGATAGGAATCACTAGATAAATGGGGCAGGTTACCCTTTCGTGAGACCTAGAAACAACTCACTAATGAGTTAAAAGAATTGTATTCTCTCGTTATAAAAGAGAAACAATGTAAGCTTGAACCGTGTATAAAACACGTAATTACGCAGAAATTAAGTAATGATAAACAAACAAAATGGAAGGGCACTTCGAAGAGTGACACCATATAGAGAAAGAAATAGAGTTACAAATTTTATTAATATGGTTTGTTAGTAAAAGGTTGAGGAAAGATCATTGGGATTTAGGATCAATGTTCATGGCCTGATTTAATGTAAACGGACGATCGCGACGCGGTAGAAAAGTGGGACAAGCACTAGTTATCACTATAGTCTTTTAAATAGATGAAAAGTTCGCTGTAGAGGCACGAAAGTTTATGTAAAGAAAGTTATTGCAATGATGAAAATAACTGGTTGCACTAGGTAGGCGAGAGTCTATTTCTTGAGAAAGTTGGGAATTACAATTAAATGCGCCATAGAACATTCCAACGGTGGACGAAAGTTTGCTATTACAGTAATTTATAAGGAAGATTCCTCATTTTAAACAGTATTTTCACAAGTGAGTGAAAAATGCCTGACGGCAAGACTCGCAGATAGAGTACAGGATCTGGAAGGTTCCAGAACGATCTTAATAGGAAAATGGGGCCAAAGATAATCCAGCGGAGGAACTTGCTTTGTAATTTATAGACAGCGGGTATTAGATAATATCCCACGTGGTGAGAAGATTTCTCATTTAGCAAGCATAAGAAATGCTGCTTTTCACCAAGATTGGCTTGATTAGACAAAAGCCCAACATGGAAAATCCCGCGAAGAATGATTACCGCCCCACAAGTAATCTCACGCTGTCTATAAAATAATCAATAAAAGCATGTAGATAAAATTGATGAAGATGAGGTTAAAACCTTAAGTCTGTACTTATCTTGGTTGCATGTTGAAGGTGAAGTTCCCCTTTACAATATTTAATATGCCAACATGGCGTAGAAAGTAGAGTTTGCCTCTTGGTTTGAGGAGACTGGCTCGAGTTGAGCCTTAACTGAGACGACGGCCGGCGCACAAGTGAGACCCACTCAGCAGAACGCGAAGGGACCAGGAAAGGGAAAGGAGTGGGGGTAGGAGACAAAAGGAGAACATATAAACATAGCCAACATTACAACAAAAAATTGATCTTCTCTTGCTGAGCCGGTCTTCAAAGAGTTGATAACAGATGATACTAGCGCAGCATGGTGAGTAAAAAAAGTAGACGTAGTTCTCTTGCTCACGGAGAAAATAGCTGGCGATGGTAACAAGATCTGGTGGCCAGATGGATAAGTAAATCCTCTTGCACCAGGAAGAATTGAGGAGCTTCAAAGATTCGCTGCGAGATGGCGCTAGGTGGGTCATAGCAGATATATATCTAGAACAGACTCATAAAAGAAATAAGCGAAGTGATCACCACAGAGAAAATAGAAGATCACTGTTGGTGTTTGACAAAGAGGAAGGAATGAACATGCAAAGAGCATTAAAAATTAGATTCTCACGTACCGTGTATTCGAAGAATACACCATACTGGGAGGGGGCAACACCAACAGAGAGCAAGAAAAACAAGTAAACATTTAAAGGTAATGGTTGTTTTGTGATCAGACCATTAGCAGTCAAGGTTTTGGCCACCCTGACTCTCCCATCTCTTCCAGGATAACACTCGGTCACTCTACCAGAGATCCATACTAGGGGGGGTGAAACATCCCTAACCAAGACCAAGTCCCCCACTTTAATGTCGGGACTGGAAAGAAACCACTTCTGTCTCCGTTGCATGGAAGTTAAATATTCCAAGTTCCACCTCTTCCAAAAGGAATTACGGAGGGCTTCAAGTTTACGCCAAACGATAGGTAGATTAGAATCCTTATAAGAATTGGGAAGAGGAGGAGGGGCAGAGAGAGAAGTGCCTATAAGGAAGTGACCAGGTGTAAGTGGAAGCAGGTCTTCAGGGTCATTGGAAAGCGGAGATAAAGGACAAGAATTAACGACACCTTCAATCACAAAATAGCTAGAAACTGCGGGAAATAAGGCACTAGTAAAGATTGCGATATGATGCGAAAAGGGAATTGACAAGTTTAAACAAAGAGTATAGAAACAAGTACATCTATTAAGGATAAGAATATACCAAATAAACAATGGAACTATGGGAGTAGGAAGAAAGAACGCCATAGGTAACAACCTAGTAGCCATAAACAATGACCTTAAGTCATAATAAGTATCAAAGGGGTTACTCAGAAAAATACTTAAGTCAGCGAGAAACGTGACATAACAAGTATAAATGCAAAAACACATCGAATGTAACGACGAGAAAAAATAAATTTGTTCATCAATGAGCAATAAGATCGCAAAATATGTAAGCAAAGTGCAATACATAAGCGCGTAAAGGATATGCAACGATGTTATAAAACAAGAATCGAAGCAATTGTAGAATACGAGCGTGAGTAAGTGGGAAACATAAGCAAGCGCGTCCTTGACCCACATAGTACAACGAGATAAGGAATATAAATATCTGAAAGAGTCCTTGACTAGAACAAGTTTATTTTGGTGATGAGTTGAACGGCTTCTGAACTTACGGAAGCGACTCGCCAGACAATGGTTGGCAATCAGCCAGAGTTGAGATGAGGGAATCTTGCTTTGACCTTTGGCAAGCATACAGGAAATAAACAGCAACTTGGCCTTCCCCAAACTTGTATACAAACAAGTTTGACAAACAAGCAGTTCAAAGTAAACAAACAACACTAGTTGAATCAGCTTTGACTTAAAGCGGAGCGAGTAACACGACATGTAGTCATCCGTAGCTTGGACGTGAGAAAACAATTTGAAGACATAAGAAATAGAGTAAGAAATCAATTTCGCATAATTTTGAGGATCACGGAATCCGACAATTTTCAACAGAAAAAAGCTTAATTCATCCGAACAGAGAAGAAAAGCTGGGACATTGAGAAGGAGTTTATGCGTAAGAATAGCTATTCTAGATGCTAGAGAATTCAGATTTTCATGCGGTTTCAAAAGCGGCTTCCAATTGTGAGGAAGGAGGGAGGAGCCGGCCGTGGCCATCCTTCTAAATAGCGAAAGAAGTGAAACGTAGCTTACAGCGAAGTGATGGTGACTGATAGCCATGGTTTTACACAAGGGGAAGATAGTTTTCGATAGAGAGTTTAAGCAATTACCCGCTATAAACAATGACATGAGAAGGTAAACGAAGTAACACAAGGCAAGGCGAACTTGAATTGCCATTTTGTGCGGGAAGAAGGCAAAATCATTTAAACAACTTACCAAGGTGGCGTAGTTGTTCACGATAAGACATCGTTTCGGCAAATGTTTTTCAAAAGTATCGAGATCGAAAGCATGAGCGTTCTCTTTTTCAGAAAGGGATTTATGTCAGCTGTAACAAAATGACATTGCGCTTTGGTTTGAAGACTGGGATGTTGGATTTCACCAGTAATAACCCAACCAAAATCGGTGTCTCTAGCGACCACGGTTGAAGATAACTTGCGAACCTGTTTACGGAGACAATTCCAAAAAATATTGGCACTGAAAAGTATCTCAATGGGACCTTGAGCATTAAACTGAGGATCGGCTAACCTTAAGTGCGAAGGAATCTTTAAACTGGAAGTATTAATAGAGCTGCTAGGAGTGTCCTTGCCAATACTGGTAAGAATGAGACAGTTTAAGTTAAGATTGGTGTTTCTTTGGCAAACACCTCTGATTTTCAATTTTGAAGACTGCAAGACTTGAGTTTTCAAATTGTCAATGCCTGATACATTGATGGGAGTATGCGATGACGAAAGACCTAGTTTTTTAATTAATGATTGCGAAACAAAGTTGTGCGTTGAAGCAGAATAGAGAAGACTACGGGTTCGAACCCAATTTCCGAAATTATCTTGGATTTCGAATTGTACAGTGGACAAGAGGGCTTGCGCACTGTGAGAAGTTTCGGCGTTAGAAATGCAGGAAGAAGCATTAGTTTGTTCGGAGCTGCTCTGCATGGAGTTTGAAGAGGCAGGTACTGATGACCTCGAATTTTCATGAACGTGCAATAAAGAATGGTGCGGTTTTTTACAATGGAAACAGAGATTGGATGACGTACAGTTAGAAGAAGAATGCTTAGGTGACAAGCAGTTGAAGCAATCTTTGCTATTGAAGACAAACTTCCTTCGGTCTTCGACAGACAATTCTTTAAAGGATTTGCACAAATACAATGTGTGAAGCTTTTTACAGAGCGTGCATTTTAAAGATTTGTTGAGCGGCCTGATATGTTCTCCTGGATGATTGAAAGAAGCAGAACGGGTTTGCTTGTTCTCGACAGATGGGGGCTGATGGCCCTTTGAAGAAGCAAGTTCTTTCTCAAAACTGTGACACTGATGATTCGTTTCGACATTTTCGCACTGAAATGCGAGTGCTGTAAGGACATGGCATCGGCTGTTGAGAAACGAGATTAAGTGTTCGAACGAAAATTCCTCCTTGCGGGCGAGTTCGATTTCCCATGCCTTTAAAGTCGAAAAATCGAATCTGGATGTAGCTAGATGAATAAGTATGGTGTCCCATGTTTGGACGGGCTGCTTAAGTTGATATAATGCTCTGACATTTAACTGCATAGAGTCCAACAGGTTTCTTAAAGAGGTGACGTCATTAGGTTTGACGGCTGGCAGGTTGAAGAGACAGCGGATATGACGAGCTACACTCAAACGTAAATTGCCATATCTCTCTTTAAGGAGATTAAAGGCGATGTGGTAGTTATCTGCGCTTAAAGGCAGTGATTGGACCAAGGCCAAGGCCTCGCTTTCCTAAGACGAACGTAAAAAGTAGAATTTATGAATGTCGGGAATTTCCTTATTGTCATGAACGAGTGAGCAGTAAAGTTCATAAAAAGAATACCATTCACCTTCCTGGCCTGAGAAGTGCGGTAGGCTTATCTTAGGAAGTAACAGTTTCGGTTTGTTCTTGTGAACTGAAGCGGGTGCGAACTGGGCCGGATTGATGACCCTAGTGTCCGGTTCTGAGATACTGCAGATCAGTTGGTGGGCCTTGGCAATCCCTTCAAAGTACAAGGGTTCGACCTCGTCCCGATCCTATTGAAGTTCTAGGCAAGCGGATTCAATCTCGGTTTGAGTTTGATCGTAATAATCATAGGACCGTTCGTACAACTTAAGGCGTTGTGTTAAGATGTCTAAATCACACTCGGCGGGATTTAATTTGTTGATAAAATTTCTGAATCTAGTGAGTTGCCCTTTATAGGAAGAACGTCTAGCAATGAGAGTTTCATCTTTTTCAGTAGGAGCCATGACAAAGAGAATAAATTGAAATGCAACTTACAAAACTGTAGAACCTTGGAAATGCTGTCAAGCTGGCAGCAGCAAATAAGTAGAAAGAACAGGACACACCAAAGGAGACAGGAGCAGCCTCATTCCCCTTCACAGGCTTTGCACGATGTGGTTATAGCTGAAAGATTCAAAGCAGATATTAATAATTTGCAAGGTGTTGTCAAATGACACTTGACAAAGAATAGAAATAGCAAATGGACTCTCCCGGGTTTCTGGTACCAATTTTTGGGTAGATTATCGACTGAGGAATAACCCACCCACCAAGGGAAGATGATTAAGAAAAGGAGATGGGTTTCGGACTGGAGAAAAAGGATAGAGAAATGGGATGAGAGTCCCTCAAAAGTTATAAATTTAACTCTCAATACACTTAGAGGCGGTTGCCACTGAAAATTCGTTCTTTGATACATAAAGTGGGTACGAGCTTGGTCGAAGCTGACGGGAACCGCAGCTAAGACTTGGGCGGTTTTCCAGAGAAAGGCTTTAGTGTATTTCCTCCCAAGCATGCATAACACTACTATAGGGAAGGGTGATAGTCTGGCAAGACAAATAGTAGCAGATTTGTTCTGTATTAACGATGGCATGAACTTGGGAAGAGTCAGGGAAGACAGGATCTTGCTTAACCGTTGTGTTTTCGAAATTATGAATTCAAAAACAAATATTTAATTTATTTAACAAGGCAAAAGAAGTTGATAACTTTAACAAACATATATTCAATCTGGTTAATAAATTTGGGGTCACAGACCTCAGATAGCATTAAACATTTGCGCCAGGCAATTAACAATTTATGAAGTTTTAAACCTTATATATGTACTAAAATCTTTGTAAGATTTAAAAAGACAAATGAAATGCTTAAAGTTTAAACATCAATTTGAGTACAAGGAGTGTACTTTAAAGAACTTACAAGTAATTATTTTAGAAAAAGTTACAACTTCGAAAATAACAAAAAAGGAAGCGAGTAAATGAAGAAGAAGTTCCTATTACTTCTTATGTTTATGCGGAGTTACTTCTATGACAATTATACAAAAGAGGGCAGGTCACTTACTGTGAAACCTGAAGAGAAAATCAACAAGGAAGGTTCTAGACTTCCTGTATTTAGATAGGAATCACTAGATAAATGGGGCAGGTTACATTTTCGTGAGACCTAGAAACAACTCACTAATGAGTTAAAAGAATTGTATTCTCTCGTTATAAAAGAGAAACAATGTAAGCTTGAACCGTGTATAAAACACGTAATTACGCAGAAATTAAGTAATGATAAACAAACAAAATGGAAGGGCACTTCGAAGAGTGACACCATATAGAGAAAGAAATAGAGTTACAAATTTTATTAATATGGTTTGTTAGTAAAAGGTTGAGGAAAGATCATTGGGATTTAGGATCAATGTTCATGGCCTGATTTAATGTAAACGGACGATCGCGACGCGGTAGAAAAGTGGGACAAGCACTAGTTATCACTATAGTCTTTTAAATAGATGAAAAGTTCGCTGTAGAGGCACGAAAGTTTATGTAAAGAAAGTTATTGCAATGATGAAAATAACTGGTTGCAATAGGTAGGCGAGAGTCTATTTCTTGAGAAAGTTGGGAATTACAATTAAATGCGCCATAGAACATTCCAACGGTGGACGAAAGTTTGCTATTGCAGTAATTTATAAGGAAGATTCCTCATTTTAAACAGTATTGTCACAAGTGAGTGAAAAATACCTGACGGCAAGACTCGCAGATAGAGTACAGGATCTGGAAGGTTCCAGAACGATCTTAATAGAAAAATGGGGCCAAAGATAATCCAGCGGAGGAACTTGCTTTGTAATTTATAGACAGCGGGTATTAGATAATATCCCACGTGGTGAGAAGATTTCTCATTTAGCAAGCATAAGAAATGCTGCTTTTCACCAAGATTGGCTTGATTAGACAAAAGCCCAACATGGAAAATCCCGCGAAGAATGATTACCGCCCCACAAGTAATCTCACGCTGTCTATAAAATAATCAATAAAAGCATGTAGATAAAATTGATGAAGATGAGGTTAAAACTTAAGTCTGTACTTATCTTGGTTGCATGTTGAAGGTGAAGTTCCCCTTTACAATATTTAATATGGCAACATGGCGTAGAAAGTAGAGTTTGCCTCTTGGTTTGAGGAGACTGGCTCGAGTTGAGCCTTAACTGAGACGACGGCCGGCGCACAAGTGAGACCCACTCAGCAGAACGCGAAGGGACCAGGAAAGGGAAAGGAGTGGGGGTAGGAGACAAAAGGAGAACATATAAACATAGCCAACATTACAACAAAAAATTGATCTTCTCTTGCTGAGCCGGTCTTCAAAGAGTTGATAACAGATGATACTAGCGCAGCATGGTGAGTAAAAAAAGTAGACGTAGTTCTCTTGCTCACGGAGAAAATAGCTGGCGATGGTAACAAGATCTGGTGGCCAGATGGATAAGTAAATCCTCTTGCACCAGGAAGAATTGAGGAGCTTCAGAGATTCGCTGCGAGATGGCGCTAGGTGGGTCATAGCAGATATATATCTAGAACAGACTCATAAAAGATATAAGCGAAGTGATCACCACAGAGAAAATAGAAGATCACTGTTGGTGTTTGACAAAGAGGAAGGAATGAACATGCAAAGAGCATTAAAAATTAGATTCTCACGTACCGTGTATTCGAAGAATACACCATACTGTGAGGGGGCAACACCAACAGAGAGCAAGAAAAACATGTAAACATTTAAAGGTAATGGTTGTTTTGTGATCGGACCATTAGCAGTCAAGGTTTTGGCCACCCTGACTCTCCCATCTCTTCCAGGATAACACTCGGTCACTCTACCAGAGATCCATACTAGGGGGGGTGAAACATCCCTAACCAAGACCAAGTCCCCCACTTTAATGTCGGGACTGGAAAGAAACCACTTCTGTCTCCGTTGCATGGAAGTTAAATATTCCAAGTTCCACCTCTTCCAAAAGGAATTACGGAGGGCTTCAAGTTTACGCCAAACGATAGGTAGATTAGAATCCTTATAAGAATTGGGAAGAGGAGGAGGGGCAGAGAGAGAAGTGCCTATAAGGAAGTGACCAGGTGTAAGTGGAAGCAGGTCTTCAGGGTCATTGGAAAGCGGAGATAAAGGACAAGAATTAACGACACCTTCAATCACAAAATAGCTAGAAACTGCGGGAAATAAGGCACTAGTAAAGATTGCGATATGATGCGAAAAGGGAATTGACAAGTTTAAACAAAGAGTATAGAAACAAGTACATCTATTAAGGATAAGAATATACCAAATAAACAATGGAACTATGGGAGTAAGAAGAAAGAACGCCATAGGTAACAACCTAGTAGCCATAAACAATGACCTTAAGTCATAATAAGTATCAAAGGGGTTACTCAGAAAAATACTTAAGTCAGCGAGAAACGTGACATAACAAGTATAAATGCAAAAACACATCGAATGTAACGACGAGAAAAAACAAATTTGTTCATCAATGAGCAATAAGATCGCAAAATATGTAAGCAAAGTGCAATACATAAGCGCGTAAAGGATATGCAACGATGTTATAAAACAAGAATCGAAGCAATTGTAGAATACGAGCGTGAGTAAGTGGGAAACATAAGCAAGCGCGTCCTTGACCCACATAGTACAACGAGATAAGGAATATAAATATCTGAAAGAGTCCTTGACTAGTACAAGTTTATTTTGGTGATGAGTTGAACGGCTTCTGAACTTACGGAAGCGACTCGCCAGACAATGGTTGGCAATCAGCCAGAGTTGAGATGAGGGAATCTTGCTTTGACCTTTGGCAAGCATACAGGAAATAAACAGCAACTTGGCCTTCCCCAAACTTGTATACAAACAAGTTTGACAAACAAGCAGTTCAAAGTAAACAAACAACACTAGTTGAATCAGCTTTGACTTAAAGCGGAGCGAGTAACACGACATGTAGTCATCCGTAGCTTGGACGTGAGAAAACAATTTGAAGACATAAGAAATAGAGTAAGAAATCAATTTCGCATAATTTTGAGGATCACGGAATCCGACAATTTTCAACAGAAAAAAGCTTAATTCATCCGAACAGAGAAGAAAAGCTGGGACATTGAGAAGGAGTTTATGCGTAAGAATAGCTATTCTAGATGCTAGAGAATTCAGATTTTCATGCGGTTTCAAAAGCGGCTTCCAATTGTGAGGAAGGAGGGAGGAGCCGGCCGTGGCCATCCTTCTAAATAGCGAAAGAAGTGAAACGTAGCTTACAGCGAAGTGATGGTGACTGATAGCCATGGTTTTACACAAGGGGAAGATAGTTTTCGATAGAGAGTTTAAGCAATTACCCGCTATAAACAATGACATGAGAAGGTAAACGAAGTAACACAAGGCAAGGCGAACTTGAATTGCCATTTTGTGCGGGAAGAAGGCAAAATCATTTAAACAACTTACCAAGGTGGCGTAGTTGTTCACGATAAGACATCGTTTCGGCAAATGTTTTTCAAAAGTATCGAGATCGAAAGCATGAGCGTTCTCTTTTTCAGAAAGGGATTTATGTCAGCTGTAACAAAATGACATTGCGCTTTGGTTTGAAGACTGGGATGTTGGATTTCACCAGTAATAACCCAACCAAAATCGGTGTCTCTAGCGACCACGGTTGAAGATAACTTGCGAACCTGTTTACGGAGACAATTCCAAAAAATATTGGCACTGAAAAGTATCTCAATGGGACCTTGAGCATTAAACTGAGGATCGGCTAACCTTAAGTGCGAAGGAATCTTTAAACTGGAAGTATTAATAGAGCTGCTAGGAGTGTCCTTGCCAATACTGGTAAGAATGAGACAGTTTAAGTTAAGATTGGTGTTTCTTTGGCAAACACCTCTGATTTTCAATTTTGAAGACTGCAAGACTTGAGTTTTCAAATTGTCAATGCCTGATACATTGATGGGAGTATGCGATGACGAAAGACCTAGTTTTTTAATTAATGATTGCGAAACAAAGTTGTGCGTTGAAGCAGAATAGAGAAGACCACGGGTTCGAACCCAATTTCCGAAATTATCTTGGATTTCGAATTGTACAGTGGACAAGAGGGCTTGCGCACTGTGAGAAGTTTCGGCGTTAGAAATGCAGGAAGAAGCATTAGTTTGTTCGGAGCTGCTCTGCATGGAGTTTGAAGAGGCAGGTACTGATGACCTCGAATTTTCATGAACGTGCAATAAAGAATGGTGCGGTTTTTTACAATGGAAACAGAGATTGGATGACGTACAGTTAGAAGAAGAATGCTTAGGTGACAAGCAGTTGAAGCAATCTTTGCTATTGAAGACAAACTTCCTTCGGTCTTCGACAGACAATTCTTTAAAGGATTTGCACAAATACAATGTGTGAAGCTTTTTACAGAGCGTGCATTTTAAAGATTTGTTGAGCGGCCTGATATGTTCTCCTGGATGATTGAAAGAAGCAGAACGGGTTTGCTTGTTCTCGACAGATGGGGGCTGATGGCCCTTTGAAGAAGCAAGTTCTTTCTCAAAACTGTGACACTGATGATTCGTTTCGACATTTTCGCACTGAAATGCGAGTGCTGTAAGGACATGGCATCGGCTGTTGAGAAACGAGATTAAGTGTTCGAACGAAAATTCCTCCTTGCGGGCGAGTTCGATTTCCCATGCCTTTAAAGTCGAAAAATCGAATCTGGATGTAGCTAGATGAATAAGTATGGTGTCCCATGTTTGGACGGGCTGCTTAAGTTGATATAATGCTCTGACATTTAACTGCATAGAGTCCAACAGGTTTCTTAAAGAGGTGACGTCATTAGGTTTGACGGCTGGCAGGTTGAAGAGACAGCGGATATGACGAGCTACACTCAAACGTAAATTGCCATATCTCTCTTTAAGGAGATTAAAGGCGATGTGGTAGTTATCTGCGCTTAAAGGCAGTGATTGGACCAAGGCCAAGGCCTCGCTTTCCAAAGACGAACGTAAAAAGTAGAATTTATGAATGTCGGGAATTTCCTTATTGTCATGAACGAGTGAGCAGTAAAGTTCATAAAAAGAATACCATTCACGTTCCTGGCCTGAGAAGTGCGGTAGGCTTATCTTAGGAAGTAACAGTTTCGGTTTGTTCTTGTGAACTGAAGCGGGTGCGAACTGGGCCGGATTGATGACCCTAGTGTCCGGTTCTGAGATACTGCAGATCAGTTGGTGGGCCTTGGCAATCCCTTCAAAGTACAAGGGTTCGACCTCGTCCCGATCCTATTGAAGTTCTGGGCAAGCGGATTCAATCTCGGTTTGAGTTTGATCGTAATAATCATAGGACCGTTCGTACAACTTAAGGCGTTGTGTTAGGATGTCTAAATCACACTCGGCGGGATTTAATTTGTTGATAAAATTTCTGAATCTAGTGAGTTGCCCTTTATAGGAAGAACGTCTAGCAATGAGAGTTTCATCTTTTTCAGTAGGAGCCATGACAAAGAGAATAAATTGAAATGCAACTTACAAAACTGTAGAACCTTGGAAATGCTGTCAAGCTGGCAGCAGCAAATAAGTAGAAAGAACAGGACACACCAAAGGAGACAGGAGCAGCCTCATTCCCCTTCACAGGCTTTGCACGATGTGGTTATAGCTGAAAGATTCAAAGCAGATATTAATAATTTGCAAGGTGTTGTCAAATGACACTTGACAAAGAATAGAAATAGCAAATGGACTCTCCCGGGTTTCTGGTACCAATTTTTGGGTAGATTATCGACTGAGGAATAACCCACCCACCAAGGGAAGATGATTAAGAAAAGGAGATGGGTTTCGGACTGGAGAAAAAGGATAGAGAAATGGGATGAGAGTCCCTCAAAAGTTATAAATTTAACTCTCAATACACTTAGAGGCGGTTGCCACTGAAAATTCGTTCTTTGATACCTAAAGTGGGTACGAGCTTGGTCGAAGCTGACGGGAACCGCAGCTAAGACTTGGGCGGTTTTCCAGAGAAAGGCTTTAGTGTATTTCCTCCCAAGCATGCATAAGACTACTATAGGGAAGGGTGATAGTCTGGCAAGACAAATAGTAGCAGATTTGTTCTGTATTAACGATGGCATGAACTTGGGAAGAGTCTGGGAAGACAGGATCTTGCTTAACCGTTGTGTTTTCGAAATTATGAATCCAAAAACAAATATTTAATTTATTTAACAAGGCAAAAGAAGTTGATAACTTTAACAAACATATATTCAATCTGGTTAATAAATTTGGGGTCACAGACCTCAGATAGCATTAAACATTTGCGCCAGGCAATTAACAATTTATGAAGTTTTAAACCTTATATATGTACTAAAATCTTTGTAAGATTTAAAAAAGACAAATGAAATGCTTAAAGTTTAAACATCAATTTGAGTACAAGGAGTGTACTTTAAGGAACTTACAAGTAATTATTTTAGAAAAAGTTACAACTTCGAAAATAACAAAAAAGGAAGCGAGTAAATGAAGAAGAAGTTCCTATTACTTCTTATGTTTATGCGGAGTTACTTCTATGACAATTATACAAAAGAGGGCAGGTCACTTACTGTGAAACCTGAAGAGAAAATCAACAAGGAAGGTTCTAGACTTCCTGTATTTAGATAGGAATCACTAGATAAATGGGGCAGGTTACATTTTCGTGAGACCTAGAAACAACTCACTAATGAGTTAAAAGAATTGTATTCTCTCGTTATAAAAGAGAAACAATGTAAGCTTGAACCGTGTATAAAACACGTAATTACGCAGAAATTAAGTAATGATAAACAAACAAAATGGAAGGGCACTTCGAAGAGTGACACCATATAGAGAAAGAAATAGAGTTACAAATTTTATTAATATGGTTTGTTAGTAAAAGGTTGAGGAAAGATCATTGGGATTTAGGATCAATGTTCATGGCCTGATTTAATGTAAACGGACGATCGCGACGCGGTAGAAAAGTGGGACAAGCACTAGTTATCACTATAGTCTTTTAAATAGATGAAAAGTTCGCTGTAGAGGCACGAAAGTTTATGTAAAGAAAGTTATTGCAATGATGAAAATAACTGGTTGCACTAGGTAGGCGAGAGTCTATTTCTTGAGAAAGTTGGGAATTACAATTAAATGCGCCATAGAACATTCCAACGGTGGACGAAAGTTTGCTATTGCAGTAATTTATAAGGAAGATTCCTCATTTTAAACAGTATTTTCACAAGTGAGTGAAAAATACCTGGCGGCAAGACTCGCAGATAGAGTACAGGATCTGGAAGGTTCCAGAACGATCTTAATAGGAAAATGGGGCCAAAGATAATCCAGCGGAGGAACTTGCTTTGTAATTTATAGACAGCGGGTATTAGATAATATCCCACGTGGTGAGAAGATTTCTCATTTAGCAAGCATAAGAAATGCTGCTTTTCACCAAGATTGGCTTGATTAGACAAAAGCCCAACATGGAAAATCCCGCGAAGAATGATTAGCGCCCCACAAGTAATCTCACGCTGTCTATAAAATAATCAATAAAAGCATGTAGATAAAATTGATGAAGATGAGGTTAAAACCTTAAGTCTGTACTTATCTTGGTTGCATGTTGAAGGTGAAGTTCCCCTTTACAATATTTAATATGCCAACATGGCGTAGAAAGTAGAGTTTGCCTCTTGGTTTGAGGAGACTGGCTCGAGTTGAGCCTTAACTGAGACGACGGCCGGCGCACAAGTGAGACCCACTCAGCAGAACGCGAAGGGACCAGGAAAGGGAAAGGAGTGGGGGTAGGAGACAAAAGGAGAACATATAAACATAGCCAACATTACAACAAAAAATTGATCTTCTCTTGCTGAGCCGGTCTTCAAAGAGTTGATAACAGATGATACTAGCGCAGCATGGTGAGTAAAAAAAGGAGACGTAGTTCTCTTGCTCACGGAGAAAATAGCTGGCGATGGTAACAAGATCTGGTGGCCAGATGGATAAGTAAATCCTCTTGCACCAGGAAGAATTGAGGAGCTTCAGAGATTCGCTGCGAGATGGCGCTAGGTGGGTCATAGCAGATATATATCTAGAACAGACTCATAAAAGATATAAGCGAAGTGATCACCACAGAGAAAATAGAAGATCACTGTTGGTGTTTGACAAAGAGGAAGGAATGAACATGCAAAGAGCATTAAAAATTAGATTCTCACGTACCGTGTATTCAAAGAATACACCACCCCTACCCCTTACCCCTGCACACTGGTGCAGTCACTGCAGGAGAACAATTTATCATACAAATCCAACAAAGAAGGAAGATATTCAGTAAAGAACATGTAGCCTACTTTCTCTTAAAACTCTGGGCATAGTTATAAGCAGGCCTAGGATTTATATGTACTAAAATGTTTCAAAATATGTACAAATATGTGGATATATTATAAAAAATATGGACAATAAAATTAATTTAAACACTTAACACTACATTTTGTTACGTTTAGAGCCTATAAAATACATTAAAAACTTGATGCATAAATTAAATTTGTCAAATCTAATTCAGTTCACTTATTATTAATTTGTTATTCATTCATTCACACATTTTTGATTACTTCTGCTACCATTACAGTTTGCCACAAAATATTGTATTAAATTTTCAAACTTGAAGCTTCTCATGTTGTCTCGCAAAAGTGATTTTTATTGGCTGTAGCTTCGCTGTACCGTACATGAGGTGATTAGCGCATATTTAAAATTCTCTGTATCATCAGGAGATCTATCTCTTTTTATTTTTACATTACACATACACTCAAAACTTGGATTTCTTGAAAACTTGTGTATCTCAATTTCAAGGTCTATTTCTTCAAGCACCGGTACCTGACTCAAAGAGATGCTTGCTCTTGTTACAGCCACGAAATCATTCTTTGCTCAAAAACAATTTATGTTCATAACTATAAACTTTCCTTCAATGTTTGTTCAATGTAAAGATTGAAAAGTATGGGTGATAAGTTGCAGCCTTGCCTTACACCTTTCTGAATATCAGCTCCTCTCTCATGTCCTTCAAATCGAATGACTGCTGTCTGATTTCGGAGTAGGTTGTATATCACCCTCGTATCCCTGTACTTTATTCCAATCCTTTTCAAATATCAAACAATTTAGCCAAATCAACGTTAGCAAAAGCCTTTTCTGAGTCTACAAATGCCATGAACGTTCTCTTATCTTTCCTTATTGTACCTTCCAAAATCAGCCTAAGACTTAGTACAACTTCCCTTGTTCCAACAGGCCTCCTGAAACAAAAATGGTCTTCACCCAATACGCTATCGTGAATGTCCAGATCTACAGCTATTCCCAAGGATAATCAAGCATAACAAGACTTGATCTCTTCCAACTTCTAAGTCCAAACACCCTACCAAAATGAATGAGTGCGGTCCAAGACCAATCCTCACCAGACGAAATCTATCGAAAGAGTCATCATCCTCTCAGCCACCATCAACCGTCATCTCAATGATGTCATCCCCTTCCCTGGTTTGGTCCACACGACCAAAATCACGGATGGTGAGATACCAGCCAATTAGAACAATATACTGTGCCCGCTGGCCGAAGGTTTCGGGGAGCCACCGCTTTCAAATGACCCTTCCGAGACCCTCTTCCAGTTAACACACAAGTATGGGGGACGATACATTCATAGGCTGGTATAGCACAAAAGCCTGTACTCGGGGGTGTCGGGATTTAGAGAGGTTCGATCTTTAACCAGCTCAGAGGAATGCATCGATAACAAAACTAAACAAGAAAAGAGAGGTCAGTCTTAGGTTAAAATCACAAATAAATTTTATTCAGAATAGATCCCTAGCCTAGCATGAGAGTTGCAAACGGCTAGTCCGATACTATTCTGCCCTGAAAGAAATATAAAAAAAGTCCTAAACAAGATCTAAATTGCTCTCATGGTCCTAATACAAATTCGACGAAATGAACAAGCTAAGAGAATGGCACGTAAGATCGGCCCTAAGCAATTACATCGAAATAACTTACGGGTGGATCAAACATCAAGAGAATCTACAGCAAAGCAAGACATTTACTTGTTTACAAATACTAGAACATTTACATTTAGTAGCAAGGGGAAATTTTGTCCTATGCTATGATGTGCCATCTCTAACATTTATCTTTAGAGTTAAGTTTTAGCTAGTCCTAAATATCATTAATTAATAAACGAGATGCGTTTATTACTAACAAAATCAAGCTATGTGCACAATGTTGCTGAATTTAAAAAAATATGCTAATACAACACAAATGCATACAATAATTCAGCACTCCTATGGTTGTGCAATTGGCACTGCCTACGTACTCGATTTGTTACTGTTTGTAACAAACGGTCATAGTGTCAAAGTGTTAAGAAAATAGAAAATATAGGAAAGCCTGCAAATGCGATAGTAATTAAGCAATTACATCGACTCATATTGCTACTAATCTGATGTGTGTGCTTCAGTTATCACACCACCAATTAGTGGTCGACTAATCATGTAAAATGTATCAAAATGTATCTACAATAGCTTAACAATATCTAAGTGTTAACATTTGGTCCAGAAAAATAGTTTATTTTTAATGTTTATAAATTTTATTTAGGTTCAGGGGGAATTTATAAGATTTGTTAGTTTTCAAAACCCTATTTATGATTATTACATTTTCACACAATTATTTATTCCTGACAGTATTGTTGTTCAGTTTATTGACCTTTAAAATCGTTCAGTGTATTCAGGTAACGTTTGTATCCAACTTAAGCAAATAACTCAATAGTTCAATAGTTTACGAGACACCCTGTGTCTTCACCAATATATCATCACACTTATAAGACATCCTATGTCTTCACCAATTACTTTACTCTTATTTCGGATCCATTGATTCAGGCGCCTTCGGTTTTTGGTACGACTTTAATTAGTTCATTACCACCGATATAACCACAATAACAATGTCGGAGGTATTCATCCACCGTCACGACTCATATAATATTCTTAATTTACAAAAGTGTGGAATCCTAATTGATACACGTTTGAATTGCTGGTAATAAAGATTATGTGTACAAAAAAACATCCTGACAACGCTTTAAATAAACATAAAGGTTTCTGATACAAGCTAACTCTGTGTGTGCGTTTATAAAATTGCCTCTTCCCTGAATAAATCGAACCTGCGTTCATTTGGTTACCAAATACAGTTTCATTCATTGCCTGTGTGGCTTCTTTTAAAGAAAATAAACCTGTTTTCAAGTATTGATCTGGCCAATAAATGTGAATAACGGAACTCTGCATTCCACTTGTAATAATGTCAAGAATCTCACAGCCTTCTAAAACAAAATATTAATCCACTGCCTAGAATCGAGTGTGCTGTGTAGTGAACTTGGCTCGTAACCTTGGCCTTGATTTAACATTGTAAAACTAGTTTATTTGTCATCAGCCTGACAAAATAAAAGTTGATAATACCTGTTTTTAAATTATACAAATGAGCATTGAAAATCCAGCCTTCCTGGCTTCTATAAATGTTTAATAAACTATTAATTTTCCAAACGCGTCTTATAATTAGCTACCTGCATTGTGCACTAAATAAATGAAACCAAAATAAACTAAGTCTACTGTTTTCCACTCTTACAATACGCTATAAATATTTGATCTGACTTACAGATTCAGCGTCACTTGGTTCGAGTCCCGCCATGAGATGTTGTATGCGGGCTCGTGTATGGCTTTAGGTTACCATTTCATTGTGTCTGGACATCCTCCGTCGCCAATTCCCCACGCATGATTTAGCAATCACATGCCATCGCGCGGTTGGAGTTGTATCTGAAGATCTGCTGGTTTATCATTATTGCGATGTTAGCGTTGGTAAAAATGTAGCACATAAATAAATAAAACTGTCGTGCACTGCAGCTAATATGCGGTAAAAAAAAATTGCCCATTTCACTCCGCCACTGGCTCTAGCCTCTGTCGCTTGTGCGACACTCACTCGTGACTTGCTCTGATATTTACACAAGGAAATATTAACAAAAAATTAAATAAAATACTGCCCATCCGGCAAATAAAGATTATAAAATGAGTTAAATACACTGTTTATAGAACACAGAAATATGTGTGTGTGCGTGAGAATGAGACCATGCGGTCGCAAAGTTTTCTTCACACAAGTCCTTCATTTCACCTCGGATAATGATAAAATATTTCACAGTTCTCGTAGTGGTGAATGTCTTCAATCGTTCAATTATTACACAATGCCATGATTGCTATCCATAAGAAAGTTATTCGTAGATTTTTCCTGCCACATGGTTTCCTTTCACTTGTGCTCCATCATGCACATGTTGTCTCTTCCACAGATGAATAGGAACTGGTGTTACCAAATATGGCGTGCTCTCAGTACATGAGCTGGCCGCGTAAATTGATAGTTTCTTCGATTTACGAAGTATGCTGTACTTCAAATATGCAGAATTACTTGGTTATAATTATAGTAGATTTTTGGAATGTGAAAAATAAGTAAAAATATAATCATAAGCGATATTGCTTCAGCTTCTTCCCGCCGCTCGCAGGGTATGTTCAGTTACATTTCAGCATAAGTTTTCGTCTCTGTTATCTGAGCAAACATGCGTCATCGGGCGCAATACACTTATTCATAAACTCACCTCCAGATGCCAGATATAATCACCCGCTTCGACCTTTAAGTAACCTCTGCCACTCAGCCGCTCAGAATACCTCCAACCCTGAATACGTGGCCAACATGCTTGTCACCACAATACATACTTCCTCAAATGTGCACCATTCCAGCAAGCCAAATAAATATCATTAAAATGTTACATTAAAACCTGACTTGGATCCTGCTATAAATCAACATCTTAAAGCTAAAGAAAGTATATGGGAATCAATCATATTGGATAATACAATCTAATAAATTATTATATAACTGATAGAAGTATCAAATAAAAATATTTCATCAGAATCTTAAATATCGAAAGTGAGGGTTCGATCCCTTGTGACTTTGGGACGGTCACACTACTTCTCGATTAATGTATTTATGGCTGGCATGTGCTGTTTTTTTAAGAACTGCAACTGTATATATGATATATTTAATGTTTTGAATTTCGTTTCTGTGTTTCATAACCTCTGTGGTAAAATATTGAATCGCTATTCAGTCAGTCAACACATTTATGTGCCCACCTAAGTTTGATGGGGAATATCAATTATTTATCACACTTAGTAACCAATGAAAAATAACGTCGATTTATTATAAACTTTACTCATTGATACATTGTTTTAAACAAAGGAGATTAATTGAATGACATGTTTCGCTCGTCAGGCGCACACAATAAAAAGTTGTTCCCCTGAGGGATTTTCTTAAATTAACATATAATAATGTTATTGGTTTTACGTCCCTATTAACTACCGGGGTGCCTGAATTTTGCTCTGAAGGGGATCTTCAACGTGCCAGTGAATCTACTGACTCAGCTCCGTCGCATTTGCGTACCCTCAAATGCCAGCTAACTGCCCCAGTATTCGATCCTGCAACCTTGGCCACAGCAGGCGAGAACGTTACCACTGATCCATGCAGACAGAACTTTTAAAATCAAGAAATGGCTACGTAATATTTGTAATAAAATATATCATCTCTGAACTTTCAATACTGCCTATCTGACAAAGCTCTTCTTTCCCATTATTTCCCTTATGATTGGTCACGCCTTCCAGACGTATGTGAATGTGTCGTCCAGCAGAAAAATTCACGTTAGGCGTGACCGATCATGAGAAAAATAATGGAAAAGAAGATCATTGTTTGATACGTGGTATTGTTAAGTTCAGCGACCATATATGGTTTCTATGACATAATATCGTAACAACTGTGTTCATGTTATTGTCTTAATTGGGGTGTTTCGCTGATGGACTAACAGACCAAACCGGTACACATAGAATAAATCTGTGAAACAGACGATTTCCAATACCTTCATTAGTGGTGCAGCGGCTACCATTCTTGGCTGTCACCCCGGAGGTCCGGGTTTGATTTTCGGCTCTGCCAAGAAATTTAATTCTGATTTGAGGGTTGAAGTGGGGTACACTCAACCTCGAGAGGCGAAATTGAGTTGAAGATTGTTCGATTCACATCTCAGGCATCCAAGAAATTGTTTTCCATCGTTTCTACTCAAAACAAATGCCGGGATGATACCTAACGTAAGGCCGCGGCCACCTCTATCCCAATTCTTGCCTCAACTACAAATGCACACACTAATACAGGCACTACACTTATTCAGATATCAGACAAATTCTACACACACTCAAGTACACGGAGCAGAAATGACCATGATATCTAAGACCCTAAATGAAACATCAACAAAACAACGTCACTTAAACTCAAATTGATTTTCTGACGGGTATAGGGCTACATGATTAATTTTACAAATTCTCAAACCCTTAGCATACAAAGTGCAATAGGTGACACATTTGCACATTAAAGAATTTACAATTCCTTCTACTTCTTTCCAGATATGGAAAAACGTATGCGTACCTGAACTCATGTGCAATCGAAAGTATGCACCATTCTGACGTGCTGGACCAACACCATATGTTAGGGTATTAGCTAAAGTGACCCGCATCGTAACGTCATGAGTCTTTTCCATGAGTCCCAGCTTCTCATGGTGGTTCCACGGGATTTTCCACCCTCCCTCCATACAAACGCTGGGATGGTACCTCATTTGAAGTCCAAGGGCACCTACTCCAACCCTGGACCTCATTAATTAATTAATCGTTGTATATCTAAAGATGGTCGGACGAATTTAGGTTCGAGGCAGGTGTTACGTGGACCAGAAATGCCAGGGATAGAAATGTATGGAAGGAAATTCAGAACAGTGTAATAGTGTAACAATGTAAATACCGTAGGATGTGTGCTAATTTATTTTGTATTAACGTGTGTCAATATGTATTTAGGAAAGACATCTCTCAATAACTGGCTCATCTTGGGAGACTACTTAAGCCACCCCCTACCACTCCGATATGAGGCCCTTGCCCATCAGGGATCTACGGGCTTATCTTATCTTATCTTTTATATCGAAACACCAGAGTACACAGGGTTAATCAACAAGGTGCCCCAAACCGAGTAAAAAAAATAACAACGAAGTAAGTTTATAAGAGGGGAAACATATATAAACAGTTTAAACAATGTAAGTTACAAGTAAAAGTAAAAGGACATAAAAATGACCATGATATCCCGATACCTCATTGACGTGTTAATTATAAACTATTTCTTTTCACCTAAAGTCAATATTTATTTCATTGAACACCGTATCGGTTTCGGTCATATTGTAACCTTCTTCAGCTGGTTTATGATGAATAGTACTATATTGAAAGTTCACATAGTACAATTTTCGAAAAAACCAGATCTGTTACAATATTTTTTTAAAATTAAGCAGAACAAATTTTGTCTTGATAAACAGCGTAGAAATGAGTTTCTTGGCAAATACAAAACAGATACATTTTCAACATAACTTCACCACCTTTTCCAATGTTTTTCTATACTATACCTAGGTAATATTCATCAAGAATTTTTATAACCTAAGTGTTTCAACAAACAGTAGGCTACATATTTTCACATACACATTCCTCATTTCTACGCTGATTTTCAAGACATACATTTTTTATGCTTAATTTACAACATTTATTGTAACAGATCTTAGTTTTTTAGAACATTTTACTATGTGAACTTTAGATATAGTACTACTCATCATATACCAGCCGAGGATGGTCACAATGTGACCTAAACCGGTACGGTTTTCAAGTAAATAAATACTGACTTTGGGTGAAATTAAATTGTTTATAAGTAAAATTAATGTAATAGGTTAGGAAAAATTTCAATTCAATGACAAATTGATTCCCCTTATCTCATTCGTGATACACGGAAGCTTCCCCTGAAGATACAAGCATATCCCTAAAAGTCATTTGTGGTCCACTCTATCTCCCAATAGAGACAAGCGTATCCCTCACACTCCTTTGTGATCTACTGTAGTGTCTCAATAGAGACAAGCGTATCGCACACTCTCCTTTGTGGTCCACTGTAACAATCTAAGTTGAGAACAGCATATTCCTCTATTTTTTTGTGATCCACTGTAGCTTCACCAGCAGGTACAGTACAACCATATCACTCACCCCCTTTCTTGAATGAAGCAGACTCCAACTACTGATTTTTAGTCTACTTACGATTTTTGTAACAATTGAAAGTAGACCTATCAGATCCACATGGATTAAATGTCCGTGTCTGTCTGAATTTGGTACAGATGCAGCACTAGCAAAGGGCACTTTTTGATATCGCCGCCATCTTAACGAAAACAAAATGACTGCCATCCAAATATTCAAATCCTACATAAAATTATGATCAATCTAATCATCGGATCTCTACTGCATTTTGGAAAAACATTCCTTCATGTGGGAATCGTTTTGCCCCCAAGTTACATAGCCATCAGCCATATCATTTCAAGATGGTGGCCGTGCGAATCATACAAGTATTAAGATACATAACTAATGATCCAATGAATTAATGTTCGTAGTAGGCTACTTGGTATTCAGATAGTTTTAAGGGTTAGAGTTTTAAATTATTGTTAATCTCGTGCTCATGAGTCACAAGACCTCCATTTTTATATGAAATCCGAGCGACAGAACAAGGCATTTCACTTTGAAAAACTCACATGGATTGATAGGGAATCGAACCCAGTCCGCCTTAGTGACATACAAACAGCTTGACCGCTGCGCCACCACGCCTTCTCAGATAAATCTGTATAAGGATCCTCTGTTACCAACGTTATGGCTAAATGTAGTGTATATTACGCCTACCAGACATTTTGAAATTGTAAAAATAAATAACTCTCTACACTTCAGAGCTATAGAAACGAAAATTAGCGACAAGATAGGACCTTATATGACCAAGGCAAAACAACAGACTCTCTATGAATTCAAGATGGCGGCTGCGCGAACAGTTAATTCGACAACTCAGAATGAATTTTGGTAATTAAGACGAATCTTGCAAAGAAGAGCTCTTGGGTTAGCAAAAGGATTATCAAGCTGCTCCTAGCACGCAGTCGCCATCAAGAATATATAAGACATTAATATCGACCACCCACAACTTATTACAGTAATAATGACGAAACGCAGCAAATATGTTGTCTCACATAAAACGTTTTCTCTGGAGAAGATGCACGTTAAACGATGCTATACAGCCAAGATAGTTGATGGGCGTACTTTTCTAATGTTCCAATGAATGCCTCTGGATGAAAAAGTGGAATTCGTACAACGCAACTTAGTCAACGGGAAGTCTTGTATGGAGGACAACATTGAACTTTTATCTCAAGAACATTCAGTGTTACATTCCTTGATAACGACAAAGTCTTATAACTATACCCATATATTGTGCCCTTGCGTACCAGAAATATGCAAATCACTGTCCAACTGCTCAGTCTTATATATATATATTCGGGGCATAGAACGTCCTCCCACTGAGTGATTCACACATTATAGGATCAAGTTTAGGATAACACTTCAATAAAATAAAATTCAAAATCCTACTATAAAACTATTTAATTAATCAAAATTAGGCGCTACAAACAAACATAATAAACTGAATAAGCTTCACACTTGTTCTAGTGAACAAGGAATAATTACAACAATAGTTTATAAAAATCACATTTGAGGTTCCACTGAACCTGATAAAACATGTCAAAACTGATTTCACTTCCATTTAGCATCACTACAAAATTATTCAAAACGAGCTATAAAATTCTCGGTAAAAATCATTACATAGAATTATCTGTTCAAAACACATTAAATATTCTTAACTTGAATATTATTATAAAATTTTGAGTTAATGTTTAAAAAATGGTGTCAACAATTACCATCTATTTGGTACCACATGATATTCACACTGTATCATCTCTCTTTCCAAACTACCAAACTGTATTTGTCCTAGGGAAACTCATGTACCACAAGCTATGGAAATTACTGATAAAATCAAATCAAGACAGACTCCCAGCTGTCCGAATATTTCCATAAATACTTGGGAACAATAACATATAAAATGTAATAATACCAAAGGGATTTCCATTTTTGCCTCAAATGACAATTTAATTATTCATGAAATGCGGATCTGAACAGCAACGGCAAGGATAAATAATTATAGCAAAACTCGGTACAGATTACCGGTCCATTAAAAGGTTTATATAACGACAGACCGCCGACAGTGTCTGGCTCTGTTACTGGCCTATCTCAACAGTGACCTTCATTAAAGTCAAGCCCTTGAGGCTTTGATTTATGACGAGCGAGGGAGAGTCAATACCTTCCTCCCTCCTAGACGGGACACTACAACTGCTTTCAAACAAGCGTGACTTCTTAAGACTTGGAAAGGCGACACATCACTTTCATTTAACAAAACATATGAGGTTCTAATGACCTACTTCTGTGGCTCAGGTATAATTATAATTGCGGAGGTTTATCACTGGCAGGTAAGAACTCAATAAAACCAATAATAATTAAGGGGCTTCGACGTAAGAGAACACTAGTTCGATTCTCTGGCCTGCCTCTAGGACATCTCCATTTTCGAGGGCTTAGGGCTAACACATGGAGTGATGGTATCTGACCACTCGTCCGTATAATAATAGCGGCTTTTGGGGAGGTATTCGCACTCATCCCCGCGCTTAACAATAATAAACTTAGCACCCTTCAAAGTTTGTCATGGCAAACACACACATAATCATTTACTCTGTCCAGCTGATTCCCACAATCATAATCTCCTGGCATTATTTCACCGCATTTATTAGCGTGACAATTAATAATATAAGCACTCATTGGCGACAATAGTACATTCGTGATGCCTTTCAAAGCCAAATATTTATTCCAACATAATTAATTTCTCCGTCCAAAAATAATAGTTTTGCCTTTAACGCAATCTTGACTTTTCATTTACAAGAACAATCTACAATTTGTTCATTCATTACATTATTATTATTATGATCCTGCTTCCCTTTAAATAACATTATTCCTTTCCATTTACAGGTATCCCACTGAATACTATTTCTTTGATCACACATTTTACATTTAAGTCATTATTACTTTCATTACTAGATCCCGCACTTCTCATTATTACACAGTATTACATCCCTGGTTTTCAATGTTGGAGAATACTTTCTCCATGGTTACTATTGTTACACGAGCTTCCCGAGTCCAAAACACATAATAAAATATGGTTCTACTTACATGATTTATCCGGCCAAACTGTCCGGATCCCAGTGGTGCGACATTTTGTCCACGCAAATTTCTCACGCCATGTTGACACTCATATTATCACTAATTAAATTTCCCTCTAGTTTACACATATTTAACACATTTAAATTGATATGAGGGATTACACACATTATTTCACATACACTAAAAAGAATCACTAAAATATAAATTTCAATAATAATTATATTTACACAATGAATTTCACTTTGTGGCATCTAGCACTGCCTTACACACGTGAATTCTTTCGATCCAGATCCTAGGGGAGCAAGTTTCGACCGCTGCCTCCTAATTCCTATTTGGATAATTGACAGTCTCGTACGAATTTTCCCCTCCTTGGCTACGAAGATTCTCCTACTGCTGGTGTTGAATTTATCGGCACTTATAGTCACTGCCCGATAATATTGTCTCTTTCGGTATGCAATTGTTTATATGGTAAACGGTCTACGGTTTAACGTTTACCCCTGGAGTCACTGTACTCACTTTACTGCGCTCTACAATTGTCTTTAGTACTTCGCGTCTGAATTGAATTCAGACGACTATTGTCTTTACTTGGTGGAATACTTCCCTGTAATTCCACGTTGCCTATGCCTATTTTGTAGACTTCTAACTCTATCGCCACTTATCACGCTAACCTCCTCAATTCAGGAAAATTAGGTGCTTGCTATATTCGACCCTACCGTGGTTATTTAACGCACTGGGTAAAAATATTTAGAGTTTCACTTCTCTAATGATGTCTCGTATACTTTCGAGATACTACGATGTAACTTCAAATACTGGTGTCTGGGCTTGGATTACCGTCGCCGGCTAACGTCTTTTGCTCAAAGTATACAACTTGGCCTAAGTCCGTAGACTATTAACTGTTCGAAGTTTGACGATACTTTTCCTTTTGACAAGGACTTCGATGTTTTAATGCGCGGCGACACTGATGAATGCTGGAACAGTACCTCTCTCAAGAGTACTTCCGCGTCGTGATACAGATTCAAGTCCCACCAGACTAAATAAGACTGCCTGTGCTATGAAGCAGCACGACCGTACGTGGTCTGATGATTACTGCATGATATCCCTTGGGCTCACGGCCTATATATTTGATTCTGGTAAAAATAAATATATTTCTCGTCTTCTCCACCACCATCTTCCAAAATAATCGTCTTACGATGTTTAAAAAATATCTCCGAAAAGCTGAGGTTTTAAATGTTTCAAAAATATCTAAGTTTCCAAAAATCGATCGTACAAATCTTTAATATTAATTAAAATGAGCTCATCAATTACTTGGGTGGTGTCTTCGTTTGGACCCCCTACCACAAGCTCCTGGTTCGGGAACTCACCGACTACGTAATGCTGACAATGCACTTCTTTCTTGTACAATTACTATTAACTTTATCCATTCTGAAAAATCTCTTTCCCTGGATAATTAACATTGACCGAGTCCTTTCTTTAGTTTAATGCCCGCAAATGGCTAAATTTTAATTATTTCTCTGATTTCATGACTCCTCCCTGACTGCGGCGTTGCCATTTTAGTGTCGACTAAGGGCTTTATCCGAGAACTTCTTCTCTCTCTAAAGAACGGAAAATTTCAAATTCTATTTCGATCCGTTGTGTAACTTGATTTCCGCCGAGTCGTCAGTGACATCATCATGCAGCTGTTGTCCCGTTCCGTTGAGTTGCACAACTTATCCATGCATCCCGCATTGTGATGCTGTATTACTCCTCAACTAACTTCAGAACTCCGTTCTAAAACCTGCATTAATTCTTTCTTTCTGAAATAGAAGGAAATGGGTTCGATACTGTGCCACACCCATGGGCACATTATTTAGGAGAAATTAGGCTACATATTCATTACTGAGCATCTTGTCTTAATATAAAATATTGAATTCATATGAACGGTAAATATTCCATGCCATAGCATAAACTAAACTGAGGTTGTGCAGCTCAACTGTACACTAAAGTGTACCAGGTGTGAGTGTGGGAACGACGGCCTTGTGTGAGATAGTGTACGGAGCCTCTCAGACTGGAGGTCATAAAGAACAAGCCTTTTCCACCTGGCACAGCAGGGTGTGTGCCAGTGGATTCACCTAAAGTCTGTTCGCCGAGTCGAGATAGTGGAAGTAAGCACAGTTATACATGTGATTGCAGGGCTGCCCGCAAGGGATGCATAGAGCTGTGCCTGTTGAACGTACACCAACTTCAGTGCTGTGTATAGCCTACATGTGAAGCGGGCTGACTTAGCCTATCGGTTACATGCTACAGCGCGGTTTATTTTTTGTTCGTTCATGTATTTAATTAATTAATTAATTAATAAGTTCTTAACTGCTTATGACAGGGAACAGTATACAGTGCAGCACAGCACCAAGTGCAGCAAGTCTTGTCTTTTCTAGGGCTACGGCATGATTAATGATCTCGGAGCTTCTTGACTAGCCCTGCCCGGCAGAGCCGATGACGTGAACTGGGCGTGTTACCTGTCCGTGTAGCCAAGGGCACTATCTTGACTCGGCGAATAGACTTTAGGTGTAAATCAATGATCTTCAACCCGCGGCCCGCCGCGTATATTTCAGCGGGCCGCAAAACGATTTAGTATATAATTCATGTTTGATGGTATTTCGATAGCCACAACAGAGTAATGTTGATGTACCGAAGATAAAAAGAACAAAGTGTTCAGAAGATTGCATCATTTTGTTGGTTTTTAATGTTATCATACTTCGTAGGCCATAGTAGGGAATTTGTAAGTAGCGAAACAAGTGTGGCAACCCTGTGACTCAAGGTCAGTCAACTGAGACTGCTTTCCACGGTGCACTAATCAGTATCACCTGATCTCTCCTAGCGAGTAACGCTTGTTTATATTTTGTGAATAAAGGCTATGAGTTGTAACAAACGGAAAATTGCCGATGAGTTCCGAGTGTTCCAAGAAAAGTGGACTGACCGGTCCTGTTTCGAAAATATAAAAAATAAACCTTTCTCTTAAGTTAACAGCCCTGGGGAAGGTTCTCAGCAACTCCCCAATCTTCTCTATTCTCCGCCATCCTCTTCAATTCGCGATATGATTTTGTGTTCGTGTCCGTCAATATCTGTGTGAAGTATGCAAGTGGTGGTCTTCCCCTTGTGTTTTTCCCTACTAAAATCCCTTCGATGATTCTTGTTAGGAGGCTATTATGTCTGAGAATATGTCCCAACATATTTGCTCTTCTTGTTTAATTTGTAATGAATCTGTCTCGGTTATGAAAGAGTACAATTTAAAGCGGCATCATGACGCCAAGCACGCCTCCAAGATGGACTCAATCCAAGGACAATTTCGAAAAGATAAGGTACGAGATTTAAAGAAAAAATAGAAAATCGACAATCCTCGTTTACTTGGCAAAACGCTGAAAGTGAATTAAGTGTTTAAGTTAGCTACATCATTTCTGAACTAATTGCTAAGAAATCAAAGCCATTTACGGATGGTGAGTTTGTAAAGCAGTGCATGGAATCGGCAGCTGAAATTCTATGCCCGAAACAAAAGCATTTGTTTTCAAAGGTTAGCTTATCTGGAGTAACTATGGCCAGAAAAATCGAAGGATTAGCTCAGGATATTGAAAACACACTAAAAGACTGTGCTTCAAAGTGTGCTTTTTATTCAGTGGCGCTTGATGAGAGCACTGATATTACAGACACAGTTCAGTTAGCTATTTTTATCGGAGGAATCGACGAACACTTTTCCATTACTGAAGAAATGGCCGCTCTATTTCCAATGAATGACACAACTAAAGGAAGTGATATTTACAAGTATTTGACTTCAACTTTAAATCAACTTGGTCTAAAGCTGAATAATGTATCCGGTGTTGTTACTGATGGTGCCCCAGCAATGACAGGAAAACATGAAGGTGCTGTGGCTCTGATCAGAAAAGACGCGTGCGATAATAGAAAATTTATGCAATACCAATGCATTATCCACCAAGAAAGTGTGCGTGCAAAAAGTGTCTGTTTCAAGGATGTGATCAAACATGTGACTAAAATCGTGAATTTCATCAGATCACAAGGATTGAACCATAGGGAATTCCAGACTTTCCTTAGTCACATGTATGCCGAGTATGGTGATGTATATTACACGGAGGTTCGGTGGTTCAGTCGGGGAAAGTTTCTTAAAAGGGTTTTTGATCTGAAAGAAGAAATCTGTACATTCATGGAATGTAAAGGGAAGACTGTTCACCAGTTCAACGACCAGAATTGTATGGCTGATTTTGGGTAGTCCCTACCTTACGGGTATTTCAATGGATCCCAACGATTTTAAGATTCGACTGCAAGGTAAGAACATCATGATTCATAACCTTTTTGGTCAAGTTGAGGCATTTGAGAAAATACTTTGTTTGTGGGCGAGACAACTACTAAAGGGCGACTGCACACACTTTCCAATACTGTCGCAATGTGAAGTTAAAAACGAAGGAAAATACAGTGAAACACTCACTGTTCTACGATCTATTTCAGTAGCCTAACTGGTTGGAAGATTTCAAGTTAAATAAAAAATGACGAAGCTGGTCTGTGCTCCATTTGTTATGAATGTGGAAGACTATACCGGAAACATACAAATGGAGTTTCAGTGTAATAGCGATTTACAGGAGAAATTTAAAAATTTTGGACTTTTGGAGTTTTACTCATTGTATGTCGAAATGGATCAATTTCCAGCAATCATATCTCATGTTTTGTCGACAGCATCCCTTTTTGGCAACACTTACATCTGTGAGCAGCTATTTTCCAAAATGAAGAATATGAAGTCAAAATTGAGGAATCGTGTTTCTGACACTCATTTAGAAAACTCCCTTCTAATTGCTTCATCCAACATAAAAGCCTATGTTGACATATTAGTGAAAGAGAAAGAGTGTCAGATTTCTAATTGAACTAAAAAAAATACAATTTTGATATTTTAATTTAGGTTTGTGTTTCGTAACAAATTTTAATATTGATTTCACTGTAATATTAAAACTAAATAAAAACGTATTTTAACAAGAAGTTCCGTGACGAACTAAAGAGCCTACTTTTCTAAAAATTTAAGATCTATGCCTATGATTGATCTATATGGATCTATCTAGAATAATGCCGAAGTTAAGTTGGCAATATCAAAATTTCTAATTAATTCGAAATACTGTATAACTGGCATAATGTAGCCTAATAGAGAACTACAGTTGGCAGCCCTGGTGACTGAATATATTCTTAGTTCCATCTCTTAAGGTACAGAATACAAAATTTGGTTGAAGTCCAATGGATAGCATGGGCGTTACATGCAGTTAAACATTGGATATAACAGCGCGCGTAAAATCATGTTGGCAACAATGACATACATGTATTGGTCAGAAATAATCTGAAATAATATAATCTATTGTTGTGTCAATTTTGAATGAAATACATTAGTTAGTATAGAAGTTACATGCATTTTAAAATTGGATCTATCAGCAGGCTTAGAATCATGTTGGCAGCACTGACGTATATTAGTTACTCCAAATTAATCTAGAATGCCAGGTACTATACGTGTGCAAAATTTAGAGCTATTGGCCTGCATACTTTCTGATATATTGATATTAGGGTAACACAAATAGAGACAGTATTTATTAACAGTTGGCAGACCTGGTTACTCTTAAGAATCGGCGTATACATATCTTTTATGGTACTCATAGCACACACGAAATTGGGTTGAAATCCAAATGATAGTATAGAAGTTACATGTATTTAAAGTTGGACCTCTCAGCAGGCTTAGAATCATGTTGGTAGCAATGACGTATATAAGTTACTCCAAATTAATATAGAATGTCAGGTACTATACGTGTGCATAGTTTAAAGCTGTCGGCTTGCATACTTTCTGATATATTGGTATTTGGATAAAACAAATTGAGAGCATTTATTAACAGTTGTCAGTCCTGGTGGATCTTAAGAATACGTTCAGTCATGTCTGTTTATGTACACATAGCACATACGAAATTTGGTTGAAATCCAATTGATAGTGTAGAAGTTATATGCATTTAAAATTTGGACCTATCAGCAGGCGTATATTCATTTTGGCAACACTGCGATGTATGGCCTTCTGGAAATTAAACTGCATTATTATTATCTATACGTGTGCCAATTTTTAAATAGCTCCTATTCATACCTTCCATGATATCCAACATGGAGCTCAAATTTCAATTGCGATTTTTCAGCAGTTGGTAGCACTGACATAATTTTCAAACATGGGCGTGAGATATTCAGGTATAGATCTTTACTCTTACCAAATTTTGTTTCGATTGCTGCAGCCGTTTAGGAGTTGATAGGGGGGGGGGGGACACACACACACAGCCAGACAGACAGAAGGACAGACAGACAGACAGACAGAAGGACAGACAGACAGACACACATTTGCCTGATCTCATAAGTCTAGTTTTTCCTCATTTTTGCAAAATGTGAAAAGTAGGCTGAAAATAGTTTTTGAAAGACAATATATATGTATAGATATAAAATAAATTTAATGTGGCCCTCAAGCCCTTTCATAACAAAAATTTGGCCCTTCATTAAAATAAGGTTGAAGATCACTGGTGTAAATCTCTGAGCTCACATCTGGCCCCTTCACGCAATGAGTACAAGCTGGTAAGACATGCCTTAAATTGCCGGAACTTTCTGTTTTCTTCAGTTGATGTACGATCGTTCTGTTTCTATATTTCATAGTAACATCAACGAATAACATCAGTGCTCTTTTTTCATGGCGTAACTGACAAGACAGCCTCTTTGCTTTACTGGGACTAATTTGTCAAGCTCCTAAAATGGCTTAACAACTACAACTCATCGCTTGAAAACTATATTTGACACCTCACAATTTGTATGACATTTCATCTCAACTTAGTATAAAAGTCCCTGATTCTTGGATGTTACGGGTAAACTCGAGAACCAATTGATGGATTTTGATGCGGTTTTCACCATTCTGTAAAGGATATCTCGAGGATGATTTCTGTAGAAAATTATTTATTTATGATCAAAGGAAGCCGAGTAGTAACGATTTCAGTGAAAAGGTCGAAAAAACCGGCGTCTGAGCTCTTTGTAAGCTTACGCTGGGCAAACGGTTACAAATATCTAAATACTATGAGTGTAAGAATTGTTCAGCATTAAAGGTTCTACAAAAAAGTCCGCGAGAGCATATGTCTATCTACAATATATCGCCCACTATAAGTGTTTTTACGTTTTAATTTCTTCCAACCGTGTCCATTCAACTACTGAGGCGACAGTTTACGAGCTAGCTAAGGGCGAGTCTGTCATCCCTGTTACAGCCTTGCTAGCAGGCGAACCTATTGCCCCAGATACAGCCAGCAGCTAACCGTTGAGTCATGTTTAGTTTAGACTTCTGAGAACGGTGCTTGTGTTTGGAGTTTCCCTGGAAGTGCAACTCGGGTTTTCTCCATTTCACCTGTGAAACACAGTCAAGTTAAGGGGGAACCTACACCTTCGACAGCAACAACATAGTGAATTTTTAACATTTATTTTCTTTGCACTGATAAACTGTTTGGAGTTGTCACTTAACACAGTCTACATACAATACAATTTTAACACAGACCAACTACTAAATATCTAGAAAATTGCATCATCATGGATATATATGCACACAAAATGGCGGCTGTATATTATACACAAGAATGGGGTTTGCTTAGAAACTCTCGGAAATATTGTTACATTTTAATTATTGTTTTTTAATGTGGTCCTAGATGTCATGGCAACAAAATGTACTACAATGATTGAAATATTTCAAGAAGAAACATTTTTTTGAGATTTTTTAAATAATGGGCCTAAAAATCTATAAAATTTTCATAGTAAATAATTTATTACTAATAAACTATAATGGTTAGGGCAACCATTCTAGTACATTTTGTTGATAACTATCGTAGAAATGTGACTACAAACGTTCACTGAAATATCTTTGTAAGTTCATGAGTTATTAGGGAAACGGAATGAAAAATATGAACTTAAGGGAAATGAGCGACGAAAGTTTCACATGGTTGGGATGTTCTATAATTCCCCTGCCGTATAAACTGGTCCTTCCTCACCGGATTTCACTGTGTTTTCCTACAGTCAGAGTCTCTTATTTCTTTTAAAAGTAGAGTTCTTTGCTAATGCTAACGAAGAGAAGAGATAGGTTGGTAGGACAACCAGGAACTGGAGGGGTAAACCAGGTATGTTAAACAGATTGCCTCGGATGTAGGGTGTGGCAGCTATGTACAGATGAAACGATTAGCTTAGAACAGGGAAGCATGGAGGGCTGCATCAAACCAGTCAAAAGACTGAAGACTCAAACAACAACAACAACAACTATTAGACCAAAATATTACAGCTATATTTTGTGCAAATTGTATAATGCCAGTGCTATCAACATAATTCGATAGATAAAGTGAATATTCTAAAAGGGTCAATTTTGAGGAATGGAGATTGCTCATTAAAATGGGCGTTGACAGGAAATTTAATTTTCACTGGGAGATGTCAGTCATATCGTACTTTTACCATAACCTCCGTTCTATTCGAGATATTAAACCAATTCCTTCGCTGAATGAAAGAGAGATGATGATGATGATAATTGTTGTTTTAAGGGGCCTAACATCTAGGTTATCGGCCCCTGAATGAAAGAGAAATTGTTGTTCTATTCGAATATGATATTTTTGAAAAAAATGTCAATTTTTGGAGCTTAAAGGTGTTGGTCCCCCCTTAAGATTGGACGGAAGGGGGATTTGAATTTCATTCACCTCGCCATTCCCTGGAAGTGCAACTCTCATTTCGCCTATGAACTTTTCGTTCCGCAAAATTCACAGTCATTTTAAGATTGCACGGAAGGAGGATTATATTATATTAAATTATACTGATTGGCGTATAATTTCTACTTAGTATAAAACAAAGTCCCCGATTCTTGGATGTCACGGGGAATCTCAAGAACCACTGAATGGATTTTGATGCGGTTTCCACCATTCTGTAAAGGATATCTCGAGGAAGGTTTCTGTCAAAAATAATTTATTTATGGCCAATGGAAGTCAAGCACTAATGATTTCCGTGAAAAGGTCGAAAAAGAAACTGGCGTCCGTGCACTTTTTAAGCTTACGCTGGATAAACCGTTAAAAGTATCTATATACTATGAGTGTAAGAATTCTTCAGCATGAAAAGTTCTACAAAAAATCCCGGGAGAGCATATATCTATCTTCAGTACATCGCATACTATCGGTGTTTGTACGTTTTCATTTTTTCCAACAATCTCCATTCAGTTACTGAGGTGACTGTTTACGAGCTAACTAGGGGCGAGTCTATCTACCCAGTTACAGCTTAGCTAGCGGAGGAGCGTTTTGCCCCAGATGCTGCCAGCAGCTAACTGTCGAGTCGTGTTGAGTTAAAAACTTTAGAGAAGAGTGGTTGTGTTTGGAGTTTCCTTGGAAGTGCAACTCGGCTTTTCTTCATTTCGTCTGTGAATGTTTCGTTCCGCAAAATTCACAGTCAAGTTAAGATTGGACGGAAGGGGGACATGTGTTTCATGCACCTCGCTATTCTTTAATTACATCTAACAAGAATTCGTTGCACATTTATCTCCATGATAATATCATTAATAGTCCAGTCAGTGATTTTAACCCATCATGCCGAGCCGTAAAATGCATATTGGTCATTGTTCATTGACAATGAAAAAAAAAGCGCTTATCACGTAATGCATTCATAACTGTTTCCGGGCGTAACCGGGTCGGGTTGCTAGTGTATAAGTAAATTATGCTTACAATTTTCTGTACTGAATGGTACCTTGAGAAGGGTGTATGGTGTCCAGCAGCATACTCAAGTGCACTGACTGAACTCAATGACTGCAAAGGAATGCTCAGTGATGTGTGATTGGAGTTACGTCTCTGATAGTAGCCATCCCGAGTTTGTATTTTTTGCTGAAATTGTACACATTGCAGGCATTTGCCTTATTCATCCCGGTACACTTACACCTATCCTAGACCATAATTACAGTTAATCACTCTATTAGGGCCACCACAGACACAGGTTATGAGACCAATTTAACATGCTCCCACGTTCACGGGGCTGATGTACATGCTATCCTAATCCCATAAATTGAGTTAAAAATCTTGCCATAAGAAGTCAAATAGCAGATTTCAACATTTATTGATAGGTGCTTCAATCGAAGTAAGAAAATCTGTACTCGTCCTATTTAATTAAAAGCATCCAACACACGTGATTTGCTGTAATGGTTGCTTATTTGTAGAGATGGAATATATAAATAATTATGCCAACCAACGTTTTTCAATGTGAGTACATGGAGTAAAGTGCCATTGAGCGAAAATGTTCAGTGCAGCTATGAGAGGCCACTTTGGCGCCGTCAGTCATGTACTGCAACCTTATGTGAACACTTTGGAGGAAACAAACTTCCAGCTGGATGTCGCATGTCCTCGTGGCACACAAATTCAACATGCGTACATTGTGTATCTTCTACTCTGACATGTTAGGTATCTTGATCTCAGTCCCATAGCCGTGATAGATGTCAACATTAGCTACACCAGGGTAGGCCTATACAGCAAGAGTGGGTTACACTGCCCCAGAGAGACATTCAGTATTTCTACGAAAGATTACATTCTAGATTAGATCCTTGTGTGGTTATATTCTGTAAAGCATACAATGTATACTTCTTTTATCATTTTAAATGATCTTGTCGACTTCGTCGTTACGCTGGGGTCTGGCGTTACGTTACGGTGACGGGACGAAATGTGCCCAGGTGCACTGAGGTGTGTGACGTCATAGTACTGCTTGGAGCATGTGTTCCCCGACAATCTCTACTTCGTTAGTATAAGACAAAAATCCCCGATTCTTGGATGTCACGGGTAATCTCGAGAACCACTGGATGGATTTTGATGCGGTTTTCACCATTCTGTAAAGGATATCTCTAGGAAAGATTCTGTAGAAAATAATTTATGTATGATCAAAGGAAGCCAAGCAGTAACGATTTCAGTGAGAAAGTCGAAAACAAACATGGCGTCCGTGCGCTTCTTAAGCTTACGCTGGGCAAACCGTTAAAATATCAATATACTATGAGCGTAAGAATTGGTCAGCATAGAAAGTTCTACAAAAAAGTCCGCGAGAGCATATCTCTATCTTCAATACATCGCCCACTACAAGTGTTTTTAGACTGGATGGAAGGGGCACGTCCCCACGCGCTTTACCATGATTTGCCCTTGGTTTGCACTTGCCGTTCGCGAATAATTTGAAACAACATAAGCAAGATAAGTATTATGCAGATAATTTTCTAACATGTCAAGAGTCTTTGGCTTCGAGCGAAGCGAGAAGCCTCCGGCCTTTCTAGCATGTTTCAGCATTTGTAGCATTTAAAATGATACAAAGTCTAGTCTTTCAGACTGACTGTCACTTTTTTTATCCCACATTAAATGTTCTGGATGTCCCTAGGACCAAATCTTCTAATTATTTCATCATACCGTCACAGTCTCCCCGTATATTTGCGTAAAATAGATACGTGACATCCTGATGTTTGTTCTTCTCCACATTCCACCAGTGCACGCTGGTAGCCATTGCAATCCGAGGAGTGGTGAAGAGTCATATGCCGTAATTTAGTGTATGAAAATCAAACGGACGCTTAAGACATTTATAAGAGACTAGGAATTAAACGATACGCAGAAATGTTTCTCTTCTACCTGAATTGAGAGCAAAGTGGAATTTGAATGCCCTTCATTGCGTGATATCCTGTTTAAAATCAATGTAAGTTAACATGCAATTTACGTTCTATATGATCAGTACTGGAACCAGGGTTTACTAATCACATACAGCTGTCGTCAGTTAAAAACTGTAGCAGTTTGACCACAACGATAATATGAGCTCGGTAATTTCTCGTTGAAAACAAAACATTAATCCCAACAAACAAACCGTACATATTTATATGCTCATGAACTGTCCAAAGCCATTTAGGGATCCGATTTTTGCAAACTTTATGAATATTATACTCTTTTGTAGCTGAGTATAATTAAATGGAAAGTTCCATTGCAATGATCCAAATACTTCGATCTCTATTAAACACCAGGAGAATCATTGTTTACATGTTATTCCTCTGCTGAAGGAAAACTGCACGAAAAATCAATCATGAATATTTAAATTATTTGTTTTAGTTAGTATTAAATTATTGATGATGAAGGTGGTGGTGATGATGATGATGATAATTGTTGTTTTACGGGAACTAACATGTTGGTTATTGAACCCTAATGGTTCGTGTGATCATGAAAAATGATAAATTGAAGACTAAATCTAACAACTGATTTCCAAATAACTCACGCATTAGAAAAAGAAAATGACAAAAAAAAAGAAAAAGAGGTTATGGGAACTTAAATACAAAGGCCCTCAACCCTCGAAGAGTTAGGACTTTGGGATTCTGAGAGAGGATGAGTCATGAAAGGGAGAGAGGGGAGGGTCCACCCAATGGCCAATAGAAAAACGGGAAAACGGTCCTAGCTCAGGAACCTCTTGGGGTCACCAACTCCCAAGCCCACCAGCCGTGAAACCTTGAGGATATATCACTACCCAGGGTCGGACTACATACACCCTGTCTCATTTAGGGCCTTGAGTAGAAGGTACCAGATACCATGAAAACAAGGCGGCTAGCCACTTGAAGAATACGGGAATCAGGAGAGGGTCAGAAGAGATCATGAGTTGACCAAGGGAGTAGCCCGGCACTTGAAAGCATTGCCAGACTCAGATTTGCCAAAATATGATACCGTATAGAGCGATCTAGAAGGGACTGATGCGCACTTCCAAACACTGCAATAAACGATCATGATATTCAATAGTATGAAGAAGAAAGAGATAAAACACACATGTGAGACTTTATAAATCATCTTCTACTTAATGGAAGTAGATAAGATGTATAGCCAGTAGATGGTCAAGCAGATCGATTACTTTTATGTCCGAGAGAATGTTTGTTTTAGCCATTTGCCTCAGAACAACATTACTTTAACAACCATCATATATAAAACGCTAAGGTGGACGTGTCACGAAACTTGGCTTTTAAACCAGCAGGAGATAGAATGTGCAGCTTGTACCAAAATCTTTCAAATCTTCTCAATACTACAGCAGAACTTTTCCATTTCTTGAAAAGTCATCGGAAATATATTTATATGTCTATAAGTGTGTTTAATAGTTAATGGTAATTAAGACACTCGTGTCTTAATTATTGCCATTATAGGCTCGTTGCATACGACTGTTTATGTTCGACGATAATTATAACTATTTTATGTTCAAACATAAATATTCATAGCCCCTGCCAGATTGGATTGGATAGTAGTCGAGATTTCGCCAGTTTTATGTACTGAACAGAGCGCATGCGACGCAGAGAATACCTTGTATTTGACCATGGCCTCCTTAAATACCCAACTATGACACTAGCCACTCAGTGAAATTTAAAATAGGAGGCCCTGAAAGTCAGCGCAGATGCGATGCCATCCTTACCTAATTGGTCACACAACTGTTTATTGAGCTCTGATTGGTGGGAGAAACTGTTTCATAATGACAAATAGTGTTATAATGGCCCTCTTTATGGTACAGTTTTCTGACATATAATATTTACATTTCGACATCGTCCAACATAAACATATAAACGTAACGATAGCCCCTGCCAGAACTGTGTCGCGTCGAGCCCGTAAAACAGTTAAGCATGGAGGGTGGTCTATACAGACACACACAAACACACTTGGGCCACAAACAAGTAACCGATCGGAACAAATGAGCATTCGAAAGAAAGAGAATTACCCGGGCCAGTTACGAATTGCACTCTGATTCCTTAAATATCGACAATTTGTTTACAAAAATGCGTTTAAGGAAATAAACAAGACCATAGCCCCTGCCAGAACTGAGTTGGGTCGAACTCGCTTACCAATAATGCTGGGCGGGTGCGTCCACCATGTTCCAATAAAAATAGCCTAGAGATTTGCCAATTATTGCATCAGATGAGGTCGTTGATAACTGGGGAATAATACCACTAAATAATAAAATTATCTCCCCTCATTCTGATCAAACGCGTTGGAAAGAATCATCTTTATGTAGAGATTCATCCCGTACTTCATAATAACATTCTTTTTTTTATAGTAAGCGCTGATTGTAGCAGATCTGGTTTGTTCTTGTCTTCCCTCCACCAGAATTCTATCTGGTTGAGCAGATGGAGAGGGGGGACCCCTCAAGAGCCTCAACTAATGTGATTAACGGGTGTTAGAGCTCTCTCTGTCTAAGGTGTGAGAATTAACCCTGGGTACTTCAATTGAATTATTCTGCTGCCTGCTGATGCGGCACATGCATAGGCAATTAGCTGTGCTAAAATTAAGACAATGGCCGTTGAGGAGGCCATCGCCTACCAATTATGTAATTGAGTTACTCACAATATTTCAGCGATACACCGAACCTTCCAGTGTGTGAAAATATATGTTGCTGGTACTTAATTTAAGGGGCTTGTGACATCTTGGTCATTAGCCCTGTTTACCTGGGTGTGTGCTGAATGTATCTACTAACTTGTGTATTGTGATTACTGTGGACTATAGAACGAGTCGAAGCCCACTACCTCATAAATGCACTGAGAGTGGGAAAAGCAGCACCAACAAGAATGGTCTATTGACTAACAAAGGAGACCTACTACGCAGAAGACCTAAGGACCCAACAGCTTCTACCAGCTACAGAACATTACTCTAAACATCTGGAGAGGAGGAAAGCCAAAAGCGAAGATATAGATCCGGACTTCTACACTGCAAGCGCTATGGTGGACAGGAACTGGATGAAGGAAAACCAGGAACTGAGACATGTCGTGACGAGACACGCCATCCACGGTTTTCATCACAGAGTGTGTGCAACAAAATCGTACCATAACCCAAGCGAAAGCTGTGTATGTCAGCTGTGTAACCAGAAATGTGACAGGTACCACCTATCAAAGTGCTCCAAAAGAACATTATCATTGACTGAGTACAGTAAGATGTAATTTCTCTTCTTTTGGCCTTTCGACTGCAATAAATTCTTATTATAGTAATGTGTATAATTGTACTTATTCGGTTGTAATATTGGGGTTGGTACCTCGGGACATGCAATAAGTTACCATCCCGGCAGTTGTGTGAAAGGAGTGTGGAAAACCCCAGGGGAATAAAGTAATAAAGCCGAAATTGGTGCAATGAATAATGTGCATGATAGCCGCCACGGACAACGTTAGTGCTACGAAACCAAGAGTATCAGAGTACCGCAATAAAGTATTTTCAGCGTTGCCAAACAATCAGAGAGAATTTCAAATCCATCACACACGTCACTAGATGGAATTCAAACCCTTCCCCTTCACCCTATACGGGCAACGCGATTACTGTCTTTTAGTTTTCGAAAGTTGCCTACTTGACAGATTTATTTCCAACACTGATTGGCCTGATTGCTAATGTCACCAAGGGATTTCCCATCACCCTAGGGAGGTAACGATGGCTAGCCCATATATGGTACATATATTTTAAGACGCACCCGTGGTGTTGGGATGGCACAGCTGCCTCTCACCATCAGGGATTTTAGAAACTTACGTGGTTGGTGGATCGGGGTTCACTTAGCCTCGTGAGGACAATTGAGTAGCTGTCTGGTACGACGGGTAGCGGCCCGGTCATGAAAATCTTGATTAACGGCCGAGGGGGCTCGACGTGCTGACCACATGTCACCCCACAATCTATAGGCCAACATGGCTGGGCAGCAGTCCCTTCAGGGACTATGTGCCACGGGGCTCGATGTTTATATAACATATATTATATGATGAACTGCCGCTACAAGAGGGTGGCTTCATTGGAAGACAGCTGCTGATTCGCGCGTGATTTGAATTTTTTTTCACGTTATGATCAGTCGCCACTACATGGTGGGGCGATGCAAGATAGCCGTCTTTGGCACATGATTTCAATTTCGTTATTTGGTCACACGATGACAGGTGTGTTTTTACTTCGTAGATTTTCACAACTGAAGCCGATGCTGCTATCTGGAGTGTCCCATGATGTTTTGCCATGTCCAGAAGTGAGCTGTCCCTTGTGATTGAAAATGAAAATCCACTGCCTGCTTCCAGTCTCCGACCGGGTCAGGAATGGAATGAATGAAGCCCCCATCTAGCGGCGAGGATATGAACTGTGCCGGCTGCCGAGGCCTGACGCACTCCTCTGGGGCAATGATTAAATGAATGACACATGAAATGAAATGATAGTGGAGAGTGTTGCTGGAATGAAATTTTGACAGGGAAAACCGGAGTTCCCGGAGAAAAACCTGTCTGCCTCCGTTTTGTCCAGCACAGATCTCACATGGAGTGACCGGGATTTGAACCACGGACCCAGCGGTGAGAGGCCGGCGTGCTGCCGCCTAAGCCACGGAGGCTTTTCCCTTGTGATTATTGAGCAGTTTCAGACCGTCGAGGGAACCTCTTGCTTCTTGTGCCTGGCTGATGCAGTTTCTGTGTTTCTGGTTGACGACTAACTACCAATTTCTAGAAAATGGATAGTGTATGTTGTTTTCAGGGGCGGAACAGCCAGGTCATCTGCCACTAAGACATTGGATAGATGTACGCTATGGTCATGGTTGTGTTTAGATATCTCTGTCTTTGATTTTTGGCTTGAGAAGTGGCTGTCGGAGAAGGTGGGTTGTTTTCTGGTTTAGAGTTGATGACTCTTACCCAGACGACCGACTACGTTACCCACAAAGCCTATCTGACGTACATAATATACATAATGTTGCAGACAGGGTATCCAAGCTAATGAGAAAGATAAACGTCTAGGCTACACAATACTCATCTTTAGACTGAAATTACAAGAAATCATTCGGCCAGAAAAAGATGATATCAAGCTCCTCAAGGAAGGGGATATTGAATGCCATGTGATTTGCCAGATATACATTGGGGAGACGGGATGAATAATCGCAACCAGGAATGAAATGAATGCTCTATAAGTTTCTGATGAATTGTAAATTACATGTAAGTTTACAGTTTTATGATTCTAGGGTCACCAACAAGAACCTTGATTGGACTGAGTCCTGACGTACACACATCAAAAAAAGTTTTGCATCAACTCGGTTCCCAGATCTCCGGCAGATAGACGTTGACTGTGTATATTGTATCCAAGATACAGTCCCTTTGACTGTTCATAGATGTCACTAAAACTGCTCAAAGATGTAAACAACCATGCATGAGCAGGGCTTATTAGACGGAGGGGGTACGACAGCCGATCAGTTCCAGTCATTCCACCAGGATGAAGGTACGCTGCTCATGTTGTCTGTAGTTCTACCATGCCTAGAAGGTCAATACCGCAGTTCGATCGCGTCCGCATTGTTACTTTGTGTCAAGAAGGGCTCTCAACAAGGGAAGTTTCCAGGCGTCTCAGAGTGAACCAAAGCGATGTTGTTCGGACATGGAGGAGGTACAGAGATACAGGAACTGTCGATGACAGGCCTCGCTCAGGCCGCCCAAGGGCTACTACTGTAGTGGATGACCGCTACTTACGGATTGCCGCTCGGAGGAACCCTGACAGCAATGCCACCATGTTGAATAATGCGTTTCGTTCAGCCACAGGACGTCGTGTTTCAACTCAAACTGTGCGCAATAGGCTGCATGATGCGCAACTTCACTCCCGACGTCCATGGCGAGGTCCAGCTTTGCAACCCCGACAACATGCAGCGCGGTACAGATGGGCCCAATAACATGCTGAATGGACCCCACGGAATTGGCATCACGTTCTCTTCACCGATGAGTGTCGCATATGCCTTCAACCAGACAATCGTCGGAGACGTGTTTGGAGGCACCCTGGTCAGGCTGAACGTCTTAGACACACTGTCCAGCGAGTGCAGCAAGGTGGTGGTTCCCTGATGTTTTGGGGTGGCATTATGTGGGGCCGACGTACGCCACTGGTGGTCATGGAAGGCTCCGAAACGGCTTTACGATACCTGAATGACATCCTCCGACCCATAGTGCAACCATATCGGCAGAATATTGGAGAGGCATTTGTCTTCATGGACGACAATTCTCGACCTCATCGTGCACATCTTGTGAATGCGTTCCTTCAAGATAACGACATCGCTCGACTACAGTGGCCAGCATGTTCGCCAGACATGAACCCTATCGAACATGCCTGGGATATGTTGAAAAGGGCTGTTTATGGACGTCTTGACCCACCAACCACTCTGAGAGATTTACGCCGAATTGTCGTTGAGGAGTGGGACAATTTGGACCAACAGTGTCTTGATGAACTTGTGGATAGTATGCCACGGCGAATACAGGCATGCATCAATGCAAGAGGACGTGCTACTGGGTATTAGAGGTAGTGGTGTGTACTGCAATCTGGACCACAAATGCTGAAAGTCTAGCTGTATGATGGTACAACATGCAATGTGTGGGTCTCATGAGCAATAAAACGAGCTGAAATGTTGTTTGTGTTGATCTCTATTCCCTTTGTATTTAACGGTTCCGGAACTCTTGGAACCGAGGTGATGCAAAACTTTTTTTGATGTGTGTATATTTGAATATAAGGTAAATCCGGGAGTGTTGCCACACTTTTTATTACTTGTGTAATCTCTCAGTATAATTACTTTAACAATATTGTTGCAAATTGATAAAGCATAATTTGAAAATGTTTGCAATTGATCACATATGAGTAAAGCATTAGTAATTGAAAATAAATTGGCGAAAAAGAGGAACATTGAAATTGTTGCATCAGTGGAACTAGGTATAGATGCCGACTTTTCTCGGTATGTTCTTCCTCTGGCATTCACCACTTACGTAGCTTACAGTTCCCCTCGTTCTCTGTTCTCATCCTTAAGTGACGGTTTTTCTGGTTGAAGTGTACCGTTTCCATGAGTTGCAGTACGACGAAATTCCTGTGCCGGATGACATAAATCTGTCTGTTAGTATGCAACAGAGAATATGGTTTCTGATATTTCATGACCAGTATTATCATTATCATGGGACTTACGGCCGAAGTCGGCTTTACAAAACAGCATTATATTCGTTTTAAAATGCACATTGAATTTGCTAATTATACGCCACGTAATGAGTTTGTTCGATTAATTTATGTTGGCAGTGTACTGGGACTGAACGCTGGTAGACCTCAACACATGATCTGCGAAGTTAACTAGGTAACTAACTGTTAGCCACACAAAAAAAGTGTTGACCTCGGATCTTGTATAAAAGCTACCGGTATTCATAATGGTGTTGTGGACTGCACACACATATGAGTCTGGCAGATTTAGTATTGCAGGGAATTGTAGTGGATTGCACTGTCCTAAAATAAGATTCATAGCGCAAATTAGTACATTTCTTACTTGGTCTCTATATTTACTTTACATTATTTCCGTCGTTATTTCTATCTATCTTCTTTCTTCCTTCCCTTCTTCTTCACTTATTACAGTATAAGTGTATAGGGCATTAAATGTGAAGCGAGGAAAAGGTATCGAAATCAATGCTTTTGAGTCAGTCAACACTATTGTACCCAATTGTAATGGGTGATTCCCTAAACCTGAAAGAATTACAAGAGATTAATATATAAATTCACTTTGGATGACCAGCTTTGATCGCCCAGCTATCACTATCTGATCCCTCACACTTAGCCTGTTCAGTGCTGCCAGAAGTGGTAGCAATTGCAATAAGCAAAGTTCATATTCAATTCCAACCTGACCATTCACTAAAACTCACAGATTTCACATTAATCAAGCAAACTTAAGGGCCAATAACCACTAACAATAGGCATACCTTAACAACAACAAAATCACATATAACGAAAAAATCTTGAGACGTTGCGCAAGATTATAATAACTGATGCAACTAAATAAATGTACATATTTTAAATGTCACCCACATACTTGTAGACAAAGATTTAACGCTTGACGATCGAAACTGTTCATCAAAAGTAAATTTATTTATTAATCTCATGTAATATATTTTCAGGTTTAGGGAAACACCCATTACAACTGGGGACAATCGTTTTGACCGACTGAAAATCATTAATGTTGATTACTAAGGCAACCTTGAAAGTTGGATTACAACACGATAATGGGGAGAAGCTACTCAATCATAACGTGATCTAGATGTGTGCTATGTTCTGAACGTAGAGAAGGTGTTTTTCCTTCATTTAGGGACTCTCACCCAGGGGCGTAGCTACAATGGGGCAAGCGGGGCACCGCCCCGGGGCCCCCGAGGTTAGGGGGCCCCCAAAAACCCTAAAAGAAAAATTATAAATAAATAATAATAAATAAATATAATTAGTACAAGAAAACATATAGGCTAGAACTCAATTTAGTTCAGGGGCCCAAATTGTACGGAACTATGCGTCTAAAGTTGTGTTTAGAAACTAGTCGCGGTCAGTGCAATCTGTATGTAAGTTATATCCATCCATTTGTGTGGTGTTCTATGAGTATGTTTTGATAGCCGGGCGCCCGACCCATGCGCCGGACAGACAATGTATTGTTCCCCATTCAGCGCATGACCATGACTCATCGCCCCCCCCCCCCCCTTCACCGTTCACTGCGACATCACACCACAGCAATGCACAGTAGCAGAGTAGTAGCAGTAGTGTAGTTGGTACGTCGCCACAGCGGTTCCCGGTAGTGGCTGAACTTAAGTTGTGGCTTGCATTGTGCTAGTTCTTTAACGAAACTATGTAACTTACTCATGAAAGTGGAGCTAAAAGAAGGAAGGATAAAAGAAAAAAAACAGGAGACGGGTTGTGCTCGTACTAAATCCTTAACTGCATGGTTGCACCCTCAAACTCAATCAGGTTTCGAGTAAGTTTCGGTGCAGAAACAAGATCAAACCGAAGAAAATGAAAATAATGAAGGTAAGACGAAACCAAAGAAACCATACTGTAAAAGTGTTATAAGTTGTTAAGCAAAGTAAAATTATTGTTATTAAGAGTTCCATTAACAATTTGGTCAGGACGTAACATTTTATAACTAATATCATAATTCGTTAATATTATAAAAAGCATAAAATGTGTGATAAGAACAAACAATGAAGCGGTTTGCGAATTGCGACGGTTGATTCACTTCACTTGGACGGATCACATTTGTTTGTTTTTCACTTCACATTAAAAATCACACTGTATCGGGTATACAGTATGCATCGTTTCAACGGACAACTATCATTGGTGACACAGTCCTTTTTTTCCGTTAACCAACCAATAATCAGTCAGTTGGCTTAGTTCAACAATTAGTTGTAAGAGCGTTAAAAATCCCTCAGTATGCCTTCCTTCGGAAGGGAAGTAAAGCCGGCGGTCCCATGTCATAGATTTACGGCATGTTAAAGAACCTTCCACTAATTACACCTGTGTGAAGCTAAGTTGTATGGGTTAAGAATGTAAGCAACGCTATTAGGTTCCTACGTTCGTTGCCAAGAGCCGACTTGGGTGGCGTCTGGTAGCTAAGTTCTGTACTAGTAGTCGTTGATGATGGCGTTTGGCAGCAAAAGTAGGAACTATTTGAAAAATGCAAAAGTCTGCAGTACTTACTTGAATTAAAAAACAGATAACACACACTAATACAGTCATCACAATTAACACCGGTTATCAGACAGATTCTACACACACCCAAAGTACACGGGGCAACATCACTGCGTTGTCGCAGCCCCTGAACTTAGGAACCAACCAACCAACAGTTAGTTGAATCTGTTTCTACAAATTAAACACTGCAATCAACTATAAAACACTACACTAACTTCTATTGCTCAATATTATTCACTATGTATTTCTTGCAGATGATGACGCTCATCAACAGTCTGAAGTACATAAAATCGATGCTCCGACCACTCATAGTGGCCTTTCATGTCTTAATCAGCCAGTCGATAATAACAAGGATGCAGTAAGCTTTACTGAAACTGGACACTCGGAAAATTATGTTTTGCAAGACAAAATTGAATTTCCCAGTCCCTTTAATAATCCTTAAATGAAAAGGTTAATCATAGCATCGGGACCTTGTCAAGCTCGTGGTCCCTTTGCAAAACAGCCTGATGGACGAGGAAGTAAGAGATCATTTTCAATTAATTACTACAGTTTTATATCACGTTCTGGGATGAAATGTAACAGACTTGGCTTTGCTATTCGCAAAGGTTAGACCGTGTCTACTGTCAACCATGTTGGCTGTTTCCACAACATTCAGAGAACAGTTTTGGTAGTACGGGACTAAACAACTGGAAACATCTTTCTGATATAATTAAAACTCATGAACAATCGGATGACCACATATTTTTTTGTGTTATATTTGAGAAATGGAGGAATGATGAAACAATGAGCGATGCTTTACAAAAACAGATAAAGGAAGAGAAGTTACTGGAGGAACGTTCTAGAAAGAATAGTTAATGTTTCATTAACTTTGACCATCTGTAACCTTGCTTTCCTCGAAAGAAGTAGTAAAATGGAAGATCCAATTAAAGGAGATTTCTTGTCTATAATATAACTCCTGTCTGATGATGATAATTGTTGTTTTAAGGGACCTAACATCTAGGTTATCGGCCCCACTTCTGTCTGACTATGACCCTGTACTAAAAACCTTTTTCTAAAAGCCAGCAGGAAGTGTAAACAATTTAAGCCCTGTCATCCAAAATGAAGTTATTTCTTTGATGTCAAATGAAGTACGTTACTGAAAGAAATCAAATATGAAATATATTGCTCTCCGTTTTTCTATCTTATTATGGATACAACTCATGACATAAGTAAAGTTGATCAGTTAAGTAATGTTTTCAGGTACGTGAAAGTGGTAAATGATGAAAAAAATAAACCCCAAAAATAAAGATTTGCGAGACGTTTACGTCTTTTACAAAGTTGAAGATCAAAGTGCATTTGGTTTTGGCAAGTCAAATAGTGGAATCTATTCAAGATAAAGGTCTTGAATTGAAAAAAATATTGTGGCCAAGGTTATGACGGCGCAAGCGTAATGAGTGGAGTATACAATGAACTGCAGAAAAAGATTGAAGCCATGCAAATTTTTTACATTGTGCAAGTCACAATTTAAATCTGGTGTTGAAAAACGCTGTAGAAGCCAATCGAGAATATCACAGTCTTTTGAGGTTGTATAAAATGTCTACAACCTTTTTGGACACAGTACCAACACTGGCTGGTGCTGCAAGATGCATCTGAAAATGCAAACATGACGTTAAAAACATTCAACCCAACAAGATGGTCGGGAAGGTACGAAGCAGTTTGTTCTTTAAAGGAGAGGTTTGGCGATGTATTAAGAGATCTATACAAACGTATTTTGACAAGTAATAATACAAAAGAAAGGAATGATGCAATAGGATTTAAAAATAAAATTGAAAGTTTTGAATTTGTTGTTCTGTTAGTTGTACAAACAACGATTTTGCAGCAACTGAACATCGTATGTAAATGTCTCCAAACTGAAAATATGGATATTGTTTCAGCTTTTGATCTATTAGGTGTTACAGAACTAAGAAATTCATTTGAGGACTTTGTAAGTAAAAGAAGCTTCAAAAATGGGCTCCAAGTGCGGAATGCCTTGTGAGTTTTCTGAGAAAAGACTAAAGCAAGTTAAAAAGCAATTTGATGAACTGAGTGTAGACCACCGTTTCTCAATCCTGAAACTAGATTTCGAGTATCTGTGTTTTACTCCATGATTGATACAATTATGGCTCAGTTAAACAGCAGATTTGAAGGCATGAAGTCAGTTATTAATGCCTACAAAGTGTTTCAGCCTAATTTCTTGAGCAATGCTTCAGATGACGAACTGATTGAAGAGGCAAAAGGTTTCGCCAATTTTTTCTGATGATGTGTCGCCAACATTTCCTGCACAAATTTCCAGCGTGCGTGCATCTTCTTCCTCTAAAATTAAGAAAATGTCGACTGTTAAGCAACTGATAGACCTCCTCTACATTGAAAATCACATTCTGGTTGCAAGCTATCCTCACGTGTGTACTGCTTGTTTTATGTTCTTGACTGTACCTATCATAGTGGCTCTAGCAGAATGATCTTTTTCCAAGCTGAAAATTATCAAGTCCTACCTAAGAAGCACAATGATCCAAGAACGTTTAAGTGGGTTGGCCCTTTTATCGATTGAAAATGACAGAGCTCGAAAACTTAACTTCTCACATGTAAATAACATGTTTGCAGATGCAAAGAGTAGGAAAAAAAGTTTTGTGTAAATTAGGTTAGTTAATAAGTTTATTTGTTTTAAATAGTTTGTTTAATAATAATAACTCAACAATTTTTTTGTAAACAATGAGTAAAAATTTATAGATTTATTTTATTTCTAGTTATTTGTATAGCTTAATACATTTATAATTTTGAGCTTTCGACCTGGCGTGTATTTTATTTTTAAAGCCTAGTACTTCATAGACGATCCTATCTGTTCCCTTTTTTTCTACTCTAGCTTCATTGTTGTCAGTAATAAAGGAACAAATATGTGTACTTATAATATATATTTACATGCAGTTTTCTTCTCTTTCTAATTGATATTTGTGTAGACGTAGTTTTCTTATTACGATATCACAATTTCACAAATTGAAAAGCTATACAGTACTATTATATATCACAATTATTTAGGACACTTTATGGAGCTAACAGCCAGAGTATAAATTAAATATTTCCAGAAAAAGGGAAGTGGCAAGGCGGGATTCGAAAAGTGCATAAAGTCACTTTGATAAGTTCTTATCTTCAAACATTATTAATATTATAAAGGCCTGTAGTTAGGTCAGGTTTTCAAAAGATAGTGAGGGGGCCCCATTTCATCTTATTGCCCCGGGGCCCCTTCAGGTATAGCTACGCCACTGCTCTCAACATCATGATATTCCACACTATGTTCATTTTCGTGTTTCTGTGAAATCTTTCTGATGACCTGTGTACTTGTGGTGATTGTTTTAGTAGGTGTATTTGTGATTGTGGCTAGGATTGAGACGTTAATGATGTGCCCTTACGTTTGGTACCGGTCTGACGTCTACCTTGACTAGAAGTGTGAGATCACAGAATATCACTTCTTGGGTAGCAGAAGTGGGACCGAGGTTAAATAATCTTAGCAAAGCACGGAATTGAAAATTCTAAAGCGAACATTTGAAATTACTCTTAACATTAATTCATGTGCCAGGATATTACAACATAATATATCCCAATTCCTTATTTCTTGATTCATAGAATATCTGAAATACTGTGCTATTTGAATTCTGGAATTAACTCAACCAAAAGGTTCAATCATTAATGAAAACTGTGCGACTTTGTTTAATGCAAGAGAATCAAGACCCATGTAGTTGTGTTCGTATAGTAACTTAATTTGTATGATAATCGTTGGAATCCTGTCCAAATGAAAATATATTTGTACGTAAGAGAAAAATATGGTTGCAAAAATAGGAAGAGATTAGATGCAAAATTGGAAATAGGAAGTACAGTAGAACCTCGTTTACGCGGATCAACCGGAACCAGGGCCGATCCGAGTTAACGAAAATCCGGGTTATCGAGAAAATGTCGGAAAAACGATAGAGAAACATGTACATCACCGAAATATGATTAATGGAGTTAAGAAATTATTATCGGTACACTTTCACCTAAAGACACATACACTGTGTGCACTGTAATAGCCAATGTATTTGCACTGTTCACAATATAGACACAAACTAGTCGGTAGTAGAAAAGTCAGTGAGCTTCTGCTGTCTCAGTTTAGTGTATCGCTTACGAGCAGCGCGATATCGCTTCCGCTTTAACATCAGAAGTTCATTTGGCAATGTTTCGGCTTGACTCTCGAAATAATCCATCAATTTCTCTATATTTGCTACTGCTTCTGCGTTGGTCATAACGACAGCTGGTTCATCAACACTGTCTGAAACTGAATCCTCTTCATTTTCATATTCAGTAACACTGCATGATGCAATAATGTCTTCCTCTGTAATCGGTTTACAACCTCCATCATTGTCGATTTGCAACCGATTGTCTTTTTTTTTTCAAAACTCGTCCGGGTTATCCGGACGTCCAGGTTAAAGAGGTCCGGGTTAACGAGGTTTTACTGTAAATTAAAATCAATAGAAATAAGTAGGTACTCGTCGCATTAAAGAGTTCCTCAATGTTTTGAGGAGGATCAATATGTTATTGACTAATATGAATGCATTGAAAACTATCTTCATTTCGCGTTGTTCTAACTGTGGTGGTTTCTTAATCGGTTTGGTTTAGTCACTTACTGTATGTTTCTGTTCACACCAAAATGTATATGTTTTATTGTACTTATTATTTTTCTTCTTCCTCTTCTTGATCTTCTTATTTTTATCGCTGCAGTACAATTTAAATTAAATGTATATACCTTGCAGTTTCTCAACTTTCGTTCTGAAAGTACATTACAATGAAGTTACTAAATATGAGGTTGATATTCAGATATACACCAGATGTGTAAGGTCAGGTTGTAAGGTTACTTCCTTACCAAACGATATGGTTAATGAGGCACTATTATGTTTTATAGTTGCAAGTAATCGGATGGAAATAAAACGTTTTAGTGATCTACAGTGTTAATGGTTCGTAGAAGGTGACCTGTGGTTGCTGACCAGAATATATAAAAACATTATGAGAGCAAACACGTTCTAGGAGCTTGATGGTGATGTGGTCAATTTGCTTACCTCCTACCCAGTGTTCCATTCCCGGTTAATGCATATAGGATTTTCGAGATGAAAATGTCACGTACAGGGGTTCGGTTTATACGTTTAAGGAAGTGGCTTATGACCGTAGGATAACGGTCACGCAAAACTAAATTCGTCCCTCCTTTCTTTTTATGTAAGCATCAAAAGTAGTTTCCTCATCAACCTAAGTTTTAACTATACAAAAATGTTACGTATATGATTGGAAGGAAGCTTCCAATGCAACGCAGGAGAGATTGCTAATGGTGCATGTCCGTGTGAGTAAGGATAAGATAGAGATATGAAATAAAAGATGAGGCTGTGATATATACTAACAAACTTGACGTAAGAACGTAAACATGAGCCTTCAGATTGTGAAAGACTACAAGTATCGCGGTGGAAGCGGAAATACCTGAAACCTCTGAGTTGTCAAATACATGGCGGAGAGTAAAGCTTTTTGAGATTTTAAAAACCATTTTTCAGTGTTTCCTAGGCAATCTATTAGTAGAAGCTGATCAGTCAGCCAACACAATTTGCCGAATTAGATTGCGTGAGGAGTTACATTTAACTTCCTAGTGCCTCAAATAAATTACATGAATTATTTATACACTTCTCACACAAATAAAGAACCAACCAGTGAACGTTACGAAGCCATTTCATCACTGTTACACTTTAAGATTCTACGTAAATATAATCTGCAATATGTGAACATGTTGGGAGAAGCAACCCCCCCTCCCATTTTTGCGATAAGTGTTTCATTAGGTGACGAAATACTTCATTCAATTTATTTCAGGCGCTAGGAAATTAATTATGGCTCCTCGTCCATTCCAATTAGGAACACTTGTGTTGGCTGACTGATAAAGTAAAGCGTTTCACATAAATAATAAATTCTACAAAAACGAGCTCAATGTCATGTCAAATGTGTAACTATTTTCATTTCGCACTTAATTTAAAATTCATCTTATCATTGTTGCCCTGTCCGGCTCTGTGGCTAAATGGTTAGCACACTAGACTTTGGTCCGAAGTGCCCCGGGTTTGATTCCCCGCCAAGCCATCGGGGATTTTAATATCCTGGGGTTATTTCCCGTGGCTAGGGGACTGAGTGTAAGTAACGTCTTCATCATTACTTTATCCTCATTAAGAGGCGAAGGTTGCCCACGGGCGTCAACTAGAAAGAACTGCACTCGGCCTCTCTGGACGCCACACGATCATTTATTGTTGCCCCTTTAAACTCTATGTAAAAGTGATCTTCAATTTGTGAACACGTATATAGAAGCCCAACTATCAATATTAACATATCGTTGTTGCTGTTCTTGTTGTTTGAGTTTTCAGTCTTTTGACTGGTTTGATACAGCCGTCCATGCCACCCTAATCTGAGCTAATCGTTTCATCTCCACATAGCTACCATACCTTGCATCCGAGAAAATCTGTTTAACATATTATAAATTTGGTCTTCCAGTACAATTCTTGACCGTAGACCTTCCTTCCATAACTAAGTTTGGTATTCCTGGGTGTCTTAGTATGTGTAGTGCCAACCTATATCCCCTTCATTAGCAGTCACAAGAAACATCTCTCCTCTCCCACTCAACGTATTACCTCCTCATTTGTTACTCTATGTACCCATCTGATTTTCATCATTCTCCTGTAACACCACATTCTATTATCCTCCACTCTGCTGCACCAACAATCCAAGTTTATAATACCTGAAATAAAATACACTCATAGAATAATAATTGATACAGTATATTTCCAGGTTAGTAGGTGTGATATATTCCACTCCCCGCCTAATATAATTTACCACATAAAGGTGTAGACTGAATGAAAAGCAATACTATTCCTCTTCCCCTGAATTCATTAAAATGATATGTCTAATCTTAGCATGTTAATTTCTTTATCATGTTGGAAACCATTTTTGAGTATTTCCAGTGTTGATCTGTTGCAGTTGTGCTTGTTAAGTCTGCCTCGTTGCGTAGTGGCTAGCATTCATGCCTGTCACCGTGGAGGCCCGGGTTCAATTCCAAGCTCCGACAAGAAATTTAATTCTGGTCTGGGGGCTGGAACGGGGTACACTCAGCCTCGTGAGGCAAAATTAAGAAGAGGTGGGTTCGATACCCACCTCAGCCATCCTGGATGTGGATAGCCGTGGTTTCCCACTTCTACTCCAGGCAAATGCCGTTATCGATCCTAAATTAAAGCCACGGCCACCTCCTTCCCAATCCTCATCTGAATTACAAATATAGACATTAATACAGTCATCACAATAAGACAGGTTATCAGACAAATTCTACACACACCCAAGTGCACGGGTCTACTTGACCACGATATCGCAAAGCCCCTAAATGAATCAACAACAACTGTGCTAATTAAAATACTACTGCAACTAAAAATGTGTATGTATTGAAAATACCATCGTCCATACTTTGGATATAGATTTAATAGCCTAAAGATCTGATGATGATCGCTGAACGATCGCAACTGGTCATTCAAGTGTATGTTATCTTGTTTTCGGGATTATAGAACCAGCCACATTTTGGTAGGATCGTGTTGATTGACGGAGAAACATTAAATTTCGATATTTATTTCTGTTCTTCTTTGTTCTTAAACGTGATTTCATGAATAAATAATTTAAGCACATTCGCCAGTTCCAATAAAAGTGCCTTGGTGAACATGTCATCTTCTGCATGGCACGACCTCAATAAGTGGGATTTCACCAGACGCTTACGTCAATTAACTAACCATTAAAGTTAGCTTGCCAGTCATTAGAGAAAGTCTGCATGTGATATCATCTTTTGTGCCGCTAGTTAACAGGTAAAGTACGCCTTCTGAAGAGGGCTAGTTGTGCGTCTGGTACTTATGGTTCACCACAATGGTAGAAATTGAATATAAGTGGCAATCACCCAGGCTCTCTGTACTGACATCAAGAAAGGCAAAAGGCAAGAGCGCAATAGAATAGGGCAGTACTCGGAGGGGAACGTAATTCTACTTCCGGTCGTAACAGCATATATCATCCATCCCCGAGTAGGTACAGACTCGTTATGTCTTGCGGGCTTTGTCATTTCCGGTTTCCTCAGTCTTCAAATTCCTCTGGTTAGTATGGGCGTAACATAACACCACCTAATATATGTTTTCAGCCTAGTTTAACCTCTCGTAAGTACATGCCAATTGAATGTTAACACGAAACCGAGGGTCCTTTGTTGTTATCTGACATGAAAAGGGGATGAAGAATATACGTTTGAATAACATTTTTCTGAATAGGAAATCTGATCTCCAGGTTTTCAAAGTAGGAATCGCAATTATGGTGTAACCCGAACCATACTACCCAATTTCAACCCCGGCCGTGCCACTTTGTTTGTATAAATGGGCAGGCATCCAGTGCGATGCATTCACATCTCCTTGTGCTTCCGAGCTTATCTTCTCAAGGACTCAAGGATCGCCTTGTTTCTGACGTTACAGTGGTAAGAGTGGGAAAGCGAGGGGATAGGCCTATCTTCTCTGTCTATCTTGGCGGGAATAAAACAAGCTTCTATTAAATTGCCCCTAGCGACTTACTGTAGAAGTTGGACAGGTTTCGTTAGACTATTACTGAAGTCGAAATGAGAGAAAGTAGGTTTTTCTGAGGACCCACACAAAGGTTCCATCCTTAAATGGATTTCTCTTGTTTGTACTAGGGGCCAGAATTATGGTTTACAGGTTATTCGAGCCGTAAGGAGGGTGTTATTATTTATAATACTAATTAGTTTGAAATTGAGAATATGTACACATTACTTGGTTTAATTGCATTTTTGAAAATTAAATTGTGTGTATCTCACAATAAGTCGTACGAATCTCGTACCTACTAAGTGATTCAGGTATTAAGGTCAATTGTGCAATCAGTCAATGGATAAATACCATGAAATATGAAACAGATATTCATATTCTGTCAAGCATTGCATGTTAGTCCCTGAGTTTGTCAGTTAGTTGGTAATTCATTGGCTCTCTGATGCCTTTTCTATGGAGTAGATGTACGTTATAGTCGCCTCCGTAGCGTAGCAGTCAGCATGGTTAGCTGCCGTCCCGGAGGTCCTGGGTTCAATTCCTGGCTCTGCCACGAAATTTGAAAAGTGGTATGAGGACTGGAACGGGGTCTACTCAGCCTCGGGTGGTCCAAATGAGTAGAGGGGGTTCGATTCCCACCTCAGCCATCCTCGAATTGGTTTTCCGTGGTTTCCCACTTCGTCTTCGGGCAAATGCCGGGATGGTACCTACAGTAAGGCCACGGCCGCCTCCTTCCCTCTTCCTAGCCTATCCATCCCAATCTTCCATCCCTTCCCATCCCTTATGAGGCCCCTGTTCGCTTTGCAGGTGAGGCCGCCTGGGCGAAGTGCTGATCACACCTCCCCAGTTGTATCCATCCCGGCCAGATGTTCCAAGCTCCAGGACACTGCCCATAGAGGCGGTAGTGGTGAGTTCCCTCGCTGAGTCCGTGGGAACCACCAACCTAGAGGGGTAAATTGACTGTATGTATGTCTACCCCTTATTATTCCCGTTTTTCCAACGGGGTCGGGGATGAGATGCGATGGAAGTCTTTGTGGCGATGGTTTTTACGGCCGGATGCCCTTCCTAACGCCAACCTCATGAGAGGAGTTAATGAGAGATGAAATGAATGATGGTGAATGAAAAAGGGCAAGGATGTGGAAGGAAGCGGCCGTGGCCTGTCAGAAGGTACCGTCCCAGCATTTGCCTGGTGTTGAAAATGGGAAACCACGGAAAACCATTTCAAGGACGGCCGACGGTGGGGCTCGAACCCACGCGTCTACCGAGTCAGCAGAGAGCTTGACCCCATGACCTAATGCTGCGCTTTAGCCAGCGTAGCCACTACTGTCGGTAGAGGGGTAAATTGACTAAATAATAAAAAAAAAGGTGTACGTTATTTAAATGCCTTAGATTAGATCATACGCGTAAGAGATGTCGGGAACAAATACAGCAAATTTGTTTTGTGTATAAAATATATTAAACTATTAAACAGCGTAACAGACATAATATTGGTAGGGTCAGTTCATTACCACTCTCAAGAAATAATAGAAATTTTCACTTCCATTTCAAACCCTAAAACATCTGAGACACAGCCTGTTAAAGCAAAATACGTAAATAAATAAATAAATTATTTAATTCATTAAGAAAGAAAGAAAGAAAGAAAGAAAGAAAGAAAGAAAGAAAGAAAGAAAGAAAGAAAGTGCTATTTGCAATATTGTTTGGGAAAGAGATAATCTCCAAGTTTTACCTTTTAATACAACAATCACGTCTACCAACACAATTATTGTTGTACAAGTATTATGCATTTAGTAACACATATAGTGAAAATTTCAACAGACATGGCCCAAAAGCCTGGAAGTTAATATTATTATTAATAATGATAACAAGAAGAATTTGGCACGTAAATACTGTGCTAACCTAGCACATCTTAGACAAAATAATATGCATCTGGAAAATACGCCAACTTCCTGCTCATATGCTTACGATAGACATATTGGAGTTATAGGTCTCTAATGTCCCCAGTCTAATTTTTTGAGATTTTTTAAATTCATCCTCAACTCTAGAGACAATTTTTATAAATTCGTCACTAACCGCTCCTGCTAACTCCCTGTTATTGAGAGCTCGAGTTATTTGAAAGATACAACTTAGTGTTTAAACTAAAAAATTGAAAATGTTCTTCACGGTGCATCTGGGTAGAGTTACTCCACCTGACTAGCTATACGCTCACCTTCAATAACATGAAAGTGGAGTGAGAAATACAAGCTATCAGTTTTGGTAATAACATGAATGTGTGTGTGTTTCCGCATAATTCACTTGGAGGTACAGGGCGCCCGAGAATGTTCTCCGCAGTGGGTACGTGCAGCTGTGAGTGGTTGAGTCATGAGTTTTAGTTGGCTGCACTGCACTGTGTCCTTCAAAGCGGGACTTCCCCGTGTGAGCTGTCGATGTGCATCGCGATAAGCGCGCGAGCCTGCAGCTTGTATTACAGTCAGCCAGCGTTCGGATAGATTATTATTGGAAGAGTGCAACAGTATACAGGCGGTAAAGTTTACTACTGAAGAGAGAGTTTTTTTTTGGTGGAATACGTTTTTCGCAAAGGCGATTGGTTTACAGAAAATGTAAAATTAAGATTTCAGGCGCGGTTTCCTAATTCAAAGTGTCCAAACCGTGATACCATTCGGGATTTGGTAAGTAAATTTCGTGTGACTGGCTCAGTTCACGATGTACCGGGAACAGGCAGGCCTGCGCTTTTAACAGACGAAAAACTTGATGAAATCTCCGAAGCCCAAGTAAATCAACACGAAAATTAGCTCAACAAACAGGAATCTCCAAGTCAACAGCACATAAAGCTGTAAGAGACAAGCTTCTGTTGTTCCCTTATAGTGGGCGATGTATGGAAGATAGACATATGCTCTCGCGGACTTTTTTGTAGAACTTTTCATGCTGAACAATTCTTACACTCATAGTATTTAGATATTTTTAACGGTTTGCCCAGCGTAAGCTTAAAAAGCGCTCGGACGCCAGGTTTTTTTAATCGACTATTCCACTAAAATCGTTACTGCTCGGCTTCCTTTGATCAAAAATAATTTATTTTCTACAGAAATCATACTCGATATATCCTTTACAGAATGGTGAAAACCGCATCAAAATCTATCCAGTGGTTCTTGAGTTGACCAGTAACATCCAAGAAACGGGGACTTTGTTTTATACTAAGTAGATATAATGCAAGCGGCAGCCGTGCTACCAACGTAACTGCTGTAGCTAGCTCTCTCAGACGCATGTAGGCGCTGCGGAGAATATTCCCGGACTCACTGTTCTTTATGGTTCTGAAAAACAATAAGAACACTTTCAACTGCTAACTTTCGATGCCCTACTGGGAAGAGTGTTTCTTTCTACTGTGTCTTTGTTCGTCTACATGTTCCTTACCACAACTCTCAACTTGCAGTGTACTCACTTCAACTGCACAAGGACGGCTGATGGAGCTGTCAGCACATCATGTGGTTTCCTTCGTTTACCTTACGCGCAACAGACGTGAAATAGGGTACGCAGCTCTGGGTAACTGTAAAGTTTACCTCACTTCTACATTAAACAGAGAGCAGCGGCACACTCCACTGTTCTGAATTGTACAATACAGAGCAATCGTGCCGCAAGCCATCAAATAACGGGTGTTCATGAACCACTATGAGTCCCATTTCCAGTGTCGGTTTTTAACGTTCTGTTTATTAGAATGGTACATTGTGATATATATAAATAGGCTTTGACGGGCTCCATTGAACTATTGACCAATAAATACAGGGTGCCTTCTAAAAACCTGATACGTGTACTCATATCGCACTAATATCAATATCAATAATAATAAAAATAATAATAATATAAGTTTGGCTTCGCACTTGCATTATGTTCACTTTCCTGTTATACAATGTTTTCATTCGGAGCGCCAGTACGGACTTATTGTGGGTGGTCAAGATAAATAAGTTGGCCTTTGTGTACGTACTGTATAGTATGACCGCATGTCCCTCCAAAACAACGGAGAAATTAGAAATATGTCTCCTCCATAACATTCGTTCACACATTTCACACGACGATACATTTATTAGCTTATTTTTTTTACTCAATGAATAGAAAATAGGATTAATAAATCTATATGTACGCTGTTAATGTGCCGTCTGTCGGTCTATCTTCCCTATTATTTTCCCGACGGCTGTTCCGATGACAATGACATTTTTGTATGATGGTAATATTGCCTCCGAATATCTGAGGTTCGCTATTTTCATTTACATCACTGTTGCCAACTTTTAGTTCAATTTACATCACTGCCGCCATTTTAATTAATAGGTGGTACAAACTTAAGAGGTACGTTTGAAAAACCTGCAAACGATTCAACCTATTTGGACTTTTACTTTTAGAAACCAGCGGGCCTACTATTTTAGTTGGGGTTCACCAGGGATCTGCACTATCTCCATTCCTGTTTATCCTATGTATGGATACAGTGACTGCCGATTTGCAGAGGCAACCACCATGGTTATTACAGTACGCTGGTGATGTCATGCTTGCAAGCGAGACCCGTAATGATCTAGAACTCTTTGTTTGTGAATTTGGACTACGGCTCAACCTTACTAAGACCGAGTACCTTGAATGTGGTTCCCAGACAAATGGGTACATCATAGTAGATGGCACCCCACTACCAGAGGCTTCACATCTCCGATACCTTGGCTCCGTTGTGAGACCTGATGGTGACACAGCCTCGGATGCTCGTGCAAGAGTGAATGCTTGGTGGATGAAGTGGCGCCAGGTCACAGGCGTTCTCTGTGACCGCAAGACCTCAAAACTAAGATCTATCAAACAGTCGTCAACCCTGTTGCTTTGTATGGAGCCGAATGCTGGCCTAATACAAAGAAACATGAACAAGCATTCTACTCAATGGAAATGCGGATGCTATGATGGTCCTTTGGAATTACACGGCTGGATAATATTAAGAACGAAGACGTCCGCAACAAATGGAGAGTGAGGTGCAGAGTGGCGGACCCCAAAAATAATTGGGAATAACGCCAGAAGGAAGAAGAAGAAGCAGGCCTACTAAATGTGAAAAAAAAAGTTTTCACCAGAGTTGCCAATCGGTGATATTAGATGGTTAGAATGTAATGATTATTCTTGAAAAGACTGATCTCATTTTGACCGAAACGTGTGCGTACCTAGTACACAGAACAGGATGAAAGTTAGGCTATTAGATGTCAGACGTCTCTGGTGCTATCAAGTTTCTGTGCTGAGTGGCAAAAACCTCACAGTTGTCATAAAAATACTCGCAAAGTATTGATCGTATTATGACCAAGATCTTTACGAACATGGTACGCAGTTTATTACATTTTAGTCCTTTCAGGTTTTCCAATCATTAGTAATGAGAGTGAATGTGCCGTTTGTCGGTCTATCTCCCCTATTAACTTCGCAATGCCTACTAAATGTGAAAAACAAATAGTTTTCACCAGAGTTCACCACATAATGAATGAAAACCCACAGCCTGCTTCCAGTCTCCAACCGGGTCAGGAATGGAATGAATAAAGCCCCCATCTAGCGGCGAGGATATGGACTGTGCCAGCTGCCGAGGCCTGTCGCACTCCTCTGGGGCAATGATTAAATGAATGACAGATTAAATGAAATGATAGTGGAGAGTGTTGCTGGAATTAAATTTTTACAGGGAAAACCGGAGTACCCGGAGAAAAACGTGTCTGCCTCCGTTTTGTCCAGCACAGATCTCGCATGGAGTGACCGGGATTTGAACCACGGACCCAGCGGAGTTCACCACATAATACGTGGCCCTAATAGAGTGTTGGCAACTGTTATTAATAGATGATACAAACTTCACACTTGCTCTTGAAAACCCCACACACAAGACGAACCCAATTAAGCTTTTCTAGAAAAAGGTACGCACGCTCAATAACGATATATTACGAAGTTCAATGCGGTTTCATTGTTGGCAGCCGTAGTAATACGGTAGACGATACCAATTTGACAGTAACATTTAAAGAACTCGTATACAATTGATCCTATTTTGACGGTAATGTTCATCAACATTTAGACCATTCTGTTGTCGGCAGGCGTTATTAATGGATGGTAGCAAACTTGCACTTACTCTAAAAAACTACATAATAGACAAACCCAATTTGGACAAAACTTTGAACGAATAATAGTAAGCAAATCACACAAATCATTTATTCTATATTGATTTGAGTGATTCCAGTAACACTAACTGTTAGTAATCTCTGACACCAACTAGCAGTTACCCTTGAAGATCTTTTAAATGGCTGACCCAATTTCGACTAAACATTGTGCGTATGCACCTGTACAAGAATATTTAAAAAGCTCTAATATTGTCAGTAGTCTAGGTATAATATCAGTTAACAAACTTAATTCAATTACGCCAACTTGGGATTTACGTGATACAGTTCTGGGAGTGTCAAATGAAATAGTCTCAATCATTTTATCATATACATGACAGAATTAAGTAAGTTAGGGCTAAATGCCTAATGCCCAACTTGATAAGTGTCTCGAACCAACAAACGTAATCGAAACGCAATGACTTGTTAACATGCTTCCGATTAAGTAAAATGTGAACGAAGTCTGCATTATCCCTTTATAGGGCAAAAGTCTGGGGGTATAAAATATATATTTTTTTGCACATTTGTAATAGGGAGTGATAGATGAGTAGGAATATGCAACAATGTTATGGGTGTGGATTCTATTTTTTGAAATATGGGATGGGAAATTATTATCCCACTGCCCACACCCGGCAGTATGTTTTCTTAAATGAACAATGGGGTAATAATCTCCCACCTCCTAATTATGATGATACTGTGTTTATCACTCAATAATGAGGTTTATTTAACAGGATATAATATATAAAAACACCCATCACGCTCTCTATTTAAAAAAAAAACATAACTCCCACGCAACGTAAGGTCAGTGACCTATAACATATTTGCCGAAAACTGCACAAAAAATATGAAAGTGATTTTGGAATGTTAATAGTTAGTATATTCGAATATAATTCAGTAATTTCAAAAGAGTATTTACTAAAAACCCAGACAATTAATTTTAAAAATATTCTATTCTATGGCAAACACCCTGAGAAGGATAATTATTTTCATTCTAGCTGAAATATATTTACTCAAGTGACCAAAACCATTATTAACATTGTATTTCAGTTATATACCAACGTTTGTAAATCTCTTATCTTCAATAAAAACACATTCTTCTGTAAAACAATCCATTTATTTCACTCTACACAACCGAACAGCCGAGCACGTGCACCGTGGAGACCACTGGGATGTATGCTTCCCACCTTTGGTTTCTGATGACAGTATACATCAAATTAATGGGTTTTCAATATTTCTGTGCAGCTAGCTTGTGGATGCATGTGGAACTGCTTGAAATGAAAGGGGTGGGAAGATAATAATGATAATATTTTTTTATCGTATGGCCTCGCGTGCCGGGTGCAAGCTTTGTTATTTGACACCAAGATGGTAGCTTGCATGTCGAATTTCGTTGTTCCTTGAAGCACTATGAAAGTCAAGGATGTTAGATATCTAAGCTCCTTGAACACTATGGCGCTTTCTAGTAGAGAAATGAGGAACTTTGTGTTGGCGGAAACTCCCGAGATTAATTTTGCCATTTTGAACACGGCCTACTGAATTCAAATGGGTTCTTTGACCTGCCAACATCGTATGACATGCAAGCTTGGGGTTAGTAGACCGACACGTTAACCACTCACCCACCGTGGCAAGCTATGATAATAATAATAGTAATAAAAACAATAATAATAATAATAATAATAATCAATAGTTTCAAATTTATAATATAAGTGAGCCCATTGGTGATAAAAAGAAGAATATTTATTTAAGTTAGGGCTTAGTGAATAATCACCAACGTGCTGAGTGTCTCTAACCAACACACGTCGTCGTATCGCAATTTCTTGTTTAAAAAAATGTTCCAGTTTAAGTGAAATGTGAACAGACTTTGTCAATTACAGTCTGTGAATATACATATAAGAGAATAATAATAATAACAATAATAGTAACATTAATATTTATAAAAAAAAAACAATTCTTGTAACTTTCTAAAAAAAAGCGAGCCCAATTGAGATAAAGAAGAAAACGATTTACTGAAGTTTTCTATTGTGGACAACAAGATCATCATTCAGTGAACCACGATGCACAACCGAAGAGAACCACAAATTTAATGGGCAAACACGAAGGGGCTTAAACCTACATATCAGTTTTACATTAATTTTGAGAATATACAATCGTATTGTGGCTTTCATTTGTCTGGATTATTCAGAAAGCCTTCACAGCTCCTTTCATAAATCAGGACTATTGACAGTGTTCTCAAACAGTAGCTCATGCAAGCGCTGAATATATCTCATTCTACTGCCTGGAAGGAAGAGAAATGAGGGATATTCATCCCTGTAATTCACAAGGTATGTCTACATACTGATGACATCAGAGGGCGTTTGGCCAGCTCAGCACAGAACATTGAATTTCTAAGGGGCCTAATTTCAAACAGATGTTTTCAATGATACAATTTAATAACAACCAATTCGAAATTTAAAAAAAAATCTGACCAAATACTCACAACGGATTTACTGTAATCAAAATACAACACTACATTTAATTAATTTTCCTGGAGAATTATCTAAGTGTCAAGAATAAGGGACAAAAGGGGGTTGTTGCAAGCGTAATCAAGCCCACACCTGTAGGTTCCACTCTGAATGCTATACATTATTTACATTGAAACATTTGTGCTCACAGACCCCATCAAAATTTACTTTAGCCCTGTCCTCCTAATTTGTGGTTAATATTTTCATTGGTATATATTCTGAGTGTCAGCATGTGAACATTACAATTCCTACACCAAATGATGAAAGGTAAGAACAAGTTAATAAAAACACTTATTAATATTATAATTAAACTTACATAAGAACCTGCAAAGGTAAGTCATCTTAGCCATGTAAATAAGTAGGCTACCAGTGTAATTCGATTGATGAAATTGTCGAACATTTTATCTGGAAAGCTATTTATTTATTTATTTATTTATTTAAGCTCTCTTTAGCTTATGGCTTTTAGTGCCGGGAGTGTCCGTGGTTATGTTTGACTCGCCAGAGTTTGTCGCTGCTTCTATGTGGACACCCATGGGGTGAGCTACAAGCACAGTTGCTTGTGGAGTGTTGTCTGGGGTGTAAAGTGTGAAAGTAAGGACGAGGAATTGGAAGGTAGTGGCTGTTGCCTATAGTTAGGGAGCAACCCCGGCATTTGCCTGGAAGGAAGATGGGAAACCACAGAAGACTATCTTCAATGTTAATGGAGGGAGGATTCGAACCTCCTTGCCTCCAGGACGTGAGTGACTGCCTACAGCCATGCCGTAACGACCACGGCTAACTCACCCGGCAATTTGGTTCTTATTTCCATTCATGCATGTTCATTTAAGCGTAACTCACGCATTTTCCATAATGGGAATGTCAGGAATTGTAAAATTCAAGGGGCGTGATGGTGCAGTGGACAAGCTGCTTGCCTTCTCAGTAAGGTCGACCGGGTTCAATTCTCGGTCATTGTATGTATGGTTTACGAAATCAAATATGACGTCCTGTGGTTCGTATCCGACGTAATAATGAGATTAACGGTCATGTAAAATTCCGAGCTTTCTTCCTTCCTTGTATAATTCCAAACTGAGTTCCTTGTATTATCCACAACTATATATTCAAAATTCTTCCTTAATACATATTCAAGATTAATGCACCTGAGATTGCTGGAAGAAATCATATTTTCCGGGCCACATGTTATTGTGCCCAAATCTCCCTTGAATAACTATTACCTGATTATATATATTCAGTGCTCCTCATCCAGTATTGTGCTTATGATTTACAAATCTAGGCACCCCTTAAAATCATCCACATATGAGGGCACAAAAATCCTGTGTTGAATTATCTACAACCGTGTGCATTCTATACCAAATGAAACCAAAATTTCAATGGGTAAACACGGAAGGGCTTATACCCGGATACCAGGTTTACATTTGAAGAATATATCATCGTACTGTGACTTTCAATTCTGGATTATTCGCATACCCTTCACAACGAAACATAGCGGAGACTACAAAATTAATACTAGAGCAAGTATGATTTACAAACTAAATAACAAAGAAATAACTTATTTTGAATCAAAAAGACAATTCGCAACTAATACAACAGCAGCAGCAGCAGCAGCAGCAGCAGCAGCAGCAGCAGCAGCAGCAGGATCAGCATCGGCATCAGCAACAACAACAGTATTTTAGACTTTCGTAATCGTACGTGAGTCAAGAGTGAAAATCAATTAAACTTTGAGTAAAGATTCATTGTGACATGTTTCACTTACCCTAGGATATATAGGTATGTCGGTATGTATTCTTTAAAGTGAGAAAGACAGGATCCTCATGTGACAATATGATGATTGACCATAAACTTTAAAAGTACAAACAAACCAAAAATAACAATACGAAAGACACAATTAACAACAACCACAATCATAAACACAGGCACTCAATGATCCTGGAAGAAAATTACCTCTAGCTTTCCTTCCTTCATTCGTTCAATCATGCAATCCTAAATGTTCAAGAAACATTAAAATTAATTATTTACAAAAAATAATAACTATCTACAGTAAATGGAAAATTCGCTACTTTATAAATACAAATAGGCAAAGCACATAAATGAATAGATAGGAAGAGCAGGTTTATAAACTGGAAAAAAGTGACATCACAGAATTAACAAAAAAAAAGTTTACATTAGGCCTACATCATTCGCTGGTAAATTAAAGAAAAGCAATCAGGCATTCATTCATACAAATAATCAATCAATCTATAATTCAACCAATCAAACACAAAGAGAAATTAACACGATATCCATTACAATATTTTAGAGCCCACTTGAGATGATTTTCATCACAGTTGACAGAGAGTCGACGTTAATATCAGCAGCACTTTTACTCTTCAGCAAGGTGCCTGTTGACTGCAACTGGATCAGACATGAATTTTTGTGAAATATAATTTTCGAACTGATCCCATCGAACGTATACTTCCGTCTGGTGTCTCTCTTAGGTTGCGTGAAACCCCAAGTTGGCTAGCAATTGATTAGAATCAATTCCGCCATTCACTACCTTCCAATGGAATCTCACGTCACGCAGTGTGCGTTGACTGTTCAGTGGTGGAAGACCGTACACGTCGCAATAACTCTCATACTCTGCTCGATGGTTCGGTCATCCACTCCCGTAATGGAACCAGGTAATACATCTTTTCTGTACACGTTTGATGGTGTAAATTTTATAACTGTCGAAGAAAATTCCAGAAAATACTGCAATATTCAAATTTAGGCTGAATGAGTGACATAATTTGGAAATGCTTATGTACGATAAATAATTTAAATATTTCTTTTTAAATTTTCAAGTGTCCGGAAGCTTCCACTACATATTTTTGAAAAATGGTATTTGGCGAGATTTTATTTGAGTTTTTCTGCCTAGATTTCTAACGGAAGACTTTCTAGCTAGCGTTACATTTTTGATATAGTTATTAAACCTGGGTTGGAAGTTATGGTCAATGAAACTGACTAAATGTTACACATGTCAATATTCGGCTTTAATGTCCATGTATTGCACCATTCACTGAGTAGGGGTAGGTCTTCTTGCAATAACTCACATTTTTTATAGTTGGCTACTGATAAACATATAAAGCTTAAGCTCGTCAGCGTACTTCATACGCTTATAATTATGAATTAAACGTGAAATATCGTTCACAAAAAAGTGTAAAGAGTAGAGGGCCAAGTATAGAACCGTGAGGGACACTGGAAGTAACGTAATCAGATTTAAACGTAATTTCAAATATTCGAAAATCGCGTGATCATCATGTTATTTTTACGAGGTTTTTTGCAGGTTATCAAATATACAGTATATGAACTTACATTATCTCTCTAAAAATGTAGTCTGGCTGCGTGGCTCAGGGGTAACGTTCTCGCTTACTGAGCCCAAGGTTGCAGGTTCGAAACCTGGCGCAGTCAGCTGGCATTTGAGGGTGCGCAAATGTGAGGGAGCCGTGTCAGTAGATTTACTGGCACGTTAAAGATCCCCTTCGGGGCAAAATTCCGGCACCCCGGCGTCTCTAAAAGCCAGTGTAGTTAAAAGGGACGTAAAACCAATAACATTATTATTATTATTATTCTAAAAATGTAAGTTTATTTGCTGCAATATTTCAGAGATATTGAGAACCGGTGAAATATTTTGCGTGGTTCGCAATGTTGGGTTCTTTTTAATGTTGCCCGTAGGACTCTATCCCGATAGATGAATATTTAAATACTAAAGGTTCATTACATGAAGTGTCACTTCAATTGCTTGATTATTACACAAGAAACAAGTAGTTCCGTGAAGAAATAAATAGCCTATTTTCATACATTCTACTTACGTTAATTGCCTCTATTAACATACAACATTTCAGTTTGGTTGCTGTATTAGACTCGTAGATATTGAGAACCGTTTAATACTTCGGATGGTCGCCATGCTTGATTTTTATATATGTAAGGCATAGAACAATGTACTATTACATGAAGATTATTGCGTCCCGGTAGGTGTATTATTCAAACTTCAATCGAATGATTTGGAAACAAGAAATAAAACGAGATTTTAAAATTCCACACAGACAACATCTTGTGGTTTTAGGAACAATTGGAATTAATTAGACGTCAGTAGATTAAAATTTGTAAAAGCATTCCATTTAAATATTTTAAATTTCGCGTCGCCGCCATGTTAGATTTGTGCTCACCAGGTTATTGAAAGTCCCATAGGTGGACTTATGTTTGTAACCTTTATCAACACACAAAATTTCGGTTTGATTGATGTCATAGGTTAGTAGATATTGAGAGCCGTCTAAATATTTTGGATGGTCGCCATGTTGGATTTTTATAGGCTGTAGAGTTATGTACTATTAGATGACGATTATTGCGTTGGTTCAATATTCAAACGTTGGCATCGATCGGATATTTTGGACACAAGAAATGAAAACAAAATTTTAAAATTTCGGACAGCCACCATCTTGAAGTTATGTGAAGAATTTAACTAAATTAGATGTCAGTGCATTTCAATGTGCGTAGTCAATTGCTGTGCCATGTTCGACTGCGCTCGGATGGTTACATCGCTAGAAAGTCCTATTTAAATGTTACAATTTCGCTTCGCCGCCAAGTACGTTTTATACTGAACAGGTTTTTGAAAGTCACGTAGGTGAACTTCTAGTAGTGCCGTTATCACCGTACAAAATGTCAGGGTGACATCAGCAATAGTTTCGGAGATGTAGAATGTCGGTGAAATATTTCGCACAGCTGCCATGTTGGATGGGTGAGACGTAATAAGATTTAAAGAGCACGGTCAAGGTCGGACAAAATAGTACTATGACGTTACCGAGGTTCATTGAAATAGCTCCAACCGTTTAGATTTTATAAGGGGACACACGCTCACACATACTCACACACGGACAAAAGGTGATCTCATAAGCCTTTTTTTCATAAATGAAAATTGGCTAAAAACATGATTTTAAATTTTGCACAGCCATCACCTTACATTTTTTAAAGCAATCGAATATCAATATAAGCCAATCTACTGCATTATTCTCTAAATACAGAATTACTATGCCAAGTTGTAGTGCACTCAGATCATTAGGTCGCCAAAATTGCTCTATCAAGTATTCGAAATTCGCGTGGCTGCCATGTTAAATTTGTGCTTATGTCTTTGGCAATCACATATATGAACTTACGTTTTGGTCTTCCTTCAACACACAACATTTCTGGTTTATTTATGTTTATTTTCGGAGTTAGTGAGACCTGTGAAATAATTCGTGCAGTTACCAAGTTGTATTGGTGAAACTTATTGAAATTTTAATGGCACGGTTAAAATTGGACGGGGTAGTAAGCTAATAAGTCTACCAATTTCCACAGAAGTCGTTCTTGCCAATCAGAGTTTGTTAGGGACACACACCCACACACACACATATGGACAAAGGTTGATCTCATAAGCCTATATTTCATAAGAAGAAAGTAGGAAAAGCTCCTTTGTTCGGTTTCTATGGCTACTGTTAGTTTCAACTGGGAATAGAAATTCAAAATTACTTACATGTCATTTCTTTTAAATATTACAAAAGTGTTTTCTTTTTACAAGGAGCACTTCATATTTATTTCTGAGGAGAGTAATTAGAATAATCCACTGACCAAGTCTGAGGATTTAATAAATGCACGGTATTGTTTTTGGCATATTGGGATTCCAAAAGCACTCTCATATTGTATTTTGAAAAACTATCTAGAACCGTAAACCTTATCCTATAATAATAATAATAATAATAATAATAATAATAATAATAATAATAATGCAGCCGCAACGCAAATTAATGAACTCCAGTTTAAAGCAGCAAAGACAGGCCTCAGGATCTCTTTTGAAAAAACAGAATGCATCACTATTATCAAATAAGCGCCAAAGGAGCTGGATGTAGGACAGGGGATAATCAAGCAAACGAAAGCGTTCAAATATTTGGGTGAGTGGATAGACCCTAATCTCTCCGATAAGGCAGCTTCCGAGTCACGATTCAGGAAAATGGAAATCCATGTCTACAACCACGAACTTTGCACCTATGTAGAAAAAATAACTGACACCCTGAGGAAACGGAGAATTACCTTTTACGGTCATATAACAAGAATGAACCCAGCGCGATTGACAAAAATACATAGAATTTTCACCTACTTCCTCAAAAAGAAGTCCACTGAGGTGGACAAAGATTTGCAAGAAGTGGGAATTACAACCAACGATATCTGGAAACGTGCCCCCTTAAGCAAAAACTAACAGCACACCGATGTTTCCAAGAAAAGACTATGCTTCCAACAGGCAAGAAGTGGGTTGAAAAAAGGAAACAACAGCATCGAGAACTAATTCGAAAGTACTGGGAGGATGTTAAAGTTCGATGCAGCAAGAAGCAGTGGAAAAGACGTGGTCCTTTGATGGCTGAAACGAAAGAATACTACTACTACTACTACTACTACTAATAATAATAATAATAATAATAATAATAATAATAAAATGGGAACGTGGCCTAATTCAGTCTCTAAATAAAGAATGTATCAGCTTAGGTTAACTGTGCTCTGTTTAGATACAGTATCTATGAATCCTTCGATATTATGTCCTCGGCCATGATTGGTAGAGTTTGCCTACTCTGTCTTATCCGGAAGATTTAAATGTTGCTCTGAGTCAAACTGTTTTGACACAGAAATTATAATGTGGCATGACAAGAATTTTGGTAATTTCTGATGGCCTATGAAACAAGAACTTCCGTGAAGAACTATACAGCCTACTTTTCATGCCAATGATTATTCTACAGAATATGAACCTATCTAGATTAATGACGAAATTAAGTTGGTTATATCGAAATATCTAATTAGTTCAAAATATACCTGGTATAATGTAGCCTAATAGGCACTACAGTTGGTAGCCCTGGTGACTGAATATATTCTTAGTTCCATCTCTTAAGGTACAGAATACAAAATTTGGTTGTAGTCCAATGGACGTAACATGCAGTTAGATACTGGATCTATCAGCACCCGTAAAAGCATGTTGCCAACAATGTCATGCGTGTGCTGGTCAGAAATAATCTGAAATATTATGATATCTTTTTGTGCCAATTTTGGATGAAATCCATTTGTTAGTATATAAGTTACATGTATTTTAAAATTGGACATATCAGCAGGCATAGAATCATGTTGGCAGCACTGCCTTGTATTAATTACTCCAAATTAATCTAGAATGTCAGGTGCTATACGTGTGCAAAGTATAGAGCTGTTGGCTTGCATACTTCTGATATATTGATATTAGGGTAAAAAAATATAGACAGCATTTATTAACAGTTGGCAGCCCTGATTGCTCTTAACAATACTTATAGTCATATCTGTTATGGTACACATAGCACATACGAAATTTGGTTGAAATACAACTGATAGTATAGAAGTTACATGTATTTAAAAATTGGTACTATCAGCAGGCTTATAATCATGTTGGTAGAACTGACGTAGATAAGTTACTCCAAATTAATCTAAAATGTCAGAATATACGTGTGCATAGTTTAAAGCTGTTGGCTTGCATACTTTCTGATATATTGGTATTTGGATTTAAAAAAATAGAGAGAGCAATTATTAAGAGTTGGCAGCCCTGGTGGCTCTTAATAATACGTTCAGTCATCTCTGATTATGTACAGATATTACATACAAAATTTGGTTGAAATCCAATTGAGTGTGGAAGTTATACGCAATTAAACATTGGACCTATCAGTAGGCTTAAAATTATTTTGGCAACACTGTCATGGTTGGCCTCCTGGAAATTAAACTGAAATAGTCTTATCTACATGTGTGCCAATTTTGGAATAGCTCCCATGCATACATTGCAAGATATCCAACATGGAGCTCAAATTTCTAGTGCGTTTTTTCAGCAGTTGGTAGCACTGACATCATTTTCAAATATGGACGTGAGATATTCCGGTGCACATCTTTTCTCATACTAAATTTGGTTTTGATTGCTGCAGCCGTTTAGGAGTTGATAGGGGGGGAAACACACACACAGCCAGACAGAAGACAGACGGACAGAAGGACAGACAGACAGACAGACAGACAGACACACATTTTCCCGGATCGATCTCATAAGTCTACTTTTTCCTCATTTTTGCAAAATGTGAAAAGTAGGATAAAAATTCATATCCCACTGTGGATTGAACAACCGGTTTTTCTTCTTAAGTTATTTCTTATTATTATTATTTTCACTCACAAATTGCGTTAATGCCATCGAATAACACAGTGGAAGTGGAACAACAGTATTCAAATGTCAGCGCAAGTTTCTAGTGAATCACTGAAGCTGAGGAAACCTGTCAAGTGAACACATGTTGGATGTAAGCAGAGCCTGACGGCTGCGCTAACTGGGCCAAATGGTGGAATATACCTTGGAGGTGCTGTGAGGAGGATATGAGAGCCATGTATCCCTCATTATCAGTGGTGCAGATTTTGACACCTTGGTCCAATTATCTTCGTACAATTATAAAAGGTAATTGTGTGTCTCTATAGTAATTATCCTCACATGTAGATGTGTTTAAGTGCCCTGGCTCCCACGCAATGTATACCCTTTATCCTCTTGGAGAAGGGGAGCAATTAGAAGAGATTCAGAGCTTTTGGTTTCATACATCCGTATTCGTAGAGTATGACTCACTTTACTTATCATTGCAAGCAAAATATTATCTCTATAGGTTCTGTGCCTAGTTTTTGAAATCAATAGTCTCACTTTCTCGTAACTTGGGAAGCAGACAGACAGACAGACAGACACACATTTTCCCGGATCGATCTCATAAGTCTACTTTTGGGTCCCATAGCTCTATAGGTGGCACTACTGTAACTTTCCTAAGTACCCTTTGACACTCAGCTATAAGAAATTTGGCCCTTATGGCTATTGAGAAGTGGGAGAATGAGCGATGAGTTTATTATTGAGCGATTGAGCAAGGATCATCACTTTTAGAGGGGGCGTGGTGGTGCAGTGGTCAAGCTGTTGGACTCTCACCAAGGTGGACTGGGTTTGATTCCCGGTCAATGCATGTGAGATTTTCAAAGTGAAATGCCATGACCTGTGGTTTGGATTCCACGTTAAAAGGAGGTCCCGTGGCTCATAATCGCAAGATTCATGGTCACGTTAAACTACAATCTTCCTTCCATCACGTGTATAATAGAATAATATTAACTACCTAAGACAGTGGATTAACCGTTACGTGTTAGCCGACTGAATAATCCTTAAGATCTACAACAAGTCTCAAGTGAATAATGATTTTTCAAAAAGGAATATTTGATCCAAGGTCTATACTTCAATGATTACATGGAACTAATTCTGCTCCCATCGATCAACTTCAGCCTGTTCAGTGAAAATTTAAAAGCTTGATTACTCGTGTTCTCTGCCACTTTCCACTTCTCAAATATTGTGTCCAATGAAATTAATGGAGATGATGAAAACTATGATTATGCTATCAATAAAATTTCCCATTTTTAAAGCAATCACATTTCCGTAAAGCAACATTTAACGAATAATTAAGATTGTAAAACCAATGAGTGGTTGAGCTAAACAAAAGTTATTATGGTGTTCGAAGCCATTTTCAGTGTTGCCTTAGTAAATGAAAGTTTAATGCTCTCCAGTTGCTCAACACGATATTTCCCAAAAGAGATGGCTTATTCCCTAACCCTGAAAAAAAAATACATGAGATTAACAAATACATGTACTGTATTTGTATCTGTACGATGTATTAGTTAATCTCATGTAATGAAGGAATTAAGGAATAACCCATCTCTTTTGGCAAAAATCGTGTTTCGGACTGAAGACCATCTAACTTTCATTTTACTGAACAAAAGTGTATGAGGAGTTTATTGCCATGGTTTCAGATTTTTCATTAAAATCTATACTAATATAATAAAGCTGAAGAGTTTGTGTGTTTGTTTATGTGCTTAAACGCGCTAATCTCTGGAACTACCAGTCGGATTCGAAAAATTATTTTTGTATATGATAGCCAGAGTCGAGAGGAATAGTTTAGGCTATGTAGCATTTTGCTATACCTCTCAGGTAACCATAAATATTGATTTTTGTTCAGTAAGTCGGAAGAACAAGCGCTCCCGGATAGCTCCATAAATACCTAAGCCTATTGTTGCCCGGTAATGCGGGCCGCATCACGTCGCCCCTACCAGTGTTCTCGTGCAGAATTGCGAGCTGCTTATAAATTGCAGTCACGGGAAGTAATTCGTGCAAAAAGATTTCTTAGGCCCTTTAAAGCAGTTATCATCATGACAATAGTATGCCTCTCTATAAGGACGATGGTGTTGGTGCAGTTTACTGAGGTTATCAGCTGCTGTAAGTGTTGGTGCTTTCCGATTCTTATCCTAGAGCGCTCCAGTTCTGTAGTAGTACTCGTTATCATCCATAAAACAAATAAATCCACCGGGCAAAGCAGGGCACTACTGCTAGTATAGCTATAATAGCCTTCTGCTTTTGCCATTTTACATAGAGCAGCAAATAGATTAATCCCTCTAAAGTGTTAGGCAAAGGATTCCTCCTTTTTATAAAGGCTATTCATTGCATTAAGGAACTTTCTTTTTCCGATCTAGCATGGATTGAAGGTAAGGGGAGTATTTATGAATTGGGTTCGATTCTCGGCTCGGTCATTAAGAATTTTAATCTGGGTGTGAGGTGCATGTACTCTGCCTGGTTGAGGCGATTGAGAATCATAGACGTGAAATTCCAAGGTTTTTCAAGTCCATGAAGAACCATAGCGTATGCACCATCTGGTCTGTTCTAATGATCGCACGCTGAAACGTTTTCCATCTTTTGCCGACGTGAATTTTAGGGACGGTATTCCACCTCACGTGTTTTCTTCATGATATGATTAATATGTGTTGCGTGTCTCAGCGAGATCTTGAGATACTCTTAAGAGCATATAGGCAGTAGATAAGCGTAGCCGTCGTATCTTTATAAGCCTTCTACAGATGTAGACATATCAAGATCATTTGAAATTAACATATGGTATCCATTAATGTACACCAAAATCCTGCAACAATAATTTGAATATTAATGACGTGTACAAGGTAATTCTTTATCCAATATCTCAACAACAATTTGATTTCAAACTTAAACTTTTCACTGTGTATTTGTATAATGATTTCTCGTGTGACATCATATATTGTGACTATATTAGGTGTACTGTATAAACATATGTCATAGAGTATAGTAATCAGGATTACAAAAGAAAATATTTCTAAATAGATGCGCACAAACGTTTGAGGTGAAATTATCTTATTCATTAGCTATGTCTTATTAGACAACTTTCAGCATTTCGAAAACATTATGTAAACGTAAGATTGTGAGATTAAGCAGAGCCTAGCACTAAATGTTACTCACATCTGCCATCTTGAACACTTATTAATATCGATAATTTACCATCCTATAAGGTTACAATTTCTAAATTTGGAAAACCGCAACAATGTCCGACTGCTTGAATCATACTGAGAGACAAGTCCCTCCAGCTTACACATTTAAGACGGTGGCCATGCGTAGTATTAAAACTTGAATACAAATATGACATAATAAAAGAGCAATGAAATCCACCAATTTATCTGAGAGGAGAATCTTATATAAAGGATTTCACATGTGCAAGTTACAAGGTTATCGTACGGAGCATTACGCACAGCTGCTAACTTAAATAAATGGAATATCAGAATCCATGGCCTATTTCACATAGCAGAATATAATTGAGCAATTACCGTAATCGCATATATGATACTTAACTTACATAAGATACAAGGTTTTCACACTGAATATTAAATACAGCTTCCATCTTGAATAAATACATTCTTAAAAGTCGCAATCATCAATCTAATACATCTTCAGTTTCGTAATTTTGCAGTAAGGGAGTAATGTGCAAGTTTCACCCTGCTGAATGCACACGTCCATGCTTATTGCCTTGCGTATATTCATATTTTAAAATCGACTGTTCAAGATATACTGTATATAACCAGATGGCATTGAACTTAGCAAGAGGAAAATCTTTTGTATGGGACCTCGCTTGAACAAGATTGCCTGACAAATATTACACACAACCACCATATTGAATCCATGACTTTAAAAACAAAACATAATGCAGTATTTTAATATAGAAAATAGACAAAAAGTTTCATTTAGAATATCGCGTACGTCAATGGTCAACATGCATTATTTCTCTAATTTAGTGATTGAGGTCATGCTTGGTTATTAAAAAAATAATTCACAGCTGACAAATTATTTTAGCATTCTGAAGAAATTCTGCTTAACGGTATTTCACACGACATTTTAACTGTCTCAAATATGAGTCAATAAAATTTCATTTTTCTACTGCGCATAATACTGTAGGCTACTCTGAGAAATAAGAATATTCCATTGTTGAGTGCCACTGTTTTAGTGTGAGCTATGTGGCATCGTAAGCCGGCCCCGTGGTGTTGGGGTAGCGCGCCTGCCTCTCACCCCTAGGCCCCGGGTTCGAGCCCCAGCTCTGTGAGGGATTTTAGAAACTGACGTTACGGCTGGAACGGGGTGCACTCAGCCTCGTGAAGACAATTGGGTAGCTGTCTGACAGTGAGGCAGCGCCCAGGTCATGAAAACCAAGATTAACGGCCGAGGGGTCGTGACGCGCTGACCACTCGTCACCCCAATATCTGCAGGCCAATTGGCTGGGCAGCGGCCGCTTGGTAGGCCTAGGCTCAGCATGGGCTGTAGTGCCACGGGTTTAGGTTATTTATGGGGCATCGTATGGCTCCTTCGCCTCTTCTTCGTGGGTGTGGGTGTGGATGTAGGTACGTATTGCGTTTCTCGGAATGTGGTGTGAGAGAATAACACTCGCCATGTATTAACGATTTTAATTGGATGGTAATATCAAAGTAGTTCTGTGAAGGACTAAATAGCCTATTTTAATGTATCCTACTGGTATTTTCCATTAAAAACTCTCCCGCCTACTAAAGGGTTTTTCCATGTGATATTCTAAACAGTATGTCTCCACCAACACCGTCACATTAAGGTATTATGTTCTAAATAATATAACCTTCAGTATCGGTGATTATGATTCCTCCCACGAGACGGAAACTTTATGTAACGAGTCACGGTAGTTTAATTTAAGAAATTTCAAATGCATGGCTGCTTTGATTTACGAAAAGTAAACTACAGAATTCAGTGCCATTAGAATATGGTTTTATAATAGCCTATCCTACGATTCATCTCTTCAATCGCTTGGAGAGTGTGCGTGAAATAAAACAAGGAGTTCCGTGAAGATCTAAAGCTTATTTTCATATATACTACTTATGTTAATTGCGTTTATCAAGACACAAAATTTCAGTTTGATTGCTGTAGTAGATTCTTAGATATTGAGAACCGTCTAATATTTCTGTTGGTCGCCATGTTGGATTTTTATTTAAGTATAGGTCTTAGAGTAATGTACTATTACATGATGATTATTGTGTACGTGTAGTATTCAAACTTCAATCGCATGATTAGGACACAAGAAGTAAAAATGAGATTTAAAAATTTCGTACTGCTGCCATCTTGTGGTTATAAAAACTATTGAAATAAATTAGATGCCAGTGGATTAACACTTGTATAAGCATTTACCATACCAAGTTTCACTGAACCTGCATGGTTAATTCACGAGAAACATCCATTTAAATCTTTATACTTCGCATCGCCGCCATGTTGGATTTGTGCTCAACAGGTTATTGAAAATCCTATAGGAGAACTTTTCTTCATAACCTCTATGAACATAAAACATTTCAGTTTGTTTGCTGTAAAATACTCGTAGATATTGAGAACCGTCTTAATATTTCGGATGGACGCCATGTTGGATTGTTATATGTATAGGCCATAGAGTTATGTCCCATTAAAGGAAAATTATTGCATAGGTTCATTATTCAAACTTTCCCTTCGATCGCATGATTTCGACACAAGAAATTAAAACTCTATTTTAAAATTTTGTACGGCCGCCATCTTGAGATTATGAAAACAATTAAACTAAATTAGATGCCAGTGTATTACAATGCGTAAAAAAATTTACTGTACCATATTTCACTGCGCTCAGATGGTTAAATCGCGAGAAAATTCAATTAAAATGTTTCAACTTCGCTTGGTCGTCATGATCGTTCTGTACTTAAGTTTTTGAACGTCACATGGATAAACTTCTAGTAGTACCCTTTATCACCGTACAAAATTTCAGTTTGATATCAGAAATAGTTTCGGAGATATAGAATGCCGGTGAAATATTTCGCACAGCCGCCATCTCGAGGTTTTATAAACAATAGAACTAAATTAGATGGCAGTGCATTACAATATGTAGAAACATTTGGTGCACTAAGTTTCATTGCGTTTGGATGGTAAAATCCCGAGAAAAGTCTATTTAAAAGTCTCAACTTCGCTTGGCCGCCATGTAGGTTTTGTAGTTACCAGTTTTTTGAAAGTCTCATGGGTGAACTACTAGTAGTGCCCTTTATCACCGTACGAAATGTCAGGGAGATATCGGTAATAGTTTCTGAGATATTGAATGCTCTTGAAATATTTCGCACAGCCGCCATTTGGATTGGTGAGACATAATAAAATTTGAAGGACACGGTCGGGGTCGGCCAAAATGGTGCTATGAAATTACCGAGTTTCATTGAAATCGCTCCAGCCGTTTAGACGTTACAAGGGGAGGGGTTTCACAAACAGACGGACATACACATCCGCACACACACAGAATAAAAATGGTTACAAAATAATTCCAACTGATGCATCTTGAATTTTTGAAAATAATTGAACATGAATTATCTCTATATTAAGCTCTAAATAATTGTAGCTTTTCTTAGTTTCATTGCTCTCGGGTGATAAGATTCCCAGAAATGTCATTAGAAGTAATCGATAACCACTTTGCCACCATGATGTTTTGTGTTTCTCAGTATTACATATGTCATATGTATGTACTAAGTTAATAGTCGTCTATCACCATAAAAATCAGTTTGTTTGCTTAAGTAGTTTAGGAGAAATTGTGAACTAGTGAAATGAAATGTATGGAAGCAATGTTGGATTTCTTTATAAATAGGCTAGAGAATGTTATGCCAGAAGACGAATATTCCAATGATAGTAGTTTATTATACTACCCTACATTTACAATTGCTTCATTACGACACGAGAAATAAAAGCGCGATTTTTAAAATTGTCCACAGCTAGTATTTATAAGTGATCATAAAATTGAATAAGATTAGTCGTCTATATATTAAGCCTTGTATGAAGATATACGATGTCTTGTTTCACAGTATTCGTATGATTGAGTCGCAAGAAAAATCGATTCAAATATTTGAATATCGTGTCACCGCCATGTTGGTTTTGTGCTCATCATTTTATTCAAAGTCCCTGATTTGAACTTGATTTAATGGCCTCTACGAGCTCACATAGTTTCCGTTTGCGATGATAGATTCGTAGATATTTGAGAGCCAGTGAATTATTCCGGATGATCGCCATGTTGGATGTTTCTATATGTAGGCCATCGAGTTATGTACAGGTAGATGACGATTATTGGGTAGGTGAATTATTCGAACGTTCACTTGGATCGCATGACGAGGACACAAAAAAAGATAACTTTCAAACTTTAAAATTTCGCACAGCTGCCATCTGGAGGGTATGAAAACAAATGAATTATAATTAGATGCCAGTAGATGAAACTTAAAATTACCATGCCAAGTTTCACTGTCAAAAGATGATTAAATCATGAGAAAATTTGATTTTTAGGGGCAGATGACATTAAAGTAAAAATAACTAACTAAAATTGTGAATATTGCAAATGATCCCAATGGATCGTATGTAAATCTAGGTACCGGTAATGTAAAACTATGTAGAGTAGCACATCAATAAGTCTAAATATTTATGAGTTGTGCGTAATTGTACGGGCCTAATCCAGACTTCTGTAGCCCGTACCAACACCATATCATGGATCTGCTGCATTTTATTCGAATTCTAAAGAAACTGTACAAAACCAAGAATATTTTGTTTTGCATTAACCTTACTCTTTAAATTAGTTAATGCCTAAATATCATACCATGACAAATATACACATCACATTGCAATTTTGGTTGGTGCGCATTGAAAAATGTGGGTGGCAAGGTGAGTGTTGCTGTCAACTCACACCGAGAGATGGCACTGAGGTCGCTGTCATCCGGCCAGCGCATGCTATTACGGCGAGTTTCCGCTATTATCTTTATAAGCTATTTGGTAGTAGTATGTACCTACCGAGTTTCATTGAATTCGCTCTAGCCGTTAAGATTTTATAATATTAGGAACACCCTCACACACGCACACACAGACGGACAAAAGGCGAGCTCGTAAGCCATTTTTTTACATATGATATAAATAGGCTAGAAATGGGGCATTGAATTCCAAAATAAAAGTAGGCTATTTGTTCTTCATGGTACGTTTCGTGGCAGTTAGGCCTAGTCTTAAGTATACACATTTAAAGTAAACAGTATTTCAATTAATTATTTCCAATCAGTAGTCTTGAAGTTGGACTCGTGCCAAATAGATAGCAAACTCTCAATTACATGGTGTGAAATGGAGTGCAGAGGTGAATCAAAAGTTGCAGTGTCAAGTCAGAAATACGTTCATGTTATCAGCATCAGTACGGTCAAATGTATACAACGAGTGTTAAGATCAATATCTTAAGTAGTCATTTATTCTTCATACTAAAGCGTGATTGAAATGCATCAATTGTAGGAAGTCTCAAGAAAAGTTAATTATAGAATTTAGTTATAAGAAAACATCAAATAGGCCTTCATGGTACGTTTCGTGGCAGTTAGGCCTAGTTGTAAGTATACACATTTAAAGTAAACAGTATTTCAATTAATTATTTCCAATCAGTAGTCTTGTAGTTGGTCTCGTGCCAAATAGATAGCAAACTCTCAATTACATGGTGTGAAATGGAGTGCAGTGGTGAATCAAAAGTTGCAGTGTCAAGTCAGAAATACGTTGATGTTAACAGCATCAGTACGGTCAAATGTATACAACTAGTGTTAAGATCAATATCTTAATTAGTCATTTATTCATCTTACTAAAGCTTGATTGAAATGCATCAATTGTAGGAAGTCTCAAGAAAAGTTAATTATAGAATTTAGTTATGAGGAAACATCAAATAAGCCTACCTAGAAGTTAGTGTTTTGATTGTCATTATAATAGTGAGTGTCAGATCGCAAATGGCTTGGAATATCATTTCTATGCATATTTAAAGGGCAGTTTACGCCTGTAATGACGTCATACATCATACATTTCTGTAGTGAGTTGATCATTTCACTGTCCTATGTCGGTTGCTCTAATTATTGAACTTCTATTATTCGATGAGTCTGTTCTGTTATGTTATAGATTTTAGTGAGAAAATTTAAAAAATCGCGTTTTTAATATATCAAATAACTATAGGGGCTTAGTCGTCTCAGTACACATCACTGGTATAATTGGAGGACAGCGTTGCTCAAAGTCCGTAGGTTTTAACATTAAAATACCCTACACGTGTCCTCCGGGTGGTGCTAATCGAGCAACAACAGCAAGATGCCGCCATACTGCCCTACAAGGCCTCACGGCTATGACAATCGTGCAAAGAATTTAAATAATAGTCCTTCTGAGGACTCACATTCACATTCACACACCCGAACCTTCGGCTCTGTATTAACCATCTGCCAACTTAACATAGAAGGTATCAGTAAGGCAAAATGTGAATATTTATCCAAGATCCTTCATGAACTATCCATGGATGTGGTAGTACTCCAGGAAACTCACACAGAAGATGACCAGCAACTGAAACATAGGGGTAAAATTCTAGGATACCAACTAGCTGCAGCAGTGAATGATCCTAAGTATGGCATAGCCACCTTTGTCAAGAACGATATAGCAAACTGTGAAGTAATGGAACACGTTACAAACGAAGCATCTATAAAGGTAGATAATGTCGTGATTACTAACGTATATAAGCCACCTAGCGTCAACTGGCCGGATCACAGAATGTTGGTACCATCAGAAAACAGCATCATTCTTGGAGACTTCAACAGCCACCACACGCTATGGGGATACGATGAGTGCGATGAAAATGAAGACAGGCTATTTGAATGGATGGATGCAAGAGATCTTAAGGTAGTATACGATGCCAAGGACAAAGGAACTTTCCACTCTGGTCGTTGGAAGAAAGACTATTCGCCAGATCTTTGTTTTGCCTCCCAAAACCTCATGTCAACTACCTCAATACACAGACAAGTACTGAACAATTTCCCTCGGAGCCAACTCAGACCCATAATCTATAGAGTTGGTCTTCAGATCCCTGTTATTAGGTCTGTACCCATACCTAGATGGAACTTCCAGAAAGCTGACTGGAAGACATATGCTTTGTACACAGATGCCAACATTAGGTGGATAGCTCCAATGCCAGAAAATTACTGGAGGTTTGTTGGGCTAATAAAATCAGCTGCAAAAAGAACCATCCCTCGTGGCTATCGGAGGGATTACATACCTGTTTGGAATGAGGAAACAAGTCGCTTATCTGCTGAATACTTAGAAGAAAACAGTCAGGAGAAAGCAACTGAACTTCTGAAATCTCTAGATAACGCTAGAAGAGAGAAGTGGATAACACCAGTACAAGATCTCAACTTCACACACTCGAGCAGAAAAGCATGGTCACTCATCCGTAAACTTGATCCAACTTCCACACCACTGAGGATGCAGACCTCCATTAATGTGGAAACTATAGCAAACCACCTGGTCTCTGTATCTCGGGCTCCGGGGAATAAGAAATTCACAAAGCAAGTTAAGTCAGAACTAAGACAGAGAAAACAAGTAATCCAACCAAATGACCAATATTCAAGTCCATTTTCCTCAGAAGAAATACAAAATGGTCTCGACTCCCTTCGTGGTGGTAAAGCTGTCGGACTTGATGGCATATTTCCAGAACTTTTAAAGAATTGTGGTCCAGCAACCAAGCGCAGGCTTGCTTCTTTCTTTAGTAATGTTCTGCAGTCAGTCCGACTGCCTCCCTTGTTTAAGAAAACTAAAATTATTGCTATCTTGAAACCAGGCAAGGATCCCAAAGCACCCCAAAGCTACAGATCAATAGCCCTACTAAGCGTAACTTACAAGCTACTGGAAAGACTGATTCTTAACAGGATAGCTCCTACGATTGATTGCCTCATTCCGATTGAACAAGCTGGTTTTCGTCATGGTCGTGACTGTAGCGATCAGTTGCTCGCTTTGACTTCCTATATAGAAAGTGGATTTGAGAGGAAGAAGAAAAGTGTCTCTGTGTTCCTCGATCTTACCGCTGCCTATGACACAGTCTGGAAAGAAGGTCTCCTCCTGAAACTCAGTAGAGCAATACCATGTCTCAGGATCTTCACTTGATAAAAAAATATGTTGGGAAACAGATTTTTCCAGGTTCATACAGAACATGTCCGCAGTCGTTTTCACAAACTCAACAACGGTTTGCCACAGGGTTCAGTACTGTCTCCAATTCTCTTCAATTTATACATACACGACCTTCCAGAAACCACATCTCGCAAGTTCATCTATGCAGATGACATCAACCTCACCTTACAAAGAGCAGACTTCAGTGAAGCTGAAGAAATCCTATCCCAGGACCTTGAGAAGATGGACGATTTTTTCACAAAGTGGCGATTGACACCTAGCCCTCTAAACACAGAAGTAGCTACGTTTCACCTCAGTAACAGGAATGCAAACTACCAACCGACAGTCAGGTTCAGAAATCACACACTGCGATGTAATGCTACCCCCAAAAGCCTTGGCGTTACTTTAGATAGATCTCTAACCTATCGCAATCACCTTCAGAAACTGGCAGCTAAACTGAAAAGTCTTAACAACCTTCTGAGAAGACTAGCTGGAACATCATGGGGTGCAGATGTAAATCCACTGCGAACAGCTGCTTTAGCACTAGTATATTCTTCAGCTGAATACTGTTCTGCTGTATGGCTGAATAGTTCCCATACTCGTCTGGTCGACGTCCAGCTACGCCACACAATGAGAATCATATCTGGCACCCTGCACCCTACTCCTGTACAGTGGTTACCCGTACTGAGCCACATTCAACCTCCTCACATCAGGCGACAAAATGCCCTTGTCAGATTATGGACTAAGGTGATGATGAACAGCTCTCTTCCCATCCATCAGGATGCAGATGAAAACGACGTAGCAAGACTGAAATCCCGGAAACCTGCCTGGAAGACGGTCAGGAATCTAGCTGACATACCATTTAGACCTGACGAAGCATGGAAGCAAGAATGGGCCATATTACACCCTCATGGTCTAATCAACATCGATGACCCAACAGCAAAACCTCCTGGGTTCAACCTCCCGCGCACCATCTGGACCAGACTAAACAGGATACGCTGCGGCGTTGGAAGAACTGCTTCTGCACTACACCAATGGGGGTGGTTGGAGTCTCCTTCCTGCAACTGTGGTGCTGAAGTGCAAACTATCAGCCACGTCGTGAATGAATGTCCTCTACGAGCATTCACTGGGCCTATGGAGGAGCTACATCAAGTAACCCCTGCGGCACTCACTTGGCTGGAAGGACTAGACATCAGCTTGTGATGAAATATCAGAATCTGCAGCAGTGTGTGTGTGTGTGTGTGTGTGTGTATGCGTGCATCCCAGTTATTATGCCTGTAATACTTTACATGCATGTATATAAATATGTATATATTAATTTTTATTTTTCTAATAGCATTTATATGTAATACATTTCAACGATTGTCAAATGAAGCATCATACGCTAAATAAATAACTGGTATAATTGGGTTGGATCGTCTATGTGTGAAGGTTTTCCCGTCTAATGTGATTGGGCACACTTTGTGTTAACCGACTGAATATCTTTCTATAATAGAATTAAGTTAGGTTACAATAAAAACAAGGTTTCTAATAACTTAGTGATGCAATGCCATTCGCTGAAGCAGGGTATTGCACATAGAAGTCTCAGGATCCTACTTAAATTTAGGTTCAGATTGGGTTTCAAATTTTGAGTTAATCATAAACGCCAGTGTAACCAACTTAATTCCATATGTTAACTTATTCTAAATGGATCACCCACATTACCCATATAGCCTACTTGTAGATATATATTTAACGGCCTACGGGTCGGGCTCACCAACGCAGCGTTAACAGGCCGTCAGTAAAGTCCTCGTTACTTTTAAGATCAGAATTAAACTCTTTGGCGTTTCACCAGCACATTCGCCATTTGGCATTAAGAAACGAATCTTTGTGTTTAAGGGCTGTACAAAACTCATTGAAAGATAATGATTGTGGCAGTATTTGTATATGCTTTGGTTTGATCAAGCAGGCCGTGAACTGCAAAAAAGTTATATACTCCTTGGTTAAAGCAAACATGGCTTATGAAGAAATGAGGAAGAAGAGCTGGGGACTGAATATTTCATTGATTGAAAGAAACGTACTCATCCACCTGGTGGATAAGTATTTTGAAATTGTTGAATATAATAGGACTAATGCTGTGACGTCCAGATAGTGTTTATTAAATTAACTACATGTGCTATACCGTAATGCATCACCCGATATTAAACATTAATAAAACATATGATACATATCTTACTCGTCAGATAGGAATTCCAGGTTAGGTTCTATCATCTGTAGAAGATTCAACACCGAAGGTTTTGACAACAGAAATCTCATAACACATTTCTGTGTCGTCGCAGTCATCAACGTAATCCTCCGTTATTTATAAATTCGAGGTCGATCAATTTCTGGCATGTCTTCATAGTTGAGAAAAATGTAATGCACGTTCCATTTTGGATTGAAACGCCACGTAAATTGACCGTCAGCCGTTAATTGCATGTAGACACAACAATTATTTTAATGGCTCGTTAGGGATGCTAATGGATGGTTATAGTTTGGTGAACCACGACATTTTGGTAATCGCCCGTTAACATTTTAACGAACTATGGTGATAAGTGTAGAGGATCTGATGATGATCGCTTGACGATCGAAACTGGTCATCCTAGTGAATGTATTTTTGAATATTATGTAATATTGTCTCAGGTATAGGGAAACGCCCGTTTCAATTTGGTACAATCGTGTTGACTGACTGAAAAGCATAAGTTTCAATTACTACGGCAACACTGAAAAATGGCTTCCAACATGATCGTGTTCTAAATAAGTTTAAATGGATGAATCATTGGTTTAAATCGCATATTTTAAGAGAAGTGCCGGTATGGTTTGTCACATAGCTACTTGTTATGTTTGAAAAATATACATGACCGCAATCTTCAATTTAATCAGAAAATGGACTTGTGCATTCCGTGATGGTAAGATTCGGAATTGCAAGTTTATTACGAGTAGATAGAAAAATTAGCAATTTTAATATTTTATATATTTTAAATATTCGAGATGGCGACTGAGAGTAATATTCAGTGTAATAGTCCTACGACTGGTGAAAGTGATTCATCTTTATACAAGACTGTTTTCACAAACGTTTGTGGTTAATGCTCAGGTACACCCTGTTATATTGGGTTATTTTTAAAAGTACGTGCGGTTTCCATCTTGGATTCATTATGTTGATGGATTTGTTCCTACAACAGATTGGAGCTCTGCACGATATTATCGTCAAGTCAGCTAAATTTAAAAATTGTTGCAGAGAACTATGGTTTGTCCTAAACAGTATGCTCAATCCTGCTATAATGGTTTATTTTCAATAGTACGCATGGTTTCCATCTTGGTTTTAATAGGGTGAGGTATAATTAAAACTTCTTCCCAAATAGAATCAGTACGCTGAATTATAGGCCTACTGTTTGAAATAGCCGTAAGGTTTTGAAGAAACTATAAAATACAGTAAATATCGCATGACTTATTATACTGTAATGATCAAAGTAATTTTTTTTTTTTTTTTTTTAGCGTATGGCTTTTAGTGCCGGGAGTGTCCGAGGACATGTTCGGCTCGCCAGTTTTGTAGCTGCTTCGAGACGGACACCCAATGGGTGAGCTACAAGTACCGTTGGGGAGGAAAGTTGGAAGGGAGGGTCGAGGAGTTGGAAGGTAGCGGCTGTGGCCTATAGTTAGGGACCAACCCCGGCATTTGCCTGGAAGGAAGATGGGAAACCACAGAGGACCATCTTCAAGGTTGCCGGCGGGGGGATTCGAACCTCCTCGCCTCCCGGATGTGAGCGACTGCCAACAGTCATGCCGCAACGACCTCGGTTAACTCACCCGGTATCAAAGTAATAATGATTTTGCAGTATTTAGAAGTGGAATAATTATAAAAGAACTGGCATTGTGAAGGGCTAGTAAGCATTGATCTCATGGAAGGGCCTCTCAGAGGTCACTAAATTGACCATTCGGTATGAGTTAGCAAAGAACCTGTGAGAATTCTCTCTATTTCGCTTGCACTTTGACACTCTCTTCTCATGTCCACAGGTCAGGTCGGCAAACAGGAAGGTGAAGATTTCCAGGTCGCTGCACAGCCGAGTGTCGGTGTGAAAGGATCGATCAACAGTACCAAGTTCATTTGTCAACAGCGTGCGGCAAACTAACACTGATACTTGAGGTTGCTACTGGTTAACACACTTCCTGGATGGTGGTGGCTCTCAAGTGCTTGATGGGGATAGGGGTCATTTCTAGGAATTACTGCGCAGTTCTCCAACAAAGTTTTCTTCGGATTCGACGCACGTTTATGTCCAGAGCCAGTCTCTCGGGCATTCCTTTCGCTCTCCAAAGACACAAACCTTTAATACTCCTATATTGATTGCACTCCATCCTTTTCTCTTTTTGCCACATTCATAATCTCCCTCCTTGGAAGTTTTCCTACTTACCACCTCGCATACTACAGTATACAGTGTATTCCAACATTCTTTGATTAATGACATTCTTGCTTTTATCCTTGCTAAATCATTTCAGGGGCTGATGGCATCCTTGTTATCAGCCATGTGTACTTGGATGTGAGTTGGTTTCGTCTGAATACGTCTGTTTTTAGGGTGATGGTAACTTTATTTATCAGGATCAGGAATGGAATGAGTGACACAGGGCTTGAAATAAAGTACCATTCCGGTATTCGCTTCGAGAGAGTGAGGATGAATTCCGGGAATATACCCTCAGGATGGCCATTGTCAATGTCGAGAAATTATTCCGTCGATGTCGGGATTTGCTGCAGCCCCAAATCAAAATTGTGGTGCGTGACTTAACGTATTTTCTAACAGACGGGCTAGAAATAGACATTGCTGATCCCCGAGGAATTATATGTTTTTTAAATTTGAATGTATTTTGGCCTATTTTTATCATATGAAAAAGATAGGCTTGTGAGATAATCTTTTGTCCGTGTGTGTGTATGTGAGAGCGTATGTGTATGCGTGTGTGTGAGCTGTGTGTGTGTCACTAATAAAATCTCGGTAAGAACATAGTACCATTTTGTCCGACCACAACCGTGGCCTTCAAATTTAAATACCATACACTAATCCAACATGGTGACAGCCTGAAACATTTCACCGGTATTCTACATCTCCAAAACTATTACTGATATCACCCTGAAATGTTGTATGTTAAGTACAAAACCAACATGTTGGCCGAGCGAAGTTAAAATGTTTAAGTGGCATTTTCTCGAGAGTTAATTAACCTAGCGCAGTTAAACATGGTACGATAAATGTTTATAAAATATTTAGTCTGCTGGCTTCTAATTCAATTCAATTTGTCACATTGAAGCAAGATGCCGACTGTGCGATTTTTTTGTGTGTGAGTCCTAATCATGCGATTGAATCGAACGTTTAAACAATGAACCTAAGCAATAATCTTCATCTAATCGTACATACAGTAACTCAATGACCTACATATAGAGCAATACAATATGGCAATCATCCGAAACATTTCGACGGTTCTCAATATATGTGAATCTATTACAGCAAACTGAAATGTTGTATGTTCATAGAGATTATTAACAAAAGTTCACCTATGGGCCTTTCAATAACCTGATGAGTGAATTTCAAATATATATATATGGATTTGTATCGCGACTTATTTATCCGAGCGCAGTAAAACTTACAATAAGCACGAAAAATCTTCATAGGCCTATAAGGCACAATATATTGGTCAAATTTAATTCTATTTTTTATGAGAAACTACAGTAAATATGGTGGCTGTGTAAATTTAAGAATCATGTTTATATTTCACATGGCATAGGCCTAAACAGGCGATAGAAATGTAGGTTGGTATAATGAGCCACGATTATAATATTCATCTGCTGGCATATGATTCTATAGAATATATGTAAAACAATCCAATATGGCGTCCATACTATACATATAACTGGATCTCAATATCTCCGAAACTATTTAAGCAATCAAACTGAACGTTTGTATGACGTTAGAGTACCGTTAAGTAAGGAGAAATATGTGACTTTCCTAATCCTGAAAACCCCTACAACAAGTGATATTCAAATATTTAAAATATTTTTCTCGGCTATCTAATCACCCGAGGGAAATGAATCTTGGCACAGCGAATCTTTATTCAGTGCTTAGTGTAGAGACATCTAATGATCAATTATTTTCAAGAATTCAAAATGGCATCAGGTCGAAATTTAAAATTCTTATTTTCTATTTCTCGAATCATATTCAGGCGATTGAAAATAAAATTGGTATGATAGGCTATGATAACAATCATTATCTAATGTCACTAAATTCTGTACATTCGCAAATAATGAAAGCCGTGCTTTTGACTTTTCTAAAAATTAATTCCCCTTGTTCGTTACAGAAAGAAGCCATCTTACAGGAGGAATCTTAATCTCCTATAATGAAAGCTATGCATTCTAGCACAAAACTTATCATTGTCATGGTTTTGATGAAGAAAAAGTTCGTGAACCAAAAGCTATTTAGTATATAACATGGAAAATCCTTTTAATAGGCAGGAGAATTTTAGTGGAAGAGATCAGCGGGATATATGAAAACAGGCTATTTAGTTCTTTACAGAACTTCTGTTAAATAAAGAGACCAGTAACAGCGAAATATTACGGCCTTGCGTCACTCTTGTAGCTTCTTTAAAACCAGATCAGATCCTGGCATATAATTTAACTGCTGCATGGCATTCACCACAGATAATTTTGATTGCCTGTAGCAGGCTTCCCTTGATAACATAATCCCTAAGGAAGCTCACCATCTCGTTTATTGTTACTCCATCATATTCAAAGCATGCACAAAACTGTCTATTCCTATTGTGACTACTGTCAATTACTATACTTAACACTTACTGAAATTTAAATTAATATCCCCGTTGTGGTCTTAAACACACTTTTAAATCCGCATTATTCTCGACCAATGATCGACCTTTTATTTTTACAAACCACCTCGTCGTGTAGTGGTTAACATTTAGTCTGTCACCCCAGATGTCCGGGTTCAATTCCTGGCTCTGTCCCAACTTAGGCAAGAAATGTAATCCTTATCATAGGGTTGGAACAGGGTACATTCCACCTCTTGAGGCAAAATTGAGAGGAGGTAAGTTCGATTCCCACCTCAGCCATCCTAGAAGGGGTTGTCCGTGATTTCTCACTTCTACTCCACGTAAATATTGGAACGGTTCCTAACTTAAGGCCATGGACTCCTCCTTACCAATTCTCATCTCAATTACAAATACACACACTACTACAAAAACACAGTAACGTGGGTTACCTGTCGAATTATACATCCATCCAAATACACGGGCCTATAAGGACTACGAGGCCAAGCCCAGAAACCAAAACAACAACAACTCCTTTTCCTGAGAACACTTTTCCAATACACTTCACAATTACCCGCCAAATTTCATCCTCGCCTCTTGCAATTTTAGCCTACTTTCGATTTTTTTTTTTCAAAAATGAATGTAGACTTATGAGATCCACACGGGCGTCTGAGTGTGTATATCTGTCCCTCCCTATCAATTCGAACACGATGAAACCGAATTAAACCACATTTTTATACAAGGGTGGCACTAACAAAGGGTACCTTAGTGTCATGTTTTATATCGCCGCAATCTTAACGAAAACAGAAGAGCGGCCACCCTAATGTTCAAAGATTAAATTGAATTACAAAAGTTTACAAAAGTTTGGAAAAACGAACCATTTTGTGAAAAGCGACTGACGCCCAAATTACAAGGTTATCAGTTAAACGATTTCAAGATGTGCGAATCATGGAAGTAAAATAATCCATACATTATGATCCAATGAATCAACGTTCCCAGTACTTCAGACAGGATTATATAAGGACACTCTGATATTAACCTTTTGACAATATGAGCGTAAATATTACGGGCAGCCGCCATCTTAGAATTATGAAATATTAAATTCAATGTCTCTCAACACTTAGGCACTTAAGTACTTAACACTTACTGTATGCAAACTTATTGACAAGTTAGGACCGTATATGTGGCCTTTTATTCTCAAGGCAAAATAATACTCTCTTCATTTAAATAACATGGCGTTTGCACGAAATATTATAACAAAAAAATCGCCAACTCAGAATAACATTAGTTAATTCAGACGAATATTGCCAAGATATGAGTATCGTATAAGAGCTCTCAAATGTGTTAGCCAAATAATTATCACATTTAATATAATGTTCAGCGGACATCTTAAAATTTCAAAATAAATTTTTAACTTTCGGTATCCTAGAGCTATAATAATGAAGGTAAGTAATTAAATATAACCTTCATAATCACTTAGTATGCCCTAAACAAAAGAACAGTGACTCCATAGAGTCAAGATGGTGGCTAGGAGTAGTATTACAGAATTCAAAATAGTAAATTAGAAGGTCATTGCACAATTAATGCGAAATTCAGTAGAAGAGGAGTATTATTTGAGAGGCGTCAGTACCGTTAGTCTCAAATTTATCATGCTGAATACAGCTCGGAGGAGCCATCTTGAAATTCCATAATTTACAAATAAATATTTTTCTATGCTTAAGAACTACAGTACAATAACAAAAATTAGTGATATGGTAGAAGTCTACTGCAATATAACAGCGACTTTTAATTTTTGAGACGGCGCGGCTGGGCATAAAATGTAAACGTAATAGCGAATCATTCATAATGTAATCGCGCAATTAAAATGACACTTAGTAAGAAAGAAGCACCATACAAAGGAACTTGCTGAAATAAGCCATAAAAATAACACAATGAATACAACGTGCGACGGCCATCTTGAAAATATAGAATAAAATAATCACTAACTCAAAGTACCTTTAACATAAAACATTGAAAATAATCAGTAATCTAGAACCTTGTAAGTGGCCTTCCATGACCAAGTAAAAAATGCAGCGACTCCATACTTCTAGACAGTGGCTGAGCGTATTCTTAAGACTTGAATATATTTTACTAACGACACAACAGCACATAACGCCAAATTAAGTGAGAGAGGAGTTCCATGCAAATAACCTCGCTACCTACAGTAGCCTATATTCATAGGAATATAACAGTGAATATAGCGAGCAGCGGCCATTTTGAAATTATAAAATATACAAACAAATGTCTCTAAGTTATGTATTATAGAGATAAATATCTGAAATTATCACTAAAGTAGAACCGTTGGGCTCATTACGCCACAGGCAAAATAATACCCTCGTCATATCATAAGATGGTGGCTGAGCACAGTATTAATACGACAAAATCAATAACTTAGGATCCAAGACCAGATTTACAACGAAATATAATAAACGGGGAGTCTTATATAGGGTACAACTCTTAACGTCTATCACAAAAACATTCAATCATACTTCTTTATAACAACAAAGAGTTGTAACTAAACCCATACATGTAAGGGAATGTAGGCTACATGTTCTTTACTGAATAAATTGTTAGAATTGTTGTTACTTTTGTATGTTTCCATTTATCTGGAAATGTACTGGTCTTCAGTTTATGATTATATATTATAGCCAGTGGTTTCTTCATATTATCTTTGCATCCTTAAAAGAGGTATTACGTCAGTAACCCATCAGGCCCCGCTGACATTTTTGGTTTTGGTTCTTTATATGCGGTTTCATCCATATCCTCGGCGACTTCAGATAAAACAAATTAATTTTGAATATAATATTGTTGTGCGTTTTGCTGTTTGTGTTTGGGTTCTATTTAGGTATGGTTCACCAATTAGATCTAGTCAGCGAAACAATTTGCAATTTCCTGTGATTTACAATATTCTTTACCTTTATAGTCCATCACTAATGCCGATTCTATGCGGTCCTTTCTGTTTTTATTAAGTTCGGGAATCTGCTGCTGTCTTTTTCTATCATCAACTCAGTAAGGGCTACACAGTCGTGAAATGCTTTTTGGTGTGCAACTTATGTTAGCCCATAGAGGGCGGAATTTAATATACTAAATCGCAAGACAAGTTACTCGCGAGCGGAATTTAATATATTATATGATCAGAGATCCGCTGATACCGGTGCAAGTGGTATGCTAAAAACTTAAAAGACGGCAGTAAAATACACTTTTAGGTCTGGCCTAATAGGGGATCCCTGAATTGAGTGGTGTTATCTCCCTGCTAGCTTCTCACAAGCTGTGAGAGATTATCTTGTTCAGTCGAGTTTGCGTCGCGAGTTCTAAGAACGGCTTTTTGGGATTTATATAGTTATTTTGCGACATGTTCAGTAAAAAGAGGTTCAGTGAGCAAGGGATTGCTTCAATTTTGCACTCCACGGATGTAGATGAAAGTGATTTTTCATTTGAAGTGTCCCAAGATGGATATTCAAGTAGTGTCTCTTATGCCCTTGAGTATGCACTAAAAATTTCGATAATATCCAACGCATTTCTGAGTTGGAATATATTGAACCCATGTGCCATCAGGTCCATGGATGGTCGAATCCATGCATTTGAGGAAGAAATCAAAGGAGCATATAGTTTCTAATGTAACTTTAAGAAAGATCAAGCTAGGAGGCCAGTATAAGGTTGTGCAACTAACGAGGACCAGGTGGTCGAGAGGATGATATCATCCCTCTTGACATTCTGAAGGGAGCGAGTCACGAGTATTAATAACCGAGTGGAAATTTCCCAGGATTAGACAAGGAGACCTGAATCGGAATTCGAGCTGACGTTGCTGGAAATTGACAACACCGCTTATGCGCCAGGAGAGGAATAATTAAATTTAACCCGTTTACAAGTATAATAATGAGTAAACAAATACAGTACAGTGAATCATTTTGAATGAGAGATTTTTCAGTAAAGAGAAACTATTTAATAATTGCGCAGGAGAAAACTGCCAACGCAAGACGACGTCATTGGGGAAGTACCAAAGCCTGTGTGGAGGGGAGAGAGCAAAAGAAATGCAACACCCACACATCTGAGGACGAGAAATTAATTAATATCTCCGAATTGCACGATCGATTCTTAGGTGCAATGAGATTATTTGACATTGAGAAGACGAGCTTTCGGAAGGTATAATTTTTATATTTGTGGCACCATTATTTTAGAAGTTGACCACAGAAAAGGCTAGAGTCTTATTTTTTTGTAGTAAAATAGTATAAAGCTTCGGGCTTCACCAAGCCAATCATGCAGTCTCGAACAGCCCGTGAGGGGTTTAATCACGCATCACGCAGTACAAGTCCGTCCAGGGGGACGTAACGCTGGATCATCAGCACATGCAGTTATTCTGACAACCCGTGAGGGTGTTACTACGCACGCAGTTCCGACAGCCCGTGAGGGGCGTAAGACTACATCACAGCACATCAGTATTCAGACAGCCGTTTGGGGCGTAACTCTGCGTAACATCGAGGAAAGTTACTAGTACTCCTTGAGGGGAGAAACACTGTGTTACACCGCAGAAGTAATATCCGATAGCCATAGGCGTCGCAGTATTAAAGACTTGCTTGCCTCCATAAGGAGTGGTCAAGAAGAAATTTAAAGTATCGCCGTATTGAAATATTAGGAAAATCCTAGTTACAGGATTTAGGCCCGACGGTATACAAGTTATAGTGAAAGTTCGTAAGATATAGTCAGAGCAGGCCGTGAACGTCGGACTTAAAGGCGATATGCGGTTAAATAGACGAACGAATAGATCATAACGTACGGAAGTACCGTACCAGAAAGATAAACTGTCATCTAAATTAAAGAACCCACAAAGGGAAGAACAGAATAAGGTTCGGAACGTATATCAGAAACGTAGGAGTGCTAGAACCGATCAGATAAAGAAGATAGGAGACTATAAACATTATCTCCAGAAAGTAGGTGAACTATTCTAAAGTACTAGACTCGAGAAGTACTAGCTGCTATAAACTAAATCTATAAGTCATCGGGGAGACCTCGATCCGAATAGACTTTCGCTAGGATCGATAAGACAGATCTACAAAGAAGCCGTTCAAGCTAGGTAAATAGCCGGTCATCCAGGATAGGAGTAGAAGAATTTGGGTTCCAGGGAACAATAGATGTTTCGAGACTTTCGTTATTCTGCAGGATAGGAAGCCGACATCGAATAAATTTCACCCTTGGAAACGGGAAATTAAGAAGGTCACGTGTGATAGGCTCAGAAACACGGCCTAGTGATCAAGAATTGTGAAGTGTAAATTTATCAAGATTGTGTGTTAAATTAATATTTTTAGTGTTTATTATGTGTTCAAAAGGGACACATCAGTGTATAAAAATGTCGTCAATGTTAAGTGTTTTAAATATATGTCAAAAAGTGTTTATACATAAGATGAATTCCTTTAATATGGAGTAAAAAGTTCAAAGTGGGCCCAAAATGAAGCACCGCACAAGAATAAAGATCATGGGACGATCTTAATAACATGTGAGTACTGAATTTCATTCTATTTTGGTGTCAGAGATTGGTTGTGTACAAATCCACCGGAGTTTTTGAGTAAAAGGGATGTGTTTTAAGAAATAAATACTGAATAAGCAAGAACGCGGTCTGAACAATAATAGAAAATTTGAGAAATTATAAATGATTATGTAAAGAATAAATCCCGTAGAGGAAATAAGTGAATAAAATGTTAATGTATTTAACAAATGTCATAAGTGCAAGCGAAATATCAATAATTGTCATGAAAGATATTTAAATAAAGTAAAATTGAGACATGAAAGAAATAGCTTTGAGCTTGTGTAAAGAATAAAGATAATAATAATAACTAAATATGGAAATATAAAATAAAGATCAAATAAATTGATGTGAACATAAGAGCGTTAAAGCCTTAATGTATGTGTAAGATATAATGTTCAATGGAATATTTTAAAAAGGGAGCGATTTATCGGCAATGGAAAAGATTAATATGAGAATTAAAATAATATGAATTGTTACAAATGAGATTTATCAGTTCTTGGGAAGACATTTCGGCTTAAAATAACGCATAGCGCAAAAGAGCGCCAATAATATTAAAATGTCACGCTAGGAACGCGTAGAGGTTAAAATACTTGGTAAATTACTTATGGAGGGTAGTTGATTGCAGTGAATTGATAATTGTATAAGTCCTCTATTTGTGACGTAGTATCACGAGGCATTGTGTATGTATTTGAAAGGGAGCTAATATATGGTATTATTGAGCGTATGTCATATGGGCCACGGCCGACTTTAAATCGCATTTTGTATAAGTCCTCTGTAAGGGAATGGTTCCCGAGGCACGTGAAGAGATTCGTATGCAGAATCTTCTTATGATAAAAGCCCCTTAAATTCTTCGTCGTTGAATGTGTATTAATCTTCCCAATCAATGAGGACCCTCTCATAATTAATAAATGCCAAGGTTACGAAAGTGGTCTTTGAACCAAAGGAATAGTAGTTTGAATGAGTACGGTACAGTAAAGCCCGGTCTCTCCCCAGAACTGAATATAATGTGAAGGTCTGTTTTGAAAGCCTTGGAAATAAGCTATTAACGTGGGTTAGACAGGGAGTCGCCGTCACCCTACGTGTCATAAATCGCGCCCGAGTATAAGGGTCTAGCTCTCTTAGAACGAGAGGGACCGGAAACCGTCTCGTAAGATGTAAAGAGAAATGAATACAGCAGGAGGGTTTAAAGTTGTTAACGACCCGGGCGTTGAACCGAGGTCCTTGTAGATTGATATTTTCGTTTGCCTGTTCAGATCGTAGTTCCTTATATGATAATGGTCTTATAAGACATAAGAGATAAAAAACAATCCCTATTGTAGTGTTGGATGGACGTAGGATTCCACGAGTTAATTGAAGACAACTAAGTTTCGGGAGTAACTATAGTTTTTTGACTGTGTCAAGTATCTTCACGCTCTGGAGTACACAATTGATTTCCTGATTACCTTAATATATTTGTGAAAATAAAGAGAGATGATAACAACTGAATGTGTGGACATGCCCAAAATATTGAGTTAGATAATTAACATAGATTTTAAATGTAATTATAAATTTGTTTTTGAGAATTAAGAAGATATAAAGGATAGTATTTGAGGTGTACCAGAATGACACCATTATTATGTAAAGCATGGAGCCAAAAGAGCTCGGAGTTATATAAAACTTATAGTGATGCTTTATGGAAGTAAGACTAAGTAGGAATTGTTGGTTTATGTGGAAACCATATGTTTAAATACAATATTTGTTTTATTATATTTGTGATTCCTTGTTCATTTGGAACAAGTAGATGATTATGGGTCAGTAATTAAATTGTTAAAGTGTTTGTAGCGCCATTAATTTTATTAATTAAATGTGTTTAAATAGGAGTTGATTTTGTTGTTATTTTTGCAAGTGTATCCTCTAATTAATCCAAAATATGTGGGTCACAGAGTGGGGGAACTTACCGCTGCCCCGAAATTTCCGAATTGAGCTACGCTGGTATACTGTGATTGGCATATTTCTTGCTAAAAGGGCACACGGGGGTCATATAAGTAATGTGCTGGATTAATAACTAGAGGAGCACTTAAGACGGTCATTTCATGTAAATTAAAGTAATGATAGGTGTAGCTACAACATAAAATCTTAACTGACCGCATGGGTCCCTAGAAACTCATACCGAGCAGCCCTGTATTATATTATCAACCCCCTAGCAAACATTTAATTTTGGCGCCCAGTACGCAGGGCTGAGTTTTCCTAGGGAAAACCCGAGTTTTTCTCGAAAAATCAAAATTTTAATTTTTTGAAAAAAAAAAATGGTTTTTCGAAATTTTGAATTTTAAATACTTCCATAAAGGTTTATGAAATTGAGTAAGAGTATCAAAAGGGTACGTTGTAAGTGAATACCCGTACCAAAGTAAAGTTTTAAAGAAATTGGGACACAATGATTCAGAGTATCATCTCTCAAGCATGTACTAGTGTGGTGGCATTAGTGGCCCACTGTATTCTAATAAGATGGTATTGAGTGAGGAATTGCAGGGGCTTTTGGAGGCGATAAAAGCCGATAGTAGTGAAAAATTGGAGGCGATAAAAGCCGATAGCAATGAGAAGTTGGAGGCTATAAACAATACATTGGGTCTCCAAAAGGATGAAAATAACAAAGTGTTCGAATCCATAAATGAGAGTTTAAATAAGTTGGATAGCCAACAGACTGAAAATAAAGAAGGGTTAAGAGCTATAAACAATAAGTTGGACAGCCAACAGGAGGAAAATAACCAAAAGTTAGGATCCATGAATCAAAGTTTAGAGTTACTAAGAACTGATAGTGCTAACATGGGAACTAAATTAGAAGCTATCGAAACTAACTGTGTAACAATGAACAATGAAGTGAAGGCTGAGATAGATAAAATAAATAACAAATTTCAAGCTTTTGACACGGATTTTGGGGACAAGTTAAGTGAAATTAAAAAGGAAAATGAAGGATTTCATTCAGGATTGCAAGTCCAAATAAAGACTATGAACAAAAATACGGTAGATTCCCAAACTACATGTCAAGAAAATTTTAAAATTTTAGAAACTAAATTGGTTAACATAGAAACAAAGGGTGATGATTGTGAAAGGAAACTTGTAACCCAGATCCAAGGTGTGCAGGAAAAATTAGAAGCTCAGATAAAATCTAACAGTGATATTTGTGAGGCTTCCCGGGAGGAAATAAAACAAAGCGTGAATAAGCTAGGAGATAGATTTGAAGGGGTTGAGAAAAAAATGGGAGAACTTGAGGGAAAAGTCAATAAAGTTCAAACCGAAGTAACTGAGTTGAAAAATCAAAATCAAAAGGATGTTAAGGATATGAAAGAGCAGATTGATCTTTTTACCGGGCAGGTAGATGAGAACCTGAAGAAGTATGAAGCGGAAATAAATAAAAATTTAAGTGAATACGGAGAGCATCTTCAGAGAGAAAGAAAACAACGAAATGAAGAAAATGAAGAAAGTACCCATAAGATAAATGAAATAAGCAAGGGTATTAATGAGGTTCAGGAAACCATCGGAACATTAAAGGTTCATGTAGGAAAAACCAATAAGGAAGTAAATCAGGTCCAAGATGAAATGATGAAATTGTATAAGAGTCAAGAGAAAACTGAGGGAAAGCTTGAAGGAATTAAAGTAGATATGGTTAAAGGACGAAAAGAAGTGGAGAAGCAAATAAAGGAGATACGAGAAGGCCTGGATACCATAGGTGACGTGAAACCAGAAATTATAGACCAACAGTCTAAGATCATTAAGAAAGAGGTAGAAGACCAAATAAATGAGTTTAGGGATAGCTTCAGGGATGAGAAATTCCAACTCAAAAAGGTAGAGGAAGATATTAAAAGGAATCAAGAAAGAATTCAGAATGAATTAAGATCCCGATTAGAGAGGACTGAACATAAGAACAGTCAAATGGAAATCCAACTCATGGCTAATGAAGAAAGTGCCCGGAGGGAAAGGAAGTTAGAATTGGAGAATCAGGAGGAGTTTCCAAAGACAGGATGGGTAGATTCTCGTGAACAAGGCACAGATACGGAGAGGGACTTAGGAGGGGAGAGCCCTTATAAGAACCCAGGATATCCGATGGCGATGTCAACCCCGTACATGAATCAGACAAATGGCCAGATAATAAACATTATAAAATCCAATGAGGACAGACCAGTAAAGTTTACGGGTAATAACATGTCTATTACTCCAAAATACTGGCTAAAAGAAGTGGCAGAGTATCTCAACGAAATGAAGGTTCCTCAGGATCGGAGACTGAGAGCTATTGAAAAGCTGTTGGCAGGTGATTGTCTCACCTGGTTCAGAAGCTTCAGATACACCTTTGATACGGTGGAAGGCTTTAGGGAAGCATTTTTAAAACGATATTGGGCAGCAGACGTCCAAGAGAATTTAAGGCTAGATCTGTACTCTAGGAAGTACAGCACAAATGCACCTACTAAATACTCGGAATTTTTCACCGCTCAGCTGTGTAAATTCCGCGAACTGGATATTGCTCCGGCAGAAAACGACCTGTGTGCTGCCATTGCAAGACAGCTTCCGTATGAGATTCAGAGGCTGCTAATCTCATCTAAAGCCAGAAGTGCTGTGGAAGTGGAAAGTGTATTACGTCAGTTAGATATGACGACTTCGCACGTAACTCCTCGGCATCAAAGACAAACGGAGCAAGTACACATGGCCAGCAGTCAGGAAACTGGAGAAAAACCAGCGACCAGGAATCAGTCCACCAGCACGGATACTCAAGGACTAGATCGAGAGTATGGGCACCAGGAGCCTAGAAGGATACAGCCATACTACAGAGGAGGATATCGAGGAAGAAATCCTAGGACTACGGGTTATAGGCAACAAGAAAGCCGACCCTATAACAATAACCATCAAAGGCAAGAAAACAGAAAGAAATGGGAGAATTATCCCAGAAGGAATGTAATGCCAGACGATAGGGATGATGAATATCGGGCCGAAATAGAAGAAAGATATCAGGAAAGTCTTCGTTATATGAACGAAAGACCAGATGAACCTGATAGGCAAAAAGTCCGTTGGAGTGAGGCAATCAAGAACCGGAAATCACCCGACCGACTAGACGGAGCTCAAAGCTTGGAATTACAAGCTCAGTTAAAGAATGAGGGAAAAGGGAGCCCTCAGGATAAAAAATAACTCCAAATTTAAATTGTCAAAAGTGGAAACATACCAGGAGCTGGGAGGAGGTAGAAATTGTAAATTGGATAGCGAGACCAGATGAGCTAATTAACGAGGATGTGGAAGGAATCCCACCTGTTAAAAGAGAACTACCTATAATTATGCTTAGGATAGAAGGATTACTGGTCAGAGCATTGATTGATACTGGATCCACAATAAGTCTAATTACACAAACCCTTTTAAATGAATTGGAAACCAGGGGCCGAGTACTAAAGATTCCCACATGAAGTGTAAAGATTAAGGGAATTATCCCTGAAAAATCTTTGACATGTAAATTTCAGGTATACATTGATATGATCATGGGTAACGCTGAAATTTCGCAGTGCTTTTTGCTGGTAAATCAATTACCGTATAATGTCATATTAGGTATTGATTTTATCCGTGAGAACAAGGTCATCATAGACCTAGCGCAAAACTGCATTAGAATTCAAAGAGAGGATGTGGATGAACAAAACATTAACCTACAGGAACAGGATGCGAAAATAGAAGAACAGGTATGGCATATGGAAGAAGTGAGTGAGGAAGATTATAAGGACATAGAAAGGATATTTGAAGTCCTTAACATAGAACTCGAAGATAATGTGGAAAATGAGTTCGAGACCAACCTGTCAGGAAAAGTGGAGGAAGCTAAAGTCAGCCTCGAAATTAAGGAACAGTTAAAGAAAGTATTATTGGATTATAGGGACGTATTTGATTCCAAGCCAGGGAAGATTGAAAATTTTAAATACGCGTTCCAAGTCAATGATTGGGCACCGTTCAAACAAAAACCATACCCGGTTGCGGAAAAACATTACCCACAAACCAAGAAAACACTGCAGGAGATGATGAATGCAGGTGTTATAGAAAAGATGGCGACACCATATGTTAGTCCATTAGTGATTGTGAGTAAACCGGATGGCTCAGTAAGGGTGTGTTTAGATGCCAGAAATTTAAATGCAAAAATCATACCAGAAAATGATTCGGCACCACCCATAAAAGAAATACTGAGGAAGTTCAAAGGCAAGAAGATTTTTACAAATATTGACATGACTTCTTCGTATCATCATCTCGAACTGGAAGAGAAAACCAGCTTGTTGACTGGATTTCAGTTCGACCAACAAACATATTGTTTTAGAAGATGTCCGTTTGGATTGAAGACCGCAGGATCTGCATTAATAAGAGCGCTTGATCGAAACCTGTCAGAGGAAGTGAAAGATTGCACTATCCGATACGTGGATGACATTTTGCTTACCTCGGAGAACATTGAGGAACATTTAGGAAATTTGAAGAAATTATTGGAAGACTTAAGAAGGGCAAATTTTAAAATAAATGTAAAGAAGTCGAATTTTTGTAAAAGGCAAGTGACATTTTTAGGGCATGTGATTGACAAGGATGGTGTTAAACCAAATCCATGCAAATTGGAATCGATAAGGGATTTTCCAAGGCCTTTGAAGGTAAAGAACGTTCGCCAGTTTTTGGGATTGATTGGGTTCTTCTCAGGACATTGTCCATCATACACCAAAACTGTTGCACCACTACAGGACCTTCTGAAGAAGGGGGGCAAGTGGAAATGGACGGAGGAAGCAGAAAAAGCATTCGTGGAGGCCAAGGAAATGCTCTTAAATTACGTGAAGCTAGGATATCCTGATTTTAATCAGAGATTTATTATTCAAACAGACGCATCCCAGATTGGAATAGGGGCAATGCTATATCAGGAGAACCCGGAAAACCCTGATAAGAAGAACTATCTAGCTTTCACAAGTAGGAGACTGAAACCACACGAGAAAAATTATACGATCAGCGAGATCGAGCTGTTAGCGATATTGCACGCGTTGCAATATTGGCGGAAGATCGTATATGGGTTTCAGGTCATTCTAAGGACGGATCATAAAGCCTTAACCTTTTTGATGAAGACTGATTTATCCAGTCAAAGGTTGATGCGTTGGGCTTTATACATTCAACAATTTGATGTCAAGATAGAGTACTGCCCAGGAAAAGAAAATATAGTTCCAGACTACTTAAGTAGACAGCCAGAGTCCATAGAAGAGGAAGTAATGGCTATAGATTTGGAAGACAGGGATCAGCGTACTCTTAATGAGTTAAGAAGCATTAGTCAAAGACAACGGGAGGATCCATGGATGAACATGCTCATATCTTTCCTTGAGGGAAGCTTGATAAGAGGAACACCAGCGTATACGGAAGCTGATAAGATAGCTCAAGACTACACGTTTTATAATGGATTGTTATATAAGTTTGTAGACTCTGACCATACAAAATTAAGGATTGTTGTACCTGCAATTTTGCAGAGGAAAATAGTATGGTTAGCCCATAGATCGTTCGGACATATGGGAGTCGACAAAACAGTCTCGATGCTGAAAGAAGCATTTGTATGGCCGAGACTGAGAGAAACTGTAAGGGACACGCTAAAGACATGTGATCTATGTCAAAGGATCAAACCTAATGCCTTTCTGATGAGACAGAAGCCTATACCATTGTTGCCCGAAAGGCCTGGCCAAATCATATCTATTGATAATTTTGGACCTTTGCCAAAGGCAAGAAGAGGAAATCGACACATAATGGTGGCTATGGATGTCTTCACTAAAATGGTTGTCCTTGCTCCCATACAGAAGACTAGTACCAAACAGGTGTTAAAACGACTTAAAGAAAAAGTGATACCGATTCTGGGGAAACCTGAGAATTTGTTGTCGGATCACGGCAGTTGTTTCACCAGTGTAGAGTTCAGACGAGAATTAGAAAGACTTGGAATACGTCAGATTTTGTCAAGTATTCGCCATCCTGAGGCAAATCCTGTAGAACGAGTTATGAGAGAAACGGCCAAGTATTGTAGAATATACTGTGCCGAAGAAAATTGGAAGTGGATAGATATCTTGGATATTATCGAATTTTGTATAAATAATACAATCCATGAATCCACGGGAGAGATACCCATAACGTTACATCGGAATGAGCAACCAGAAAGACCTTGGAGTCTGGTAATCCCTAGGCCAGCAGACGCTCAGCCTGGAAGAGATGTACGAATTAGAAGAGCCTTTGAGCACCTAAAAGCTCAAGCCGACAGGAGGCAGAGAAGAAATAGGCATAAGAGGTATCATCGACCATTATTAGCAGGAGAAATGGTGTTAGTAAAAAGACCAGCCATTTCGGATCCAGGGAACCGTGTGTACAAGAAATTCCAGAAAATGTACCACGGACCGTGTCAAATAATCAGAGATTTGAGGAATAACGCATATAGAATTCGGCACTGTGAAACGGATCACAAAGTGACCATGAATTCAGCAAATTTGAAATTATATTACCCTCCCGAAGATTTTGATGAAGAAAATGAACAAGCCCTGGTTATGGAAACATGTAGAGATGAATCCGCTTTTGACATAAACAAGAATAAGGAAGAAATAGAAAATAGAGCTCAAGCATTCGAGTGCGAATGCGAATTGGAGAAATTATATTGGGAAATTAAAGAAATAATTGAATTTATTGAAGAAGAAAATTCCAATTTAAGAAAAGAGAATGATGAAATAAGGAAACGGGTAGGGATAGACCAAACCCGTAAGGAAGAATGAGGTTCTGGGAACTTAAAGTCCAGACAAATAAAGAAAGAAAGAAAGGGTAGGGACAGAGCATACCCGACCTACACAATTACCGGATACGACTTTAAAGAAGTAAAAACAACGGAAGGTACGGACAACGTTATGATGGCTTCGACGAATAAAGACAGATATGATTAATTAAAATAAATTTCCTCAAAAATTTTCGAAAATTTATTTACCTAAGGAGGGGAGAGATGAACCCATGTGCCATCAGGTCCATGGATGGTCGAATCCATGCATTTGAGGAAGAAATCAAAGGAGCATATAGTTTCTAATGTAACTTTAAGAAAGATCAAGCTAGGAGGCCAGTATAAGGTTGTGCAACTAACGAGGACCAGGTGGTCGAGAGGATGATATCATCCCTCTTGACATTCTGAAGGGAGCGAGTCACGAGTATTAATAACCGAGTGGAAATTTCCCAGGATTAGACAAGGAGACCTGAATCGGAATTCGAGCTGACGTTGCTGGAAATTGACAACACCGCTTATGCGCCAGGAGAGGAATAATTAAATTTAACCCGTTTACAAGTATAATAATGAGTAAACAAATACAGTACAGTGAATCATTTTGAATGAGAGATTTTTCAGTAAAGAGAAACTATTTAATAATTGCGCAGGAGAAAACTGCCAACGCAAGACGACGTCATTGGGGAAGTACCAAAGCCTGTGTGGAGGGGAGAGAGCAAAAGAAATGCAACACCCACACATCTGAGGACGAGAAATTAATTAATATCTCCGAATTGCACGATCGATTCTTAGGTGCAATGAGATTATTTGACATTGAGAAGACGAGCTTTCGGAAGGTATAATTTTTATATTTGTGGCACCATTATTTTAGAAGTTGACCACAGAAAAGGCTAGAGTCTTATTTTTTTGTAGTAAAATAGTATAAAGCTTCGGGCTTCACCAAGCCAATCATGCAGTCTCGAACAGCCCGTGAGGGGTTTAATCATGCATCACGCAGTACAAGTCCGTCCAGGGGGACGTAACGCTGGATCATCAGCACATGCAGTTATTCTGACAACCCGTGAGGGTGTTACTACGCACGCAGTTCCGACAGCCCGTGAGGGGCGTAAGACTACATCACAGCACATCAGTATTCAGACAGCCGTTTGGGGCGTAACTCTGCGTAACATCGAGGAAAGTTACTAGTACTCCTTGAGGGGAGAAACACTGTGTTACACCGCAGAAGTAATATCCGATAGCCATAGGCGTCGCAGTATTAAAGACTTGCTTGCCTCCATAAGGAGTGGTCAAGAAGAAATTTAAAGTATCGCCGTATTGAAATATTAGGAAAATCCTAGTTACAGGATTTAGGCCCGACGGTATACAAGTTATAGTGAAAGTTCGTAAGATATAGTCAGAGCAGGCCGTGAACGTCGGACTTAAAGGCGATATGCGGTTAAATAGACGAACGAATAGATCATAACGTACGGAAGTACCGTACCAGAAAGATAAACTGTCATCTAAATTAAAGAACCCACAAAGGGAAGAACAGAATAAGGTTCGGAACGTATATCAGAAACGTAGGAGTGCTAGAACCGATCAGATAAAGAAGATAGGAGACTATAAACATCATCTCCAGAAAGTAGGTGAACTATTCTAAAGTACTAGACTCGAGAAGTACTAGCTGCTATAAACTAAATCTATAAGTCATCGGGGAGACCTCGATCCGAATAGACTTTCGCTAGGATCGATAAGACAGATCTACAAAGAAGCCGTTCAAGCTAGGTAAATAGCCGGTCATCCAGGATAGGAGTAGAAGAATTTGGGTTCCAGGGAACAATAGATGTTTCGAGACTTTCGTTATTCTGCAGGATAGGAAGCCGACATCGAATAAATTTCACCCTTGGAAACGGGAAATTAAGAAGGTCACGTGTGATAGGCTCAGAAACACGGCCTAGTGATCAAGAATTGTGAAGTGTAAATTTATCAAGATTGTGTGTTAAATTAATATTTTTAGTGTTTATTATGTGTTCAAAAGGGACACATCAGTGTATAAAAATGTCGTCAATGTTAAGTGTTTTAAATATATGTCAAAAAGTGTTTATACATAAGATGAATTCCTTTAATATGGAGTAAAAAGTTCAAAGTGGGCCCAAAATGAAGCACCGCACAAGAATAAAGATCATGGGACGATCTTAATAACATGTGAGTACTGAATTTCATTCTATTTTGGTGTCAGAGATTGGTTGTGTACAAATCCACCGGAGTTTTTGAGTAAAAGGGATGTGTTTTAAGAAATAAATACTGAATAAGCAAGAACGCGGTCTGAACAATAATAGAAAATTTGAGAAATTATAAATGATTATGTAAAGAATAAATCCCGTAGAGGAAATAAGTGAATAAAATGTTAATGTATTTAACAAATGTCATAAGTGCAAGCGAAATATCAATAATTGTCATGAAAGATATTTAAATAAAGTAAAATTGAGACATGAAAGAAATAGCTTTGAGCTTGTGTAAAGAATAAAGATAATAATAATAACTAAATATGGAAATATAAAATAAAGATCAAATAAATTGATGTGAACATAAGAGCGTTAAAGCCTTAATGTATGTGTAAGATATAATGTTCAATGGAATATTTTAAAAAGGGAGCGATTTATCGGCAATGGAAAAGATTAATATGAGAATTAAAATAATATGAATTGTTACAAATGAGATTTATCAGTTCTTGGGAAGACATTTCGGCTTAAAATAACGCATAGCGCAAAAGAGCGCCAATAATATTAAAATGTCACGCTAGGAACGCGTAGAGGTTAAAATACTTGGTAAATTACTTATGGAGGGTAGTTGATTGCAGTGAATTGATAATTGTATAAGTCCTCTATTTGTGACGTAGTATCACGAGGCATTGTGTATGTATTTGAAAGGGAGCTAATATATGGTATTATTGAGCGTATGTCATATGGGCCACGGCCGACTTTAAATCGCATTTTGTATAAGTCCTCTGTAAGGGAATGGTTCCCGAGGCACGTGAAGAGATTCGTATGCAGAATCTTCTTATGATAAAAGCCCCTTAAATTCTTCGTCGTTGAATGTGTATTAATCTTCCCAATCAATGAGGACCCTCTCATAATTAATAAATGCCAAGGTTACGAAAGTGGTCTTTGAACCAAAGGAATAGTAGTTTGAATGAGTACGGTACAGTAAAGCCCGGTCTCTCCCCAGAACTGAATATAATGTGAAGGTCTGTTTTGAAAGCCTTGGAAATAAGCTATTAACGTGGGTTAGACAGGGAGTCGCCGTCACCCTACGTGTCATAAATCGCGCCCGAGTATAAGGGTCTAGCTCTCTTAGAACGAGAGGGACCGGAAACCGTCTCGTAAGATGTAAAGAGAAATGAATACACCAGGAGGGTTTAAAGTTGTTAACGACCCGGGCGTTGAACCGAGGTCCTTTTAGATTGATATTTTCGTTTGCCTGTTCAGATCGTAGTTCCTTATATGATAATGGTCTTATAAGACATAAGAGATAAATAACAATCCCTATTGTAGTGTTGGATGGACGTAGGATTCCACGAGTTAATTGAAGACAACTAAGTTTCGGGAGTAACTATAGTTTTTTGACTGTGTCAAGTATCTTCACGCTCTGGAGTACACAATTGATTTCCTGATTACCTTAATATATTTGTGAAAATAAAGAGAGATGATAACAACTGAATGTGTGGACATGCCCAAAATATTGAGTTAGATAATTAACATAGATTTTAAATGTAATTATAAATTTGTTTTTGAGAATTAAGAAGATATAAAGGATAGTATTTGAGGTGTACCAGAATGACACCATTATTATGTAAAGCATGGAGCCAAAAGAGCTCGGAGTTATATAAAACTTATAGTGATGCTTTATGGAAGTAAGACTAAGTAGGAATTGTTGGTTTATGTGGAAACCATATGTTTGAATACAATATTTGTTTTATTATATTTGTGATTCCTTGTTCATTTGGAACAAGTAGATGATTATGGGTCAGTAATTAAATTGTTAAAGTGTTTGTAGCGCCATTAATTTTATTAATTAAATGTGTTTAAATAGGAGTTGATTTTGTTGTTATTTTTGCAAGTGTATCCTCTAATTAATCCAAAATATGTGGGTCACAGAGTGGGGGAACTTACCGCTGCCCCGAAATTTCCGAATTGAGCTACGCTGGTATACTGTGATTGGCATATTTCTTGCTAAAAGGGCACAATATACAATAATCAAGGTGAGCCATTAATATTACGTACATCTGAATGCATATAGCTAGTGTTCGATAACTCTGGACGAGTTTTAATTTGCCGTATTTTCGGTCCACGTACAGACATACAGTAATACTCAACCGCACGCATAGGGTTACGATACCGTAGGCCTATACAGTGTGGTCCACCAGCCCCTTATTTCTTTTTGGAGGAAGGCAACCCAACTAACGCGTATATCACAGTCATCCTAAAAACATTAGTACTTTACCGTTGAGTACATCCTCGTGAATATAGTAGAAATCAATACTGGCAGTGTTCTTTCAATGACCTCAAATATAATGCATGATTGAAACGATCAGAGCTCCGAATAACACGTTCTTACGTTTGGACAGGAAGTGTCTACGAATAGATTCAGTAAGTGCCAGCAATACACTATGGTTCTCGGTAGCTATGGTGGCTAAATCAATAATTGCTAGAGTAGCGTCAACGAAGTCGCATTGTAGTATGTTCGAACCTTGAACTAGTATATTTTTTTGGCTTAATGTCGTTTATTGTGGATGTATTATGGACGCATATCTATCTGTTCCAACGAGTGATTTTTTATTTGGTCCTCAAAAGGACCGTACTTATCCGATGGTACGCAGCCAGATTGGAGACGACATAATTATCTGTAGAACGAAAGCAAGGTATCCTGTATATTCAACGTAGCAAGTGTTCGAAATTTTGACCACCTTTGTTTAAAGGAAAACTCTGACTCACTCAGACGACCCACATAACAAATAGATTTGATATGTGGGTAGGCTCACGAATAAATACATCAGACCGAAACTATAATTTCTTTCAACGGCGTCTGTGCGAAAAGCGCTTGCTATACACTTACAGCAATAGTTAGTTAGTGAGGTTTTAAGGGGCGGAACTACGAGGTCATCTGCCCCAAACATGCAGTAAATACAGATAATTATAACATTATTGGTTTTACGTCCCTTTTAACTGCTCTGGCTTTTAGATACGCCGGGGTGCCGGAATTTTGCTCCGAAGGGGATCTTTAACGTGCCAGTAAATCTACTGACACGGCTCCCTCGCATTTGCGCACCCTCAAATGCCAGCTGACTGCGCCAGGATACGAACCTGCAACCTTGGGAACAGCAAGCGAGAACATTACCGCTGAACCTCGCAGCAAGGCAGTAATTACAGAACGTGTCATATTATTATAAATATTGAACTATTAAAATTCTAATTATCACGAATAGAGTCGCCTCCGTTGCGTAGTGGTCAGCGTGATTATCTGCCACCCAGGGCGTCCTGGGTTCGATTCCCGGCACTGCCACGATATTTGAAAAGTGGTATGAGGACTGGGACGGGGTCTACTCAGCATCGGGTGGTACAAATGAGTAGAGGGGATTCGATTCCCACCTCGGCCATCCTCAAAGTGGTTTCCCACTTTGCCTTCGGGCAAATGCCGGGATGTTACCTAGCGTACGGCCACGGCCGCCTCCTTCCCTCTTCCTTGCCTATCCCTCCCGATCTGCCCCTCCCTTCCCATCCCTCAAGAGGACCCTGTTCGCTTTGCAGGCCGCCTGGGCGAGGGGCTGATCCCACCTCCCCAGTTGTATCCCCCAAAACGAGATGTTTCAAGCTCCAGGACACTGCCCGTAGATGCGGTAATGATGGGATCCTTCGCTGAGTCCGTGGGAAAACCTAAGCTGGAGGGTAAAATCGAATAAAAAATAATAATCATAACGAATAGTATCCATCCTTGGTTTTGAACAGTATTTAGGGGAAATAGCCAATTACATGAGACAACAAAATAACTTTCCCTATCGTCTTCGTAGATAATGTGAACAAAACCAAGTTCAAATCTTGCTGTACGAGGTATGGAGTGTATAATAAAATAGTTAAAAAGAATTTAAAAAATCTGCCGTTGGATAGTCTTGAACCCGGGATCTTCGAAAGAGCGAGCGGACGCAATAACACTGGCACACATTTCCAACACACTCTGGAGGTTTTTATTGCGCTTCTTATTAACGCGTATGGTAAAATAATCAATTATTACAGTTAGATCTTAAATATTGATTGGAATGCATTCATTCAGTACCTGGCATGTTTTCTAATTTACTTAAAGCAAGTTTTGCGACCGCTTTACGTTAATAAGGCGACAGAACTGCAAATAATGCCCTCAAACGACAGCCCTTGGGTTTTATTTCATGCAACTTAGCGTCCAAAATGCTAACGTGTGATACACTTCGGTCATACAAGCAGGTGTACTGACGAAGAGAACAGAATCATACATGATTTTGTACCAGCGATCACAGCAGCTTCCTTGCCAGCGAGTGTCGTGTGATACGGGCCTAAAGATATGCTATGACTTTTTGTTAAAATTTAATAACAAAACAAGATGTTCGGTAAAGAACGTATTGCCTACTTTCTGCTAAATGCATGGGTATTGTTATAACTCTTTGTCCTTTTCTAGGAGTATAATTGAATGTTGGTTGTAGTAGCTTCTTGAAATACAACGTGCTATACGGATATTATACATGAATATGATGTGCCCTTTGCTAGTGCTACCTCTGCAAAAAAAATCATTCAATTCTGTGTCACCGTGTTTGAATTGATGTGGGGAATCGATTTGCACACTTACATGGCTGCTATCTGCAATCTATTGGGCTGATGACCTTGAAATTCAGTAAAATGATGCTTCCCACAAAAAGGTATGTCGTTGAAAAATTTGGTAGAGACCAAATGATTAGGTTGGTCGTAATTTGATTTAAGCTTTTAACACTTGGGTGGCTGCCATTCCGTTTCCGTCAAAATGGCGGCGATATAAAACATGACACTGAGGTGGCCATTGCCAGTGCTACCTCTGTACCAAACTTCGTTCCATTCGGTTTCACCGTGTTTGAAAAGATAGGGGGAATCGATTTGCACACATACATGGCCGCTATCCGCACATTATTGGCCTGATAACCTTGTAGTGTGGTCAAAAGATTCTCTATACATAAAGGTATGTTGTTACAAAATTTGGTAGAGATCAGATTATTAGGTTGGTCGTAATTTGATTCAAGCTTTTAACATTAGGATGGCCGCCATTACGTTTTCGTCAAGACGGCGGCGATATAAAACATGACACTGGAGTGCGCTTTGCTAGTGCTACCTCTGTACCAAATTTCGTTCAATTCAGTTTCACCGTGTTTGAATTGATAGGGGGAATCGATTTGCACACATACTTGGCCGTCATCTGCAAACTAATGGGCTGATGACCTTGTAGTTCAGTCAAACGACGCTTGCCATACAAATATAGGTTGTTGCAAAATTTGGTAGAGATCGGATGATTAAGTAAGTCGTAATTTGATTTAAGCTTTGAACATTTGGGTGGCCACCATTACGTTTCCGTCAAGATGGTGGCGATATAAAACATGACACTGAGGTGCCTTTTGCTAGTTCTACCTCTGTACCAAATGTCGTTCAATTCGGTTTCACCGTGTTCGAATTGATAGAGGGAGGCAGACATTCAGAGTACACACACTCACACAAACAGAGACACAGTCACACACAGACAGACAGACACACAATTTTTGGCCCTGTGTAGATCTCATAAGTCTACTTTGATTTTTTGCAAAAATCAAAAGTATGCTAATAATACCATGGGAATTTCTAAGGAATACGTATACTTCGATGCAAGCACTGGCGATCAGAATATCCTTCGATATGTTGTTGTTTTGTTTCATTTGAGGGGCTAGAACATCGCGGTCACATAGCCCCGTTTACTTGGGTGTGTGTGTAGGATTTGTCTGATAACCTGAGTTATTGCGGGCTTGTAATGATGTGTGTATTTGCAATTAAGGATTGGGAAGGAGGCGGCCGTGGCCTTAAGAAAGAATCCGTCCCGGAATTTGGCCGGAGTAGAAGTGGGAAACCACGGAAAACCATTTCCAGGGTGGCTGAGGTGGGAATCAAACCCACTTCTTCTCATATTTGCTTCATGAGGCTACGTGTACCCAATTTCAGCCCTCAGACAAGTATTACATTTCTTGGCAGAGCTGGGAATCGAACCCGGACCTCCGGAGCAACACTACGATATGTTATGTTAATATTCATGCCTGTTTTTTAATTTTCTGCCATTACAGGTCACGTGGCATATCGTACCAATTCGATCGTATTCTCGTAAATAAATCATCAAAATTCAACGTAGGCCTACTCTTCACAAAAATACGTCGTAAGGCAATAAATGTGGCAATTTAGTAACATCCCGACTAAAATGGAATGTGCGCTTTCGTTCAAAAATGTATACCTACTATTAGATTCGAAGCAGCATTCTACCCGCTCGCGCCCAGCACGTACGGTCTGGCTTTAAACTTTTTTTTTTTTACCTCTCTACAGAATTACAGAATTTTCAGATATGATAAATACCATACTATTACATCACAAGAAAATCCAGATAGTGTCCATATTTACCGTACAATTGTCCACTTTCACTAAGCTTCCAACGCTCTTTCTGCAGGTGATACATGAGATCCAGGAACGTGAAAGGTTGATCATTGTCCATCACTAAATGTACATATTGGCCCATTATCCACACAATGGCAGTCTGTTTAATTTGTGGGAAGGCGGTCACCGACAAACGAATCAACTTCCTGTCATCAAGGTCACCCGTGGGCACATTTAATAGTTGACATACTTGTCCCTTACACCACAGCCACGAGGAGGCAACTCGCGTGCATGTTGTGAAGCGATGTATCGCCGTGTCAGTTTGACCACCGTGGGTAAGATTCAAGACGGATGTTATATCGCCGTAGAGCCATTGGGATGATATCGTTGAGGAAGATAAAAACCTGGGAGTGTACAGCAGTTGAAATGGTCATAGCCCCAATTTTTATCCAAACAGTGGGCCAATGGACGTAGAGGGTGGTGGCCTCGATTCGCGGATTGGAGTGTACCACTTGCCGCAACATGTTATAAATACTTGTCGTCGTTGGAACAGTCCCTGAAGGCATTTGGCGAACAGTTTCCAGAAGGTGCTGTTGATGGTCCCTAAATATCTTCGGCAAAGCTCTATCACAACCACGGGCTGTGTTTCGAATATCTTTGTATAGCGCTTTCGTAAAAGTGTCATGTTGGGAAAGGATGGTGATATCGTTCTTGCAGAGGAGTGCACGGCATTTCATGCCATGAGCGGTTAGCCTTAGCCCGCCTTGCCGGGATGGGAGTTACAACTGTTCCCGTTGTACTCGAAACAGAAATCCTTGTCATATAAACCAACCTGTATATTTTGACAATTGGCTCTCAAACATTTTGGGAAGTGGGAAAAGTTGTGCGACATACCATACTTTAGAGAGCGCAAACACGTTGAGGACCATGACCCGTTGCACTAAATTGAGGTTTCTTTGACCAAATTGGATCAGCACTCCCCTAACATTGGCAATGACCTTATTCCAGTTTGCTTGCACTGTGTCCAGAAGCGATTGCTTCCAGGTAATGCCAAGAATTTTCACCTCATTTACTATCCGGAACCAGGGCTGCTGGGTAATCACTGAGTTAGTATTGAGCGGAAGCAAAGCAGTTTTCTGGGGGTTCAATTGTGCACCAGAGGCGATATTGTAGAGCTGAAGGACGCTATCGATTAGGGCGATGTTTTCATTATTGCGGATCAATATTGATACGTCATCAGCATAGGCGCACATGCCAAAAACATGTGTGGACAGTTTGTAACCCTGTAGCCTTCACCTGGGTAGTCCGAATGAACGGTTCAAGGCCAATGACAAAAAGTAGTATGGAAAGGGGACATCCTTGCCTAACTGATCGTTGTATTGGAATCAGAGGGGAAAGAAAACCGTTGACGAGCACTCGAGACGTAGCATTACAATTTATCATACGAATGTAGTCAATAAGGATTGCAGGAAATTCAAAGTCCTGCAAGACCATGTACAAGTATTCATGACTGATGCGGTCGAAAGCTTTATCAAGATCTAAGGTGAGAAAATTCATTGGCTCAGTGGGGAGCATTTCGGCTTTTAGGTGTAGATCCCGTAGTATCGCTAATTTTGTTAACAGAATTCTTCCAGGAATACTGCAACATTGTTCATCACCAATGATATCATGTAGAACAGTCTTCAATCGGCATGCAAGTACTTTGGTAAGGACTTTATAATCACTGCAGAGCAGAGACTCGGTCGGAAGTCACCAACTGCCATGGGAGAGGATGTTTTTGGTATGAGGATTATGGTACCCTCGTGATGTGATTGACAAAGAGCACGACGTTGGAGAATGGTACGCAAGACGTGACAAAATTATTTGCCAATGAGAGGCCAGAAGTGTTTATACAGTTCATACGGCAGTCCATCAATACCAGGTGAGCGGTTATTTGGGAGGTGCTTAACCACAGAGTGAATCTCTTCATCCGTAATATCCGCGCTGAGCAGAGTTTGTTGTCCGGAGATAGTTGAGTACTGCAAGATGAAAGCACTACGGTCACCTGCTGTGGATCAATTGGAGCCTTAGCGTAGAACTGTTGATAAAATAATGATATTTCACTACGTATAGCGTCAGCGGAGGTGACGACACTTCTAGTACTGGTGCGGAGGCGGTGTATATATTTACGTTGCCGCTCACGTTGTCCTTTGGCGATATGGTATACACTTGCACTTTCGTCCGGGAGCACTGTACGATCTTTTAAAGCCACGTTTATATGAGCGAGCGTTCGTTGTTGTAGAGACATGAGCTTGGTTTTAACTTCCCGAATCTGGTCATACATACGCTCCCCAGCATCAGATCTTTGCTGGAGCTGGCGAAGAACTCGATAGTAAAATTCAACTGTATCCCGTCTTTCCCGACCTCTTTGGTAGGATATGTTCTTAAAGACGCGGCGGATCCCTGGTTTAACCAAAATATCCCACCAGTCTGCACAGTCGCGAAAGTTGCATTTTTGTTGGACCCATCGTGTCCAGTGTTGTCTGAAAATATCTTGGCATTCCTCCTCCAGTAACAGCGAGCAATTCGATTTCCAATAACCTCTTCCTATGTGAAATATGGGATGGGGGTAAGAGATTGTACATACGACTGCATGATGGTTAGTGAAACTGGCAGGTATCACTTCATATCGTCTAGGCTGGATAAGTTCCTAGGAAAAGTAGATGCGGTCAATTCGTGATGAGGAGTTGTGACTTATACAGGTGTAATGGGGCAGGGGCACCCTTAAACTATCCACAGCATCAATGAGGTGTAGGGAAGTAAGGAGGGTCCTGAGAGCCGGGTTGACACCTTGGTATGGACTAGTGGAATCCTCTGGGCGTTGAATACAATTGAAATCCCCTGCAAGAATACGTTTTTCCTTAAGGGGCACTGGGGCTGAGTTTTCATATTTCTGTAATTATCAATGGATATTGTTCTAATTTTACACACATCACTCAAATACTAATATACACTATACTACTGATTAACACTTTTCTTTCTCTAACCGTTTAGGAGATATGATTATTTTTATATAGAAATTATGCACATTTTGAAAATGGTCCTTGCGTTAAACAGATAGAGGTAGCTCATTTACCATGACTTTCCCATGTAGATATTTAGTATGAAAGCAATCCTAGTGATTGGTTTTGAGTTCATATGAATATGTGTTGAGATATAAATTAACTCATTTCACAATTTTTTATCCCATTAATTGCCTATTATTTAAAATTAAAATATTTTTAATGGCAAACCTAAGAATACTTCACTAAAACTAATCACTGAACTTATGGATGCATTAATATAGAATATGAATACAAATTTGCAATATTATAGCAGCAAATCTAATGCGCAAGGACCAAATGTTGTATCAAAAAATGGGAAGCCGCGATAAATGGACTTTTATTAAAACATGCATATTTTATGGTTATCAGCTTTCAATGTTAGGTAATTATCAATGGATATTGATATAATCTTACACACCGCGCTCTAATAGTAATATACACTAGACTTCTGATTTACACTTTTCTATCTCTACCGTTTAGGAGATATGATTATTTTAATATGAAAAATATGCAAATTTTGAAAATGGTCCTTGCGTTAAACGGATAGAGGTAGCTCATTTATCATGACTTTCCCATATAGATATTTAGTATGAAAGCAATCCTAGTGATTGGTTTTGAGTTCATATGAATATGTGTTGAGATATAAATTAACTCATTTCACAATTTTTTATCCCATTAATTGCCTATTATTTAAAATTAAAATATTTGTAATGGCAAACTTAAGAATACTTCAGTAAAACTAATCACTGAACTTATGGATGCATTAATATAGAATTTGAATACAAATTTGCAATATTATAGCAGGAAATCTAATGTGCAAGGACCAAATGTTGTATCAAAAAATGGGAAGCCACGATAAATGGACTTTTATAAAAACATGCATATTTTTTGGTTATCAGCTTTCAATTTTAGGTAATTATCAATGAATATTGATATAATCTTACACACAGCACTCTAATAGCAATATACACTATGAATATTACAGTAAAACTAATCACTGTGCTTATGGATGAATTAATATAGAATATGTATAAAAATGTGCTACATTATAGCTACAAGTCTGATGCAAATGGGGCGAATTTTGTTTCTAAAAAATGGGAAGCTCAGAAAAATGCACTTTTATAAAGCCATGCATATTTTTTTAGTTATCAGCTTACCTTATCAGCTAAAACTGCCCAGCACCCTATGTTAACACCCTCTTTCTTGCTTTTCTGAGCTCCTTATTAGGAAAATAAGTACAGAAATACTCGCCTCAATGATAGTCCATGAATAGGAGGCGTTTAAATACCATGCACTAGACATTTCAAGAATTCGCTGGGCCTTTAAATATGGCGGAATTCGGAAAAGACTTTTACTAAATTATCCGCTGGAGTCAGGGGCATAATTATATCAAAGAATAAAGAAATCAATATTTTTGCGATTTCTGACAAAAAAAATCTCAGTCCCAGTGCCCCTTAACGTCGTGCAGATGAGCCAGTATACTCTGTTGAAAGAACATTTTCCGTTCCACACGTTTGTTGGACCCAGATGGGGCATATACATTTATCAGGGTTGTATTGTTTATGTGTCCAGATATTATGCGTCCTGATGGATGACATAGCACACCTTCGAGTGGGATATCATGTCTTATGAGGAATCCGGTCCCTCTATTAGTAGTACCGGTATTTATGTATTGTTTGTAGAAGGCAGATATGGGAAGACAGGGTATAGCAACTTCTTGAATGAAAGCAATGTCAATGTCTGCATCTCGAAGGAATCTCTCCAACAGTTGAAATTTAAGGGGGCATTCTATTACATTGATATTCACAGTGGCCACGGTGAGAAATTGCGCCATTAAGAGAAGTATAAAAGCTGTGCTAGACATATTGGAAGGTGGACTCAAGAAAAAGCAGAACTAATTTAAAAAAAAGACACGGGTGAGAAATATACTGGTGCACTATGTCAAATTAGGGTGAGATAGTTCCTTATGAATGCCATTCTTAGGCCGGCTGTCTGCGTTTGAGAGCGTTCGTGGGTCCCTAGATGACGTAGAATGAATATTTTGTTTCTTTTTCACAGCTGCGGGAACATTTGTAGAACCAGTTTGATTCTTCGGGGCTGGTACAGCAATCGAGGCATTTGTTTTAATCTTCTTAGATACGTTCTGAGATCCCCGATCAACCTGCTTAAGTGCGTCGGTAGGTTCCAGAGAAGGTGGGGGCAGTGAAGACAAAATTTCTGTGGCAGCCTTAGTGACGGCAGAGTTGGCTCTAAGGCTGCCATACAGATGGCCGTTGGCACAGGGGCACTCTGTAGCTCGCTGATCTGGTGAGTGCAAGGTACGTGTTCTGCGTCATGTGTGTCAGAGGCCACTTCTGCTGGTGTCCCAGCTGACTGATCAATAAGCATGTTTTCATGTGACGTTTGCTGTGTCACAACATCCGAGTATTGGACACGTCGTTGTTGTGTAGGAGTTATACCGAGGGGAATAATTTTCTTTGGGCAGTTGATACGTAGATGTGTGTTAGCGTTGCAAATTAAACAGGTCTGTTTCTGTCCATTATAAGATATGTAGCCAGAATGGCCACCAAAAGTCTCAGTGGAGGGGATATCTTGTTTGATTTCCATAGTGACTGCACGTATTCCATGATACACCGAGAACTGATGAGCAGAAGACCATTGTTATTTCCTGACGTCACTCACAGTGCCATATTTAGACAGGACGTATTTGAAAATTTCAGGGTGAACTTCGAGTGGGACATTAAATATACGCACTGTGGTAAAATTTGAATCCGCTGTGGAGACCTTAACATTAGTCATTTCGCCTGAGTCATACTGAAATTTAATAGGAGCTTCAAAAGTATTTAGCAATTTCTGATAAGTAGATATGCTGATTACCTTGATGTACATGGTTCTTTCTTGCGCATTTAACTGGATGTCTTCTACTTGGTCGACAGCCAACCGGAGGGTATCGCTAATCCAGCGGTGAATTTCTCCTGGTGTGGGGCGAGAACTTGACATTGTCCCATTGACAGCGTACGGTGTTTTTCCTCTGGTATCCGGACATGATTTTCAGTGGGGTTTTCTGGGTTTCTTGATTTGTTTTCCTATCTGGAACACTACTTGAAAAAGTATTGTCCGAATGACACACGAAGGTCAGTACACCCGTGGAACTATCGGAGGCACCGGTATTAGGAAACGTACACTCTTCCAAGGCTATCATACAGCTTGCACACACGCACCTCACTCGGCCACGACTAGTGACCAACTACCTCTCAGCCACCAACTCATAGCAGATACCGCACGCTAAACGTGCTGTAGTTAATGTAGCCGTCCCACCTCAAACGTTTAAGTCCATCTCAAAGTCTTCAATCACAGTTTATGGTGTTCATTTAACCTTTTACTATTACACGTGGCGTAAGCTATTAATTCGATCGTATTACGTGTATGTGTGTTATTTCAAGGAGCAGTAAGTCATATGTTAGTAGATTGGGCCATAGTATTTGGCGGGGAAATGTTTAAGGTCGGTTTTTCTTTGCTAGACCCATGACCCAATTACATTGCTGTCACACAGTCAGAGCGCAGAGCAATATCGACCATCGGGAGAATTGAGATGTTAGTTGGGTTTCATAAAACTAAATAATAAGGGGCGCGTGGACCACACTGTATGTTGGATGTAATTATTCAAGTAATAATCGGATATTATTTCTTATCTCGATTATTTTTCCTTTAAATATACATTTGATAGCATAGACTGAGTGAATCCTACAGAATATGTGCATTTGTAATATTTCATTTTAATCTTGGGGAATCTTCCCCGTGTACTTGAGTGTTTACTCACTTTGTATGATAACCTGTGTTTCTGTGATGACTGTAGTAGTGTGTGTAAATGTATTATCAGGGTCGGGAATGGGGTAGATGCCCCGAAGTAGAATAAAAGGTGCTATCCTAACAATTTCCTGGAGGGAGTGTGGTAAACCACGGAGAAATTTCTCTGGCGATACCATCTGTCAGCGCTGGAAGTCCATTCTCCAATCACCGGACTTGCTGCTGCTCCTCAATGCAGTCATGGTGACTCTACGGCACGGGTAGTTTAACACTATTTACATTTCTTATTGAGCTATTACAACCTCCTCCATACCCATGCCCCGTATTCCACAATCCTGAAAAATTCAAATGCAATATATTCTGAATCTACAGCTAAGAACTGATTTTGAGTCCATTAGTCATCGAGATAATCCCTCCATGTAGATTCGCATTACTTAGATTGTGTACTATTATTTTAGATATTAGGTCTATAAAATTTTTATGTAAATTGAACCTGTGAAACATAGTTTGTTGAGATCACCATGTGTGTGTGTTTGTCCTTCTAATAAATTTTCATTAGCTGGATGGATTTCAATAAAACTTGGCGAGGACCAAATACTACCCAATCCGATTTCGACCATGCCCTTCAAATTTGAATAAGTTCCAAAAATCCAATGTACCTGCCGCGGAAATATTTCTGGAATAATAAAAAATGCATGGTGTAAACTATAATAATTTTTCGCTATTTTAAAAACGGCATTGAGTTTCTTATAACCTAATTGTAATGTTTGAGGAAGTTCAATTCATTAAAAAAGACGATATATTTCAATCATTGATGAGATATATTTTCATATTCTTAATTAACATTTACAAATACATCCATAAACAGCAATAATATATAGTTATGCAAAGAACTAAACTGCCTCTCTTCATATATTCCACTGGTCATTTCCATTAAAACTCTCCTGCCTATTAAGAGGATTTTCCATGTGTTGTGCTAAACAGTTTTGGTACATGATCTAGGTCTTCAACAACACAATCAAATTGCGAAATTATGTGCCAGAATATATAGCTTTCAATATCGGTGATTAAGACTCCTCTCGTAAGATGGTATCTTTCTGTAACGTGTCACGGAAGCTTATTTTAAGACACGTCAAATGCACGGCTTTATGATTTACGAAAAGTAACATACTGAGTTAACTACCATTAGATGATGATTGTAATAGCCAATCATACGAATCTGCTGTTCAATCGTTTGAATAGGAAACGAGAAATAGGAAATAAGCTTTTAAATTTGAACTGATGTCATCTTGAATTCTTTTAAACAATTGAACATGAGATGGCTCTGAATGGAGGTTCGCTGTGCTAAGGTACATAGCTTTCGGGTGATTAAATCGCTAGAAAAGTTATTTGAAATATTTGAAAAACACTTCGGCACCATGCAGTTCTTGTGTTTTTCAGGATTTCTAAGGTCACATATAGTACTTACTTAACAGTCTTCTAACACCGAACTAAATTTCAAATTGATTGTTTACATTTTTCGGAGACATTGACGACCAGTAGAATATATCGCATGGACTCCATGTTGGATTGTTTAATATATATGAAACAGAATTATATGCCAACAGATGAATATTTTAGTTAAGGCTCATTACACTAACCTACCTTTCTATCGCTTGCTTAGGACACGAAAATAAACACGTATTTTTAAACATTTAGGTTCTCATTACAATTGAATTAAACTAGACACCAATATATTCATCCTTATATGAAGATTTACCATGCTAAGTTTCACTGCAGTCGGAAAATTAAAATGCGAGAATATTCCAAATAAATATATAAATTTATCGTCGTTGCCATATTGGATTTTCGTTCATCATGTTATTGAAAGTCACATACATGACCTTACGTTAACCGCTTCTATCAACATAAAAATCAGTTTGATTGCTGTAATAGATTCATATATTTTGAGAACCGCCTCAATATTTCGGATGATCGCGATGTTGTAATATTCTATATGTAGGCCATTGAATTATGTACATTTCCATGAACATTAATGCATAGGTTCATTATCCAAACGTCCACTTCAATTGCATGGAAGGACCGAAGAAATTAAAACTTAATTTTAAAATTTCGCACAGTCTTCATCTTCTATTTATGGGAAGAATAGAATAAATTACATACCAGTAGATTAAATGTTGTATGTAGGGTGTTAAGAATGACTGCGCTCGTCTGGTGAAATCTCCAGACTATTCTTTTTTAATTTGTTTATTCGCTTGGTAGCCATGTTGGTTTTGTACATAACAAGTTTCTAAGAGTCACAAATCTGAACTTATACAGTAATAGTATTCTCTGTGACCATACAATATTTAAGTGTTTTATCTGTAATACGTAGTTTTGGATGGAATGCCAGTGAAATATTTGGATTGTTGAAACGTATTAAATGTTGATAGGAACGGACGAGATCGGGCAAGGTAGTAGATTGTTCTTGGCGAGTTTTATTGAAACCGCTGTAGCCGTTTAGAATGTATTAGGTGGCACACACCCACACGGACAAAAGGTCATGCCAACAGACTATTTTTACATATGATGAAAATAGTCTAATAATGAGTGGAAAATAGATTTACAATAGTACAAAAATGTTTTCCTTATATTGAATTGAAAGCTATTTTACCGGCTCGCATTGTTAAATCCTAACATTACCAACATCTCTTGGCAAAAGCTCAAAAACTATACTTTTAATAAGATTGTTCGTGACTTTACCGCATTATAACGGTAAATGTTTGGTTATGCCAATAAATTCCAAGGTTTACCGATCTTCGCAATTTGAAAGTACAGTAACAAAACAGAGTATAATGTGTAAAATTATAATATAAAACCCCACATGTTTCAAATGCTTTAATTTTCGCTCCACTTTGAAGACCGGGTAACTGCACGTTAGGAGATATGAGGTACGAATCACCAGGCTAACAGCAGCCTCCTTACGCGTGGCTCTTTTCTGATTTCTTATTCACACGACATAAATGCTAGAATAGTACTCTTTTCACACATAGCCTACACACACACACACAGACATACAGACAGGCGAACGTTTGGACTTTAAATGCAAATGCTTACAGTTATATACACTGATGCACACTAACAGACGGGGTATCGTGCATATAAAAATTCAGAAACGTCTATCACGTCGAAGATCATTTTTGTTCCTCTATTATATAATTTCCCTGTTTTCATATTTAATTTCTTCAATTCCATGCGCTCTTTATTGATGCGTAGTAAATGTATCCGCTGCGGGGCTTGCCACTGTGACGTCCGACATTGTAATGTTATCCTTTCGGATCCCTTTACAATTAGTTAGGAGTCGATCCCTATCTATATCCTTCATTTTGCTTATAGCTTTTCAGTTCCATTAGAACGTAATGAAATACACACTCTTCACAAAAGTATTGTTTTTCTGGTGTTAGATTACAGTACAAGCTTATAAGCCATAGCAAGTGCGTACTTAATTGAACATATCTCCTCGCAGCCCGTGAGCTGTTACAATTAAAAGTGGCATTAATCCAATAAAGATTATCTTGTAATTGTCTGAATGAGTATGAGCTTTACTCACCGTGTTACCATATTGTCACACTATATTCACTGAATGGAAATACATTTCCGTAAAATATGAATATAGTGCCTCAGCGAAAGTGCTTTCACAAGCATTTTAGTAGCATTTCATCACGAATGTTAAGAGTATCTATTCACTGCTGACACCGGCCGCGGTGGCCGAGAGCTCTAACGCGCTACATCGTGCCCCGTTGGCATCGGGAGAGCGTGGGTTCGAATTCCACCTCGGTCGTCCTGAAAATGATTTTGGTGATTTCCCATTTTCACCACCAGGCAAATGCCGGGACTGTTCCTATCAATAGGTCCAAGGCCGATTTCCTTCTAATATCCCTTCCCTGACCCGTCCTGAAAAGAAAAGTACATGGCCATTGGCTGCTTTAATAAAATTATTATTATTATTCACTGTTGATATGGCCAGGGTGATCACCGGTGCTGTATTTATCCCTGAATTATTCCCGTTTCAACGGGTTGGAGATGAGTCAAGATTAGTTTATACGAGGGGTTATTGTGACTGGATACTCTCCCCGAGTGAACCTCATCAGAGGAGTAATGAGAGATGCATTGCGTGATGATGAATGAAACTGGATAAGAACATATTTGCAAAGACGCAGCCATGATCTAACAGACGGTGCCGTCTCGGCGTTTGTATGGTGCTACAAATGGGAAATTAAGAAAAACAATTTCAAGGACTGCCGATGTAGCATTTTGAAATCACGTATCTTCATATTCCATATCGAAATTTAATACAGGGCACAAACACACACACGATTGCGCGAGCGCACGAAAAATTCTAACCTTATGAACCTACATTACATGTGATACAAATAGGCTACAATATATTTAATTTGCTTAGTGTTTACTAATGCAAAGTATGAGGTAGTACAGTTCGTTAAAATTGAGTCTCCGTAGTAAGCACAGCTAGGTGGCAGCAATACCTTCTCAGGCTCAGAAGCTTGTGGGGCTGACAACTAGAGAGATTTGACGTACTGTGCCCAACTCTAGGAATGGGTATTCCAAGATTCAGACACCTGTAATATCAAGGGGAAGGCTACAGCCGCTTTTGAAAGTTGAGATATTTGAATATCGCGCTCCGTTACTTCTAGAAGGGAATGGAAACTTTATGCAGCCAAGAGCATGTCAAGTGACGTAGCGAGTAGTAGCAGAGGTCGAGACTATTTGTTGATTAAATAGTTAGCCATGGAGTAGAGACTTGAGACTGGGATCAGATTACTGGCACGGCCAAATGAAAGAGAATGCACTTAGTATCAAGTAAATCGGACCAGGGATACCGGAGATATGAGGATTTCCAGATTTCAGCGTGATGCAGCGTGGTCCTGACCGTTTTGAATAAAAGCCGGCCGGCCCAAGCAACATCAGCTCACTTCGAACCAAGCTCTTGCATGACAAGGTGCTGCCACGTTGAGCCAAGGCACATGGTTGCCGGATCTACGCAGAAGATATCTTTAAATTGTGATAGTCACAAAAGTGCTGCGATACATGTGGAACATAGTAAGTTTCCGGCAGAGAGAATCACTAAGGTGATTGTTATTTTTCTACGGACACTGGTGAAATATTTTATTTCTATATGGACATATGCTAGACTTTGTCTAGAAAGTACTTTGCCACAGTCCAGTAATAGTAATTAAATACTTGGATATTTTAGTCCAATTAGTCAGTTTCATAAATTGTAACTTAATAACCTCTCCGATCTTTCAGTAGATTGAAGGCCAGTCTATCACGGTGTTGTTCATTAGCCGACGAAGGGAAACTATAAGTTGCTTCGCGCATGATAGATGGTGATAAGCCATGCCCAGGGAACGATCATCAGAACAGCCGTTGATTGATTTTAGACTGTCAGTGTTTTCTTGTACTGAAAAGATTGCCGTGAGTTATGTTACAACTGACGTATTTGAGAATAGATCTCTTGGATCTGACCCCATTTAAGCGAAAGGCTATGGATTTAATTGAAGCCAATATTAAAATGGATCAGCAGTTACTTCAAACTTCAAGAAATATTTCCACTATGTCGTGTTAGACAGATTGTGGGTATATAATGGCGGCCGATACAAGGATTAGACGTGCGTTTCCAATAGGGCATGTATCTGGATAAATCTGGTACAGACCAGGTTCACTACGCTTCAAGACCAACGAGAAATGTAAGCCACATTTTGACTTTATATTATGCCTAGCTAATTGGAACAAACTCATTTTCTGCAGATGACCAACACATTTGTTTTTCTTCGTATTTAAATCTTGCAATCATTTACGCAAGACATATTAGAGTTATTCTGAGTATTTTCAGCACTCAGAACAGTTTAGGATCGATGACCGAGCAGAACGAGCATTTATTTGAATGTTTCATATTTGTTGATAATCACGGTAATCAGCCGATGTAACTGTTAAAGTTAATAATTATTTTTGTTGAGAAATGGATATTTTATCCATATTCGAAGAATCGAACATGTGGATTCTCACATAATGAAATAATAATTAAATATATTTAAAATAATATAACTAGTAATAATAATAATAATAATCCACTAATAATAATAATAATGATTTTCATAATTTTTCTAAATAATTCTTGGATCTTATATTTTCTAATAATCACATTTATTGAGAGAGAGCTTATGAAGTAGATTAATCATTTCTAGTTTGGAACAGGTGATTTTCCGAAGGAGAGTGGTTAGCGCAAGCTCGCATTCAACCAATATTACAGTTCTGGTTGAACAGTTAATATTTGCCATGAGCAAAGTATATTTTTCAGATAACACGGAGAGGCATGAAACGGGAAGCAAATGATATTTGTATCAATTAGGATATTTTTGTATTTATATAAAATCATGACGTAGATACACATTCGAAAGTGAAATAGAGAGTATCATAAGTATGGTAACTTCACGGGTTGAACTGAATGGTAAAATAAACTAAACTTGTAAGTTTATAAATCTTCCAGTGTTGATAACAAGCAGAGGCTTGATTTATTGTATAAATTTTGGGAAGAAAATTTATATGTGTGGAGTAGTTGAAATTCCATTCCCAGGTGCGCATGTTTAAGTCGCAGGAATGAGGAGGTTTTTATTTGAGCATCAATCAAATAGCAGGTTCGATGACTCAGTGTTAAAGAAGGAGTATTGGAACTACACATTGCGTCGTATGAATGACCCAAAGGTTATTTCGTAAAAACCATCAGTACTTATTTCAACCTTGTTTACGGATTCCATTAAGACTTTGATTTTGCTAGAACCCGGATTTGTCATGATAGTATTTTATTCTTCTTCAGAGGAAGACCTTTGCCGTTGTTGTTGGAATGATGTGTTCTTACACAAATAATAGAATGGGCCACTGCCAATTAAAAATAATTCTATAACCACGAATAATTTGAAGGATGTTTTCAATCCTAGTGTCATGAACTAAATGAATCTATTATGAAGCTACAATTCTTATTTCCGCATTCGGTTAAAGAATTGCAAGTTGTGAAAGTTACTAAAATGGCCACAAATATAAATATTTTTCTTAATAATGATTCCAAGTGGAAAATCGAATATTTGAATGGTCCAACAATTTATTGATCAAGTTGATGATTCAGAAATCATATATTTTGTTAGGAACTTGAAGTTCATAATCGAGTCACTTCTCGAAACGTTTAATGTCAGAAGAACAATTAATTTTGTTGTGCTTCGCACAGTTCTTCGATGCTATGCTCAATGGTCAAATACTTTTCAGATGTTGTTATTAATATGTGTACATAATTTGTGTTGATTCAGAAAGAATAATATTTTTTGACAATATTTTTTTGAAACTGGAAAAATAAGTGAAAGTAAAAAAATTCTATGAACAATTATTCTACGAGTGTTAATATTATGTAAAAATTCAACCAGTGAACTACAGTATTTCCAGTAAAGACAATTAAATTTGAACTGGATTTAATCATAAATAATGGATATAATTTTGGAACACAGTCTACAGGACTGATAATCAGACTTGTGTCTCCAAAGATAATTGTCCAATGTGTTGTAAAAATTTCTGTACATTGTGTAAATAGTAATGTGGGTCGCCACACATGAATGATGCTGCTTTGAGCATTTTATTTTTGCAGTCAATTTTAAATTCAGAATAAAATGAGATAATTTTACACGATGTGTTATGCCCAGTTGAATCTCCTTCTATCCTTATTTTTGCATTGAGCCAAAAATCAGTAAAGCATCTTTTTCATTTGATGTCGTTTTTGCGATTAGCTTTAACCCATCTGGCGCCCCGGGATATTTTGACTCTCGTGCTGACTGATTCTTGGTAAAATACATATGTGGTCGTGCGGACTCCGGTCTAAACGGGCACATAAAATAAGAAAGAGAGAGAAATGGCTTCGAACGTGGGGCTCGAGTTAGACACGGTCAATCGCATGCCGATTTAAATTGTGATAATTTTTATATAGATATTTTGGGAGTTGAGAGATGTCTGGTTTGGATGAATAAATTAGTAGGAAACCCAATTAGTGGGGAAAATTAAAAATTTAATTGGGTTAATAATTAGAATGGGTTTGATTATTTTTGATAATGGCTTAACCATTAGGGCGTCAAGTAAATTCAGTAGTAAACGTTCGATGACTGGACATACGCATTATTAGAATCCAGGTGGAGGATATTTGAGAATTTGCATATTTTTCTTGTGATATTGTGGTAAATGTAATTCGTAAAAGTAGAGGATTTTGTTTTTCCATCACGTCGACATTAGGACAAATCTCATTTTATTAGAGTGTTCCAATTAGCTATTCATATTTCTTGTTCTAGTTATAAGCTTGTGTCTGCCGACATATATACCCCTAAGTTTTGAATAATAATTGAAAATTATGGAAGAGATGATGAGGATGATGAGGAGTTTGGAAGAGAATTCCAAAGAAGCTGGACGGCGTGTAGCAGCCATTATGAAAGAAAATACAGAGGCTTTGGAAAAGAAACTTAAAGAAAATTCTGATTCTTTAGAAAATAAACTTAAAGAAAATTCTGATAAACTTAAAGAAAGTTTAAATGATAAACTTAAAGAAAATTCTGATTCTTTAGAAAATAAACTTAAAGAAAATTCTGATTCTTTAGAAAATAAACTTAAAGAAAGTTTAAATGATAAACTTAAAGAAAATTCTGATTCTTTAGAAAATAAATTTAAAGAAAGTTTAAATGATAAACTTAAAGAAAGTTCTGATTCTTTAAAAGATAACTTGAAAGAAAATTTAAATAGTAAATTTAATTCTATGGAAAATAAATTTAAAGAGAATTCCGAAATCTTGAAAATGTCACTTGAGAGTAAAATGACTAAATTATGCGAAAAAACACATGTGCTCGAAACTTCATTAGCCACAAACGCAAGTTTAATGGACGATAAATTTCGCGATGCCGATCTAAGATCCCAAAGCTTAGCTGATAGGATAGAACATGGTCTTAGGAAAGTTGGTGAAGACATGATCAACCTAGAAGTCAGAGTGAAGAAAGAGAGCAATGAGATGGCAATTCTAGTTGTTCAACGTTTGACAGAACAATTCAAAGAACTCGTAATGGGAGAAATAAGAGAAGGTGTGATTAATGAATTACAAACCGAAATTAAAACCACAGTTATCGATGAAATTAAAGACACACTCAAGCTGGAGAACCAAGAGGGAGTCAAGGAAATTAGGGAATCTTTGTCAACCCATATTCAAGTAATTTCCAAAGATATCCAAGCAACTCAGAAGGACATATCAGATGTGACAGGGTCGTTGAAAATTCACGAGGCTGTTATGAACCAGATATCCACTGATGTCAAGGAGAACTGTAAGGAAACCGAAGCAATTAAAAAATGGCAGAAGAAAACCATAAGGAAATTGAGGCTATGAAAACCCAAATCAAGGACGAGAAACAGTCTGGCCATCTATTGAAAATGCCAAGTGTAAGGGGAGAAGAACAGATACAGATAAACCTAGGAGCAGCTAGAGAAACTGATAGTCAAAGACAGGAGGAGGTCAGGACAGTATTTCAATCCAACCCCATAACTGTATTCAAGAATGTAGAGGATAAGCCTTCTAAATTTTCAGGGCGAGATTCTGTGACACCCGTAGAATTCTTGAGAGAAGCAGGTGTTTACCTAAAAGATTCCAAAATCCCTAAGGAAAGACAGATCCGAGTGATAGGGAAATTTTTGGAAGGTCCCGCACTTCTTTAGTTTAGAGCTTTTAGGTCCACTCTCACCAATTTTGAGGAGTTTTCCAGTGGGTTATTAAAAAAGTTTTGGTCCCCGGAAACCCAACAGCAAGTCAGAGCAGAAATATATTCAAAGAGATTCTCGACGTCACAACCTACTCGATACTCTACGTACTTTTCTGGACAGCTTTCTAAACTACAACATTTAGATCCGCCGATGCCAGATAATGAATTAATTACCGCATTAATACGTCAGTTTCCAGCAGACGTCCAAAGAACTTTGATCGCTGCTGACATTTATAATATGGAGCAATTTGACGAGGTATTGCAGAAACTTGATCACACGAACGCTCAATTCTTCCATCAGAAGGGAGGAAAGAATAACAACGCTGTGTACGCTGTTATGGCCGACAGTTATTCCCAAACACCTCGAGAGATTTGAGGGGGGCGAGAAGAGAAAACGCCGAGGGAAGAGCCCGATAAAAGAGGATGGAATCAGTACAATAACCGATACAGTTACAAGCCTTATGCGAGACCGGATGGTGGATATCAATATAATACTCGATGGAGAAGGCCAAGGGATAATCAAGGAAGGTACCAGGAAAGAAGGTACTATGGTAGAAACAATAACTACAATAACAGAGGGAATGTGAACACTCGTCAGTCCAATGAAGAGTTCAATAAGGAGACGGGGAAGATCTTGGAAGAAAGACACCAAGAAAACTTGCAGTTCTTGGAACAGAAGCCCAATGAACCAGGTCCATCGGGAACACAACAATCCCGGGGGAATGGAAAAGAAAAAAAAACTTCGAATTCACAGTAGAAGATAGAATTTTAAACACTTTCACTTCCAGGATTATTAAATGGCAAGCAGAGAATGATGACTTAATTCAACATAATGACGAACGGAAAGAAATGGGTACAAGAATTAAAATGCCAATCATATCATGCGAAGTATTCGGTATGCCTGTCGATACTTTAATTGATACTGGGGCTATGCTTTGTCTTGTGAGCGAGAAGCTTTATATTCTGTGGAAGCTCAAAGAGAAATTAGAGGAGATTCCAGTATCAGGAATTAAAATCCAAGGAATAATACCCAACAAAATATCTCTGTGTAAAACACAATTATACTTATGTGTTACTATTGGAGGACATGATTTCCGACATGTGTTTGTACTAATGAAGGACATGGCTTTTGACATGATATTGGGAGCGGATTTCATTCAGAAATATCAAGCGGTGATAGACATGAAGACAGAGACGATCAGATTCAAGAATACCGAAGAGATAAACTTCGAGGGAAAAGAAGAGGAAGACATCGAGGGAGATGCTCAATGGTCTCTGATTTTTCATGAAGCTGAAGGAAGAGAAGTCTACACTGAGAAGGAGTCCCCAGAACTAGGAAAAATTTTGGAAGAGTATCACGATATTTTTGATATTAAACCTGGTGAAATTAAAGATTTTGAATATCGTATTCGTGTAAATGATGATGCACCTTTCCATGCTAAATTGTATCCGGTAGCGGAAAAGCATCGAGAAAGGGTAAAAGTGCTTATCAAAGAGATGGAAAGCAACAATGTGATTGAAAAGTACACTACCTCTTATGTCAATCCATTAGCAGTAGTGTCTAAGCCAGATGGAAGTCTGAGACTATGTTTAGACGCGCGAAATTTGAATTCAAGATTGCTGCCAGAGTATGACAGACCACCAATCATTAGGGAACTGTTAAGGAAATTCCAAGGCAAGGTCTGGTTCTCTAACATTGATCTCACTTCTTCCTACCACCACATTAGGCTTAGTGAAGATTCCAAAAAGTTTACAGGATTTATGTTTGACCAGCAGACATATGTATTCCGCCGTCTACCATTTGGAGTCAAAACATCTGGATCTGTTTTGATCAGAGCACTGGAACAAAACTTGAGACCTGAAGTAAAAAAGATAGCAATTCGTTACATAGATGATATCCTAATTGCATCTGAGACTAAGGAGGAACATTTATTACATCTTCAGATGTTATTCGCAGATTTGAGAAAAGCGAACTTTAAAGTAAACCTTCGAAAATGTCAGTTCTTTCGGAAGGAAGTAAAATTTTTGGGCCACATTTTGGATGGTGAAGGATACCGTCCCAATGAGACAAAGATACAGGTGATTGCAAATTTCCCTAGACCTACTAGAGTGAAGAATGTCCGCAGTTTTCTCGGGACATGCCAATTCTTTGCAGGGCATTGTCCAAGCTTCACCAAGACGGTTGCTCCATTGCAGGAATTATTAAAAAAAGGAAACAAATGGGAATGGAATGAAGACTGTGAACAATCATTTCAAGATGCCAAGAGGTTATTGGTAAACAGCGTGAAATTAGAGTATCCTGACTTTACCAAGAATTTCATCATAGAATCCGATGCATCCACCGTAGGGATTGGAGCTATTCTTCTTCAAGAAGATGACGATCACAAGAGACGTTACCTGGCGTTCATAAGCAGGAAACTTCGTCCATCAGAAAGGAATTATTACACCACAGAGTTAGAAGCACTTGCTGTAATCTTCGCGTTGGAGTCGTGGAAGAAAATGTTAATTGGACATTCAGTAATTGTGAGGACTGACCACCACGCATTGGAGTTTATCTTGAGAACTAACTTTGCCAGTGATAGGATAACTAGATGGTCACTTTTTATTCAACAATTCAACCTAGTTATTGAACACACTCCTGGAAGGTTGAACGTTGGAGCCGATTTATTGAGTAGAGCAGTGGAGTCTACATCTAAGGTTTTTCAAGTTAACCTGACGCAGGCGGATGAGGATACCTTGAGAAGGTTAAGATTGCTGCATTTATCCCAGAGGAGAGACCGACGTTTTAGAAACATTTTTCGTTTTATACAGGGAGACATGGATCCAAATGACGATGATTTTGTGGAAACTGAAAGAATTTCAAGAGATTTTATGATGTTAGATGGTTTCATCTACAAGTTTGCAGATCCCGACCATACGAAGCTGAGAGTAGTGATACCTCCACGAATGCAAAAACCCATTATCTGGATGGCACATCGAATTGCAGGTCATGCTGGAGTAGATAAGACGGTCAACATGATACAAGAAAAATTTTCGTGGGAGCGAATGCGACAAACTGTCAGGAACACTATTCGAGGATGCGACTTATGCCAAAGGAGTAAACATAACTCTAGATTATTGAGAGAATTACCAAGGCCTATTATTCCTTCTAAGCCTTGTGAAATCTTCGCGACTGATCTATATGGTCCTCTCCCAAGGTCTAAAAGAGGTAACCGATATATACTGGTGACCATGGATGTTTTCAGCAAATACACTATGTTACACCCAATTCAGAAGGCAAACGCAAAATATTGTGCGAAGAGAATTAGAGACCACGTAATTCCGGAAGCAGGCAAACCGGAATTCCTTTTATCAGATCGTGGACCCCAATTTACATCTTTTGAATTTAGAACCGTCATGAATAATCTTGGGATTAGACAATTGTTTTGTTCTATCAGACATCCTGAAAGCAATCCAGCAGAACGCGTAATGGCTGAAATAGCAAAATTTTGCCGCCTCTATTGTCCAAATGAGCATTGGAAATGGATGGATGTTCTCTCATTAGCATCCGAATCCATCAACTCTACAATTCATGAGAGTACTGGACAGATTCCCATGTTGCTTCATCATGGAATTAAACCAACAAGATTATGGGATCGAATCATCTCTATTCCACCTGAGGTTGAACCAAGTCGTCAGATGAGGGAAACTCTAGCTTTAGACAAGTTGAGGAGCCAAGCTGAGAAAAGAGAGCGCAGAGTGAGAGGAAAGCGTTTTCGCAGACCCTTGCGCGTAGTAACTCATGTTTTAGTGAAAAGACCTACACCCTCTGACGTGCAAAATCGAGTGTACTCGAAGTTTGCAAGCCTTTACGCTGGACCATATCGTATTGTGGAAGTAAACAACAATGGAAGCTATGAAATCGCCAATACACGAACTGGTAACATCGTGGGAACTTATAATGCAGCGAATTTGAAGATTTATTATTCAAGAACCAGATGATTTAATATGTAGATAGGAAAAATAAAAATTTTTCAATTTTAATTTTTTGCTAGGTGTGGGGTGGATGTGCCCAACTCTAGGAATGGGTATTCCAAGATTCAGACACCTAGATATCAAGGGGAAGGCTACAGCCGCTTTTGAAAGTTGAGATATTTGAATATCGCGCTCCGTTACTTCTAGAAGGGAATGGAAACTTTATGCAGCCAAGAGCATGTCAAGTGACGTAGCGAGTAGTAGCAGCGGTCGAGACTATTTGTTGATTAAATAGTTAGCCATGGAGTAGAGACTTGAGACTAGGATCAGATTACTGGCACGGCCAAATGAAAGAGAATGCACTTAGTATCAAGTAAATCGGACCAGGGATACCGGAGATATGAGGATTTCCAGATTTCAGCGTGATGCAGCGTGGTCCTGACCGTTTTGAATAAAAGCCGGCCGGCCCAAGCAACATCAGTTCACTTCGAACCAAGCTCTTGCATGACAAGGTGCTGCCACGTTGAGCCAAGGCACATGGTTGCCGGATCTACGCAGAAGATATCTTTAAATTGTGATAGTCACAAAAGTGCTGCGATATATGTGGAACATAGTAAGTTTCCGGCAGAGAGAATCACTAAGGTGATTGTTATTTTTCTACGGACACTGGTGAAATATTTTATTTCCATATGGACATATGCTAGACTTTGTCTAGAAAGTACTTTGTCACAGTCCAGTAATAGTAATTAAATACTTGGATATTTTAGTCCAATTAGTCAGTTTCATAAATTGTAACTTAATAACCACTCCGATCTTTCAGTGGATTGAAGGCCAGTCTATCACGGTGTTGTTCATTAGCCGACGAAGGGAAACTATAAGTTGCTTCGCGCATGATAGATGGTGATAAGCCATGCCCAGGGAACGATCTTCAGAACAGCCGTTGATTGATTTTAGACTGTCAGTGTTTTCTTGTACTGAAAAGATTACCGTGAGTTATGTTACAACTGACGTATTTGAGAATATATCACTTGGATCTGACCCCATTTAAGCGAAAGGCTATGGATTTAATTGAAGCCAATATTAAAATGGATCAGCAGTTACTTCAAACTTCAAGAAATATTTCCACTATGTCGTGTTAGACAGATTGTGGGTATATAATGGCGGCCGATACAAGGATTAGACGTGCGCGTCCGATAGGGCATGTATCTGGATAAATCTGGTACAGACCAGGTTCACTACGCTTCAAGACCAACGAGAAATGTAAGCCACATTTTGACTTTATATTATGCCTAGCTAATTGGAACAAACTCATTTTCTGCAGATGACCAACACATTTGTTTTTCTTCGTATTTAAATCTTGCAATGATTTACGCAAGACATATTAGAGTTTTTCTGAGTATTTTCAGCACTCAGAACAGTTTAGGATCGATGACCGAGCAGAACGAGCATTTATTTGAATGTTTCATATTTTTTGATAATCACGGTAATCAGCCGATGTAACTGTAAAAGTTAATAATTATTTTTGTTGAGAAATGGATATTTTATCCATATTCGAAGAATCGAACATGTGGATTCTCACATAATGAAATAATAATTAAATATATTTAAAATAATATAACTAATAATAATAATAATAATCCACTAATAATAATAATAATGATTTTCATAATTTTTCTAAAGAATTCTTGGATCTTATATTTTCTAATAATCACATTTATTGAGAGAGAGCTTATGAAGTAGTTTAATCATTTCTAGTTTGGAACAGGTGATTTTCCGAAGGAGAGTGGTTAGCGCAAGCTCGCATTCAACCAATATTACAGTTCTGGTTGAACAGTTAATATTTGCCATGAGCAAAGTATATTTTTCAGATAACACGGAGAGGCATGAAACGGGAAGCAAATGATATTTGTATCAATTAGGATATTTTTGTATTTATATAAAATCATGACGTAGATACACATTCGAAAGTGAAATAGAGAGTATCATAAGTATGGTAACTTCACGGGTTGAAATGAATGGTTAAATAAAATAAACTTGTAAGTTTATAAATCTTCCAGTGTTGATAACAAGCAGAGGCTTGATTTATTGTATAAATTTTGGGAAGAAAATTTATATGTGTGGAGTAGTTGAAATTCCATTCCCAGGTGCGCATGTTTAAGTCGCAGGAATGAGGAGGTTTTTATTTGAGCATCAATCAAATAGCAGGTTCGATGACTCAGTGTTAAAGAAGGAGTATTGGAACTACACATTGCGTCGTATGAATGACCCAAAGGTTATTTCGTAAAAACCATCAGTTCTTATTTCAACCTTGTTTACGGATTCCATTAAGACTTTGATTTTGCTAGAACCCGGATTTGTCATGATAGTATTTTATTCTTCTTCAGAGGAAGACCTTTGCCGTTCTTGTTGGAATGTTGTGTTCTTACACAAATAATAGAATGGGCCACTGCCAATTAAAAATAATTCTATAACCACGAATAATTTGAAGGATGTTTTAAATCCTAGTGTCATGAACTAAATGAATCTATTATGAAGCTACAATTCTTATTTCCGCATTCTGTTAAAGAATTGCAAGTTGTGAAAGTTACTAAAATGGCCACAAATATAAATATTTTTCTTAATAATGATTCCAAGTGGAAAATCGAATATTTGAATGGTCCAACAATTTATTGATCAAGTTGATGATTCAGAAATCATATATTTTGTTAGGAACTTGAAGTTCATAATCGAGTCACTTCTCGAAACGTTTAATGTCAGAAGAACAATTAATTTTGTTGTGCTTCGCACAGTTCTTCGATGCTATGCTCAATGGTCAAATACTTTTCAGATGTTGTTATTAATATGTGTACATAATTTGTGTTGATTCAGAAAGAATAATATTTTTTGACAATTATTTTTTGAAACTGGAAAAATAAGTGAAAGTTAAAAAATTCTATGAACAATTATTCTACGAGTGTTAATATTATGTAAAAATTCAACCAGTGAACTACAGTATTTCCAGTAAAGACAATTAAATTTGAACTGGATTTAATCATAAATAATGGATATAATTTTGGAACACAGTCTACAGGACTGATAATCAGACTTGTGTCTCCAAAGATAATTGTCCAATGTGTTGGAAAAATTTCTGTACATTGTGTAAATAGTAATGTGGGTCGCCACACATGAATGATGCTGCTTTGAGCATTTTATTTTTGCAGTCAATTTTAAATTCAGAATAAAATGAGATAATTTTACACGATGTGTTATGCCCAGTTGAATCTCCTTCTATCCTTATTGTTGCATTGAGCCAATAATCAGTAAAGCATTTTTTTCATTTGATGTCGTTTTTGCGATTAGCTTTAACCCATCTGGCGCCCCGGGATATTTTGACTCTCGTGCTGACTGATTCTTGGTAAAATACATATGTGGTCGTGCGGACTCTGGTCTAAACGGGCACAGTACTTCTGTAACGACGTTTTACACAAACTGTATTCTTACAAAGCCAATAAATAATACGGCAACTTGAGTATGAGTGAATTGTAGGCTAAGCATAATGATTGCTGTAGTCATACCAGATTCTTCCGTTGAAATTGGTGGTCTACTGCTCTTAAGAGTATTAAATTCGGCACCGCTGTTACGAACTTTTCTTATTAAATCTCGCATAGTATCACGATACAGTAGAACTGACTAGGAGAACATTCACGAAATCTACCTTTTGCTGCGTCCCGGAAAACCAACTACATTAAGAATGTTTGCTCCTCTATATACTAAGCATCTTAAGTCTCGGAAGCTATTGACAAAACCCAACCTTTACTTTAACAGTATTGCATCCTGTTCATCCAATGTCACTCAGCGGCCATCCAACAAGAAAATTGGAGCGTTGCCAACATACGCCATATCACCGCCTGCTTTGTTCACTGCCGAGACTCATTTTTAACGCACTTTTGCCGTTTAAATACGGCGTAACTACGGCAAGGTGGGCACACGACAGTGATAGTTATACTATGTAATTATTATTATGAATACCATTAATATCATGCATTAAGAAGAAGAATATAAGTAGAGAAGAGGTTGTTCTTATGAAGTTAAGTTATTATGAGAAGAATATATGAGTTGAAAAAGTCGATTTTTGAAGTGAATTATTATAAGGGAGGAACGAAGGATGTTACCTAACCCTCAGAGAAGAAGTACTGAGTAAGTAATGAAGTTAGTTATTAAGTATCTTGCGGCAGGAATGAGATATTGCCTGGTCCTGAGATAAGAAGTCAAGAAACGATGCATGGAGAATTTTAAGTTTATTACGTTTATAACTACTGGCATAATTTATCACAATCGTTGCCACCACTGTGCCAAACGCCTATAAGCAAACATATGTATATTAGAATTTCAGTAACATTATTCATGAGAGCGCACACGAAGATAATTTATTCCCATTCTTTAAAAGAAGAGTCCACCAAGAAGCGATAAATTAGTATATGCTCAAACTCAATACATGTTAGGTCTAACGTCCGTTAAAACTCATTTGTATCGGTGTACAATCAGACTATTGACAGGCGATAGTTTTATGGTATTATGATAAACTATTGATAGGATATATATATATATATATATATATATATATATATATATATATATATATATATATAATATACATGTTAGATCTAATAACGTCCGTTGGGATGCGATTTGTATCGAAGTACAGTCAGCCTGCCAACAGACGATATTTCTATGATATTATACTATAGGACGGTAAGAAGTGAAAGATAAATAAATACATTTTTGGATCTAAAGCGATAGTTGAAGGTTAATTCCTACTACCTACTAGGGTGGTAAAGGCTTACTTAACTTTAAGGGCTGGGGTGGGTGGGTATTAAATATGTATATCTACTTCTCTAGTTAGGGGTTGCTAAAATCTTAAAACGCTTATCTGCAAGAGGATTCTACTGCATTCTCTCTTGTCAATCAACGTTAAGCTGGGTTTGGGGGGGGGGGGGGAGGGATGATATAATTATTATGGATAGCAAAAATTATCCTCTACATGATTCTTCTTGAGAGAAAAAAATTTACTCACTTGGCTTAGCTAGAGGTTTATTGTTTTTTTTCTGGCGATCTAGTCACGGAATCTCGTTGTATGAGTTCCCTTAATACGTGACTACCCGCGCGTCCACCATTTGTTAAGGATGTTTGATTGGTGCCTTAACCACCATTCAAAAGGGGTGTTGACTACTGGGCATCCTTGCATCTACGGGGATTTACTAGGATGTCTTATGAAGAACTGCGGACCCATACATACCAGACTTACCGGGAGAGCCTTAGCAAGCCAAACACCTGAGGGTAGTCTTCGGGTACTGCCTGACAGCATGGCGCAGCGGGAAACACTGCATCTTAACCTAACTACAAACTAAGGGGGTGGGGTTTTACGATTAACTACGTGAAATGAAAAGATAGAGCCTTTGACTGTGAGAGAGGGATTTATTGTACTGATGGGTGGCACTTAGGTCTAGATGAAAGGGGGGATGATTGCTAAGGGAAAAGGGATCTGGCAGACACAACAAGACTCACCCTACCACTGACGCCGGTTGTCTATGATTCCGCGTTGGAACTCGTCGCCCGGAGGGTGACGCCTGCCGTAGCACTAACACTCGGTGTCGGTCCTCAGGATCCAGAAGTAAGAACAGGAGAGAGCTCCAGAGGCCCGCCGCGTGTGCGTCCTATGTATTTGTAGACTTTTAAGTAGGTCGGCCATGTCAGCGGTATGTGCGTTGTGTTGCTACTATTGCATAAGTCTGCCGGCTTGCAGTACTTACGAATGTAGGTCGCTGTTGGCCTGCCAGGTCCGTATGTCCTACAGCTCAACTTATACCTTCCATTTGCTAGGCATAGTTATAGACACAACCCTTATCGAGGGTTGATGGCTGTACAGTATAAATATCAAGTAGTAATAGACAAGTCTAAAAATGTACACGTAATAAATTAGGTTCTGCAATAGTCGGAAATAACCCCTACAGTAATAATAGCCCGTAGCCTGACGAAAGGAAAGAGGTGGAAGTGAAAAGTATCTCTCTCATCTGATCAGCTTACGTTGATCACAAAGAAGCTGATGTTCACAGCAATTTCAAGCTCTAAAAGTGTAACGTTATACGGACCTGCGATGATTGTACCTGTCTGCACCTCCCGTGCTCTAGGAGTATTACGTCATAAAACTATCTCAAGTCTTGGTTGGGGTTGATCTTCGCGTAAACGTAGAAAGGAGTAATAATTTCTTCCACCATAATGAAGCCTCTCTGAACGAAATTAATTTTTAACTTATTTTTTCTTGTTATTAACGAATGCCCTTCCTGTTCTAAATTACACTACGTTAACCACCCCTCTGGTTTCCAAATGGATTCTTTTACAGCAATGCATATGGTGTTATCATATTCTTTTATCTCATTGAGTGAATGCCATTGCACACGAGCAGTTAGGTTTGGAAACACAGTTGTTTGGAACAAAGAGAAAGTTGAGTGAATCATGCTAAGGAAATCATGTTTTGTAGGGGCTAGCCACATGTCTGTGATTTCTGTGCGTATAATTTACATTCATTTCAATATGTTCTTTGCATTAACGTATGAATACTCATGATTTGGCTTTACAGCAAAATCAAATCTCATTCACAATCTTATACTTCAGAGAAATCATGTAAGTACCCTCATGGCGAGGAAAGACAGAGTGCGTGACTGAGACAGAGCTTGTAGCCGCTAATGCTTATTTATTAGATATAGTACACCCCGCACTAAATATGGAGTGGAGACTACTTCGCACTTCATGATCCATGGCCCTGACGAGGATTAGTCACCCTCCTAGAATAAGAACGGAAAGTCGTTACTTGCCTAACCTGAATTGTTGTGAGAATATAAGTACAGAAGTTCATTAAGGAACTATATAAACCTCCTACATTACATTCACGAAATTTGTTTGATATCAATTAACAATGTATTAGGTGATTCGTGGATTGGTGATTACATGTTTCAAGAACACAGGTAAATAAAAATTGCCACTATTTAATAAATTGTACATAATATGTAGCGTGATGTGTGATTATTTGAGGAAAATTTGAAGTTCAGATGAGTGGCAATTGTGATTATCGTATCTACAGTACATGCATCTTGTGACTGGCGCGAGGTTTTGGAATGTAGATTGGTTCTGTCTCGACATTCAACTGGAGTTAACTAAAAGTCCAATGGCCACTTCCGTATGGCTGCATGTATGTATAATTATGTTAATCAGGTGCAAATACCGGGTGAATTAGCTGCCCCTAATAATATTGTTTTTGCAGCCCAACTAACAGGTATTGTCAGGAAGGTCGATATCTCTCTGCTTGCATCCCTATGTTACTAATACACTAGAAGCATCTTCCTCAAACGATATTGAACACTATTAATTTTCCCTTGTGTATTTCTGTACTCACATCGAGGGAAAGATAATAGTGTTTGCAGGACATCCTTGCAGTACATTAGTACCATACGGGATGCAAGCAGAGAAATATCGACCTTCCGGATATCAACTCGATTATTAGGGAAAGCTGATTCAACTGGTATACTGTATGTTTTTCCACCTCGTTGCGTAGCGGCTAGTAATTTTGGCTGTGATCGCTGAGGCCCGGGTTCGATTCCCGGCTCTGCCAAGGAATTTAATTCGGGTCTGAGGGCTGGAAGGGGGTTTCATCAGCCTCGTGGGGCAAAAGTGAGAAGAGGCGGGTTCGATTTGCACCTCAACAATCCTGGAAGTGGTTTTCCGTGGTTTCCCACTGCTACTCCAGGTGAATGATGGGATGGTTCCTAATGTAAGGCCACGGCCGCCTCCTTGTCAATCCGCATCTGAATTACGAATACACTCTATATTACAGTCAACACAATAATACGGGTTATCAGACAAATTCCACAAACACACACCCAAGTACACGGGCCTACATGAACACGGTGTTGCAAAGCCCCTAAATGAATCAACAACACCGATTACTTATAGTGAGGATACATTGATGTGATACTCACACAAGTCATGTGATGTTCTGCTGTGTACGCTGGTAGCCGAGAAACAAAATGAAGCTATCATGTTTGTCTTCGCCCAATAGACTACTGTTGAATTTTCTGCCTGAGAACGTTACATCTGTCGATGTTATTGGATGTTGGGAGGTGTACTGTCTAGAGGTGTACTCAGCAAACATAGGATCTCAGTCATGTTTAGCAACTGCCAATAACAGCCACTGACCGCACACACGGCCTAGCTGCATTGAAATCAGGTTGGTCTACTTGAGACCTTAGGTGGCAAGGGCACAGCAGCTATCTGTAAGCCCACAGAATATCACTTCTCCACTGAACAAAACTACCAGGAAATTAAAAAGAACTCTTAGATTAATTCGATAAGGACATGTTGGAGCAGTTAGGTTTTTTTTTTAATTCTGGGAAGTAAACACGATAACAACTGTTCGGTATGCTGGCTGCATGGCACAGTGGTACCTTCCCCGCATATAGTGGCCAAGGTTTCGAGATCGGATCCCTGGGCTAACATCGGTAATTTGGCGATGCATAAATGCGAGGGACCTATTCCAGTATACTTTACTGGCAAGTTAAAGAACCCCTTTAGGGCAAACTCTAATACCGTTGAATTTTCGGCCTGAGAATGTTTCAGCTAATATCCGTAGTTGTCAAAAGGGTCGTTAAGACCTTTACATTATAATAATAATTATTATTATTATTATTATTATTATTATTATTATTATCGATATGCCAAGACGAGTAATACGTCAACGTTAAGAGCTCCAAGAAAAAGATCAATTAAATAAGAAGGAGGAAGATGATCTGCAAATGGTGTAAAGAAGACTTGCCGGCTGACGGTGATGTGCATTGTTACAATTGCCAAAAGAACTATCATTTCGAGCATACCACAGTCGCTTTCAGGACATTGCGAAACCTGAGCAGCGTATCCAAGAAAACATGGTGCTGTACCACTTGTCGAAATGCATGAGGGGCAGAAAACAGACACCTTACACCGGAAGGAAGATCTGACACACGACTACCAGCAGATGAATCGTCCACTTGCACAGCGGAGACTACCAGATATTCTCAACAAGAAGACAGTGGAAATGATGATTCAAGTAATGACTCGACTTATGACATCAATGGTATGTTTATGTAACTAAAAAGAAATTGAATCTCTTTAAGAACAGGTCCGGGAAAGTGTTAGGAGTGTTGAGGTTATTTCAGATAAATATGATATACTTATTAGTGAAACAAGAGCAAATGAGGAAATTGTGAAATCAATTACGACCGAGGTAACACAGTTGAAATCAGAAAAGAAATTCAAGACAAAGTGATCGCGGGCATATTAGATGAAGTAAACACAATGAAACAGAACACCAGATTACAGTTTATCGAAATATGCGAAGTGCTGAAAGACAAAAACGAAAAACGGGATGAAATAATTCATAAAATTGCTGTGAACATGGATATTGATATTATCATGTTTGATAATGAGAAGGAGAATACCTCCTCCTCTAGAACATGTTCGATTATAAAATACTGCATTAAAATTTTCAAGTTTATAGTAATTATTGCAATGTTTGTGAATATTAATCTCAGTAAGGCATACAATGTCAATGTTGAAAATAGTGTCACTTAATAATAAATTCAGACAGTCACAGTTTTTGATCGGAGCGTATATAGTCAGGAAAATTATGTCGATTTTGGATTTGTTTTCGGTTATGATTCCTTGTTTGACGAAATCCGAAATACTGTAGATTACCTGGCATGGTTTGTCATAATTGGAATAAGAATAACTAATTGTTGCATTCACATTACTTTATTGTATTTTACTTATATCATCTGCTATGGATATTCTCAGTACTCCAGATTCGTCACTTATTCTGCCGAGGATTTTGCCCTTTTTAACCCACACGTATTTCCTCCCCTGTTCCCTTGCTGCTAATTTAGCCTTCCATAAATGTTCACGGTAATAATGGGTGAGGTTTTCATTTATGTATATTCTAGTGTTTGTTTTAGTAGTTTCATTGTCATAATGAATCCTGTTCTTTCTTTTGTTGAGGAATTCATTTAGTTTCGTGAGTGCATTTAATTTTACGATTATAAGCGGTATTTTATTTTTCATTTGCACTGGGACAAGAAATGCTTCTTCATTATCAAACATGATAATGTAAATATCCATGTTCACATAAATTTTATTAATTATTCCATCCCGTTTTTTGTTTTTGTTTTTCAGCACTTCGCATATTTCGATAAACTGTAATCTGGTGTTCTGTTTCATTGTGTTTGCTTTATCTGATAAGTCCGCGAGCACTTTGTCTGGTAATTTCTTTTCTGATTTCAACAGTGTTACCTCGGTCGTAATTGATTTCACAATTTCCTCATTTGCTCTTGTTTCACTAATAAGTAAATCATATTTATCTGAAATAAACTGAACACTCCTAACACATTCCCGAACCTGTTCTATAAGAGATTCAATTTCTTTTTTAGTTATATAAACATACCTTTGATGTCACAAGTCGAGTCATTACGTGAATCTTCATTTTCACTGTCTTCTTGTTGAGAACAGCTGGTAGTATCCGCTGTGCAAGTGGACGATTTATCTGCTGGTAGTCGTGTGTCAGATCTTCCTTCCAGTGTAAGGTCTCTGTTTTCTGCCGCTCTTGCAGGTTTACAAGCTGTACAGCACCATGTTTTCATTGACACGCTGCTCAGGTTTCGCAGTGTCCTGAAAGCGACTGTGGTACACTCGAAATGGTAGTTCTTTTGGGAATTGTAACAACGCACATAATCACCGTCAGCCGGCAAGTCTTCTTTTACACCATTTGCAGATCATCTTCTTCCTTCTCCTTATTTAATTGAACTTTTTCTTGGAGCACTTAACTTTGACGTGTTACTCGTCTTAGCATATCGATAATAATAATAATATTAATAACAATATCAATAATAATAATAATAATATAAAGGTTCTAACGTCCCTTTTAACTACTTCGGATATTAGCTGTAACGTTCTCAGGCCGAAAATTCAACGGTATTGGAACTTTGCCCTAAAGGTTTCTTTAACTTGCCAGTAAAGTATACTGGAATAGGTCCCTCGCATTTATGGATCGCCAAATTTCCGATGTTCGCCCAGGGATCCGATATCAAGACCTTGGCCACTATAAGCGGGGAAGATACCACTGTGCCACGCAGCCAGCATACCGAAGAGTTGTTTTCGTATTTAGTAGCCAGAATGAAAGAAAAAATAACTGTTCCAACATATCCTCAACGAATTAATCTAAGAGTTCCTTTTATATTTGAAATAATATTTCATTATCAAATCAGTTAAAATCAATTCACTTAAGACATATGAATCAATTGAATTTGAAATTAAACATTTAGACCTAGATTGTGCCCTAACGTGTATTTATAGACCACCAGAGAATCCTATTATAAATTTCTTAAATGAATTAGAGACACATATAATACAAGACACTATTATTCACAATGAATATAAAATACTTGGTGATAATAATATTGACATACTTGCTAATAAGAATATAACAACCAATAAATACCGAAACATTATGGCCATATATGGTTTCCTACCTCGCATTACTTATTATACTCGATATGATGAAGCTAGGGATTCCTACTCAACGATTGACCACATATACTGTACATCCACACTAGACAAAAAGAACTATGACTCAGCTGTGATAAGAGCAGATGTCTCGGATCAATACATTACATACACAGGACTATGGCACAAAAATAAATATAACCAATTTCATCAACCAAGTGGAAAAGTTTGTACTGAAATAAAATGAATGATCCACCTCACTAAAGGAATTAGTTTGTAATACTGACCTTATTATGGAATACCATAATTACAATAATATAAGAAATAAATTCAATGAAATATACAGGAACGCAAGCCTCCGTGGCTTAGGTGACAGCACGCCGGCCTCTCACCGCTGGGTCCGTGGTTCAAATCCCGGTCACTCCATGTGAGATCTGTGCTGGACAGAACGGAGGCAGACAGGTTTTTCTCCGGGTACTCCGGTTTTCCCCGTCAAAATTTCATTCCAGCAGCACTCTCCACTATCATTTCATTTCATCTGTCATTCATTTAATCATTGCCCCAGGGGAGTGCGTCAGGCCTCGGCAGCCGGCACAGTTCATATCCTCGCCGCTAGATGGGGGCTTCATTCATTCCATTCCTGATCCGGCCGAAGACTGGGAGCAGGCTGTGGATTTTCATTTTTCATACAGGAACGCAACTTACCACACGGTACAGAAACAAACGTTACAAACAATGGTTCACCGAGGAACTCAGAATTCTGTGTAGTGAAAGAGATAGGTTCTACAAAAAATGGCTAAAAAATTAAAATAACACTGATAATAAAGATGAATACAAAGCACTTAGAAATAAACTTAACAACACCATATACAAAACAAACAACAGTATTATAGAAATAATAATGTTAAATGCATTAAGGATAGGAAAAGCACGTGGAAAATTATAAATGCTTTTTTTTTTGCGTATGGCTTTTAGTGCCGGGAGTGTCCGAGGACATGTTCGGCTCGCCAGTTTTGTAGCTGCTTCGAGACGGACACCCAGTGGGTGAGGGACAAGTACCGTTGGGGAGGAACGTTGGGAGGGAAGGTCGAGGAGTTGGAAGGTAGCGGCTGTGGCCTATAGTTAGCGACCAACCCCGGCATTTGCCTGGAAGGAAGATGGGAAACCACAGAAGACCATCTTCAAGGTTGCCGGCGGGGGGATTCGAACCTCCTCGCCTCCCGGATGTGAGCGACTGCCAGCAGTCATGCCGTAACGACCACGGCTACCTCACCCGGTATAAACGCAATAATAGGCAACTAAACAGTCTCAGTAAAATTAATAAAGTCATAACTAAATAAATAAATAAACAAATAAGTAAATAAATAAATATTTAGGCTGAAAACATACTAATGTCATAGCAAACAAATGCGTTACAACTTTCAATGATAAAATAGGAACCTTTGATCACAACTGCAAAATCATAACACGTCAACTTAGAAGAAATAACATAAGGACCTCTTTTGTTTTACAAGAAACAGATACAGCAGAAATTACTAATATCCTCAATAAGTTAATGACAGACTAGTCAGCTGGAGCATACAATATTTGCATAATAGATATCAAAACAAATATACAGAACACAGTACCAATTATGACACACCTTATAAACAAAATCTTTGAGAAAGGAATAATTCCTAACCACTTAAAACATTCAATTATCAACCCAATATAATATAAGCTTGGTGACCACCTAGAATTTGACAACTACAGATCAGTATGTACATTTTTCTTTCTACACAAAATCATGGAAAAATGCCTACACAATAGACTTTTTCTTGTCGTGTGTCCTCCTGAGAGGCCGAATGCAGGTCTTTCTAGTCGACGCCCGTGGGTAACCTGCGCGTTGGGATGAGAGATGGAATGGATGAAGATGAATGAAACTGGCAAGGATGTGGAAGGAAGTGGCCGTGGACTGTCAGAAGGTACTATCCCAGCATTTGCCTTGTGTTGAAAATCCAAAACCACGGAAAACCATTTCAAGGGCGGCCAATGGCGGGGCTCGAACCCACGCGTCTACCGAGTCAGCAGAGAGCTTGGCCCCATGACCTAAAGCTGCGCTTTAGCCAGCGTAGCCACTGCTGTGAGTTATACAATAGACTGAACAGTTACTTAAATAAAGACAATATAATAAAAGATCATCCTTATGGTTAAAGGAAAGCAAGAAGCACACAATTATTGTTAAATGAGTTTGCTAATATTATTAATGATGCTTTAAATTACAACAACCACATTATTGTATTATTCCTGGATTTTTCTAAAGAATTTGACACAATAAATCATGATAAACTATTAAACAAACTACAAGACTTTGGTATAAGAGGCAACATACACAAACTCTTTGAAACAGACAGATATCGGCAGAAATAAACAATACGATTAGCAAAACTATAGAGGTAACTCAAGGAATCCCACTATGCAGCATTTTGTCAACCACGTTATACAACGTATTTGTTAATGACGTGGATGAAACGATAGAATACAGCAAGATTCTTATCTACGCAGACGACACCACAATATTTACAATACATAATGATCCTAAAATAGCATTCGAGATAGTACAGCAAGACTTCAATAATATAACTAAATGGTGTCTAAAAATAAAATATAAAATTATGCACATAAGAGTCACACCAGAAATCTTCAAACTATAATACCGTACCACAAAAAAAACTTGTTTTCACGAAAATATCCCTGACAACTGTAATTGTAGTGACTTTATAATGTGCACTTTTACACATAAATATCTAGGACTAACTATAGATGAACACTTTAAAATGAACTCGCATATTATAAATACGATAAGAAATTTAAGAACCAGCCTGTACACTTTCTGTAACCTTAAATTTTATGTTGACAATTAAACCTACGTACAAGTCTAGAGTAAGGCTAGAGTAAAATGTGGCTTCTCACCGATGGCTCAATCTCAATCATGGCTGTGATTATACGGAAGCTACCGAGGTATGGGTTGTGCTGAGTAATGACATTCACAACACAGTCAGTGCCTGTGGATGCTGTGAAAGGTTCTACTCATAGGGTTGGTACTGCTGTTCTGACTCAGTGAGGAAAGCAATGACAAACTACCTGACTCCTCTTCTTGCCTTGTACGCCTCAATATAGCGCTGCCTTGGGTTTTTGTGGGTATCTACCCACATAACCTAACGGCGGTACTTTTTGAGGATCTAACCAGCCGTCGGGCTGACTACCTAACAGACAAAAGTCGACCAAGCGCTAGTCGAATCTACCTTATGATACGACTTACCAGCTTACCCTCATAAAACACCTCCAAGAGACTCAAAATAGATATTTCAAACATAATACTACCATCCCATACTTGAATATTCAAGAAATTTATAATATTTCAATATTAACAATCTACTTCAATGATAAACGATTCAAAAAATATGTTATTCTACAGGACAAATTTATTATAGCCTAAAAATTCAAAATTTTACAAATACTGGTCTACATACACTCTTTGCACCTATATGACACACTAATCAAATGAAATGGCGAGTAGTTCTTGGAATATATTGGAATAATTAACGTTTTTCTTTATATTTTTCCCCCCATACTTAGTCTACTCTTATGCATGCTTTTACATAGAATTTCAGTAGAAGTTTTGTAACACCAATAAAATTTTATTAAAATAACAAGAAAATAAAAACAATGAAATAATAATAATACAACACGAGGAAAAATGAAAATATATACATATAAATATATATGTACAAAAATTAAATTAAGAAAAATAAATAAATACAAGGATTAAAAAATAGAACAAATTAAAAACAAATTAATAGAATTGGTTACTTACACATGTTTACACATTAATATTTTATTAAATTGTGTACTTTTTCTTATTTTTAGTTGATATATGTTTAATTGTTTTATGGCTTCAATTTTCTCTTCCTTTCTTTAAATTTAATAAGTAGCACTTGTATATGTAATGTATAACATATTATTAAATACAATATATCCCACATATAATTGGCTGGATCCTCCGCCGATTCGTGGGATGTATTGCCATGAAATTCAATGTACATACTTAGAGAAAACATTAAACTTAAAGTGAAACTCCTCAGCCTGCTTCCAGTCTCAGACCGGGTCAGGAATGGAATGAATGAAGCCCCCATCTAGCGGCGAGGAAATTAACTGTGCCGGCTGCCGAGGCCTAACGCACTCCCCTGGGGCAATGATCAAATGAATGACAGATGAAATGAAATGATAGTGGAGAGTGTTGCTGGAATGAAATTTTGACAGGGAAAACCGGAGTACCCGGAGAAAAACCTGTCTGCCTCCGTTTTGTCCAGCACAGATCTCACATGGAGTGACCGGGATTTGAACCACGGACCCAGCGGTGAGAGGCCGGCGTGCTGCCGCCTAAGCCACGGAGGCTATTAAACTTAAATTAAATTAAATTAATATTATTATTTTCGGGCTGATGACCTCATTGTTTTGCCCCTTTAAACTCCAACGTATTTTTATGGGCTGATGACCTTGCTGTTCCGTCCCTAGAAACTCCAATAACTAACTTTTATTATTATTATTATTATTATTATTATTATTATTATTATTATTATCTTCTATACATACTACAAAAAGTCCCCGATTTTGTCTGTCTGCCTGTCCAGGCTAATCTCGAGGACTACTCGATGGAGTTTGATGCAGGTTCTATCATTCTATAGAGCCTTTTTCGACAAAGGTTCGTAGGCTACATGTAGAAATATTCATGTACCACCAAAGGAAGCCGTAAAAACTTCTTCCAGAGGGCGCGTGGCAGCACTGAGTGCCATCTTAGTTTTCTTGTGATAAATCGAAGTATGGTATTTGAGGGGGCCCGGGAACATCAGTTGGAGACACTGGTTACATATTCCACCTGCCAGATGTCGTTTTGCTTCGTGCTAGAAGTCATCAGTCAAGGTCGAACGAGGTGGTAGTACAGTACAGCTGGAATGGTTTTGTTCCAAAAACCGTGCTATGGTTGGCTTTTTGTAAATCGTTAGAAAAGCACAAAAAAAGCTTAACTCTAAATTTCGGAATAATTTGTAGTATCATGTTGTCGGAAAACTAAAAAAAATTGAAAAGCGTTTTTCTCTGAATATATCTATTTTAAAGAAAAGTTTTAAACAAAAAAAAGTAGAGGAAATTGTCACCTACAATTTGTCTCATTGAGGTCATGTCATACGTTTTGAAATGCAGAAGCTAGGTGGTGCCAAAGTTTCCAAAAAAGTGTTTTTTCACTTTTTGTCCTAGAAAAAATGTTCTTTTCACAATAGAGTGAATCAGAAATTTGTTCCTCTAAAAATTGTCTGCAACATTTATTTAAACGTTTGTTTCCTCCGACTTACCGTTCCAAAGTTATAGCGCGGCAAATGCAACGCTGCGTAGTCAAGGCTACTATTGTTACTGCGGAGAGAGCGGTGGGCATAGTTTAGACCGGGACCGGTGTCGGACAATTTTCACACTTCGGCAGACTATAACTTTGGAACGGTAAGTCAGAGGAAAGAAATGTTTCAATAAATGTTGTAGACAATTTTGAGGGGAACAAATTTCTGATACGCTCTTTTGTGAACAAATCATTTTTCTAGGACAAAAAGTGAATAAACACTTTTTTGGAAACTTTGGCGCTTCCTAGCTTCTGCATTTCAAAACGTATGACATGACCTCAATGAGACAAATTGTAGTTGACAATGTCCACTACATTTTTTTGTTTAAAAAAACTTTTCTTTAAAATACGTCGATTCATAGAAAAAAAGGCTTTTCAATTATTTTTTTTTGTTTTCCGACAAAATGATCGTGCAAATTATTCTGAAATTTAGAGTTAATCTGTTCTTGTGCTTTTCTAACGTTTTACTAAAAGCCAACCATAGCACGGTTTTTGGAACAAAAGGAGTTTCTTCTGTGCAGCTGTACTGTACTATGGAGTCCGCCCCGGCGGCATTCAGGGCTGCGTGCGCCTACTTGTGTAGGCCTACGAATTTTTACTGTTCGAATATCCGTGTGGGTTATTTCATTGCGAGTAGCTTTCACTTACAGAAGTATAGTTATTATTGTACAATATTTCTATTATAAATGTATATTGTAGACGTTGGTAGACCACATGGAATCATCCAAATGTTATCAATATGACTGATTTCATCTACAGTATTCATTTCCATTTATATTCATATAAACAATACGAAGCTAATTATCATTATTCTTATTCCTGTAGGCTGTTTTTGTTGTATGGTTTTCCAGGGGTGAAACTGTTTTATTCCAAAGAGGATTTCAGGTGAGTTCTTGAGCAGTTCCAAGAAGAAGAAAAGCATGGATATATTCAAAGGACACATGGAATTGAAGAAAACATTGACGGCTAAGATGTTGAGGGTTGAGAAGATGATAATAATAATAATGTTATTGGTTTTACGTTCCTTTTAACTACTGCGGCTTTAAGGGACGCTGGGGTGCCAGAATTTCACGCCGAAGGGGATCTTTAACGTGCCAGTAAATCTACTGACACGGCTCCCTCGCTCTTGCGCAACCTCAAATACCAGCTGACTGCGCCAGGATTCAATCCAGCAACCTTTGGAACAGCAGGCGAGAATGTTACCTGTGAGTCACGCAGCCAGTCAAAGGGTTAAGAAGAGATTGATGAAGAAAAGGAGTACGACAGCAGTTCAGAATGTTCAGAAAACCAAACAGTTGAAATAGAGGTTGGTGATGAGCATACATATAATTTTACAGAAGTCGATGAAGAGTGTTTAGAATGATGTTTCTTCCTTTTCCGTCAGGTGTGAAAGACGATTTTCTTGAGGCAGCACTCACTGCTGCTACGTGCCCACTTGTGAGAGTTTCAAGGGAGCATCCATCGGAAGGTTAAGTGAAACAAGTCGAGGAGAAGTACGATGTCCGTAAGCCATTTCAGCTGAAGGATACTGTGTATCTTGAACCTTAAAACTGTGTACATTATCAGGCATAATTCTACTAAGCATTTTCTTGTTTTGTGGTGTGGCCTGGCCTAAGAATCTCCTAACGTGTAGAAAGTAACTTATTCTAAACTGGATGATAATCACGTGCTGATATTTTGAGGTTGTATAATGAAGAAAATCAATACAAATTTAAATTTAAGAAAATTCGGAAAAAATTAACATTAGTTCAGTTAGGAACCCTTAAGCCACGTACCCACTAGGGGACAAATGTCCCTCAACCTGACGCGCAACGTTGCGGATTGTTCCCTGAAGTTGCGTGCAACATGGTGCAGCATTTGTGCATGACGCGGGACATGTTGCTTGTTGTCGCACAGGGCCGCGCGACATTCTGGCGTCAGTCTTTATTGAGTGTAGACTGTCCTGAAAGCTAAATAAGTGCCGCTTAACATGTCTGCAGTATGGGGAAACGAGACAGTGCTCAATCTCATTAAACGGTACCAAAACAATGAATTGTTATGGGACACTTCAAACCAGGACCATAAAAATAAGATTAAGAAAAATGACGCGTGGGAAGATATAGCCAATACTTTGAAATTAGCAAGAAAAGATGTAGAGGGCAAAGTCCACACGCTCCGCTCATAGTTTATTCGTGAAAAAAGAAAATGAAACATATCCTGGTGCTGACATAAACTCTGATCACAATCTGGTTGTAATGAAATGTAGATTAAAGTTGAAGAAACTGAAGAAAAGTCAAAAGCCAAAAAGGTGGGCAATAGACAGACTGAAAGAGAAGGATGTAAACGAAAGATTCAAGAAGAGTATAAAGGAAGGACTAATGAAAAACCCTAAACAAACTTCAATTGCAGACGAATGGGCACTTTTGAAGAATGAAATAACAAAATCCGCAGAAGAAAACATTGGTAGGAAAGAAAGAATAGGTAGAAAACCGTGGATCACTCAGGATATACTAGAATTGATGGATGAAAGGCGGAAACACAAGAATCTAAGAGATGAAAAGGGGAAAGCAGAATACAGACGTCTGAGAAATGAGGTTAACAAGAAGTGCAAGGAAGAGAAAGAAGAATGGTTGAAAGAGAAATGTGCAGGTATAGAAAATTGTCTGAAATTAGGAAAAGTAGACACAGCTTATCGAAGGATTAAGAATACTTTTGGGGAAAAGAAGACTAAGTGCTGTAATATTAAGGACACAAATGGAAAGCCTCTAACAGATAGGGAAGAAAAGGTTGAGAGATGGAAAGCTTACATAGAGAGTTTGTATAAGGGAAAGGAGATTGAGAATCATGTAATGGATAGGGAGGAGGAAATTGATGAGGATGCGAAAGGAGATTTAATATTGTGATCAGAATTTGATAGAGCTTTGGAAGACTTAAGCAGGAACAAAGCACCAGGCATAGATGATATACCGATTGAGTTGCTACGCTGCATAGGAGATGAAGGTCTGATCAGGTTATTTCACTTGGTGTGTAGGATTTATGAGACAGGTGAGGTACCCCCTGATTTCAAGAAGAATGTAATCATCCCTATACCAAAGAAAGTGGGAGCTGACAGATGTGAAGATTACCGTACAATCAGCTTGATTACTCATGCTTCAAAGATCCTGTCTAGAATAATTTACAAGAGGATTGAAAGCCAGATAGAAACGGAGTTGGGTGAAGACCAGTTTGGTTTCAGGAGAAATGTAGGAACAAGGGAAGCTGTACTAAGTCTTAGGCTGATTTTAGAAGGTAGAATAAGGAAAGATAAGAGAACGTTCATGGCTTTTGTAGACTTAGAAAAGGCTTTTGATAACGTTGATTGGACTAAATTGTTTGACATTTTGAAATCAATTGGAATAAAGTACAGGGATAGGAGGGTGATATACGATCTGTACAGAAACCAGACAGCAGTCATTCGAGTTGAAGGACATGAGAGAGAAGCTGGTATTCAGAAAGGTGTAAGGCAAGGCTGCAACTTATCACCCATACTTTTCAATCTTTACATTGAACAAGCAATGAAGGAATTTAGAGAAAAATTTAAAGTGGGAGTGAAGATTCAAGGAGAAATAATTTCAACTCTGAGATTTGCTGATGACATCGTCATCTTGGCCGACAAGCCTGAGGATTTGAATGAGTTTTTGAATGGTATGGACTCCGTCTTACGGAAAGAATTCATGATGAAAATAAATAAATGTAAAACAAAAATACTGGAATGCAGCCGAAATAAATCAGAAACCTCTATGGAGATCAAATTGGCAGGTGAAAAGCTGAAGGAAGTAGGAGACTTCTGTTACTTAGGAAGCAGAATAACCAGTGATGGACGAAGCAAAGAGGATATAAAAAGTAGGTTGGCTCAGGCAAAGAAAGCATTTCTACAAAAAAGGAATCTGCTGACATCGAATATAGATTTAGGTATTAGGAAGTCATTTTTGAAAGCCTCTGTCTGGAGCGTGGCGCTCTATGGAAGTGAAACTTGGACTATTGGTGCAGCAGAAAAGAGGAGAATTGAAGCATTTGAAATGTGGTGTCACAGGAGAATGATGAAGATCAGATGGGTAGATAGGGTTACAAACAAAGAGGTATTAAGACGAGAGGGAGAGGAGAGAGGTTTCTGGCGACTGCTAATGAAGAGAAGAGATAGGTTGGTAGGACACATACTAAGACACCCAGGAATAGCAAGCTTAGTTATGGAAGGAAGGGTCGAGGACAAAAACTGTAGGGGTAGACCAAGGTTAGAATATGTTAAACAGATTGCCTCCGATGTAGGGTGTCGGAGCTATGTAGAGATGAAACGATTAGCTCAGGACAGGGAGGCATGGAGAGCTGCATCAAACCAGTCAAAAGACTGAAGACTCAAACAACAACAACAAAATCACTGGTACTAGTCGGGATGACGTGAAATCCTGTCATGGTTTGCCTGGGATTCCATGAAGTTCTTACTGAGAGGAGCGACAACAGACACATTGGAGACACAAGTAAGTCACATTTAATTAATGTAAGATATTTTTATTACAGTGCCTACATATGGATAAATGTGTATGATACGTAAATTATTTACATACCAAACAGATATACTCTACTTCATAGGTACACTAATTACTTATTATGTGTTAAGTTACTATTCCATTTTTCTATACCTACAAAGTTACCAGTTTCTTTCTAAGCTACATTATTCTGCCAAGGAACACCTCATTGTGCACTAATGAAATATTCAGCGAACTGATCTCTTATTGCCATAGCGGAGTGAGTGGGTGGTCTTCCTACCGCTTCCAAATTCTACATAATTCCAATTTCTCTGCGCCAAGATCCTTCCACGATGTTATGATCTAAGTCCTCGCCATCCAAAGTCCCATGTGGTGTGTAGAGTGCTCTCGATTGCTTATTTCGCCTTAAAAAATTATGTAGGTAGACACATGCCATCACAACAACTTCAGCATTTGCAGGTTGGAGAGAAATATGATTGCGAAATAAACGAAACACAACACACATAATGCCAAATACATTTTCTACTACTCTTCTAGCTCTTGAAAGCCGGTAATTGTATATGCGCTTTATATTTCCCACTGCGTGGATACCGGGATATGGTTTCATCATGATTTCGGTCAGTGCAAACGCACTGTCTCCCACTAGTACAAAGGGCATGTTCGGTTCATCATATCTCAAAGGCTCCGGCACTGGCCAATTGAGCTGGTTTACAGCCATAGCTTTATAAAATGAAGATTCTTGAAACACTCCACTGTCAGATGACTCTCCTTTGGCACCACAATTCGCATATATAAAATTATATTCAGCATCTACAATAGCCAAGAACACTATGCTAAATTGATCTTTATAGTTGAAAAAATCACTGCCGGAATTCGGAGGTGCCTGAATCAAAACATGCTTCCCGTCTATAGCTCCTATACAATGCGGGAAGTTCCATAATATTTCGTAATTATGTGCTTTTTTTCTTCCAGTCATTTGCAGTGGTTGGGACCTGAAAAAGAAATTATGATTTACTTTTTTATTTCAGATACAATGCCAGGACAACACCAATGACGAATTCCCTGATTCACCCAACACAGGGAGTACTGACGATACCGTCCCATCCGTGGAGAAGCCTACAACGTCCAGGCATTCGAAAAAAAGAAAGACTGCACACGAAGAGAGATTAGAAGAGGCCTTCGAAGTGATGCGCAGCACAAAAAATAAAATGCTGGAAGTAACCCAGGACGAATTCGTAGTGTATGGACAGTATGTGGGGTCAGAAATACGCGAGATGAAAGATGAACACTCGATACTCATGGCAAAGTACTATATCAATAATATATTACTTGATATGCGCATGGGGAAATACCGAAATACGGCATCATCAAGTGTTAGCAACAGTCTGAATATAACAGATATTACGGAGTCTGATATAAACATACCGTAAGGGGAAGAAAAAAAAGTTCAAAGGTTAATATTGTTTTTGTTTATATTGTAATATTGTAACTTAATTGTAATAAATCTCAATAACTTATAATCTTTCATTCGTGTTCAAAATTGGGGTGATACCAAGCTGCGCTAATGAGTTCTTTCCATTGTGGCAACTAGGAAAATTCTTAACTGGGGAAGTTGCCTGAGCCGTGTTTCACTGCCCCACACTCCAAACTGGACGTATAAATATATTTTGGAATGTGTCAACCTGCGCTGATCTTCACTATCTACTCTTGTTATCTCAAATACGTTTTCGATACTACTCATTAGCTACTTTTGGTATTATTCCAGATTCCTGGATATCTTTACCCTTGCACTTGATAAAGATAAAAGGTCCCGCCATTTTCTTTGTGTTTCTCAGGTACTATTCAGATCTGCACATTTTAATTTTTATATTGTAGCTTCGTAAACATGCGAGTTATATCCTGCACTATGAGCTTTTAAACGATATAGTAGGGACAAAAATTCACATTGGTTGCGAAAATATTAAGGTTGGTTTTTAAAATTAATTATACTCGAAGTTCAACATGGGTTAGACATATTTAGAGTACGGAATATCCTCGAAGTTAGTGCCACTCCACGGATACCCACTGGCAAGCAAAGGGAGCGGTCTGTGTTCGATTTTTCAGCCCCTTACAAGTGCTTGTCACCCGGCAGGAGGGCTATTTTATGATGGTTGTGGTCATTATGCGTAGGTTGTATTTCAAGTAGCCAGTCCCTATTAAGACAAATCCTTGCTACAATGTTGCCAATAATACATTTTATTTATTTATCTTATTTAATTTATTTTATTTTATTTCAGTTACTTTATTTTATTTTATTATAAATATGTATTCTGCTACAAAACAAGATGCATTCGTAAATTAATTCCTTCTTGGAACACCTCCACTTTTGGCCCCGTTGTGACAACTAAAACTTACAACATTTATGGTTTCCTATAACTCACAATTCTCCACTCCTTTTCCTGTACTATTACCCACGATACGCTATTCGTCGCACCTATATCGGAACGATGACCTAATCATGTATGTATGTATGTATGTATGTATGTATGTTTGTATGTGTGTATGTATGTATGTATGTATGTATGTAGGTATGTAACTTTAAGAAAATAGATTCTGTACTCACCTTTACATACATCTTCAATGCATTGATCACTTCCTTACACACTTCTGGTACAATTCTACTGATGAGTTGCTTTGACACTCTAAAAGTATATGACAAAGACGCATATGAATCTCCAGTTGACATGTATCTCAATGTAATAGCAAGTCTGATTGCAGGGCCAACAGCATTTCGAAAATTCGTGTCTTGCTTGGCTATAGAAGGCCCGATCATTTGTAACCAAGTTTCGAAATCAGTTGTTGTCATTCGAGTAAAATTTACAAATGATCCGTCTTTGTAGTCTTTGTAGTAAGTAGTTCCGCACCCACCACCTTCTCTTTCTCTTTTTCTTACATTTCGATTCACTTAGAATAATGTACGCAGCGCTGATCAAGACAACCTCTTCGGGCGACATCTCTGCAACAACTGGCTAGTGTGTACAAGCGACATGACGCGCGGCTTTGTTCCAAGATGTTCCGTGCAACATGCCCTGGAACATGTCCCGCGACATGTTCCGCAACTTGTCCCCTAGTGGGTACGTAGCTTTATTTCAATGTTTTTTTAACCAAATACTGTACTCTCTAGTTTTTTACATACCAAAAATATGTCTAACTTCACGATGTTAAACTGTTTTGTTAATTATTATTAGGATAGAACCCAACGAAAAATATCACAATCAGGTTACATAATTTGTAATTATTTTCCGGGCTTGCTAATATCTGATGAAAATGTTCTAGGATGGCTGCAGTGGGAATCGAACCCTCCTATACTCAGTTTTGCCTCACGAGGCTGAGTATTGCGCCCGCCTAGGCTCATGTATCAAATATTTCTTTGAGAGCATACTTACTTTACATGCTCAGTTCTACGGAACACACCCTGAAGCTTCCTCATGAACAATCCACTATTTGGACTTCGGAGAGGACAGCTTATTTTCCTCCTAGAGATATATTACTCACTATTTTTATGCCACATATCTCAGAAGCTTGCAATAATTAATTCTGTTTGATTTGCCATCTTCTATGCCTTTTCGAAATGGTAAATCAATTTAAGGTAAAGGTATTTTTCACCACAGACACACGCGGGGGATTATGAAAGTAGTCGCTATTTTGACTAGACTACTTCATTCGAGTCAGGAAGCCGTGCTATGCACGAACCACACCGTTTTGATAGTCCGCTGAGGCTGGACGCTTTGTGTCGATTGTCCGTCTAATAGACGAAGGCCATTGTAGGCAAGTATACCCCATAATTGGGAGGACTGTAATCTACAGCCATCGAGCTGATTTCAACGATTCAGTCTACGAACAGTATTATTTTCGGCCCAGTAAGGCCAGTGCTACGTTCTAGTGAAAGTTATAATTTGATTGGGAGAATTTCACCATTTTTCACTAACCACGAGGACCGTCTGAAGGCAGACGAGTGTAACATTTTCTAAAGACGTGAAATATTCATCTTACGACGACGTCTTATAGCCAAGTGAGTGCCAATATAAAATTTAACGATGATAAAACTAATTATCGCACGTACGCGACAGTGATTGTCCAGATTTTTGGTGATTTTGACTTAGTAAAATCTGTGGGCGCTAACCACGTGTTGGTAACAGTAGAATCTGTGGCAGGTAAAGCAGAGCATTTTGATCACCAGCAAATACTAGAGCCAGTGTGCATTTTACAAGCCTATTCTTTATTAGAATCAGTAAATTTTATTAACCACAATGCTTACCATAACGCACCACGTGCTAATACCTCTTCAACTTCATTGTGAGAGCATCATGATGGTGTAATTCATCATGTGAGGGGAACACCAACGAAATACGCCAGCACCATGGAATTGTACATTCGACACTACCAAGTGCAAACCATGTACGAGACGCGAACAGAGGACCGTGAGGACAGGCTTAAATCCATAGCCTTACCAATAATAATGCTTGGTACCTTGCAAGCATATAACCCCTTCCAATGGAAGTTCTGAAAGGTGATCTACTGCATAAAGTAACCGTGAGTATTGTAAGCTTATTGTACGAAGTTTGTCCAGGTTGAGGTAGTAGTTGAATGCATATTTTTGAGCCGAAACGCAACGATATTTGACCTCTCAGGTAGGGAATTTGTGTATTTTCTTTCTTTGGCACTGGGACAATATTTTAGTTAGATACCACAAGTCCGTGTACTATACGGCAGGTGCGAATTCACATGCATTTCAGTGTATTTTATGTCATGTAAACGACATCTTAACTACAGGAGATGTTGACTTCTGAGAGTGTTAGGGGACACCCTATAGTCAGGTCCCTTATTTAATTTGAGAACTTATTCCCGTATCATTTTTCAGTCGACCGTTGCTGAAACGTTTTTGTACTCTTTATTTGACATTTTTCGTGAGTACTATTTACGACGTGAAATTCGAGAGGAACGAACCCATATACTGTTAGACTGATGGGCTAACTAATTTCGTATCATTTCAAACATCGCAGCTGAGGTGAGATGTTTAATTTTTGTTGTGGAGAGTGCCAAACCATACCAAGCAAATCCTACATGTATAATGAACGAGTGACATATCTTCGAACGTCAGTGCAGTTAGATGCACGAGTGTGATATCTTACTATTTATATTCTTAGAATTTAATTCTACATTATATCTTTTTGAAGGGAATGTTATCCCAAGGAACACTATTAGGGAAGTGATGAGACATTTTTAGATAATCTGTAGAGCACTTCAGGACTTTAATTCGTGCTACTACAAGATTATAATGATCATTTTAAAACACAATTCTTTGCTATGCTAAAAGCTGCACGCGAAGCGATGAGACTTGCTTGGGCGCACCAGCTGACAACCGGTTTACCCGAGATACAAGAGAGAGACGACTTTATTGACTATTTTGTGTGCTAACTTATGTCACAAACCTAGGAATTTTGAAGGTAACAGGTATTAATAACCTTGCTTTGGAGTACAGCTATATGGGAGCTGTCAACACCTATTATTACTATTACCACTTTTTGTGAGTGAGGGAACGCTCGCTTATGCGAATTCCTTAAATGTTTGAGCCGATGACTTTGCTTCATCTGGCGTGTTGTAGAAAGGTTTAAACAATAATGTTAATTGACCCAGCTTTGTATAAATTAGGCTAGCCAGTGAAATTGTTGTGTCCGTGAACACATTATTTGGTATTTGGCAGGACGGAATGAATGGCCGCCTTACTATTGGTTTACTCCGGCGTTCTTGAACTGCAGCTGAGACGACCGATGCACCGCGCGCATTTGGTGTAAGACGCGCCAACCTGTGTTATTGTTGACTTGTTGAAGTCATGTTATTTGAGTGAATCTCAAGTTAGATCACATGTTGCAGCCTACGACTGGTGTCATTAATAGAACTAACTAAATAACATTTAACCCTTCTGATAAATCAAGAGCATAATTATCCTAAACCAACGGATTAATTAATTGTTATAAATAATTACAGCTATAACCTTGCAACCATTTGCTTGTTGTTAATCGACGCCGTGACTATAATCCATTTCCATGTGGGAGATGACTTTAAATGAGCTGAAACTACTTGTATCGATGACATTGGATCTCCGGGACCGACAATCAGTAACTTGTGACCCACGTGATCTAAAGCTTGTAAGACGCAATTGTGATTGGGCTTTGCCAACATAACTTACATGCTTGAGATGACGATTGACTACAAACAGTATGTCAATTCTCGAAGGTAGGCTAGCATAAGAGTGTTTACTTCTTTATTCCCGAGTGTATTTATCCCATTGTTCCTATTAGTCAAAAGAGTGTTATGTATATATATTTTTTTTTTTTTGATAGTCAGTGGTCAAACTATCATTAGATTTGGTAATACGCATTTGTTTACGACGCATCTCGTCGTAATACTTTCATTCACATAGGCATTAGATAGAAATTAATTGTAACGTTAAATGTGGACGTGGTACCATCCTAACCTAGGGACTGGTTTGCTAGCTGTTAAATGTAAATTATACCGAGTCATTTATTTGTAAATTTGCTACGCGTTAATTATTCATGTACCACGCGCCTAGTTTGCTTTGCTATTCTTTCATGTAACTAGGATTTCGCGGGGGTCTTTAACATCAAATTAGGGACGACTCATTATTGTAATTAGATTAGCGGATTAGCCGATTTCGACCCTCGGAAATAGATTAGGGGTCTTACTTGAATAAATCATGCACGAATCTAACTTAAGACTGGATCTCCTTTTATTGCTAGCTTTGGTATTTTTTTCGGATGCATTTCTTTGGGCGTCTATGACTGTTTGCGTGCTAAATAACCCAGATCCCCTGGATCAAGCCCCTCGTGCTGAGCAAGCCTACAAAGAAATGCACCCGATCCTCAGAGGTTTTGGGTTCGAAGGACGGGGTCTTTCGAAGTACCATTTTTTTCGGCGGATGGTACCCGGAACACCTCCTCTAACGGGCTCAGTATATCCCATTCCAGCTGTTAAACAAGAATTCAAATTTCTTGCAAGAGACGGGAATTGATCTGAGTCCTCCAGGGCGACAGACAAGAACGCTAGCCACTAAACCACGAAGACGTTATATTTATTGTAGTTAGTTCTCAATTTTGGCGCTATAAATAATGTTCAATATCTTCTTTTGCTATAGAAATTTTTATTTTGAAGAGATCTAATCACTGAACTTAAATAGTACATTATGCAACAAGCCTATAATGGCAATAATTGAGACATGAGTATGTTTATAAAACGAGAAAATCGAGGTTTATAATTTCCAATACGAGTGCCTTAATTACCATTATAGGCGAGTTGCATACGACTGTTTATATTCCACGATATTTATAACTTTATTTTATGTTCGACCAAAAATATTCATAAATATTTGTTGAGATTCGGCCAGTTGCGTTAACTGAACAGAGCGCATGCGCTGGGTTATTGACTTCCCGTGGATCAAAGACCTTGACAATGTCATTATGTTTCCAAAGCTTTGAAACAAAACATGGATGCTATCACTTTTGTCCGACATGTTTGATTTTGGAAGCAAGTGCGTTACGCGCAGGTGCGATGCTATCCTGTACTGGTACTTACCTAATTCGTCAAACAGCTGTATCGTAATGCAAATCTTGAGTTCGGTTTGGTGGAGAACCTGTATCATAATGAAACTTCAACTATAATGAGTTTTTTGGCATATAATATTTATATTTCGGCATGGTCGAACTTAAACAATATTGCATTACAGTTTAGGTAAAATCTAAATTATATTATTTCACCGTTTGCTGCATCTTTCTAACCTCCCTCCAAAAGACCAAATCTATACTGTAGAACACACTGGTTTCTTGAATTATAGTCTCTAAACGTCAATGCTATTAGTTTTAATTGCTATGGGTAATAATCCTAGATACTCCTTCGGAGAACAACTTCCGTCTATGCTTGTGTTTATCATGGCTACACACCCCTGAGGTCCGGGTTCGATTCCCGGCTCAGCTGAATTGAATGCTGGTATGGGGAGTAGAACGAGGTTCACTCAGCCGGTTTCCCGGATCAGAGCAATTGAAATATCAACATTGGTGCTCATATTGTCTAGACGATAACAATGTTTTAATAACCGACGGATCTGCCGAATTGAATGCTGGTATGGGGAGTAGACCGAGGTACACTCAGCCGGTTTCCCTGATCAGTGCAATTGAAATATCAACATTGGTGCTCATATTGTCTAGACGATAACAATGTTTTAATAATCGACGTTTTCCTAGACTTGATACTTTGTTATTTCCTACACATCTCAATGTAGTCTGATGACCGTGATGGCACCAACAATCATCATGGTGTGAGTAGTTTAACAGACACACTGTAGCGAATGCATCGACATAACCATTAAGACACTCAACATGATGAAATAGAGTTTACATTACATTCAAGAGTGTAAATATACAGGAATGCGTCCTAATCGGGAATGCTCGACGGTAACATCCCAAAGCGAAGAAGTTTGCTATTGACATGGAGAGTAACACGTTGTGCTGCCTATGCACTGAGGTATAATGGACTCCATCTGTTTTCTGATGAAGGCTCTCATCAATGGAAGTGCGTCCTGCTCTTCTTGAACCCCAACATGAACACGCCAGGATTACTTCTAAAATGTATGATTAAAGTAAAGGTAGCGTTAAATTCGCACGATGGAAATGGAATTCCACTGCAGATCCACATTCATATGAAGTTGCTGTCTCGACGAGCAGTAACTTGTAATGCATAGCATGCTTTAAAATGTTACACCATAACTTCCGGTTCTCTTCATTTTGTAGCGTTCCCATAGCTCAGTGTAAAATAATTTATGTTCGCTAAGATTGAAAATATAAAATTATTAATAATCATAATGATAATAATAATAACAATAATAATGAAGGTATAGATGAAACGTCCCTATAAAATAATAAGGATTAATAACTACAGTATAACTATTTTGCCTTGGAACACCAAGAAAATATAGTAGGCCTATTTATCGAATGTAAGAAAAATGTGGAAAAAACATATAGTTCACACGACGGTAAATATCAGTTTCACCAGGAGTTTAATTAATATTTATATATTATTCATGTTTGCTCCCCTTATAATAATAACCTAACGGTATGGATGAAGCGTCCCTATTAAATGTTAAGTATGTTGAGACCCAAGGTGGCAGGATATTACCGACAATTTTCCCTCGCATTTAAATGGAATGCCAATTTGACTTTAAAAATTCGTTTTAGGGGAGTATGTACATAATAATATATTAATTTTAATCCTGGTGAAACTATGATATTTACCGTCGTGTGAACTGTATGTATTTTCCATATTTTTCTTACATTCGATAAATACTATATTTTCTTTTTCAGTTCCATAGCAAACGAGAATAACGGACCTCTAAGCATGTCTAGATACGAGCATTTACATGTCAGGTTATTCGCCCACGCATCACATAAAAACAATGTAACAACATTGGTGTTCACATCCTGGAACCTTAGAGTGGAATAATTTTACAAGGCAAAGAAATGTTTGAGAGGTTGAAATGAAAATCCACAGCCTGCTTCCAGTCTCCGACCAGGTCAGGAATGGAATGAATGAAGCCCCCATCTAGCGGCGAGGATATTAACTGTGCCGGCTGCCGAGGCCTGACGCACTCCTCTGGGGCAATGATTAAATGAATGACAGATGAAATGAAAAGATAGTGGAGAGTGTTGCTGGAATGAAATTTTGACAGGGGAAACCGGAGTACCCGGAGAAAAACCTGTCTGCCTCCGTTTTGTCCACCACAGATCTCACATGGAGTGACCGGGATTTGAACCACGGATCCAGCGGTGAGAGGCCGGCGTGCTGCCGCCTAAGCCACGGAGGCTTGTGAACAATGCCGCGTCTCAGCTAAGAAGCGGCATTGTTTGAGAGTTTAAGTGGCTTTAATTACAGTTTTTATTATCGAAGTTATCCTCATGAAGATTGTTTTTGTGAAGCAATCATGTGCAATAAAATGTGTTTAAAACAAGAATTTCAACGAATTTTGTTCTAGCCAGGAAATGTTATGCTCTATTGTTGACCAGGTCCAACCCCAGGCTCTGGACGGAGGAGGTATCTCATATTGCTTATGTCAGTAATCATACCATTTGATTGTCATTAGACGGCCGAAGACTAGATATGCTCTTGCTCACATGGACTTTTGGTAATTGAACAAGACATTGAGTATGAAATAGATGTTGTATCTAAAAGAATAATGGAATTTTAGGGGACATTCCTATTGAATTTTGGATTTGATATTTGGAATGACTTGTTTAATCTTGTATTCCAAGGGTTGTTGAAAATACAAATTTTGATTATTCTTGCCTAGAGAAATATTTATGAGGTCAGAAAGAACACAGATCAGTATGGTGTAGTGCTTGACGAAAACTGATATCTGCTGGGACTTGATCAAGATCATGTCTGAGGTGGTAAGTGTTTGTATGTGATTGGACGTCATAGTGATTAATTATGGCCATTGGCCTTTGTATGCCAAATTCATTTTACCAATTATTATTTATTTTCAGCGTCAGTAATAAGAAAGTAGTATTGAAGAAAATTAATCTGTGTGTCACAGAAAGCACTTTGGATATAACGCTAGCATTAAAAAGCCTAAAAAGAAAACGTCATGAACACTGCTGCTGAGAAACAAAAGAAAAATGAATAGCCTTCGCTTCTGCTTGTTTCTCCATGACGTTCTCTTTCTCTCTTCAACTGCTCGACTTCTGTGATCGTTTCTTGCTCAACCAATGTGTCATAGACAAGCCTGACGTTATACAAAATTTTCTCGTTTTGTAGAATACCTTGTTTCAATTTGGTAATCTATAGGCTATGTCCGGTCCAGTATATCCACGCAATCGGTAGGATGACATGGTTTGAACGTCATGCGTTCATCAGATCCTTATCATCTATGCTTAGATTTAGGGTGGCGGGTATGTATTACACAATTTTTTATAACTAGTGTAACGTGTCAGTCCTATTTACAGACACTGTTACTCGGTTGGTCTATAGCTAGTTCAAATAGGAACATTAAATTGAAACAGACAGCAGAAAATATTTTTGTCAACATTTCTATCTGAAGCTCATTACAGTAATAAGTTAACATATCACAGTGTTGACGTAATTAACCACATAAACAATACCAATAATATCAAAACATCTATAGAAGTTTTACAGACCAACCGACTAGCAGTATCTGTAAAGAGGTCTGAAAATTTACACAAGTTATTTAAAAAATTGTGTAATTTAAGAATTGTAAATATTGATATAGAGTACATGAGTGTAGAACATACTCGCCACACAAAATCTAAGCCTTAGTGAAGAGGATCTGATGATGATAGCATGACGATTGAAACTTGTCATTCAATTAAGTAACCCCCCCACCCTTCACACACACTGTTTTCCTTGTACGAAAAATGTGTTAATTAAGCGATGAATAATTCACGTTATATTTATTTCGGGTTAAGGGTATTACATATTTGTTCTCCCCGCCACAATAATATAATTGTAATCTACCTACTGATAACCATAATATGATAGATTACTGGGCAACACTTAATATGGCTTCTAATTCTTCAACAGATCAATCAAGAATTTTATTCCTGAGTACCATACTTAGCTCCTAGAATTAGAATTGCTTGCCCATCTTCCACCATCAATGAATTAAAATGCTTGCGGGAAAGAGAAGCTTGCAAAGGTGCACCAAGCTCCTAACAACTGATCTATAACATAAACTATTGAGTAGCTGTCTAACGATGAGGTAGCTCCTCGGTCACGGAAGCCAAGATTAACGGCCGAAGGAACCCAACGCGTTGACCACACGTCACTCCAGCCCTTCATGGGCTATGGTGCCACTGGGTTTGATTTGTGTTGACAACAGAAACCCTAAGTTTATTATTTCTAACTGGACATTGCTGTAAGTGATTTTAAACTCCATTGCATCACCCACTTGAATCGGCTTACTATTATCATCGAATAAATTATTTGTAAGGGTGGAATTGGGAGAACCGTAGAATAAAACGTGTTTTTTTTTCCTAATGCCTCGTTGGTACAGAGAGAGTGAGGAGGGGAATTTATCTGTCCCCAATAATTCGCACAATGCCAATTTGAATTTTGATAGCAATGTCACTCTCCTGTTGGTACAGAATTCTTCTTAGAAAATATACTGTATTATGTAGATTACTGTCCACCAACTACTGGTGCAAAATCATGGGATTCAAAAGCACTACCAAAAAATGCCGTGTACAGTTAACACTTACACTGTACATGCACGAATATGGAAATTTAAATTCTAATCAACGGTATCCTACTGTAGCCAAACTGTTTTAGACTACTGCTTTCTCATAGTAACTTTCGTGACACACAAGAGCTGGTCAACTCCTCGTTTCCCCTACACAGCGATTTGTCCCTGCCGTTCTAGCCCAGGCAGTCCAGTTAAATGCAGATGGTGGATGCAGTTAGAAATTGCGAGAGCGTTGGCCAGCGGGATTTGTCAAGCAATCATTACGTTCCATTGGACAGAACTGCCATTCAACCAGGGAAGCGATACTTTCGGGTCAAATGCCATCCTATTTTTATGGGTTGGTAAAGGGCGGACATAGACTGGCTGCTGCTTGGTAAAACCACTGGGGCAAAGGACTGCTCAGCAAACCAAACGGAAGACTTTCAGGAAAACACAAGACTGCGGATCTGAGCCTATTTATGAAGGATGGCTGAACACTACATCGATATGTGCACACACATCATCAGCCATATCGATGTTCGCCATATCGTTATCGGAAGTGTTGCAATATAAAACGAGTGAGGCCATTTTGCTTGTTCGTTTTATATTTTAATATGGCGTGTGTTTTTGAGTTCGTTATTTATGGGCCATTGAAGAGGAAATCCCGTGGGAGAGAGCGGGGATGTTCGGAGCTCGGGCCGTTATGATAATCGAGACTGACTGTGCATTCATCGCTCACTTGAGGAGGAACCCTCGCTAATGTTCTTCCTGCGGCGGAAATACAGTATATAGCGCAATGGAGATATTATTGTTATTATTATTATTATTATTGTTATAATTATTATTATACACATCTAGGTATTGATCCAAATGGAACATATACATGAGTAAAATAGTGTTAACCATACTGTCATGGCTTACAAGTACCATATTTGACCTCCGATTCTTCAATATGTTGATAGAAATACTTACAAAACAATTTAAAATGGTTTGATTTAACGAAAATTAAAATGTTCCATACCATGTTTACTGAAAGATCAATCACAACATACACCTAAAAGCCATAAAATGTACTAAGTATGTAAAACCATTATGAGTGCATAGCTATGGTGTCAAGGGACTCAATTATATTGGGGGGGGGGGGTCTAGCTGTATGCCTCTCACCAAGGCGGTCCGGGTTCGATTCCTGGTCAATGCATGTGAGATTTTTGAAGTGAAATGCCATGTCCTGTGGTTCGGACTCCACGTAAAAAGGTGGTCCCGTGGCCAATGATCTCGAGATTAACGGTCACGTTAAACTACAAGCTTCCGTCCTTTCCTTTTCAATTATATTGTACCAACACTACTTAATACAATTGTTACAACTTTGTAAATAGTAACTCGACACAAAAATTCCTAGGAATTACCCTATATTAACACTTTAAAATGAACACAGTGAACATGATTAAAAAACTAGAAGCTAAATAAACACCTTCTACCTAGGTAAAACCTCCAATTCTATGTTGATAAAAATACTTACAAAACCATTTAAAATGCTCTGATTGAAAGCAAATTAGGATGTGCTATATCAGATTGGGGCAATCAAAACAGAAATTTAATTAATAAGTATGGAAGATATCCAAAACAGATGATTTAAATATTTCACGGGTAGACCTAACTTTAGTGTTGAAGTGTTGTTTCAAATTACTGTACTGAATCTGTACTACCATGAAACATAAGACATCTCACAATATACACTTAAGAGCCATGACAAGTACTAAATATGTAAAACATTACGTGTGAATAGCTATGGTTTCAAGGGACCCAACTAGATTGTACCATCACTAGGCTACTTAATGAACTACCACCTTGTTTGTCTATCATGAACAGCAAACCACTGGCTATACGCCGCATTAAAATATTACCTTAATTGGCATGATTTTATAATCAAACTTAACAACATAACTACTAAAGTGATACAACAGCTTATATCACTAACAATAAAGTAGACTAATACTATTTTTACGATATTATTTTATCCCTTTGTAACATAGTGTACCTATTTTTGTTGTTGATCATTTACGTTATAATCTTCTCGTTATTACCTTTAATAGGCTATGTTAGATAAATTATATATTAAAAACAAATAATAATAATAATAATAATAGTAATAATATTATAATTATTACTATATGTTAAACAGAAAAAATGGAACAACGAATGTTTCTATCGTCTCTTTTGCATGCACTCTTGTATTGAAAAACGGTCTATATACTGTACATGTTGTAAATAATAATTAATATGTCTCACAGATAATCTGAACAGGATTTGCTGAATCAAAATATGTATATTATTAGTATTCAGTGAAATTGAAACATAAAAAATTTAAAGAATATTATTATTAGATTATTTTATGAGCCTCCGTGGCTTAGGCGGCAGCACGCCGGCCTCTCACCGCTAAGTCCGTGGTTCAAATCCCGGTCACTCCATGTGAGATCTGTGCTGGACAAAATGGAGGCAGACAGGTTTTTCTCCGGGTACTCCGGTTTTCCCTGTCAAAATTTCATTCCAGCAACACTCTCCACCATCATTTCATTTCATTTGTCATTCATTTAATCATTGCCCCAGAGGAGTGCGTCAGGCCCCGGCAGCCGGCACAGTTCATATCCTCGCCGCTTAGATGGGGGCTTCATTCTTTCCATTCCTGACACGGTCGGAGACTGGAAGCAGGCTGTGGATTTTCATTTCATTATTAGATTATTTTATTAGTAGTAGTATTAGTATTATTATTACTATTATTCTTACAGTTTTCAGTTGCAACGTTCTTGAGGTGAGCCCTTAAATTATACAGAAAACGAACTACGGAACAAGTTATTTTAGGTGAATAATATAGCGGTGTAATGTGTGTTCCTATGCTGCTTATTCTTTTGCTAATGATTCAGATTGTCGCTTCCTAGTCGGTTGATCTGGATTTCGGATATATAAGCAGTAACCTGATCGGTACGATAATTGTAACAAGTGTAGCTACTACTTAACATTCTAAGAGTGTGTAAAACATATATGAAAATTGATGCTATAAAATTCTTTACGATACAATACTTATCAAAGACCTAGAACATTAAAAATGAGTATAAATCATGTACTTCACTTTGTTTTGGTGCCTAAAAGCAGCTTTCGAATGACACGTTCGTCGTACAAACAGCATTGATGATGTGAAAGAACCTTGGGTCAACATCATCATATTCCTTTTACTCGCAAGTTTGCTGCTTTCTATTACCTTTATTTCTTCCCTTACCGGTATGTTTGTTTACATATTCATAATTTCGAGTGAATCCATTCAGGTGTGTATTAGTTCACATGCCAAGAAGAAGGATGTAAGGCCAACTATGTTGGACAAAATGGAAGACAGTTTGCAACACGATATAAAGACACAAAACTGCAATAAAACACAACCAACACTCAGCTATTTGTGTACATATGTACGACAATAACCAGTATTTCACGAAGATAGAAAAAACCTAAAGAGTTTACACCACGAAACAAAGGGCAGAGCTCTTGACATTAAAGAGTCCATAGAAAGATAATCCCGAGAATCTAAACGAACTCATGTTTGTAGAAGGATCCCCACTATTCGTACTGCTAAATAAAGTGAGTCCATATTCATAATGAATGCATGAGGTGATGAATGCATATGGGAATGAATAATTAGGGAAACATACTGAAGAGAATAGATGCTGTGCTTATTCTAAAAAAAACGAGGGCTCAGTCAGGCAGTTCTGTAGTGTCCTATCTCAACTTTCACACTAATTGCAAGCATATCTGTATTTTATCTACGCTGTGGCGGGTGAATTAAATGGCCTACAGTAGTAAGGAGAAAGTTACAGAATCAATAATATGCACCACTTTGTAAAGTAATTCCAACTTCCGATATTTTCAAAATTATTTAAGTTAATTTACAAAAAGTGACACATGTTACAACGAACAAAGAGATTAAAAAAACACGGCACACAACCAGAGGTTCGTGAACACCGTTAAGAAAAATAATAAATTTACAAACTTAGGGAACGGCACAAGATATTTACACAAGTTAATAGGTACGGCTTAAAACAGCAAGGAATTGATCAAAATATATTTGCATAGGATAATGACCTGACAAATTTAAATGATCCCATTACTCGGATGGATCACCATTATTCATCTTATTAGAAACATGACCGCAATCAGTTATGCTTCTTTGCACTAGAAGGAAAAAGAGGATGTGGTATACAAAGAAAATGCCATTTGTATTTCTTCACAACCTACCAAGATCTAGATTGGGCTATGTCATATAGCGCATGTCCTTATTATGAGACTGGTTATTAGATTATTTCGCATGACCACAGAACAGTATTATTAAGGCATGGATCTGTTTCTAGGGTGAAAAGCAGATGACCTCGCTATTATGTCCCTTAAGTCAATTCAAAATTCAACTTCTTTCTTTGAACTCTAATAGCTTTGATTTTTAAATTTACTACAACATAGATGTTTCTCATAATATATTTCCTCTTATTTACACTTTTGTTTGAATGTAATCTTGATTATGGCATTTCATCCTTACATAAACTGAAAACTTTTCTACAGATAACTGCTTTATAAAATCTACTACAATTCAAAGAATTAATCTTCAGAGTAATAATTTGAACACATTTTATTTACATCAAAAATTTGTTGTCTAAGCAGCCTGTAGACATTCCACAATTTCAGATGACTCTCCACATCAGATCGTTTAATAGGCCTACTTTTGGGTAGTCAACAAACAGTATTTCGTATGTTGTAGTTATAGTTTTTTACCATCATCACAGCAGAGTATTTGTAGGTATTTTCCGCATATTGGTTTACAATTCTATGGTAGTATAGGGCTTATTGCTTAAGTGTACCTTAGCAATAGTACAGGGTCATTATGTGTGTGCGCGCCAGTAAACACGGCAAGCTAAGCCGGCTGTGACTAGCGCAGATCGCGGCCGCGCGCACCCGGTCCAGCCGGCGGTCGGCGCGCACTTTCACACTTGTACCAAACATGTTCAATGATGTGTACTTACAGAGTTCATAGGCGATGCTGAAAATGTCCTCCCTCTCTTGCAACACACACCTGTCATCCTTTGATGAAAGAATGTCTGTCAGCTCTTTTATTATTTACGGAGCCTGTTTCCTTGAATCGTTTAGCGAGCCTCCTAATTGTGCTGGCATTAGGCACAGGTCTTCCTGGAAACTTGATTCCAAATTTTTGTCTTGTTTCAGAACATGATTTTCTGCTTTTCATATACGAATTATGGATATAGCCTACACACGTTCGCGCAATGTGAATTGGTGTCTAGGCATGACCAACAATCACAGTAATCACAACACTCACTAAACGTGCAACACTAACGTCTAAGCTTTGCAAATACACGCCCATATGAATGACAAAACACGTGTGAACTAACGATATGAGTCAGCGGATCACGTGACCGCCGGCTGGACCGGGTGCGCGCGGAAGGGATCTGCGCTAGTCACAGCCGGCTTAGCTTGCTGTGATTACTGGCGCACAAACACCTAATGACCCTGTAGCTACACCTTGATAGATTAGTTGATGGGATCGTCATTTTTAGCTACTGCAACATTAAAATGAATAGTTCCTTTTTCGGGTGCTTAATGATTTAATATTTATCATAGTTCCTTTTTCGGGTGCTTATTGATTTAATATTTATCAGTTATAGTTTTCTGACAGTATTTTTTCTCTTATTTTGTATTGGGAGGATAGAGACGGTTTTGGTGTTACTGTAACTTCTGCAGTGTTTCGTAGAGCTAGTTGTCTTGTGGATTTAGATCTGATGATGCGCGCTGGACGAGCGAAACATGTCATTCCTTAGTTCTCTCCATCTTCAATAGTCCATAACAATATATATTAAACACATGTAATTTTTTCCATATTATTAGTGAAATTATTTTGTGTTGACCGACTGGATGTTACAGTATCGATTGTGAATAAGGCAACACTGGCAACTGGTTTCAGAGCCAGAATTACGAACAAGAATATGTAAATTGTATTTTTGTTCTATGCCTAACTGTTTCCATATAATTTAATACTTTAAAGGTTGTTGTGAGTGCATTCCTCGCTAGAAACAAATTGAGTTTCATTCACAAATCCTTTCTTCTTGATGGCACAACGTGCCCTTTCTGCGTCATTTCATTTTATCAATTTCTTCAAACGATACATTCAAATTCAATTACATTTTCCTTTTTGTCCTCTGTATGTTTATTTTTGTGTCTTCTCTGCAGCGGAATATAAATTTACCTACAGTCTGTTGCTTTGTATGCTTTGTTTTATGAAAACGAAGAAGACTGCTTTTGCAGTCCTTTAACCACGGATGATTCCATGAAGCCTGTAGAAATAACATTAGGATGAATATCAGATATGTTTTCAATGAGTTAAAGGAGATGTATCAATTTAACCTGAATTCTAATACATGATGACAAGTGAAAAATTGGAAGGCAGTTCGGCTAACGCTTTCTTTTGTGATGAAATAAATTTAAAGTGTTAAACTAACTGAGATTCATTGCAAGTTTAGTCTTTTAGGTGAAAGAAATAGAAAATGCTACTGAAACATCAGGTCAAATTAAACTATAATAACTTCATGGAACTCTTTTCCACACTCATTCTAAGCAGAATTTATCATGCAAATATAAATTTGAAGAACCATACTATTATAAATGTAAATTGAGCACAATGATATAACAATATAATCTGGTGGTGTGCAACAACTGCACGAATATTGCTCTCAAAGGGTGGTTTTTGTTTTGGCCTTGGCGCGAAAACTGCTGACTATGGTTAGAAAACGTCATTGGAAGTTACAATTATATTTCTTTTCCAGGTATGTAATCTTATCGCCTTAGAAAGGTCCTTTGAAGTAAAACCAAATTTCCTTATCGATTCTATTCCTCGGCCTTTAAGAAGTGAAAGCAACACTTCGATGCTATTCACAATTACCTAGGTATTATCTGGGAGCAAAGCTATCAAGAACGGTTCCTTTCCCATGTTGCCTGGTTTCATAGAAGAGGAAAAAAGTAAAAATGAAACTCACGGCCTACTGCGGGAAATAAAAAAGCCTGGATACATAATTTATGTTGCCCTAACAACGTACTGTCAGGTGTATCCCAATATTCCAATTTATGATTACGTGTGTGTGTGTATGTGTGTGTGTGTATGTGCGTGTGTGTGTGTGTGTGTGTGAAATCTGCCTGACAACTTGTGTCATTGTGATGGCTGTAATGGTGTTTGTATTAGTAATTTGGGGCTATGATTTGGGTGAGAGGTGGCCATTATTTAAGTAGCATTCGGTCATTCTCATGGAAGATTTATCAATACCATGTAACTAGGATTGAGGGACTTTATACCCCAGTGTATTAAGATGTTGGGGACATGGTTCAAGGCACCTTCCTTCGATAAGCACGGCTTGGTAGGGCAACGTGAGTATTATGTACGATTAAGATATGGACAAACATGATGATGATAAGGCCGTGGGGATTATTTAAGACTTTCTGTATATGAGAACTTTAGGAAACTACACTGGAAAGTTCCATCAGAGATGCCAGAATATCAATATCGGTCCACTATTGCAGGTTTTACTGAGGTCGGATCGCATTTCAACTTAGTATCCACGTGATAACCTATTACTTACCACTCCAATAGCTGTAATAGGAAACGTGATATAAAATATATGTAATTTTACAAATTTGCATGGCCAACCACCATCTTAGATTTTGTTTTAAGTTTAATCACAACACACGCCATATTGTTTGGCTTAGATATTCCCTAGATATTCCTTAAGCCAAGCTTCACTGCGCTAGGTTGATGAGGTGACCAGAAAAGACAATTGATGTTTTAACAGTTGAGCGTCACCGTGTTGGTTCGTTGCTTATTACAACATTGTAATATATCAGTAAATAACCCACTTATTTCGACGCAAAGTTTCAGGATATTTGATATAACATGTTCTGTTATTTAGGAAGCAAAATAACCAGTGATGAACGAAACATATGGGATTATACAGTAGGTTGGCTAAGGTAAGGAAAGCATTTCTGCAGAAAAGGATCTATAGATCTAGATCTATAGATATAGATCTAGGTATTAGGAAGTCATTTTTGGAAGCCTTTGTCTGGAGCATGGCGCTCTATGGAAGTGAAATTTTGACAGCAGAAAAGAGGAGAATAGAAGCATTTGAAATGATGATCAGATGGGTAGGTAGAGTAACGAATAAAGAAGTATTAAGACAAGTGGGCGAGGAGAGATGTTTTTGGCGACTACGAATGTAGAAAAGAGATGGGATGGTAGGTCACGTACTAACAAGGGAATGGATTGCGGTGTAAAATTCTAATCTGGTTGAAATTTAGTAAACGATATTCCTAAAAAGTTGTACAATGACGTAGTGAGAAACACACGCGCCACTTTCAATTTTGAACGCCAATATTGAACGCCAAACTTTGCAAGGCGACGGCATGAGCGAGGAGGTGGTAAGACGTAAAGCTGACCTTGAATCCTAGCAGCACGCGATGGCTCCCGGCCACCAGCTTTCATAGCGATCACTTTCAGCAAAGCAGCTTTGTAAACAAACTACCACATTCCAAGGATTAAAATTTGGAAGGTGTTGAATACCGTCGTTGTCACTTTCTGACATTTGTAAATATTTTGACTGCGAAGTTAAGTTTAACATTAATTGTTGTCTGTGCCAGTAAAATTAAATTGTCCCACTTACATGGCTTGATGAAGGAACGATTTGGTAACTGTTCATCCGAAACATCCCTTTTGTTTTGCATAGTTCTACCGAACTGATTAGGGAGTGACGGAATGAGGGGAAGGTGGGGAATGGAACACAGCAGGTCGCTGCCTGTTGGCCGGGCGTTCAAAATTGAAAGTGGCCCGTGTGGTTTTCACTAAGTCATTGTACAAATTTGTAGGAATATTGTGTACTAAATTTCAACCAGATTAGAATTTTACAATGCAATCGACTCCCTTGTAAGACTCCCAGGAATTTCAAACTTAGTTATGGAAGGAAGGGTTGAGGATAAGAACTGTAGGGGTTGACAAAGGTTGGAATATGTTAAACAGATTGTTTCGGATATAAGGTGTGGTAGATATGTAGATATGAAACGATTTTCTCAGGACGGGGAACATGGAGATCTGCATTAAAACCAGTCAAAATGCGCCGTCTTGAATTTCTCATAAAAATTGAATTCAATTAGCTGCCAGGATCCTGAGCTTTGTATAGAGATATAACATGCCAAGCCCCGAGAAAAGCCTACTTAAACAATTGAAATGAGTGTGGACGTCATGTTGATATTATATTTATCATGTTTTGAAAGTCATATAGGCCTAGTTGAACTTACTTTAGTAGCCTCTATCACTGCACAAAATTGCAGTAACAGTTTTGGAGATTTTTTTTAAAATTTATTTAATAGTTATTAGGCACAACCATAAAAGGGTCATTTTACACTAATTGTTTAAAAATTTGAAACAATATTAACGAAGACAACAACAGCAATAACAAGTAACAAATAGCAGTGATGACAGCAAGGTACAAATCTCGGGAAAGCCGCAGGGAGTGATTGAGGTACAGGGTGATCAGGAAGGGGAGGGGGTTGGGATTGAGGATGAAAGTGATCTTTGAATGTTTTGTTTGAATGTTCTATAGGGATAGAATATATCAATGATTGGAAGGGAGTTGTTAAGGGTAGGTAGTCGGTGGAAAATAGAGCACTTCTCTAGTTCAAGACGTGGGCGAGGTATATGGTGTAAATGGTGCTGACGTGTTGAACGGGAGGGAACGTGGAGCGGGAAGTAGGTAAGTAGCACGTTACATTTTGTGTAACCATTTATAATTTTATGTAGGAAACACAAGTCAGTAAATTGTAGACGTCTTTTCAGGCCGAGTACATTGAGCTGATTTACTACGTCGGATTTGGCAAAGTGCCTTAGTGAAGGTTAACGAGCTTTGACTATTGGTATGAAGAAATTAAAGACGCTGTTCAATTTAGAAATATTAGTTATAACCGATGTAGTCCAAATTGGACAAATGGTATTGAGAACTGGTGTCTCCCATAAGTCCAACCCCTCGTCCACGTCGTGGAAGACGGGCAATGGCACAAAGTAGGGGATTGCCTGTAGGGGCGAAGTACAGTAGGGACTTCGTGTGCCCCGGGACCGTTACAGTAGCTGTGAAGGTCCTACAGGAACCCTGAAAAGTGACGGCTAACGGGGCTCTGGTGAAGCTACGATAGGCCCAGCAAGCCAGTAGTGGATAAGACTTTTGCTTTCTAGAAGGGAACAGGCCTCGGACAGGACGGATACAATGGACGACGACCTAGCTGTGTTCATAGACTAATATTTGGAACTTTAAACATAAGAACGCTGACGGGGAAGGTGGAGGAGATAGTGGATATGATGGAAAGAAGGAAGTTGGATTTATTGGGATAGGCAGGAACAAAGTGGAAAGGGGAAGGAAGGAGAGAACTGAGGAAAGGCTGGAGTGGGAATGAAGAGGGAAAGAGGAATGGAGTGGGAGTAGTAGTACGAGATGGTTTAAAAGAAGTGAAGAGAATAAGTGATAGGATGATGAAAGTGAAAGTAGCACTGAGGGGAGAGACCGTAGAAATAGTGCAAGATTAGTGTACGCTCCACAAGTAGGCTGCGCCTCTCAAGAGAAGGAGGAGTTTGAAGAGGAATTGCAGAAGCAGCTGGGAGGATGGAATATGATTGTTATGGGAGATCTGAATGCCCATGTAGGAAGAGAAAGACAAGGGTATGAGAGTGTGCTTGGACCAGAGGGTTGGGGCAGAAGAAATGAAGAAGGAAAGGGACTGTTGGAATTCTGCCAAAGGAACAGCCTGCTTGTTGGGAACTCCTGGTTCAAGAAAAGAGAGAGCCACACAATCACATGGTACAGTGCTGACTTGACCAGGAAGTTGATGGTCGACTATATACTGTATGAGAAAGAATTAAATAGAACATCACGGACATCAAGGTTATACCATCGGAGAACTTGGATAGCGACCATCGATTGCTGGTAATGAACCTGAGAGGGACTAAGGAGAAGAAAGGGACTGAGAACCAGGAAAGACGTATAAGGATATGGAAACTGAAAGAAGGAGATAGAAGGGTCGAGTACCTCAAAATGGTAAAGAAAGGAATTCCAACAGATGAAGAAAGAGGGGCGGAAGAGGAATGGGCTAGATTTAAGAAGACACTAGTAGGTGCAGCAGAAGCAGTGTGTGTGAGGACAAGTAGTAAGAAGAGGTGGAAGGAAACACCATGAGAAGACAATAGATATAGTAAGGGAAAAGAATAGAGCCTTTAGGAGGTGGTATCAAATTAGGACGGTAGAGACAAGGGAAGAGTACCAGGAAAGGAAGAAGGAGGCAAAGAGAGTAGTGGCTGAGGAGAGCAGAGTGGTGGAAGAGTGGACAAAGATGATAGAGGATAGTGAAGGTACAAAACAGGTCCTGTATGGGATGGTAAAAAATAAGAGGCGGAAGATCCTACGGATTATGTTAGAATGGTGAACAAAAGGGGACAAGAGATAGAAAATAGGGAAGAACTGAAGAAAACGAGGAAAGAATATTTTGAAGAACTTCTGAACCCAAATGGAAACCACGGCTAGGAGGAAGAAATCGGGGAAGAGGAAGATGGACTGCAAACAGAAAAGGACTTAACATGGAAAGAAGTGGAAGATGCAGTGAGGAAGATGAAAGGAGGTAGGGCACCGGGTGTGGATGAGTTGAGTGTGGAGATGGTGAGATCAGCAGGAGAGGTGGGGATACAATGGCCGTACCGAGTGATGAAGACAGCATGGAAGGAAAGGAAGACCCCAGAGGACTGGAAAAATGGAATAATTGTCCCGATCTTCAAGAAAGGTAGTAGAACAGAATGCAGAAACTATCAGGGAATATCACTGATGAGTCATTGGGCAAAGATGTTTGAGATGGTTTTGGAAAGTAGAATTAGGACAAGGATAGAAGGAGGGATGAGGGAAGAACAACATGACTTCAGAGCAGGAAGGTCCACAGTGGATTTGATTTTTGCTGTAAGGCAGTTACAAGAACATCACTATGAGTATGGAACAGATCTACTGATGGCCTTCCTGGACATTGAGAAAGCATATGACAGTGTATGCAGAAAGAAAGTATGGAAGTCCCTGGAGGATAGAGGAGTACAAAATGGACTATAAGGAGGATAAAAGAGATGTACAAGGGAAGCGTGAGCTGTGTGAAAGTGGGAGGTGAGAGATCGAACTGGTTGGAACAGAGAAACGGCCTGAAGCAAGGATGTGCACTGTCACCGTTACTTTTCATTGTGGTGATGGATGACATAATAACCCCAGTGGCACAAGTAATTGGGGAAGGAAAGATGAAAGCAATGGTGTTTGCAGATGATTTGATGATTTGGGGAAACAAGGAGGAGGAGGTACAGGAACAGTTGGACGTGTGGGAAGGAATAATACAAGGATATGGGATGGAATTTAGCATAAATAAGAGTGAGATGGTGATCACAACAAGGAAGAAGGAAAGAACCACAACAGGAATAACAATTGGCGGGGAACAGCTGAAGAAAGTGGAGAGTTTCAAGTATCTGGGAAGCCTGATACAAGATGATGGAAGAAACGATAGAGAAATAAATGAGCGGGGGAGACAGGCAGAAGCATTCCGGAGGAGTGTGAGAAGCATGTTATGGAGCAAGGTTGTCCCTCAGAACAGCATAAAGATCATTTATCGGACGTACTATGTCCCTATCTTGACGTATGCCTCGGAGACCTGGGTTATGAAAGGAAGGGAGAAGAGCAAAATACAGGCCAGTAAGATGAGGTTCTTGAGAAGCAGTATTGGAGCTACAATGATGGACAGAATAAGAAATGAGAGGACCCGAGAATTAATGAAGGAGGAACCATTACAGGATGGTATAGAGAAATCTAGACTTAGATGGTATGGAAATGTAAAACGAATGGAGGAGAAGAGGTTACCCAGGAGGATACACGAGACGAAGTGGGATGGAAAGAGACCGAGAGGAAGACCGAGAGACAGGTGGCTGAAAGGGGTGGAAGAAAGCGTGAAGAAGAGAGGAGAAGACTGGGCAAGGGTGGAGGCTGAGAGATGGCGGGAAGACAGAAGACGTTGGAGAGGCTTGTGTTCCAAACAGACCCGGCCAGTGGCTGGAAACTGTGCAAGATGATGATGATGTATTGAGAACTGGTGAAATACTTCTCGTGGCCACCATGTTGGGTTGGTTAAAAATGTGCCATGGAATAAGTACTGGTAAATAAATTCATAAATAGGCCTACATAATATGGTAAATAAATAAATATTATTCTGGTGGTTCATTATACAAATTGAATTGTTTACTCCATATTTACCTAGGAAAGACTGTGATTGTCTGACTTCATTAAGGAGTCTCTCACAAGTGAAATATTGCTTAAAATATTCTGCATGTTTCCTAATCTTTGCGAGTGATAGCCTACTTGTGGTTCTTCATTCATCTTCATTACGAAGAATATACTGAGACATGCTGTTTATTTGGAACGCTTTAGCGCTTTTTCTTAAAAGAGTCACTATACTTTGCATTGCCATTAGAGTTCTTTTTTTTTTCGTCTTCCCGTTTTTCCCTCACGAGTGAATAATATTTCATTAACTTGCTCCTGTGAGCTGAGTGAAAATGCAACACTGCAATTAGGCTTCAGAGGGCCACGTTCCCGAATACTCTTCTCGGCTTACGATATGCGATTGATTCTGAGTACGTGTCGTGTAGCTTTCTTTAAGAAGACTGAAGATTACAAGTGTATTTAAGGATTGGAAATAAAAACTGGGTATTGAGCAAAAAGAAACAATGTCAATTGTGGTTGATTTAAGCTACAACCTAGTTTCATAGATTAAGATATTGGAGTGCTTTTCAAATATTTTTCTAAGATTTGACCAAGCAGATAATATTGGTGTGTAGCATACATAATCCGATATCACGCTTAAGACGCAATGAGCTGTGTTATATCCTCCATGAACATGTTCGTTGAACGTTGCTCTCTATTTCTCATGTAGCCTACATAACTCGAGTATATTACAATGTTGCTTCATTATCTTGTTCATACTTGATTGTACGACTATCTGATTTTATGCAAAATTCTCTCACAAGTGAAATGGTGTTAACAATGTTGCACATGTAAAATAAACTATAAATGAACAGCTCTAAATTAAATTCTGTATTTTCCGACACTAAAATCATAAATTATTCTGAGATAAATCTTTAAAATATTGTTTTAGATTTTTTCTTTGTTTCATTTACTCTGCAAAGTTTCCATACACCACCTTTCGTTGTGAAGTATTTTACTGAAAATAATTATACATGCAATGTGCCCTCTTCTATTTTCCACTTTCATATCGTCTCTTAACCTTTAAAGTGCTGAGTTTTTTCATTCGCTTTTAAAAATAAAATGTGGAAGTCGTAATTTTTATCTTATCAGGGGGGCTAAAATTGTTTATGAGTTTTGGGTCTTTACTAATCTAAATGTAAATTCAAAATCCCACATTTATATTAATTTTTATTTTGGTAAATAGAAATTAAAATGTTTGTGCCCACGCTTGCATCATTTTCATACCAGGGGCCCAAAATAAAATTACTTCCTAAGATCAGTAGTAAAACTTGTTGCTCCTTAATACAGTAGTACAAATATGTATAATCATTGATCCCAAATCACAACATCTCTACAGAGGACAGATGTCGTCTACAAAGTGATATGTTAGTTACTTCCGGAAGCAAACATCCTAACTTTAGTAGTACTATATAATGCCCAACAGATGGCCGTAAATGCCAGAGACAATCTGGGAACTCGAAAGCAAATGCAGGAATATGAAAAAAAAAAAAATCTTTTGCACCGTTTATAGGTGGACGAAGCACTCAACGGGTTAAGAAGCAATACCGCGTATACTCTTCTTTTCCAATAGTTTCCTTATGCTTAGTGACGCCTTCCGCCATATTGTGTGGATGTGACGTCAAACAGAACAATATCCACGTTACGTTCACTTTCCTACGTATAAGCACAAAGAAAAATCTACTTTAAATTTATTGTACTGTAGAATCGTATAGGGTGTCAGGGAAAGTTCTCCGCAGTGCCTAGGCACTGCTTCGTTAGGTGAGAGCCGGAGTTTAGTTGACAGCACGGCACAGCACAGCTCACACGTGTGTTCTGATATCCTGTCGACCTTGGAGAAGACAAGCTCGGCGAGTGAGCGAAAGGTCTGACACCGCGCTGCCATCTTAACTCCGGGTCTCACCTAACGTAGCAGTGCCTAGGCACTGCGGAGAACATTCCGTGACGCACTGTATATTTCCGTATAGTAATGCACTCGGCTGGCTGCCTGGCTCGCTTGCTTTGCCCTAGGTTGCAGAATCGAATTCTGGCTCAGTCAGCTGGCATTTGAGGGTGCGCTAATGCGAGGAAGCCGTGTCAGTAGATTTACGGTCACGTCTAAGTTCCCCTTCGGGGCAAAATTCTGGCACCCCGACGTCTCTAAATGCCACAGTAGTTAAGAGGGGCGCAAAGCAATTACTATACTGTATATTTAGTTATGCACTCCTACAGTACAGTATATTTAAGGTCCATTTCTTTGCACTTATGCACAGGAAAATTAACTTATCCTGAATTGTTCTGTTGGAAAACATCCACATAGGCTGGGAGACGGGATTAATCATAAGGAAACTATTGGAAAAGAAGGGACAGGAGGTATTGCTTCTTAAGGGACGATATGTACAACGTACATTTCATTCCCACCATCTTCTGAGATCCAGGGTATATATTGGGACTCCTCTCTTATACTGGGTTGCTTTTCCTGCTCCATGAAAATAACAATTTTGTTGTATGGTTTTGATTGCGGTAAACGCAACCTCATGAGGACAACTGACAAGGAATGTGTTCGATATCCCAGAGCTTATTTCAAATGGTTTTCTACTTCAACTCCTCAGGCCATCGTCCACCATTACCAGTCATACAGTAGGCTACATCAAATTGGAATTACAGAGACAGCACAATAACAGATTATGTACACATAGAGTACACATAGATATAAGGAAGTCCTTCTTGAAAGCCTTTGTCTGGAGCGTGGCACTCTATAGATGTGAAACTTGGACTTTTGGAGCAGCAGAAATTAGGAGAATTGAAGCGTTTGAAATGTGGAGTTACGGGAGAATGATGAAGATCAGATGGGTACATAGGGTTACAAATGAAGAGGTATTAAGACGATTAGCCAACGGCCTAGCCGTGTTGAAACACCGGATCCCATGAGAACTCCGCAGTTAAGCAACATTGGGCGTAGTCAGAACTTGGATGGTGTGCCGGTTCTAGGTACTGCGCGCTGTTGGTCAACATAAGGAGGAGCGGAAAGGCCCTGGTCACCCTACCGCAAGTAAACTCCGGCTGGGGGAAGCCTATTCGGAGGCTCGGACCTGCCTTCGGGCAGAATACCGATTAAATTTAAATTAAGACGATTGGGAGAGGAGAGATGTCTCTGGTGACTGCTAATGCAGAGAAGAGATAAGTTGGCAGGACACATACTAAGACACACAGGAATAGCAAAGTTAGTTATGGAAGAAAGGGTCAAAGATAAGAACTGTAGGGGTAGACCAAGTTTAGAATATGATAAACAGATTGCCTTGGATGTAGGGTGTGGTAGCTATATAGAGATGAACCGATTGGCTTAGGATAGAGAAACATGGAGGTCTGATTCAAACCAGTCCGAAAGATTAAAGACTCAAACAACAACAGCAGAGTATATGTGCACGGGGCTGATTACAGCGATACCCCGAGCTCTAAAACTCTGAAAGCAACAGCAACAACTAAATATCAATCATCATTTGTTTTCTTAAGGTTATAAAACTGCTCATTGTAATGTACTTATAGCAAGAAAACCTTCTCATTTGACGGTGTAGCGTGGGACTTGGAGCATTTAGCATGTGCCTGATAGGGAAGTGTAACATAACATTGTGGTCGACTACGGTAACATGCTTGATTGTGCGAAGTGTGAACAGGAACGTGTTTGGCATGTTACGCCGTTGTGTCACGGAAATGGGGTACACCGTTGTTTGAGCCACAACACGTAGTCTCTGATGTAATCCCTCCCCTTAGTGCAAATATCTCCCTTCCCTCCAACTGGGCATTATCACATCTTTAATAGACAGCTGGGTTTAAGGTTTTCTTCTACCAAAACATTTTCTGCATAACGTAGTTCCTTGTTACAACGTTTACAGTAGAATAAATTTTCGAAGACTACATTTGAAACATGTTTTGAGGCACCTACTCCAAGTAAACTTATGGATCCATTGAATAATAGTAAACTTACGCACCCATTGAATAATAGACTAATAATAAAATAATAATAATAATAATAATAATAATAATAATAATAATAATAATAATAATGATATAGATAATTATTAATAACGATGATATGGACTTTTGTCCTATTGCTATGGCTAGAGCCCTGCGCGGATAAACAAAACGTTATCCGAATCCGCACGTCTGTTATCCGCATTCGCCCGGTATCCACACGTCTGTTATCCGCATTCGCCCGGTATCCACACGTCTGTTATCCGCATTCGCCCGGTATCCACACGTCTGTTATCCGCAGCCGCCCCGCATCCGCACCTCTGTTATCCGCATTCGCCCGGTATCCGCATGACTGTTATCCGCATCCGCATGACTGTTATCCTCATCCGCCCCGTATCCGCATGACTGTTATCCTCATCCGCCCCGTATCCGCATGACTGTTATCCGCATCCGCCCCGTATCCGCACGACTTCTTTCCGCATTCGTACGTTTGTTATCCGAATCAACTGGCTTTGCAATAACATGTTTAAATAGATAATGCATAAATTACGAAAGCAACATATTTAGCCATTTAAGGAAAGAGTCGTTCCCTTAGGCTTTGTATGTCATGTGTTATAGTTAAACTGAATGTTACACAGCCAGAATTGCAACACTTTCCTGTTGGGAGTGTTAATTATGCATAATAACTTAATTTAAATGCGAAAAGCTTAAATTTGTTATGAATAAAACATAACGGAAAAATATAACCGGGTCCCAGTAATGATGTTAGAAATTCGGATTGTATTCTAAAAACTATCTGCAATATTTCTCCAAACAATATCCGCAGCTTATCCGCTATCCGCACAGCCATGCAAACTATAACCACATGGCGAAAATTTTGCGGATATCCACGGTTTTATCCGTGGATATCCGCATCCGCGCAGGGCTTTAGCTATGGCGTAACAGACGTTAGTGTCCCAGTAAGCCTACAGAGAAGAATGTTTTGAATTTGATCGCCCTTACGTGCCAAGAGGCTGAACTTGGATTTCAAAATTCAAATATTATCCAACTACGCTATTACAACCAGATGTTATTATTATTAGTAGTAGTATTGATATTTATATAAATAACTAGCTGTACCCGGCATGCGTTGCAATGCCAATCAAAGAAAGTGTTGGCATTGTAACATATTATGTTGAAGTGCTTTTGGATACACAACATGTTAACTGCCTCTAAGCTATCGTAAAATGGATTTTCTAATTTAGAACCATTCGTGTGAGCGTGCACAACAACTTTCAAAAGTTTCATCGCTGTCACTCATTTGTTGAATCTACTCGTACGCTACCTATTGTGAAATGGATTTACTAAGTCGAAACCCTTCCCTGGCGTGTACACAATAACTCATCAATGATTCATCGCAATCGGATGAATGGTATATGCACGTATAGGGGTTTTTGTTTAAACGATTCTTGCGCTGTCACTCATTTGTTGAATCTACTCGTGCGCTACCTATTGAGAAATGTATTACTAAGTCGAAGCCCTTCCCTGGCGTGTACACAATAACTCATCAAGGTTTCATCGCAATCGAAGAATGTTATATGAACGCAATAGGGGATTTTGTTGAAACGCTTCGCGCGTCGTCACCCATTTGTTGCATCTACTCTTGCGCTACTTATTGTGAAATGGATTTACTAAGTCCCCTTCCCTGGCGGGTACACAATAACTGATCAATGTTTCATCGCAATCGGATGGATAGTATATGAATGCATACCTGATTTTGTTTAAACGATTCGCACTCCGTCACTCATTTGTTGAATCTACTCGTGCGCTACCTACTGTAAAATGTATTTACTAAGTTGGAAACCGTCACGTAAGTGTCCACAACATCTCACCCAAGTTTCATCGCTATCGGACTAATGGGATATGAAGACATAGGGGACTGTATTGAAACGCTCCGCGTGTCGTCGTTCATTTGTCGAATCTACTCGTGTGCTACCTACTGTGAAATGTATTTACTAAGCCAGAAACCTTCCTTGGAGTGTCCACCATATTTCACCCAAGTTTCACCGCTAACGGCAGAATGGTATATGACCTTATACGGGACTTTGTTGAAACGCTTCGCGCGTCGTCCCTCATTTGTTGAATCAACTTGTGCGCTGCATATTGTATAGGGGATTTACTAAGCCATAAATTTGCCATGACGTGTACACAACATCTCACCCAAGTTTCATAGCTACGGACGAATGGTACATGTATTCATACGGGACTTGGTTGAAACGCTTCGCGTGTCGTCGCTCATTTGTTGATTCTACTCTTGCGCTACATATTGTAATATGGATGTACTCAGCCAGAAACCTTCCCTGGAGTGTACACAACATCTCACCCAAGTTTCATCGCAATCGGATGAATGGTATGCGAACGTATACGGGACGTTGTCGAAACGCTTCGCGCGTAGTCACTCATTTGTTGAACATAAACGTGCGCTTCGTATTGTAAAATGGATTTACTTAGCCAGAAACCTTTCCTGGAGTGTACACAACAATTCACCAAACATTTATCACTATCAGACGAATGGTATATGAATTTGTACGGGACTTTGTTGAAACGCTTCGCGTGTCATCGCTCATTTGTTGAATCTACTGGTGCGATACCTATTGTAAAATGTATGTACTAAGCCAGAAACCTTCCCTGGAGTGTACACAACATCTCACCCAAGTTTCATCGCTATCGGATGAATGGTATATGAAATTATATGGGACTTTGTTGAAACGCTTCGCGCGTCGTCGCTCATTTGTTGATTCTACTCGTGCTCTACCTATTTTTAAAGGGATTTACTAAGCTGGAAACCTTCCCTGGAGTGCACACAAAATCTCAGTCTAGTTTCATCGCTATCGGACGAATGGTATATGAACGCAAACGTGACTTTGTTGAAATGCTTCGCGCGTCGTAGCTCATTTGTTGAATATACTCGTGCGCTGCCTATTGTAAAGTGGATGTACTAAGCCAGAAAATTTCCCTGCAGTGTACACAACATTTTACGCAAGTTTCATAGCTATCGGACGAATGGTATATGAATGCATACCGGACTTTGTTGAAACGCTGTGCGTGTCGTCGCTCATTTGTTGAATCTACTCGTGCGCTATCTACTGTGAAATGTATTCACTAATTTTGAAACCTTCACGTAAGTGTACACAACATCTCACCCAAGTTTCATCGCTATCGGACGAATGGTATATGAAAACATACGGGACTTTGTTGAAATACTTCGCGCATCGTCGCTCATTTGTTGAATATACGCGTGCGCTACCTATTGTAAAATGGATTTACTAAGTCAGAAACCTTCCTTGGAGTGTACTCAACATCTCACCCAAGTTTCATCGCTATCGGACGAATGGTATATGAATGCATACGGGACTTTGTTGAAATGCTTCGCACATCGTCGCTCATTTGTTGAATCTACGCGTGCGCTACCTATTGTAAAATGGATTTACTAAGTCAGAAACCTTCCTTGGAGTGTACTCAACATCTCACCCAAGTTTCATCGCTATCGGACGAATGGTATATGAACACATACGGGACTTTGTTGAAATGCTTCGCGCATCGTCGCTCATTTGTTGAATCTACGCGTGCGCTACCTATTGTAAAATGGATTTACTAAGTCAGAAACCATCCTTGGAGTGTACTCAACATCTCACCCAAGTTTCATCGCAATCGGACGAATGGTATATGAACACATACGGGACTTTTTTGAAATGCTTCGCGCATCGTCGCTCATTCGTTGAATCTACGCGTGCGCTACCTATTGTAAAATGGATTTACTAAGTCAGAAACCTTCCTTGGAGTGTACTCAACATCTCACCCAAGTTTCATCGCTATCGGACGAATGGTATATGAACACATACGGGACTTTGTTGAAATGCTTCGCGCATCGTCGCTCATTTGTTGAATCTACGCGTGCGCTACCTATTGTAAAATGGATTTACTAAGTCAGAAACCATCCTTGGAGTGTACTCAACATCTCACCCAAGTTTCATCGCAATCGGACGAATGGTATATGAACACATACGGGACTTTGTTGAAATGCTTCGCGCATCGTCGCTCATTTGTTGAATCTACGCGTGCGCTACCTATTGTAAAATGGATTTACTAAGTCAGAAACCTTCCTTGGAGTGTACTCAACATCTCACCCAAGTTTCATCGCTATCGGACGAATGGTATATGAACACATACGGGACTTTGTTGAAATGCTTCGCGCATCGTCGCTCATTTGTTGAATCTACGCGTGCGCTACCTATTGTAAAATGGATTTACTAAGTCAGAAACCATCCTTGGAGTGTACTCAACATCTCACCCAAGTTTCATCGCAATCGGACGAATGGTATATGAACACATACGGGACTTTTTTGAAATGCTTCGCGCATCGTCGCTCATTCGTTGAATCTACGCGTGCGCTACCTATTGTAAAATGGATTTACTAAGTCAGAAACCTTCCTTGGAGTGTACTCAACATCTCACCCAAGTTTCATCGCAATCGGACGAATGGTATATGAACGCATAGGAGACATACACACCCACAGACAAACTATCACGTTACATTGATTTTTATATATATAGATAGATTATAACAATAATTATGATGTAAAATAAACCTCATTACCTTTGCTGGAAAATTATTATCCAAGCAATCCCCTTAACTTAATCGTACCCAACGTCTAGATCTGTTTCAGAGTGTTACATTCGTGTTTTTGCGAAAGGAAGAATATAGCCCCAATCGGATAAGCATTTGCATTCCATTAGTTTCAACCTTGAAGTAAGTGTATGTTGTTAATGTTTTCGTGTTTAGAAAATCATGTATAAATGCTAACAAATATTTTATTTTCCATTCAATTAGCAAATGGGCCTAATTGAGCGTTGGCAGGTATTGAAAATGCATATTTATTTAGCTAGCACATTAAAAGATTTTCTATAAATCATTGTATTCATGCTCTTCAAAATGAAAACTGTGAAGATTATTTCCCATATTTGTCACATTTTATGGTTTCAGTAAATAATGAATATATTATAATATTGCGTACCAAAGTGTACCCTTAAACATGTCATGTGTGACGGCTAATAGTAGAATGCTTTGTCCTTCATCCTTTAATTGTCTACAAAGGAGCTCAACAACAGCACAATGTAGTTAATGAAAATACCTATCTTGCCTTCTCTCAGCAACTTTCATGTACTGGAAAATAACCCGTCCAAATCACACTTGTTTCGTAGGTGTCTGCTGTCGACATCTCTAAAGTCATAAAGTGAACAACTGGTGCAATACCAAATAATTAATAAAATAATTAAATCCTTTTGTTGTTGTTGTTCTTGTTGTGAGGGCTTGGTAAATCCTGGCCATCAGACAAATAAACGATGGTGCATACGGTTATGTGCTCAGGTGCATGCTTATCATTCGGCAACCGTATTCAAAGTTGGTACCATCCTGAAAATGCTAGGAATTGGTTATGATTTTCTAGTTGTTGTTAAATATTGGGGCTATGAACCTAAGGCAGGACCTTGCCCGATCCAAATAAACTCACCCAGGGAGTTAGGCCACTTTTAAACCGCAGAAAGAAGGTACAGATGCTATATTTCGAAATACAAAGAGAATCACCAACAGTTCTTAATTAATTAAGGAATTTATTCACAGTCGTATGTGAATTTCAAAAACGCAATGTGTTTAATTTTTTAATGAATGCGGTTTTCGAAAGTTAAGTGCTAGGAATATTTGGCAATTCTATCAAATATGAAAAGAGAGAGATTTTGGGGTTTTGAGAAGTGTAGAGACTGGAAGCCATTCTTTCTAGTGTTGCCCATACAAATGGCGGTTTTGAAAAGACCTCTAAGGTTGACTATTAATGTTTTCATTACCGGGTGAGTTAGCCGTGGTGGTTACGGCATGACTGATGGCAGTCGCTCACATCCGGGAGGCGAGGAGGTTCGAATCCCCCCGCCGGCAACCTTGAAGATGGTCTTCTGTGGTTTCCCATCTTCCTTCCAGGCAAATGCCGGGGTTGGTCCCTAACTATAGGCCACAGCCGCTACCTTCCAACTCCTCGTCCTTACATTCCAAGTTCCCTCCTTCCCTCCCCAACGGTACTTGTAGCTCACCCATTGGGTGTCCGTCTCGAAGCAGCTACAAAAAAAACTGGCGAGCCGAACTTGTCCTCGGACACTCCCGGCATAAAAGCCATACGCTAAAAAAAAAAAAAAAAAAAAAAAAAAAAAAAAAAAAAAAAAAAAAGTTTTCATTATGAATTCAGGGTTGCCGTGTGCTTAACAAGTTGTATTCCTTAGTCACAGGAGGAGAAGGAAGGAAGGAAGGATAGAAGGACGGAGGGAAGGATAGAAGGAAGGAGAGAAGGAACGAAGGATAGAAGGGAGGAGGGAATGAAAGAAGGATATGAGAAAGGAAGGAACGATAGAAGGAAGGAAGGAAGAAAGGATAGAAGGAAGGATAGAAGGAAGGAAGGATAGAAGGATGGAGAGAAGGAAGGAAGTATAGAAGGAAGGAAGTATAGAAGGAAGGAAGGATAGAAGGAAGGAGAGAAGGAACGAAGGATAGAAGGAAGGAAGGACAAAAGGAAGGAACGATAGAAGGAAGGATAGAAGGAAGGATAGAAGTAAGGAAGGATAGAAGGAAGGAGAGAAGGATAGAAGGAAGGAAGGAAGGAATGAAAGAAGGATAGGAGGAAGGAAGGACAAAAGGAAGAAATGATAGAAGGAAGGAAGGACGGAAGGATAGAAGGAAGGAAGGATAGAAGGATGGAGAAAAGGAAAGAGGATAGAAAAAACGAAGGAAAGATAGAAATTCGAATAAAAGGAAGAAAGGAAGGACAGAAGGAACGAAGGAAGGATAGAAGGAAGAAAGGATAAAAGGAAGGAATAAAGGAAGGATGGATGGATGGATGGATGGACGGACGGACGGATGGATGGATGGATGGATGGACGGACGGATGGATGGACGGACGGACGGACGCACGGACGGAGGGACGGACGGACGGATGGATGGATGGATGGATGGAAGGTAGGATAGAAGGAAGGAAGGTAGGTAGGAAGGAAAGAACGTAGACAGGAAGGAAGGAAGAAAGGAAGATATGCATTATCCAGGAATACAGTCTAATGCTAATGAACACTAGGTGTTTTACGAGGGCAAATTAAAAGAAGCTGCACTCCTGAGGTAGGTTACCCAAATACTTTTCGTAGTTATTCATATTACTGTGCTGCGGGTACGTCAATACGATTACAGCACTAAGGAATGCGTACCAGGGGCAATCGATAATGAGGCAGAAAATGCTACTCCAGGATGAAAAAAAAAAAGTAAACAGAGAAAGGGATCCTCCAGTCGTAGTATAGAGGATGCGCAAACTCAGAATATCGTCGTCTAAATTTAGGTACGAAAGACGTTTGAGCTATCCAAATTTCAAATGCATGTTCCAAAAAATACACATTTTTATCAAGGGTAATTCAATTCAAATATGATTTACGTCTTAACAATGAAACTTAGCACAGACAATTTCCGAGGTATTCTGTCCAATGCCTACTAGAGTTACACTGTTCAAGTAATAAATATGCAATATTTTTAAATATTTATCATCGAAAAAAGTGAATTTGGAGTGACATTTTCTTTACCTCATCTGCAGTATACACGCCATATACAGTACATTTTAACGATATTAGTAAAAGTAGAAACTGTCGCGTTTTGGTGCATCTTGAGTGATTATGTAGTCTAAGAAAGAATGGACCAATTTTAGAATGGCATAGGATAGGAAAACTGCTCTTTGTTGATATCCCCGAAACATGACTTCGGGTCTCATGCTTCAAATGTTGATACTACTTCAGGTTACAATGGGCAGTTTACCTCACTGCTCCTTTAAAACAAATTTTATTGAATTTCGGCATGACTAGTTTGGTGACTCGGAGACAAATAAATGATATGAAATACCTTAATAAAGTTGTTAACGGTGAAATTGATAACTCATTAATCCTATCGCTCCTAAATTTCAATATCCCACGCTTAACTACAAGGGAAACCATAACATTCAAAAATTATATAATAGAAACTACATCACATATTTTGTTTTTCACCTGTATGGAGGATTTTCTGTATTTACAACGATGCAGTTCGTGTAAACTGTGAACTAGATTTCTGTATCTCAATTGGACCATTTCTGGAAATTATAATCCACTCGCTGAATTCATATTTGAAATAAAATTATCTATCACACAAAACAGAACCAACAATGTACAGTGTATATGTGGATAGGCCTGTTCCCTAGTTATTAAGGTGGCGCTAACTGAATAGGTGTAGTTGAACGTAACAGTTCCGTTTCTTAATATGCTCCTACCTAGGGTTAGATTTGTGACGGTACGCTCCGGTACGCCGTACCGAAACCTCTGATCGGGGGAAATGTCGAATCAAAATTAGGTTGCTATTTTGTCCACTGATTCATTTTTGGAAACAGAGATACAACGCCTGGAATCAACGGAAATGTGGATGTGGAGAAGGATGCTGAAATTAAGCTGGACGGAGAAAAGGACTAACGAATGGGTCCTAAAAGAAGTAGACGAAACAAGAAAATTGATCACTTCCATAGAAAAAAGGAAAGCAAAATTCGTTGGCCACACCCTACGTCATAATGAGTTCCTGACCACCATACTGGAAGGAAAAGTTCTGAGGAAGAAAGGAAGAGGAAGACTGCGGAAGGCTCATCTGGATTCTGTGATGCATGGACTTCAATTTAAACGGTATGCTGACATAAGACGTTCAGCATGTAAGAGACAAATGTGGTTGCAGTGACAAGGCCCAGTCTTTAGATGATGATGATAATGATGATGATGTTGATGATTCATTTTTAAGGGTGTTCATAAAAGCGTAAAAATATCGTTTTTTGAACTCTATATTTCAATATTCCATAACGCCCCCACCCCCCTCCCACCACCACCCGGTAACCCTCAGTATCGGAACCTCTTTTTCCTACAAATCAAGCACTGCCACACAAACTACTGAATCAATTGTTATGAAACTTTATCCACATTTACCTTTATAAGATGAAATAGTTAATTTACGTAAAAGGCAACTGTTACCAACATAACAATTAATCAATTCTTAAAAACAACAAATTTAGCAAATGGTACATTTACGACCTTGCTATTGAACTTAAAGATTTGACACGAAATACATTTGAAGAAAATTTCATGCCTTACAATCCAACCTAGAATCATGGTTCTAGTTCTTTCAAAGTTATTGTTTGTATTTTTTTTTTCGATATGTTTAAAAAGAGCTTTGAATTTGAAGCTATGCATAAATTCTGCAGCCATTATTCTAGGCTAGATTATTGTCCATATGAAAGAATACTGTGAAAATTTCAAGTCGATCGATGCAGTAATTCCTGAGATTAATGTACCTTATTTGCGTAAACATAGCATTTGTAAAGAATTGTTGTCAAAGAATTGTCTTCAAATAGGTTAATAAATAATAGATGTTTGCCAAAGATGACAAACTTCAAAAACTCTTTTCTCGAAAATAGATTAACATTTGCTCCAAACGAAATTCCTCTGATATTTCAATATTCTGACAACCCAAAACATCAAAATAGAGGAAATTGATTTCTTCCACCAAAATCTATGTTAGTGCCACCTTAAAGTTACACTTAGGAATTTTTAGTTTTCTATGTAATAATTAATATCGAACACAGTTGTTTTTTTTTTACACTAGCCTAGATCAAATTTATATTTACGTAGCTTTAATATTATATTTAGACTTATCTTTTTAGTACGACGCATTTAGACATATCTGTGAACTTCCTAACGATAAGAATTGCATTTAGATATTAGGTTACTACTTAATAATGTAGAAATACCTGAATCTGTATTTTACTGTGTATGTGCACTGTTATTGGGGCTCGCAATGAGCCCTGTTGAGTGCCATTAATAAATAAATCAAAAAGATACGAGCCTTACAGTAGTCGCATATGATGTGTAACATCTGATATGTTATCCTACCTTGAAGTTGTTACCTTTTTTATTATCCTTGATATTCATCAACACACACACAAAATAGTACATTATGCAACGAGCCTATAATGGCTATAATTAAGACACGAGTATATTTATAAAACGATCGTATGCGAGTTTTATAATTTCCATACGAGTGTCTTAATTACCATTATAGGCGAGTTGCATACGACTGTTTATGTTCGACTATAATTATTATAACTATTTTATGTTCGAAGATAAATATTCATAAATATCTGTCGAGATTTCGCCAGTTTTATGTACTGAACAGAGCGCATGGGACGCAAAGAATTTGCCCATGGCCTTCTCGATTACCCCACTATGACACTAGGCAACGCAGTTTAGAAGGCCTTGGAACTCCACGCAGGTGCGATGCTAACCTTATCTAATTGGTCAAACAACTGTTTCTTAAGCTGTGATTGGTGGGACAAACAGTTTCATAATGAACAAGAAGTTCCGTGAAGAACTAAAGAGCCTACTTTTCTTAAAATTTAAGATTCATGCCAATGATTAATCTATATGGATCTATCTAGAATAATGACGAAATTAAGTTGGTAATTTCGAAATTTCTTATTAGTTCGAAATACTGTATACCTGGCATAATGTAGCCTAATAGAGAACTACAGTTGGCAGCCCTGGTGACTGAATATATTCTCAATTCCATCTCTTAAGGTACAGAATACAAAATTTGGTTGAAGTCCAATGGATAGCATGGACGTTACATGCAGTTAAACATTAGATCTAACAACGCGCGTAAAATCATGTTGGCAACAATGACATATATGTATTGGTCAGAAATAATCAGAAATAATATTATATATTGTTGTGTCAATTTTGAATGAAATCCATTAGTTAGTATAGAGGTTACATGCATTTTAGAATTGGACCTATCAGCAAGCTTATAATCATGTTGGCAGCACTGGCGTAGGCCTATACTAGTTACTCCAAATTAATCTAGAATGCCAGGTACTATACGTGTGCAAAGTTTTGAGCTATTGGCTTCCATACTTTCTGATATATTGTGCGACTCTCAGAGTCAAAAAGATATTAGGGTAACAAAAATAGTGACAGTATTTATTAACAGTTGGCAGCCCTGGTTACTCTTAAGAATCGGCATAGTCATATCTGTTATGTTTTTTTTTTTTTTCGTGTGGCCTCCTGAGAGGCCGAGTGCAGGACTTTCTATTCGACGCCCGTGGGCGACCTGCGCGCCGGGATGAGATATGGAATGGGTGAAGATGAATTAAACTGGGCAAGGATGTGGAAGGAATCGGCCGTGGCCTATCAGAAGGTACCGTCCCAGCATTTGCCTGGTGTTGAAAATGGGGAAACCACGGAAAACCATTTCAACTACGGCCGACGGTGGGGCTCGAACCCACGCGTCTACCGAGTCAGCAGAGAGCTTGGTCCCATGACCTAACGCTGTGCTTTAGCCAGCTGAGCCAATGCTGTCGGTATCTGTTATGGTACACAAAGCACATACGAAATTTGGTTGAAATCCAAATGATACTATAGAAGTTAGATGTATTTAAAGTTGGACCTCTCAGCAGGCTTAGAATCATGTTGGTAGCAATGACGTATAAAAGTTACTCCACATTAATATAGAATGTCAGGTCCTATACGTGTGCACAGTTTAAAGCTGCCGGCTTGCATACTTTCTGATATATGGGTATTTGGATTTTTAAAAAATGAGAGCATTTCTTAACAGTTGGCAGCCCTGGTGGCTCCTAAGAATACGCTCAGTAATATCTGTTTATGTCCACATTGCACATACGAAATTTGGTTGAAATCCAATTGATAGTGTAGAAGTTATATGCATTTAAAATTTGGACCTATCAGCAGGCTTATAATCATTTTGGCAACACTGCCATGTATGGCCTCCTGGAAATTAACCTGCAATATTATTATCTATAAGTGTACCAATTTTGAAATAGCTCCCATTCATACCTTCCAAGATATCCAACATGGAGCTCAAATTTCAATTGCGATTTTTCAGCAGTTGGTAGCACTGACATCATTTTCAAATATGGCCATGAGATATTCAGGTATACTCCTACCAAATTTTGTTTCGATTGCTGCAGCCGTTTAGGAGTTGATAGGGGGGGACACACACACACAGCCAGACAGACAGACACACATTTGCCCGATCTCATAAGTCTACTTTTTCCTCATTTTTGCAAAATGTGAAAAGTAGGCTAAAAACAGTGTTATAATGACCATCATTATGAGACAGTTTACTGACACATAATAGTCAGGGTCGAACATAAAAAATATTTTTACACTCTCATAATACATGACAATTCCAAGACTCTCTTTTTTTTCTTCACTGCCTATTTGATATTTCTACTCTCGCACTGCCTTCTTGATACTCTGCTGTTACATCACTCTCCTGCCAGTAACTAACTTACGTTAACAGAGACTGACTTTTTGCTGCACTGCCTACTAGATATTTCTACTCTCGCACTGCCTTCTTGATACTCTGCTGTTACAAAGTAATCCATATGTGATAAACATTCCGCATGGTACCACTGCCAGCTGCTAAAGGGATGCGATCCAACTGGCAGTGGGTCTTACACACTTCCGTCCGATCCACTTCCGTCCCATTTTTCAAAATCACTCCCTCAAAAATATCCAGCAACCGAGTGGAAAGATGTTACACATCAATAAATAAATAAATAAACACGCGTCAATAAATAAATAAATAAATAAATAAATAAATAAATGAAAATAAATAACATTTTGCAGGTTACGAACCGAATATAATGGAGGCAATATTCAGCTAGTGCTAAACGACTACGGAACATTTCAAAACTTCCCTGAAAAATGTTTTCTCTCCTTTTTATCTCCCTCGTCGTATTCCAGAACGACACTGCCGGCTCAATCGCCGTGTTAGATTTCTCGGTTCATTGGGTAACAAAACCCTTCTCTTTCTCTACCATCCACTACCCAGACAAGCAAACAGATGTATTTCTCACCATGGGTCAACCAGGGGCTACAATAGACCTCCCTGATCTTCTCTTTTAAAAACGTTCCCCTAAAAATGAAATATTACCTTTCAATAGCAAAGGAGCTCTCTACACCCCCTCTCAGCTGTCAACTTCTGGACAATACATGGCCTGCTCTTTTGTTATGTACAAGGGCGGAATACGCTTAAAAGGTTCAGCTGTTTATGTTCTTATAAGAAACAAGAGAAATGAGTCCGTTTTCACTATTTATATAGGAAGCATATCCTCAACGTATGTGAAGAATGGAGTAGAAATAAAGCAAGAAATAATATATCACTCTCCAAACATCACGTCTCTTTCCAACCATCTCATATCCATGATATCCGTTACCTCTCATGTATGATCGGATAAAATACATCTCTAGGATTGGAATTCTTACAATGCTTGCACCCGTCATTACCTGAGCACAAGCACCAAAATATTATGAAAAAAAAAAAAACAACTGACGTCATAACGGAACTGATTAATGGAACAATTTCTTAGATGAGACATATTTCTAGAAACATTTACTCTCCGACTTGAAAATACTATGATGTGTGCTGGCAAGTCGGTTTACTCTCAGGATGTTCAAAGCCTCTATCACTTCAAAAGATACCCTATCCACGGGCTTCTCTCATCATGGGTGCAAATCATTTCGTCCGAAATTACCGTCCTCTCCGATATTTAGTCCATCTCGTGGGGTGGCAGCTAGTTTTCTTGGCTGTCACCGCGGAGATCCAGGTTCGATTCCTGACTCTGACAAGAAATTAATTTGTAGTCTGTGGGCTGGAACAAGGTTCACTCAGTCTCAGGAGGTAAAACTAACAATAAGTGGATTCGATTCCTACCTTAACCATCATAACTTCCCACTTCTTCTCTAGGTAAATGCCGGGATGGTATAGGCTATCATTTAAGGTCACGGGCGCCTCCTACCCGAATCCTAGCCCTAGTTGCAAATACAGTATACACAGTAGTACAACTTTCACAATGACACAGGTTATCAGACAATTGATTTTCACACACACCCACGTGGCTATTTGTCCACGATGTCACAAAGCCCCGAATTAAATCAGCGTCTCCATTTGAATCAAATTATTGTGTTCAGTTCTCCAATATGCAAGAGATGAACCAATTTTGTTTGACTCATGATTTGGAAATGAATTTTAGATATATATTCGAGTACCCAGCAATAACTACTCTCTCCATCCTCCTGGCAATGCTATTTATCATTAATTCACCAGGCAATAGCAAACCTATGGATGGCAAATGAGAGGTGTAATCAACCGTGGTTGAATGTATGTTCATGAGTTCAGTATGTCTGAAAAGTGGGAAATATGATATCTACAATGCAATCTACGACGCTGACTGTACCCTGTTCCAGCCCTCAGACCAGAATTAAATGTCTTGGCAGAGCCGGAAATCGTAGGGGAAGTATTATAGAATTTATTTTCGTTTATAGTTTGTGTCGAAAGCTTTACTAATATCTCAGTACAAAAATGATACGACAAAACACAGTTGCAACACAGGAGCACTAGTAATATAGCGAGTACATGAATTTTCAGATTGAATTCTGTGAAGGTTACATAGTGTTTGAATGTGTTATTACTCTAGAAAAATCTTAAAATGTATTGGTCAAATAGAATTTTCTTTCGTTAAAATTTAATGTTGTGTTATAAAATATCGGGGGCTATCATTTGAAGCTACGCGAGCACGAAAATCACCTTCGATATGTTAATAAGATGATATGCTCAATATATTCCATTAATGTGATATCGTTGAAGTTGGGTGGATTCTTACAACATGCAGACTCCAATCATGGGAATGAACGATTTCCTTTGAATCCTAACCCAACAAGACCAAGTGTAGTGTTAATATCAGTGCCTTCAGTCAGAGCCATATTGCCCAAGCGAGAACGTCGAGAATTATCGTTATCGATCCTATTTTACCTGTAATAACAGTTCCAGAATCAGCATTTCCGTTCTTCATTCTCGCCCCACGACACCAATTGGAACTAAGGAGCTTCTCTCGGGTCTAGTGTACATGTATGTTTGTTGAATCTGTCTGATAACCTGAGTCATTATGATGGCAGCAAATGTGTGTGTATTTGTAATTTGGGATATGATTTGGGTAGGAGGCGGCCGTGGCCATAATTAAGGAACCACCTCGGCATTCGCCTGGATTAGAAATGGGAAACAACAGAAAACAACTTCTAGGATTGCTGAGATAAGAATTGGATCCACGTCTGCTCAGTTCTGCATCACGAGACTAAGTATATCGCATTCCAAAATTCAGACTAAATTAAATTTATTCGCAAAAAACGGAATTCAAACCCGGACCGTTGATATCTCTGTCAGGAATGCTAGGCACTACGCCAGGAAGTAAGTAGCCAAGACAGTGTTTAGGGGTAGCTGTTTCGTACTTGAGCAGTTTGACTGAAATGATTGGAGTGCGAGTTCTGTTGAGACGAAGGGAGACGAAGCGATTCCTCCCTTTGTCGTGTTTAGACACACAAGAGCCGGTGTGGCGCCAGTGAATCGTAGCATGGAGCGCCTTACAGACGCTACCTCAGCATCCAACCTTCCTCCCTTTCTTAGTCACTCACCACTTCCACGTCAAACCGGAAGAATAAGATACTGATTGAATCGCACAGAATGGTACGGTGTAAAGAAGAGGAAGAAAGAAAGAAAGTCACATCTGTACTTTAGCTATCACGATGAACGTGACCAAAGTTGGCTAACCTGCTTCAAAGTTAGCCTTTATTTACTCTTCTTGCTTCCAGAGCAAACGCTTTTCATTGAACAATTGGATGGAAGGGGAGTGGGCTGAATGGGAGCTGCTAAAGGTGAAAGTAGAAACAGAGATGGTAGTTGTTGTTGGACGATTTTAGGGACTTGGACACCGTGGTCATTTCAGCCCTATGTACTTGCGTGTGTGTAGAGTTCGTCTGATAATTTGTGTTGTTATGGTGTCTGTACATATGTGCTTATTTTTAATTGAGACTAGGATTAGAAGGCGGTTGTTGCCATAAGTTTTGAACCATTCCGGCATATACCTAAAACAGATGTGGTAAACCACGGAGAGTCACATCTAGGATGGCTGAGGTGGGAATCAACCCCAACTCTTCTTAGTTTCGCCATACGAAACCAGAACCTCTGACCAAAATTATTATTTCGGCAGAGTTGGGAATCTGACCCGGACATCAGGGACGGCAGTCAAAAATACCAGCCACTACACGACTAGATGGTCATACACAGAGAAGTCTTGATCTACTAAGATAATTGATGAAAATTTTCAAAGTTGGACATTAATTTCCATGAAGCATTTTGGTGGCTCATTGCACTGCATCACACTAGAAGACCAAATTCTCGTCTTGTTATGAAGAACACACAGTGTCCAGATGTCATTTATCCTGCTATTATAATGGGGGAATCCTAAAATTTTCAACCTGGTGACTATATGCTTATCAGCAAGCACTAGTCCGTCCTCGCTAAAGGATATCCCTCAAACGGAATACAGAACTTTTAAATTAACTTTCAAGTTACGCCCACCAATTCAATCTCCTGTCTCCGCGAGGAATTTCAAGGACAACCCATTGATTAGGAGTTCAATGTCGAGGAATTACAAAGATCAAACACCTCTTATAATAATTGGTATAAGCATGTACTTAACGACAAGACAATTGCTTATTTGTTAAGCAGTTCGAAGTTTATTCAAACCATAATTCCTGGATGGATATGTATTTAAATAATAATATCATGTTTCTTATTTGTTTCATGTAAAACTATTTTAACCAAAACCCCTTAAATCAAATGCATGCAGCTCATGACCATGATGTCCAAGGCCCTTAATCAATTAACAACATTATAATGCATATTTTCTAACAATACAGTAAACTACAATAAATAATAATTTACCGATTACATTGGGCTAATGACAACACTCTGCCTGATAATTTAACAATAAATTATGTCACAAATAAGTAAATCAAAATCCCAAAAATATGCCAGCTCTCCTACCCACTGACCCATTCAAATCGTCAACCACGAGTACGTCATTTACACATCAACAACAAATATCTACATGTATTCACTTGTCAAAAAATGAAAAACTTCCAAAAATGTCCTCCCACCGGCCACCTATGACGAGTTCAAATAGTCAATCACGAGTTTGCCATTGGTGTCCCTCAAAGGATTCAGGAAAACCCCTTGGTGATGTCAACCATGGGTACGCCATTCACTACTTATGGAGTACTTATGACTGGGGGATAAGGAATCCCTCCAGGAGATGCTTGGAGAGAATTTACAGTATATCTATCAAATTGGTCACACTTGGTAAGCAACTCTGTCCAAGATGGCATTAGCTGCATATGTGCAGTTCTTTTTCTTTTAGAACATTCCTCGATTTTGTCACAGATTTAATAGCCTACTGTTGTGTAATGTTGATTCTGTTTTTTATTAGGGGATAACAACTAATTGTCATCAAAATAGTGTTCACCTACTATCCGCAATGAATGAATTGGTGGTAGTAAAATGTTCATGTGAGTGCAATGATTTGGTGAAGCATGCTATACGGGAAATGAAGTCAATTTCAGTAACATTGCTATTTGCATTAAATACAGGAAATCTCTTGGTAATCACGATGACATAGGGTTTCGTGTATTATGAGCTTCTCTTTGGTGGTTATTATCTGACAAGTAATTTAGCATGAGATTCTGACTTCAAGCACAATGACACAACATTAGTCGAATCCCATACAGTTCTTCAATATCAAATCCTGAGAGAATATTTTTAATAATAGTACAAAGACCTCCATTCAATGCAATGCACCCATAAATACAAAGCTTTAAAAGCAGGAAGCTGGATACATTATTTTAATAACACGAATAGCTCTCGAGCACTTCTACGAATTCTCCCTCTTTTTCTCTGTTATTGCTTCTATCATGTATATAGTTTCAAAAGAAATTATATTTTTAGATAAATCACATCTTTTCCTGCGGAGGGCAGCAGACGATTGTCAGTTGCAAGGGGGAAAGAAGGAGTTGTGGGTGGTGGAGAGGGGGAGGGGGAGGGGGAGGGGGAGATGTGAAGAGGGGAGGAGTTTGTCCAGTACAGTCTAGTTGTGTGAAATATGCGCTCCTTTTCGTCTGATTTATTACACCCGAGTCAGAACAAGCTTTTGCTGCTATTCTGCTTGAGGCGACGTCTGTTTTTGTGTTGGGGTAGGGCGACCTAATCAATAAATCCAATATGTACATTTCGGAGAGGGCTCACTCGGGTGGCTTATTTTAAATGGAATGAAATCTACATTTCATGCGAGTGGACCCTATGTCATAGCCTTACTACTCATAATGGACGAACACATTTAAGCAAATAATGAAATTACTGGAACTGATTCTTTCCATTCTGTCCATCTCCTCACTTCACTATAATTGGAATATAGGGTTAAAATTAGTGCTGTATTGAAATGGATCTTAATGTGAAAAACAAATCCACTTAGGAGCAGAAATGCCTATCCGGAATGGGAATGTTGGAAGTAGGTGGTCATGTGGCTCAATCATGTGGCACTGGTATGGCGATATTTCAATAAATACAGTGCATAAGTTTTGAAAGTCGGAAACAATGTAAGTTTATTCATTAACCAGGAGTCTAGTGGAAATCTCAAATCTCACCTCTCAAGGTCTTAGAAAATCGCTAAATCCCAAGGAGCATCATTTATTACAAGACATGTTAAAAAGAATAGACCGTTCCTACCCGTCTCAGTGTTCGCTACTGACATCGATAAGGTATTAAAGTGCATATTATAAACGACAGCTGAAGCGCAGCGCTAGGCCATGGGGTCAAGCTCTCTGCGGATTCAGTAGACGTCGGTTCGAGCCCCACCGTCGACTGTCCTTGAAATGGTTTTCCATGGTTTCCCATTTTCTACTCCAGGTGAAAGCTGGGACGGTACCTTCTGACAGGCCACGGCCGCTTCCATCCATTTACTTGACAGTTTCATTCACCATCATTCATTTCATCTCTCATTAACACCTCTCATGAGGTTGGCGTCAGCAAGGGCATCCAGCCGTAAAACTAATAATAATAATAATAATAATAATAATAACATAATAATAATAACTCCTGGCACTATAGCCCATTAAAGGCCTATGCCTACCAAGCGACCGTTGCCCGGCCAGTTGGCCTGCAGATATTGGGGTGACGCGTGGTCAGCACCTCGGCTCGCCTCGGCCATTAATCTTGATTTTCGTGACGGGGGCGCTGCCACACTGTCAAACAGCAACTCAATCGTCCTCACGAGGCTGAGTGCACCCCGTTCCAGCCCTCACGTCAGTTTCTAAAATCCCTGACGGGGCCAGGAATCGAACCCAGGGCCTCCGGGTGAGAGGCAGGCGCGCTACCCCAACACCACGGGCCGGCCGTAAAACTACCCGCTACAAAGACTTCCATCCGCATCTCAGCCCCGACCCCGTTGGAAAACGGGAATAAGGGGTAGACATACAATAGTCTACAATTAAAGTGCATATTTTGGGTTTGTCAAAATGTTGTTGTTGATTCCTTAAGGGGCTTTGCGACAACGTGGTCATGTTGCCCTGAAGCTTGGCAGAGCCGAGAATTGAACCCTGACCTCAGGGGTGATAGCCAAGAATGCTAGCCTCGAGGTGGCACAGTGGAAAGAACTATAACATAACTAAACATGCTATACTACATATTGTGACCGGAGTCACATGATCGACAAGTCCTGAGAGTCGAGAACACTGATTGAGAATCGAACTTGGTAGAACTGACGGAGCGGAGTAGAAGTGTGAGAATAAAATATGCGCCTTTATAACAAGAGAATTATCTGTGAAAAATTGCCTGGAATTATAAAAATATTTTTGGGAGAATAATTAATAACCCCGATGGAAGAGCAACAAATAGTTCCGTGAAGAACTAAAGCCTATTTTCATATATCCTACTTATGTTAATTGCCACTATCAACATACAAAATTTCAGTTTGATTGCTGTAGGAGATTCGTAGATATTGAGAACCGACTAAATATTGCGGATGGTCGCCATGATGGATTTTTATATTTGTAGGTCTTAGATGTATGTACAATTAAAGGACAATATTGCGTAGGTTCATTATAAAAACTTTCACTTCGATCCCATGAAATAAAAACTTAATTTTAAAATTCGCACAGCCGCCATTTTGAGGTTATTTAAACAATTGAACTAAATTAGATACCAGTGCATTACAATGTATATAAACATTTCCTGTACCAAGTTTCATTACGTTTGGATCATTAAATCGCGAGAAAAGTCTATTTAAAACTTTTATCTTCGCTTGGCCGCCATCTTCCTATTTTAGTTAACCGGTTTTTGAAAGTCTCATAGATGAACTTCCTGTAGTGCCCTTCATCTCCGTACAAAATTTTCGGGGTGATACCGGTAATAGTTTCAGAGATATAGAATGCCGGTGAAATATTTCGCACAGCCGCCATCTTGAGGTAATGTAAACAATTGAACGAAGTTAGATGTCGGTGCATAACAATGTGTATAAACATATACTGTACCACGTTTCATAGCGTTTGGTTGGTTAAATCGTGAGAAACGTCTATTTAAAAGTCGCAACTTCGCTTTGCCACCATGTTGGCTTTGTAGTTACCAGGTTTTCAATGGTCACATAGGTGAAATTCTAGTAGTTCCCTTTATCGCCGTACAAAATTCCAGGGTGATATCGGTAACAGTTTAAGAGAAATTGAATGCTGATGAAATATTTCGCACAGCCGCCATGTTGGATTGGTGAGACGTAACAAAACTTGAAGGGCACGATCGGGGTCGTCCGGAATAGTGCTATGAACTTACCGAGTTTCATTAAAATCGCTACAGCCGTTTAGATTTTATTAGGGGGGGGGGGGGGACATACACACGAATCACACACGCACACACAGACAGACACACGGACAAAAGGTGATCTCATAAGCCTATATTTTCATAAATGAAAATAGGCTAAAAATGTACAAAAGTATGATGCTGGCTCAAGTAGAACTTGTCATCTAGACAGTATGGCCGACTAAGAGGAAGGACGGTACCTTTACGACAGCTGATAACAGCAGTCTATCGAATGCGAATTTTGGAGCTCATAAAACGAACTTGACGCATTCAATGAGCGTGGATAGTGAATCGGAAGTGTGTCCGAGTGATTGTGAGCGAGTATAGCGCTATTTTGAATAGAAATCTAGGAAAAAAATACCTTGAATATATATTTGTGTGAAGACGCCTTTATGTGTATTTTATTTGATATTATAGCGAATCAGAACTTGTGATAGAAAGAACATGAAACGAGTGAGTTGTGATAGGATAAGCATTCAAAACTGTGAAACTGTACATAATTTTCTGGAACTTATATTTGTGCAAGCGTGAGCAGTACGCTGAAAGGAATATTTGATCCTTATGTGTTTTGTTCGGCTCTTGGTCGCACTAGAATGTTTTGATATGCTTCATAGCATCAGTAGCGTCAATGGGCAGAGTTCATGGTCACTTGAACTGCCACCAGTAGATGCAGTGAATTGCAAATCGTATCAGTTATTAGCCTCAGTGCGGAGTTTTTTTGTTGTTGTCAAATTACGCAACATGGCATTGAACTGCAACTTCCCGGATGAGGGAATACTAAGTCACATGGTCATGGAAACCGGAGAGATGATCGTGTAATACCCATCATGGAGGAGTGAATGGCGATATGATCCAAGCTGCCATGGAATGCCACTCAGTAGAAGAAATGTCTAGTTCTGGGGACTATCACGAGCCCCGGACACCTACTACACGAATACGTGAGTGTTGTCGTCTAATGCATTATTTTCCAATAATGGTTGTAATTCTGGTTATATTCAGATTAATTATAGGAACCGTATTTAGCTTACCGCGACATCGTAGGTAGGGTTTTACGCATGTTAATTTAGTGATACAGAAGAGTTTTGGTTTAACTTGAGTTGAATTGGCACAGCAAGAAGGCGTGCCGTATTTGTATAAAAAATAACAGTCTAGCATCCGTAGGCTGCGAACTGATCGCATTTTGTTTCAACAGGTGTGAGTGTGATGTGAATGAAAGCTGCATGAACCCGGTCTGCTGGCTGAGTGTCAACATCATTTAAAGCATTTAAATTACATTCAGACGGTGTTATCAATTGATACACAAATATCAGTATGGGAATTCAAATAAGCAGAGAGCTTAGACTAGGAGACAATACACTACAGTAGTTATTTGACGAGCGTAGCGCTCGGGTAATGAATAAAATCATGGGAAAATAAAAAATGTCATGTTTGATAATTAGGATAGACGCATGTAGACGCGTGATGATGTGTGAATATTTTGCAGACAACAGGAATTCTAACCGGTGATAGTGTGAATGGCTAAAGAAATTTAAATTGGAAACTCTCTGTACTAGCACTTGTATAAATGTAGCGATGAATTGTAAGAGTATTTTTGAACACGACAAAGATCAGTGCAAGGTTTATGCAGCCATATTGGTAATATTAAGGGGGTTAGAGTCAGGATGCCTGGCCAACTGATTTGAATGGGCTCACGGTGGAGCTGATTAAGGGTGTTGAACACGCAGAGGAGAAGGCGTGGATGTTTGAGAGTGAGCTTAGAGCCACTAATTAGTCTATACTTCGATAGTTTTGATAGTGAAATTGATAATAAGTAAATTTGTAATAAATAGGGATTAAAATTACTTTAATAAAATCTGAACCAAAATAATCATGCCACATTTTCAATGTTAAAACGTGCCGTAAAATTTACCCTACACTCCAAATTAAATAATGACTGAGCTTAGACACTTGTTTATAATTTAAAATTTTGGTTTAATTTATTTCTAATCGCGAGTTCTATGCTCTATGTGAGACTTTATGCATTTGACAGTACCCCATTGTGAGACGAATCTGATGTCATGGACATTTATGATTTTTTAGCGTGAGACGGTTTCGATACCGCGGCTAACACCATAATTTTCCTCCTGGAATAGATGACGATGTTCAGCAAACAGTTGTTCATCCCGTGTAGGTAGTGCTCCAATGAAGCAACCTTAGGAAAGTGTATTTTTGTGTTTTATTCTTGTGTTATATTATGAATGAGTGTTTGATTGTGTGTTAGATTTGTTGGTGATGTCCCGTAATTCTGGATTTTTTGGGTTGGGGGGGGGGGGGGGGGGAGGGCGGAATTTTTCCTTTCTGGAATTTTAAAGTAAATTTTCTCATATTAACTTCATTTTAGGATTAGGTAGGAAATGTAACGTTAATTGATGTATGTGACACCAATATAGCTTAGTTATTTAGTTATACCTATTTGATCAGATTATTAAATGTAACTTCAAATAATGTAGAAAATGGTGATTTCTATTGCAAGTAATGTCAGGTGTCATTATTACTATTCTTAATGGGAATTGTATTTGATTAGGGATGTATTTACGTGTCACGTACTAGTTTGATTATTGATATTTTTCTTGTAAGTAGGACTTCTACAGGGTATATGTTGGAATTAGTTTGGGGGAATATTTAGAATTAGTTTGATTATTGGAATAGCCAGGGCCGTATAGTAGGCTAGGGATCTGAATTTATGAATAAATTTGAGAAAATATTTTATACAAGCCTGGATTATTCAGTAGATTTGTGTTTTCCCTGTGGATGTGTATTTTGGGGCTATGTTTGAGTTAGGGCCTTTATCAATACCCCGGAAACGAGCTGGGATGCAGTTTCTCGTGCTGAGCTTATCAAAATACACATCCAAACCTCTTACTGTGTGATTCTTTTTGGTAAGGTGTGGAACATCGGCTGATATGGTTCTCAGTTGTAACTGTCCGGCTACACGGGGTGCGTCGTTGTTAAACACCTGTACGGTATAAGCAACAGCAATAAACATTCACTCTTAACTACACTGGTTACCTCATAAATAAAAGCACTAGAGATCTGGTAAAATTTACAATATATTCTGATACCAGACATGAAATACACTTCGCAGGATCCTCGTCGTACAGACTATTTAACACTCCCTATGATATTTACACTGACACACTTATGACATATTGATGACCCTCGGAAATAATGATGACTGGTACTTACAGGCGTTGACTTCAGCTGTGACGACTTAACTCTACAATTCTAGTTTTTTTGCTCCCTGAGAATCAGCCCTATTTACTTGCAGCACAATTACTATATTTTTAACACGCAAGCCTCTCAACTATGAAGATTATGAACATTATTACTTTGATGGTCAGCATCCAACGATTTAAGTTGCTTCGTGGATCTGATGATAAAAAGATTCTTTAAATCCGTGTGTTGGATTGTCGCAACTAGTTCGCTCTTGAGTTTCCTAATACATAGCATATTTTACTAGTATTTGTCGTACAGCAATTTACCGCTATGGTCTCAGAATTTCGGTATACAGACGTTAGTTTACAATACTTCATGCGATTCGAGACAAACAATCTAGGGGAATTGTTTGAAACTAGGCTCATAATTCCCTTGAGAATGTATAGCCAGCAACTCCGTAATTACACCTTGAACACAAACGTGTGATCGTCTGAAATACCTTCCTTCTCCACCAAGAACCACACAAGTCCAAAATACAAGTTCCCTCACGGAGTCCTACCAAGAACAGTACAGCGCCCTACACACGGTCCAAAGAATGATTACCACTCCACACGGAGTCCCGAAGAATGAGTACACTCCCGCATGGAGTCCCCACCACAAATCACTGGTCAACCTGGCTTCCCTCACGGGGTCCAGCCAATCAAAACAACACAAAACATTACCATATAAGGAGCGTCTTCTCTGGTCTTCAAAATACCCTAGACACACCTCTAGCACAGGGTTGCCAAGCCTCGCCTGCATGAGTCATCATGCACTTTAGCTTGCGAGAGAAAAACCCCACGTCAACATGCCTACTTCCTGGTTCCTTGCACACAATTCCAGACTCTGTGACTGAAGATTATTACAATGTTTAAATATTCGGATATAACTAGACTCAGATCCTGCCAATTACAATATCTTAAGACCTAAACATATTAATCGGAAATCATTCACATGATATTATACACTACATTAAATAATTATAAAACATAAAAAGGCATCAAATAAAAATATATGGACGATTAGGAAAATCGTACGTCCCGAAAGTAAGGTTTCGATCCCTTGTAAACTGGGAAGGTTACACAGTCAACTGGCTCTTCGGAAAAAAACGGGCTCAATATGTCAACGTCCTTCTTATCCATTCTGTCCCTTATGACTGAACATGCCTCCCAGCCATGTGTGGATTTGTAATCCACGTATTGCTTAATACTAAGTTTTCTAATTGTGAGGTTAAACTACAATGGACCTAAAATTCAGTGTATTGTAGGACTGCGTAACTACAGGTAAATATTAAGTCCTAGATTCAAATGGATTTAAGTGTAATCTTCCTTTACACATGCAAATCGGAAAATGAACAATATTGCATTTCTTAAAATCAGCTGTATACGTGATGTTACCCGTTCAGCGACGATATTCCCCATGTGAAATAAATGAAAAATCTGTGGAATACCAAATGAGAAATTACCAACCGAGCGACGACAGGTAGGAAGGGACGAAGGAAGGAATGAATGAAGGAAGGGATAAGACTCTCTCCGCAATGAACCATTGCAATACGTATAGTGATATTTTGCTTGAAAAGAACGTTGCATAAATGAAATCCTCCTTCTGCTTGTTGGCTACATTATTAAACTTTAATCCTCTGGAGCAGAAAGATTACAGTATGTGCTGTGCTCATTGGCTTCTTCTTTTGAAAGCGAGCTAGCGTGGAAGACACACGCCTTGTGGTTCACACCTTGCGCTATTTTATCCGCACTTCGTCACGATAACATGCTAATAAGAGAAGCTGCTCATTCCTGACGTACAGTACGCCTATATGTGTTCTAATTAAACCACTCAGATTGAATTAAATGTCGTCCACTTGACACGTATTCTGGACCCTTAAGCAAAGTATAGTATCTTTAACTAATCATGTGCCTTGGGCACGAGTAAGCCTATTCCTTTCCATAGTTCCTTCCTTAGTATGTGTAAACTGGCTGGCTGTGCATTTCTCCTAACAACTATTTCATGTTTATTTTAGGAACATTACTTCAACTTCCCTAATCAGCATTTGGTTCGAAGCAGAACTATAGCTTTGTAGCCTACAGGGGGCAGGGCCCGTTAAATATGACAGCCTTGGAATGGCTCCCCTTGTTCTCTCCAATCACGGGAATAGATCCGTCGTCAATGGGTACGCAAGGTCATTCTTTTAAAGCAAATATTTAGTAATGTGGTAATCTCTCTATAAACAATAATGTAACCCACCTCTCTTAGTATTAAGGGTTTCTAGAGATCTAAATTCCACACCATATTGTAGCTCAAACATTTAAAACACTTACTGTAGGTACAGCAGGCGGCAGCAGCTCCTACAACGATCCATTTTTTTCTAAAACCTACCGTTAGAAGAGATTTTAGCGTTTGATTTGAATAATATTTTCTGTAGGTAGTCCCTATCCGACACATTATTAAAATAATAATAATAATAATTCTACTGCTACCCCGTCTCAAAATAATTATAGAAATAAAAATAATAATATTTTTTATTAGTCTATTACTATTTTAGCCCTATGACACTTTCTAAAACCTGATAACTACAAAACGAACATGGCGGCCAAGCAAAGTTGAAATATTTAAATAGACTTTCCTCTTGATGAAACCATCCAAACGAAATGAAACTTGGTACAGAAAATGTTTATACAAATTGCAATGCACAGACATCTAATTTAGTACAATTGTTTACATAATCTCAAGATGGCGGCTGTGAGAAATATTTCACCGGCATTCTATATCTCCGAAACTATTACCGATATCACCCAGAAATTTTCTACGGTGATAAAGGGCACTACTACAAGTTCAACTATGTGACATTCAAAAACTGGTAGAGTACAAAACGAACATGGCGGCCCAACAAAGATGAAACATTTAAGTAGACTTTTCTCACGATTTAACCATCCATTCGCAGTGAAATTTGGCACAGTAAATGCCTATACACATTGCAACGCACTGGCATCTAATTCAGTTCAATTGTTTACATTGCCTCTAGATGGCGGCAGTGCGACATTTTAAAATTATGTTTTCATTTGTTGTGAATTAATCATGCGACCGAAGTGAAAGTTTGAATAATGTACTTACGCAATAATTTTCATTTAATGGTACATAACTATAATTATGGCCCATACATATAACAATCCAACATGGCAACCATCCGATATATTTAGAAGGTTCTCAATATGTACGAACCTATTACAGCAATCAAACTGAAATTTTGTATGTTGATAGAGGCAATTAACATAAGTAGGGTATATGAAAATAGGCTGTATAAGTCTTCACGGAACTACTTGTTATTATTATTATTATTATTACTATTATTTTTATTATTATTATTATTATTATTATTATTATTATTATTATTATTGCATTTTGAAACCATCTCCGGTTGTAAATATAATTCTAACAAGATTTCAGTAATGAACATGAAGCATACTTTTTCTTAAATGTATGGTATTATCATTGTCCTTAAGAAGTTTTATTGAATATCCATGTGATGAACGTTCAAAATTGTACCCTGCAATTTCTGGTCTCGGTTACTAAGTCTCGTTGTAATTCCACTGTTACATCCAGAGGAATTTATTCTAACATAGAAAAAGCCCCCATTTTGAGAATATGGATTCATTGATCGTGTGCCATAAGCAGAGATAGCCTCTTATCTTAGATTACACAGTTGCTGAGATTGGGCATTGTAACTGTAATAAATAGTGGATTATCAATATTCATGTCGCATTCTCAAGATGGCCGCTGTGCACTCTGTTCATTGAGATATTCTTTAGAGTAATGGCAAGTGGGGACATTTATATGATAGACTACTTTTCGCTCACCAAATTTCCCGTTAATTGTTCTATTATACTGTGCCCGTTTAGACCGGAGTCCGCACGACCACATATGCATTTTACCAAGAATCAGTCAGCACGAGAGTCAAAATATCCCGGGGCGCCAGATGGGTTAAAGCTAATCGCAAAAAAAACGACATCAAATAAAAAAAAATGCTTTACTGATTTTTGGCTCAATGCAACAATAAGGATAGAAGGAGATTCAACTGGGCATAACACAACATGTAAAATTATCTCATTTTATTCTAAATTTTAAAATTGACTGCAAAATGATGCTCAAGGTAACATCATTCCAGTGCGACGGCACACACTACTATTTACACAATGTACAGAAATTTTCCAACACATTGAACAATTGTCTTTGGAGACACAAGTCTGATTATCAGTCCTGTAGACTGTGTTCCAAAATTATATCAATTATTTACGATGAAATCCAGTTCAAATTAAATTGTCTTTACTGGAAATATTGTAGTTCACTGGTTGAATTTCTAGCATGATATTAACACTCGTAGAAATTCTCACTGTTTATAATTGTTTATAGAATTTTTAACTTCCACTTATTTTTCCAGTTACAAAAATATTGTCAAAAATATTATCTTTGACCCAACACTAATTATGTACACATATTAATAACAACATCTGAAAAGTATTTGACCCTTGAGCATAGCATCGAAGAACTGTGCGAAGCACAATAAAATTTATTATTCTTCCAAAATTAAACATTTCGAGAAGTGACTCGATTATGAACTTCAAATTCCAAAGAAATATGATTTCTGAATCATCACGTTGATCAAACAAAATTGTTGAACCATTCAACTATTCGATTTTCCACTTGGAATTATTATTATTAAGAAAAATATTTATATTTGTTGCTATTTTAGTAACTTTCACAACTTGCAATTCTTGAACAGAATGCGGAAATATGAATTGTAGCTTTATAATAAATTCATTTAGTTCATGACAATAGGATGGAAAACATCCTTTAAGTAATTCGTGGATACAGAATTATTTTTTTAATTGGCAGTGGCCCATTCAATTATTTGTGAAAGAACACAATATCCCAACAACAACGGCCAAGGTCTTCCTCTGAAGAAGAATAAAATTTTATCATGACAAAACCGGGTTCTAGCGAATCCAAAGTATTAATGGAATACGTAAACAAGTTTGAAATAATTACTGATGGTTTGGTCATTCATTCGACGAAATGTGTGGTTCCAATACTCCTCCTATAAACCTGAGCCATCGAACCTGCTATTTGATTGATGCTCAAAAAAATCTCCTCATTCCTGCGACTTAAACATGCGCACCTGGGAATGGCATTTCAACTACTCCACACACATAAATTTTCTTCCCAAAATTTATACAATAAATCAAGCCTCTGCTTGTTATCAAAACTGGAAGATCTATAAACTTACAAGTTTATTTTATTTTACCATTAAGTTCAAACCGTGAAGTTACCACACTTGTGATATTCTCTATTTCACTTTCGAATGTGTGCCTACGTCATGATTTTATATAAACACAAAAAAAAACTAATTGATACAAATATCATTGGCTCCCTGTTTCATGCCTTTCCGTGTTATCTGAAAGATATACTTTGCTCAATGCAAATATTAACTGTTCAACCAGAACTATAATGTTGGTGGAATACGGGCTTGCGCTATCCACTAGCTTTCGGAAAATCACCTGTCCCAAACTAGGAATGATTAAACTAATCCTTAAGCTCTCTCTCAACGAATGTGATTATTAGAAAATGTAAGATCCAATAATTATTTAGAAAAATTATGAAAATTATTATTATTATTATTATTGGATTATTATTGTTATTATTTCCTTAAATATGTTTAATTATTATTTCCTTATGTGAAAAAAAAACACATGTTCGACTCTTCGAATATGGACAAAATATCCATTCCTCAACAAAAATAAATATTAACTTCTACAGTTATATCGGCTGATTACCGTGATTCTCAAACAAAATGAACATTCAAATAAATGCTAGGTATGCTCGGTCATCGATCCTAAACTGTTCTGAGTGCTGAAAATACTCAGAATAACCCTAATGTGTCTTGCGTAAATCAATGCAAGATTTAAATACGAAGAAAAATAAATGTGTTGGTCATCTGCAGAAAATGAGTTTGTTCCAATTAGCTAGGCATAATATAAAAGTCAAATGTGGCTTACATATCTCGTTGGTCTTGAAGTATAGTGAACCTGGTCTGTACCAGATTTATCCAGATACATGCCCTATTGGACACGCACGTCTAATCCTTGTATCGGCCGCCATAATGTACCTACAATCTGTCTAACACGACATAGTGGAAATATTTCTTGAAGTTTGAAGTAACTGCTGATCCATTTTAATATTGACTTCAATTAAATCCATAGCAGTTTGCTTAAATGGGGTCAGATCCAAATGATCTCTTCTCAAAAGCGTCAGTTGTAACATAACGCACGGTAATCTTTTCAGTACAGGAAAACACTGATAGTCTAAAACAATCAACGGCTGTTCTGAAGATCGTTCCCTGGGCATGGCTTCACACCATCTATCATGCACGAAGCAACATATAGTTTCCCTTTGTCGGCTAATGAACAACACCGTGATAGACTGGCCTTCCATATACTGAAAGATCTGAGTGGTTATTTAGTTACAATTTGTGAAACTGACAAGTTGGATTAAAATATCCAAGTATTGAATTATTGTTACTGGACTGTGACAGAATAATATCTAGACAAAGTCTAGCATATGTCCATATAGAAACAAAGTGTTTCACCAATGTCCGTAGAAAATAACAATCACCTTAGTGATTCCCTCTACCGGAAACTTACTACGTTCCCCACGTATCGTAGCACTTTTGTGACTATCACAATTCAAAGATATCTTTTGCGTAGATTCGGCAACCATGTGCCTTGGCTCGACGTAGCAGCAGCACCTTGTCCTACAAGAGCTTGGTTTGAAGTGAGCTGCTTATGCTTGGGCCGAGCAGCTTTTATACAAAACGGTCGGCTCCACGCTGGATCACGCGGAAATCTGTAAATCCTCATATCTCCGGTGTCTCTGGTCTGATTTACTTGAGACTAAGTGCATCCTCTTTCATTTGGCCGTGCCAGTAATCTGATCCAAGTATCAAGTCTCTACTCCATGGCTAAGTATTTAATCACCAAATAGTCTCGACCTCTGCTACTATTTGCCACGTCACTTAATATCTTCTTGGCTGCATAAAGTTTCCATTTCAATCTAGAAGGAAAGGAGCGCGATATTCAAATATCTCAACTTTCAAAAGCGGCTGTAGCCTTTCCCTTGATACCTAGGTGTCTGAATCTTGGAATACCCATTCCTAGAATTGGGCACAATACCATGAGCTAATGATATTCAAATTTTAGGAATTCTCCCAGCCTTGGCCGCACGGGGCCTCAGTTATAACATATAAGTTACCTAATTTTCGTTACTGTCATTTATTTCTTACTTTCCACCCCCAGACAACACTCCACTCGCGACGGTACTTGTATCTCACCCCATGGGTGTCCTCGTAGAAGCAGCTACTAACTCTGGCGAGCCGAACATGACCTCGGACACTCCCGGCATTAAACGCCATACGCAAAAAATATATATTATTTTTCATAAGTTCATGATGGTTGCTGAACGAGCCATACATTCTCATGTAGTTTAAACGCAGGTAACAGAGGATCCTTATATAAAACTACCGGAATGCCAAATACTGTGAACGTTGTTTCATTGGGTCAAACTTCATGGGTTATAATGCTTGCATGATTCGAACGGGTGCCATCTTGAATTTATTCAGTTGATGCCTCTGTTTTTGGGCTACAGACCCTTCTCGCAAAAAAAATAGTTTTTCCAAAACTTTGCTAGAAATCTGATTATTAGTTCATTGATTTAAACAGTTAACACTCGAATGGCCGCCATTTTGATCTCGTGAAGAAGGCGTCGAAAATAAAAATGTCACTATGGCCTCCCTTACTAGTAGTAGTCTACCTCTGTAGCAAATTTGACGGAATTCGGTTTCGTAGTCCGGATAGTGTTGAGGGAGACAGACATACACTTACATACACACAGACAAATACATGGAAATTTGGTCAGTGTAGATGTCATAAGTCTACCTTAATTTTTTGCAATGCTCAAAAGTAGGCTAAGAGCGCGAATTCGTTGTTATTCTCATGCTTACGAAATTCGGCCTTTTCTTAACACAAGCTGGCACAGTTTGTACCTACTTCACATCATCGGTAACTTTCTGAACTGTGTGACTGCATTTGTCAAGATGGTGTGGTCAACCAAATACGAGATACGATCAATTATTTGGTTCTCGTCAGAAAAGAACATTCTAGCGGCAGTCATTCATCGTTATATTTGCGAAGTGTATAGTCCCAAGGCAATGAGTCATAGCAGCGTGTGTAAATGGGTGAACTTGTTCAAATGGCGGGAGGAAAAACATGGCCTGACCGACCATCTGTAATCAGGGATGATTTAATTAAGCAATTTAATGAACACTGATGAGTCACAATTTTCATGCAGATATTTCAATTTCCACTTGTTTCAAGGTCTTTGTGTATACCGCGGCATAGCCGTGCATGTTAAATTCCTCACCACGAGCGAGATGGGGAGCTGTAGTAAGTCCGAAGATCGTAGGTTTGAATACTCGCACCGATAGCGCCTATCCTGAGTAGATATTTCTAGTGCTGGGGCATATAGCCTACCCGACCGTAGCTACACACACTACTACGCATTTCCTCACGGAGACACAGGCCATCAGGAAAGTTCAACACATACTCAAGTACACGGAGCTGATGAACAAAGCCCCTAATACGAATTAACAACAATAATTTTTTGTCCGTACACTTCGTGTTCAGAAAATTGTGTTCTCAGTGGGTTCCGATGAAGTTTATCGGGAACATTACGTTACACTCTTAAAGCTGCCAGTTAGTCTACTGAAATGGTTTCCTTGCATTCAGGTGTTCGAAAATGTTGGGGTCCGATGCCACAACGTCGGGCTTATTTATTTATTTATTTATTTATTTACTTATTTATCATATGGCTTTTAGTGCCGGGAGTGTCCGAGGACATGTTCGGCTCGCCTGAGTCTGTAGCTGCTTCCAGCGGACACCCAGGGGGTGAGCTACACGTTCCGTTCAATTTCAAGTAGTTCCGACTTTCGCTACTTGATATCAATTATACCTAGTGGTGAACGTTTGAACTTTGATAGAGCGTTCCAACGAAATCTAACCTAGAAATTTAGCCCCACACAAGTTTAGTCTGTGGAAAGATCTTTTACATGCCATAAATCTATGACATGGGACCGCCGGCTTTACTTCCCCTCCGAAGGAAGGCATACTGAAGGATTTTTAACGCTCTTAAAAAATCCGACGACCTCGGCTGGGTTTGAACAAAGTGATACTCATGCCAGGTGAAGTTCCGTGAAGGAAAATCAGAGGACTTTTCTGTGATCGGGAACGGCTGTCGAGAAAAACATATGAACTTTGATCTGTACTAAGAAGTAAACTGTGTAGCTATGAAATATATTTTAGTCAGCCTATTTTTCTCATAATATGAAATACAGTATATGCCCATGGGATTAGCCTTTTTTTGTGTGTACGTAAGGGTGTGCATAGTTATGTTTTGACCGTCCCCCCGAATAACATTTCAACGACCGGGTCAATGTGTTAGTTTCATTTTCAATAATTCAACTGTGATTTTGATATTTTCATACTCGCCACCAATCTAACATGACGAACATGTGAAATATTTAGCCAGTACTATAATACATGTTCACTGGCATGGTATAGAACCGTGACACGTAATAAATCAACTTGGTGGCCATAGGAGTTTTAAAAACGTAAATGCTGTTTCTCGGAATCTATTGCAGCTAAAAGTTTCACCTTCATAGAACGCTATGGAACTAGTCCATTGATATAATATTCGAATTTAGATCACTGTAAAGGCAATTCTCAGTGTTGCCATAAGGACAATTTTATTAATATTGTAACTTTCAGTTGAACAACAAAATGTAGTACCAATAAGCGAAAATAATAACCTGAATATAGTTCCATGTGATTAAGATATATATACAGTATATTTGGTATGGACTATAGAAGAAGGAATGTGCTAAGGCAGGCTGTTCCAAACCCCCGAGTTTGAGTATGCGTATACGCGAGTACTCAGCAGTGATGCTTGGAGTATGATTGGAGAGGGACTGGGGGTGATAGCCAATACGTCACTGGGCGAAGGTCATAGTACAGGTCCGTGCGCTTCATGTCAGTCTTGATGTATCCATCGCGCAGTAATGGCAGACCCCACAGCAGAGCTGTATTGCATGTTGCAGGTTTACTCACGCAAGGCGGCGAGTACTTCGCTGCTCACTGGCGAGCGACTCGGCTGGAACAGCCTGTGCTAAGGGATAACATGTTCCACTCGTCAAGCGAGTATGTTCACATCTCCATATAAAAGACAAAATAGCTCTACAAAACACTACAAAACCTACAATGACACCCATAGTCAGTCTCTGCCCTCCGAAAACAATAAAACAGAATACTTAGAAAGTGTGTATTGCGTATGAAGATATGAATATGCTCGCTTGACGGTCGAAACATGTGATCCCTTAGTATTTTCCTTCTTCTATAGCCTATAACAAATATATATACAGTATATATTGTATATACATATACAGGGTTAGCACAAATGATTTAAGCGATTTCGTGTACATGTATTATCGAAAGTATATGGCTTACCGTATTGACACATAGGCCTATACCAATTAAAAGAAAACATCAACAAGTTTTGTCTGAAGGTAACTGCGGAAAGGCTTAGTATACTGGTCGGCCGCTAGCCGGTGTTGTCTGCTCGGCGGTTAGGCAGCTAGGTGTCAGTATGCGAGATGGCGGTGACAGGCGAGGAACGTGCTTATTTTGTTCTCGAATTTCACTCAACGAAGTCTGTAATCACTGTTAAAAGACATTTCACAAAGAAGCTCCTAAAAAGAACACTATACGTGCTTGGTATTGGAAATTTGTAACCACAGAATGTACTTGTTAGAACAAATCCACCCGTCACCCGTCTGCCTCCGACGAAACTGTCTAGCGGAAACGAGAGGCCACTTCCAGAACGTTGGATGGGGCAGGCCTTGATCACAGATCGGTTTCTTATGCACTGGCCTCCCCGGTCTCTTGATCTGACCCCGTGTGATTTCACTTTATGGGGTATTATCAAAGATGAAGTTTATGTACCACCCATGCCAGTTTAGCTTGTTGAACTGAGGAATCGGATCCATGCGGCTGTAGCTCAAGCATGTGTGGTAGGAAGTTGGACTTCCGTATCGATATTTCCTGTGTGACGCGAGGAGAGCATATCGAGCTTTTGTAGCATGAAGCCTCAAAAACCTTGATGAGTTTCTCTTTTAATTGGTATATGTGTCAATGCTGTATGCTATATACTTTCAATAATGCAAGTACTTGAAAATGAAAATCCACAGCCTGCTTCCAGTCGACCGACCAGGTCAGGGAATGGAATGAATGAAGCCCCCATCTAGCGGTGAGGATATGAACTGTGCCGGCTGCCGAAGCCTATCACACTCCTCTGGGGCAATGATTAAATGAATGACACATGAAATGAAATGATAGTGGAGAGTTTTGCTGGAATGAAATTGTGACAGGGAGAATCGGACTACCCGGAGAAAACCCTATCTGCCTTCGCTTTGTCCAGCACAGATATCACATAGAGTGACCGGGATTTGAACCACTGACCCAGAGGTGACAGGTCGGCGTGCTGCCGCCTCAGCCATAGAGGCTGCATGTACTTGAAATCGCTTAAATCATTTGTGCTAAACCTTTATACCTTAATCACATGTATTTTTTCAGGTTATTTTTCTGGCATTTTCCAGTAATTGTAACTGAAAGTTACAATATCAATGAATAACATTCGAAACCATGTTTGGCCAGGATGGAAACAACATCCTTACAGAAATTCAGTTGGCTAAATGGGGAGAATATCAGAATAAAATAACATAAACTGCCTTAGGAGTAAAGCTGACTGGTGAATAACTGATCAAATGTTAGAGGGCCATATTTTACGTATCAAGACACTTGTCTGTCAATAAGAAATAAAATTATGGTATGTACGAGTGATTTTATTACCATGTAGGCCTACCATAAAACGTTGCTTAAATAAAGAGGGGCAGCTTTTAAAAGTACCAACCATAAATAACGGATCACACTGCATTGCAATGCCATATTGTATTCTGTAATCAGTCCTACAATGTTATACTGCACAACTTTAACAAATAACCAGTTTTCATCTAATGTACACACATCAAAAAAAGTTTTGCATCACCTCGGTTCCCAGATCTCCGGCATATAGACGTTGACTGTGTATATTGTATCCAAGATACAGTCCCTTTGACTGTTCATAGATGTCACTAAAACTGCTCAAAGATGTAAACAACCATGCATGAGCAGGGCCTATTAGACGGAGGGGGTACGACAGCCGATCAGTTCCAGTCATTCCACCAGGACGAAGGTACGCTGCTCATGTTGTCTGTAGTTCTACCATGCCTAGAAGGTCAATACCGCAGTTCGATCGCGTCCGCATTGTTACTTTGTGTCAAGAAGGGCTCTCAACAAGGGAAGTTTCCAGGCGTCTCAGAGTGAACCAAAGCGATGTTGTTCGGACATGGAGGAGGTACAGAGATACAGGAACTGTCGATGACAGGCCTCGCTCAGGCCGCCCAAGGGCTACTACTGTAGTGGATGACCGCTACTTACGGATTGCCGCTCGGAGGAACCCTGACAGCAATGCCACCATGTTGAATAATGCGTTTCGTTCAGCCACAGGACGTCGTGTTTCAACTCAAACTGTGCGCAATAGGCTGCATGATGCGCAACTTCACTCCCGACGTCCATGGCGAGGTCCAGCTTTGCAACCCCGACACCATGCAGCGCGGTACAGATGGGCCCAACAACATGCTGAATGGACCCCACGGAATTGGCATCACGTTCTCTTCACCGATGAGTGTCGCATATGCCTTCAACCAGACAATCGTCGGAGACGTGTTTGAAGGCACCCTGGTCAGGCTGAACGTCTTAGACACACTGTCCAGCGAGTGCAGCAAGGTGGTGGTTCCCTGATGTTTGGGGGTGGCATTATGTGGGGCCGACGTACGTCACTGGTGGTCATGGAAGGCTCCGAAACGGCTTTACGATACCTGAATGACATCCTCCGACCCATAGTGCAACCATATCGGCAGAATATTGGAGAGGCATTTGTCTTCATGGACGACAATTCTCGACCTCATCGTGCACATCTTGTGAATGCGTTCCTTCAAGATAACGACATCGCTCGACTACAGTGGCCAGCATGTTCGCCAGACATGAACCCTATCGAACATGCCTGGGATATGTTGAAAAGGGCTGTTTATGGACGTCTTGACCCACCAACCACTCTGAGAGATTTACGCCGAATTGTCGTTGAGGAGTGGGACAATTTGGACCAACAGTGTCTTGATGAACTTGTGGATAGTATGCCACGGCGAATACAGGCATGCATCAATGCAAGAGGACGTGCTACTGGGTATTAGAGGTAGTGGTGTGTACTGCAATCTGGACCACAAATGCTGAAAGTCTAGCTGTATGATGGTACAACATGCAATGTGTGGGTCTCATGAGCAATAAAACGAGCTGAAATGTTGTTTGTGTTGATCTCTATTCCCTTTGTATTTAACGGTTCCGGAACTCTTGGAACCGAGGTGATGCAAAACTTTTTTTGATGTGTGTAGTTGATAAGTTGTTTAGGTACTGAGATATAATCGCGTACACCTCCGATAAGTCGGTAACTAAGGATGAAGTATTATACAAGAAATTTGCATATTCTTCTTGACCCTGGAACACCACACTGGGGTCTGAGGGACCTTGAGAAAAAAAAATTACAGTCAGTCTGAAAGACTAGACGTTATATCATTTCGAATGACGCATGCTACAAATGCTACACATGTTAGAAAGGCTCAGGACTCTTTCAACAGGCTCCATTATCCATTAACTTAGTCTTCCCGCGCGGGCACCTCTTTACGGGTCACCCTGTATTTGAGTCTGACATCTTTTACAACTCTTTAAGGGTCACCCATTACTTGAATCTGATATCTTGCAAACCTCTTTAAGGGTCACCTTGTATTTGATTGAATCTAACATACTGTACACCTCGTTAAGTGTCACCCTGTATTTTGCTCTGACATCCTGCACACCTATTTAGGAGGCACCCTGTATTCTTATCTGGCATCTTGTATATCTCTTTAGAAGTCACCCTGTATTCTTGTGTGACATCTTGTACACCTCTTTAGGAGTCACCCTGTATTCTTGTCTGACATCTTGTGCGCCTCTTTAGGAGTCACCCTGTATTCTTCTCTGCCATCTTGTACACCTCTTTAAGAGTCACCTTGTATTCTTATCTGGCATCTTGTATATCTCTGTATGAGTCACCCTGTATTCTTATCTGGCATCTTGTACGGTATTTTGGTATGACATCCTGCACACCTCTTTAGGAGGCATCCTGTATTCTTATATGGATGGCATCTTGTATATCTCTTTAGAAATCATCCTGTATTCTTGTGTGACATCTTGTACACCTCTTTAGGAGTCACCCTGCATTCTTGCCTGACATCTTGCGCTCCTCTTTAGGAGTCACCCTGCATTGCTCTCTGCCATCGCGTACACCTCTTTAAGAGTCACCTTGTTTTCTTATCTGGCATCTTGTATATCTCTTTAGGAGTCACCCTGTATTCTTATCTGGTATCTTGTACTGTATTTTGCTCTGACATCCTGCACACCTCTTTAGGAGGCACCCTGTATTCTTATCTGGCATCTTGTATATCTCTTTAGCAGTCACCCTGTATTCTTGTGTGACATCTTGTACACCTCTTTAGGAGTCACCCTGTATTCTTGTCTGACATCTTGTGCACCTCTTTAGGAGACACCCTGTATTCTTCTCTGCCATCTTGTACACCTCTTTAAGAGTCACCTTGTATTCTTATCTGGCGTCTTGTATATCTCTTTAGGAGTCACCCTGTATTCTTATCTGGCATCTTGTACACCTCCTTAGGAGTCACCCTGTATTCTTTTCGCTTCGCTCGAAGCCCCAGGTCGCTCGACGCCCCAGGACTCATTCAACAGACTCCATTAACCAATAACTTAGACTTCCCGCGTGGCTGCATGACGTCACGCACTCGCCGTCCTTTACCCATTAACTTAGGCTTCCCGCGCGGCTGCATGACGTCACAGTCTCCGTCTCCGTAACGCAACCGTCTCCGTCCCGCGTAACGTTAGACCCAAAGCATAACGACGAAGTCTACAAGAGCAATTGAAATGATAAAACAAACTATTGAATAATTGTTTTATGTGAAACAGTGCGCTACTACTGTAAGACATGTTTGCAAATTAGGATAATAGCTCACTACCCTCGACTAGCGACATTCAGATCTGTCAGCGTACAAGAACATTCTTGAGATAGAAATGAATATACAGGGCGCCCGAGAATGTTCTCCGCAGTGGGTACGTGCAGCTACGAATGGTTGAGTCATGAGTTTAGTTGGCTGCACTGCACTGTGCCCTTCAAAGCGGGACTCTCCCGTGTGAGCTGTCGGTGTGTATCGCGATAAGCGCGCGAGCCTGCATGTCTTCAGTGTGTATTACAGTCAACGAGCGTTCAGATAGATTATTATTGGAAGAGTGCCACAATATACAGGCGGTAATGTTTACTACTGAAGAGAGATTTTAGCCTACTTTTCACATTTTGCAAAAATGAGGAAAAAGTACACTTATGAGATCGGGCAAATGTGAGTCTGTCTGTCTGTCCTTCTGTCTGTCTGTCTGTCTGTCCTTCTGTCTGTCTGTCTGGCTGTGTGTGTGTGTCCCCCCCTATCAACTCCTAAACGGCTGGAGCAATTGAAACAACATTTGGTATGAGTAAAGATCTATACCTGAATATCTCACGGCCATATTTGAAAATGATGTCAGTGCTACCAACTGCTAAAAAATCGCAATTGAAATTTGAGCTCCATGTTGGATATCTTGGAAGGTATGAATGGGAGCTATTTCAAAATTGGCACACGTATAGATAATAATATTGCAGTTTAATTTCCAGGAGGCCATACAGTGCAGTGTTGCCAAAATGATTATAAGCCTGCTTATAATTCCAATTTTAAATGCATATAACTTCTACACTATCAATTGGAATTCAACCCAATTTCGTATGTTGTATGTGTACATAACCAGATATGACTGAGCGTATTCTTAAGATCCACCAGGGCTGCCAACTGTTAATAAATGCTCTTAATATCTTTTATCCAAATACCAATATATCAGAAAGTATGCAAGTCGACAGCTTTAAACTATGCACACGTATAGTACCTAACATTCTATATTAATTTTGAGTAACTTATATACGTCAGTTCTACCAACATGATTCTAAGTCTGCTGAGAAGTCCAACTTTAAATACATGTAACTTCCATACTATCATTTGGAATTCAACCAAATTTCGTATGTGCTATGTGTACCATAACAGATATGACTATGCGTATTCTTAAGAGCAACCAGGGCTGCCGACTGTTAATATGTGCTGTCTCTATTTTTGTTACCCTAATATCAATATATCAGAAAGTATGCAAGCCAATAGCTCTAAACTTTGCACACGTATACTACCTGGCATTCTAGATGCATTTGGAGTAACTAATATACGTCAGTGCTGCCAACATGATTCTAAGCCTGCTGACAGGTCCAATTTTAAAATGCATGTAACTTCTTTACTAACTAATGGATTTCATTCAAAATTGGCACAACAATAGCTCATATTATTTCAGATTATTTCTGACCATTACATGCATGACATTGTTGCCAACATGATTTTACGCACGCTGTTGGATCCAATGTTTAACTGCATGTAACGTCCATGATATTCATTGGACTTAAACCACATTTTGTATTCTGTACCTTAAGAGATGGAACTAAGAATATATTCAGTTACCAGGTCTGCCAACTGTAGTGCTCTATTAGGCTACATTATGCCAGGTATACAGTATTTCGAACTAATTAGAAATTTCGATATTAGCAACTTCATTTCGTCATTATTCTAGATAGATCCATATAGATTAATCATTGGCATGAATCTTAAATTTTAAGAAAAGTAGGCTCTTTAGTTCGTCACAGAACTTCTTGTTTTGGTTGAATGCGTTTTTCGCGAAGGCGATTGGTTTACAGAAAATGTAAAATTAAGATTTCAGGCGCGGTTCCTAATTCAAAGTGCCCAGACCGTGATACCGTTCGGGATTTGATAAGTAAATTTCGCGTGACTGGCTCATTTCACGATGTACTGGGAACAGGCAGGCCTACGCTTTTAACAGACGAAAAACTTGATGAAATTTCCTATATAATGCTGCGTAGTCCAAGTAAATCAACACGAAAATTAGCTCAACAAACAGGAATCTCTAAGTCGACAGCACATAAAGCTGTAAGAGACAAGCTTCAGTTGTTATCTTATAAAGTTACCGTGGTTCATGAATTGAAACAAACTGATTACGGAATAGAGTGATGTACTGTGAATTATTCCAGCATCTGTTATGAATGGCTGTGGTGAGTAGACTACAAAGTTTACTGTTAATTTGTTATGATGCAAGCGGCAGCCGTGCTACCAACGTAACTGCTGTAGCTACCTCCCGGAGACGCAAGTAGGCGCTGCGGAGAATATTCCTGGACTCACTGTAGCTCAGGGTCATAGAGACCCCAGTGTGGTATTTACGCTTGTTTTTCCCGGTGTGCCACAACACCCTGCTAATGCTGCAGTCAGGGCCGTATTTCTAAATAGGCTAAGTAGGCTGCAGCCTAGAGTGGCAGTTTGGCAATTCATTCAAAAGCTAAAATGAAGTATTTCAGACATTAATAATATTTTCCGTGCGAATTTAAGAATAGAAACTTACTTAAAATTATGTAAACAAAAGTTTGGTGCTTTTCAGTCGGTCAACACGAATGTACCCTAAAAGAACTGGGTTATGCCCAAATCCTGAAATAAATTTCATGAGATTAATAAATACACTAGGATGACCAGTTTCGATCGTCAAGCGATCATCATCAAATCCATTACACTTAGGCTATAACATCTATGTTTGAGAATTCAGGTGAAAAATATTTACAATATGTACAATTATTTAGTTGCAGTATTGGTAATGCAACTGTCGGTGTATGCTAAATGTAGTATATGTAATGTTAGGTGAAATGCTAAAATGGTGATAAAAAAAACCGGAGTTTGTCTGTTTGGGGTGATTATATGGTTATACAATATCAACTATGGTTATACTGTAATAATACAGGCTGATACTTATCCGGTTGTCTTCCTGACTGTAACTTCGAGTAGTTTCGTGTTCACCCTGGCACCAGCTCTTTTTGGGTACATTCGTGTTGACCGACTGTAAAGCACCAAACTTTTGTTTAGTCAACACTGAAAAATGGCTTCAAACCTCACAATGTTAAAATTATGTTTTAGTCCTTATACAGTTCCTTCTGCCTTAGAAGAGTTAAGTACTATCTGCGAACTAGTATTTATGAAATACGGTTAAACTCACGTTCATTATTTTGTATTGAGGCAAATACATCAAAGACACTTTCATATGAGAACATTATTAACGAATTTGCCATTAAGAAATCTTGTAAGAAAGCTATGTAAAATTGAACACGAAGATTACGTGGGGTGAGTTGTTTTAGAGACGTTTGTATATTTTTCAACAAATAAGCCAGTAATTAACTACATTTTGCGTAATTTCATTTCACCATGTAGGACAACTTAATTCAAATTGAACACAGTTCTTCAATTACGCAAAAGATAGTCATTAGCATCAAAATATAAAAATATGGGTAAAATAGTAATCACTGATCTCCAAGAACAAATTAATTAATTAAGTTCGAAACCCATTTCATTTTTTAACGAATCTTAAAAGAAATAAGTAAAAAAACAAGTAGATAACTAATTTCATTTTAACATTTGTTATGTAAGCCATTAAATTTGTAGTTTTATCTAAACTAAATAAACTTTATGTTTAAAAAAGTTGAAATCGCCAATGAACTCTATCCTTTTGTTGTATAAAACAATAGTACATTATGCAACGAGCCTATAATGGCTATAATTAAGACACGAGTATTTTTATAAAACGAGCGTATGCGAGTTTTATAATTTCCATACGAGTGTCTTAATTACCATTATAGGCGAGTTGCATACGACTGTTTATGTTCGACGATAATTATAACTTTATTATATGTTTTAACATAAATATTCATAAATATCTGTTGAGAGTCAGCTACTGGAATTTTGTGATCGCAGAGTGTTATACCTTCGTCTTTCAAGAGCTTTGAACGGCCGACGCATGCGCTCTGCCATATGCAGCCATATGTTTACATCAGCCGTCCCTCAGTAATATTGTCACCGCAGTCATTTGAAGACAATGCTCTGTGTAGAAATTAGTGTTAGTGATTTTAAGGTACTGTGCTATTTCTTGTCTCATATTCGCCAGTTTATTTACGCGAACATATGGACGGTGGGTATTCCATGTCGGTAATTTATTATAGTTCGATCAAATAGCTTATAAAGATAATAGCGGAAACTCCTCGCCAAAACAGGAGACAGCGCTCCCCAGCACCGCCTAGCGGTCCGAGTTGGCAACGTACGACCAGCTGATTTACAACCGTGAGATCCAACCACACAATTATAAGAAATTATTGACCTGTGGATGATCTAATTATCCAATTGTAATGGTTGGTACGGGCCGGGGAGTATTTGTGCCATATATGGCTGTAATAATTATAATCAACAAAGTGACCCAAAATCTTTCTTCAGGTTCCCAAGAAATAAGGAAATGTAAGTATGAATTTATTGTAAACAAGTAGCCTACCATTACACTGATAGTTCGGTTTTCTTTTAATACAGAATGCTTTTACAATATTAAAAAAAAGTCAACAAAAGTCAACCCCTGGCACTATACAGCCCATGACGGGCTAAGGCCGACCAAGCGACCGCTGCCCGGCCATTTGGCCTGCAGATGTTGGGGTGACGCGTGATCAGCGCGTCGGGTCCCCTCGGCCGTTAATCTTGGTATTCGTGATCGGGGCGCTGTCTCACTGTCAGACAACTACTCAATTGTCCTCACGAGGTTGAGTGCACCCCGTTCCAACCCTCACGTCAGTTTTAAAATCCCTGAGCCGGGTATCGAACCCAGGGCCTCCGGGTGAGAGGCAGGCGCGCTACCCCAACACCTCGGGACCGGCTTTTACAATATAATTAAGCATATTTTAGCCTGTTCTTTATTTATTTATAGATGCACACAGTGGGTTATTCCAAGCCGAAGGGCTGACTTAGATGACGTATTGAAAAGGAATGGCCCAGAACATTTAAAGAGAACTCATGTTGCATGTTCAGACCACTTTGTGGAGAAAGATTTCAGGAATAAAGACTTGTCAAGTCAAGAATAAGATCTTTATAGGTTGTTGATAGTAGGCCTAATGTTAATATTGAAATACCAGCATAATTATAGAACGAGGTGACTCTACGGTACAGTAGGCCTAACATTTAACAACATGCTTCAATATTTCCGATTGAAAATGTACGTAGTTATTTGTTTTTATAAGGGACGTAACAGCGAGGTCATCTGCCTCTTAAGTGTACGTATTGCACTATTAAAGCTAAAGGAGGTTGGTGCAATCTAACAAGTTCAGAAACACAAATGTTAATTTTACTGACTTTATTAGGAAATATATAAGAAGGTAACTTTTTATGTAATTAAGCGTGTTCAACTCGTTTTTAAATACCAGTATGTCAAAAAGGATAGATTAAAACCAATGTCCAAATATTTCCTTGCAATTTCGGTCGGTGTACACTCATAAATGCTAGCTGTGGGTGGCAAGGAGAGAAATGCTGTCAACTCGCACCAAGAGATGGCACTGTGATCGCTGTCTCCAGGCGAGCGCATGCTTTAACGGCCGAGTTTCCGCTATTATCTTTATAAGCTATTTGGTTCGATGTTGTGTTTATGTCCGACATGTTGGATTTTGAGCGCATGCGCGAAATTATCGTTTCCTAATTGGTCAATGAACGAGCTCTGATTGGCTGGAGAAACTGTATCGTAATGAAAAACGGTGTTATAATGACCATCATTATGATACAGTTTTCAAACACATAATAGTGAGGGTCGAACATAAATGTATTAAGCAAATATGAACTATTGAGGGGGCGGCAAATGGACTTTAGCCTATAGGCGACATACTCTTAAATCCGGCCCTGGCTGCAGTTCTTGATAGGTAATTGACGAGGTGAGATGAACTACCTTAATGTTAGAAACAGTGTGTGAAATGGCTAATTCCAAGAAAGGACTGTCTGATTGCAATATCAATGAATTATTGTCAGAAAATAGTAATAGTGAGCAGGATATCGGGGAGACTCAGATTTCGAATCTGACAATGTTTTCGAGGATAGTGAACAGGAAAGTAAATTCTATGCTGAATATGAAAGCGACATCGAAGTTGAAATCGAAGTCCCGGGTTCAAGTCGCAATTCTGTCAGTCACCGAGCCATGGCGAGTGATTGTGTCTCATGTGAAGGAGATTGTAACCCCTCACTAAAGGAAAAAGTCAGTGCAATTTGTTCTATGTGACTGTTTTATAACTACACTGACCGGCAAAAAAGTGGAACAGTATTTAAAAAGTATAAAATTAGCCATGAAAAAGATGTAATCACATTTTAAAAGCTTTTCACGCATTAGGACACACATCTGAAACATCCGTGAATAGAAATTGACATTTCCTAGGGTGGTTTATTACCACCAATTACCCCCAATCTTCGATGAGCCTAACAAGCTGTCATGGACGCTAAGGGTGGAAACACTCGTTTTAGTGACCAGTGTTCCCGTGCAGTGCAGTGCAAACATTAACACTGTTTTGTTTGGCAAAAGAAACCAGCCCAAAAGAGCATTAGTAAAAAATAGAAATTTTTTAGATTTGTGAAATGTAACGAAATTTGTGAGTTAAAGCGTGTTGTAAAACATGTTTCAGTATTTTCTGTAGCCAACCATCTAACATTTACATGAATAATGCAAATATTGGAAAACCGATACATTTTAGTGGAATAAATTAAGAAATTACATAAAAAATTGAAGTGTTCCACTTTTTTTGCTGGTCAGTATATTTGCATGGTCGCTCACGCAATTGCAGCTGTGCTGTGCGTTTCAAAGACATGCTGCCTTAGCACAGAATGAGTAATGTCAGGTTCATGGTTGTGAGAAGTGTTCTCTTCAAGAGTCAAACCTATTTTTACATCAATTTTAAGAAATGCTTTGCTCGTTATCTTACAGCTTAACCACCGTTGAATTTCACCACTAAGGGCCGGTTTCACCAGTTCTGCTTAACGAACTTAGGGTGGATTAAACTATCCTCAAGGCCGTGATCCGTAGCACCAGACCATAAGCAATGGCTTAAAGCGCGCTTTGGCTTAAAGTGCGCTTAGATTGAGCGGTCGTGCTCGGTAGCTTACGGCATAGGGGTGGCTTAAGCTGTTCACTCATACGCCAAAATGGCGGTCGGCCCCATTGTGCCTGGCCCATATCTCAGTAAGTTGAGAGTGTTGTTATATATGTAGTGAAAAAAATATATTCATTTTAGTCCGTTTACCCTCCAGGTTGACTATTCCCTCGGACTCAGCGAGGGATCCCACCATTACCGCCGCCAGAGCAGTGTTCTGGAGCTTGAAACACTAGGTTGAGGGATACAACTGGGGAGGTGGGACCAGCACCTCGCCCAGGTGGCCTCACGCGCAAAGCAAACAGGGGCCTCATGAGGGATGGGAAGGGAGGGTGGGAGGGATAGGCAATGAAGAGGGAAGGAGGCGGCCGTGGCCCTACGGTAAGTACTGTATCCGCATTACCTACCAATAGTCTACTTGTTGAAATCCCACGATAGCAGCTGGATTGTAGAACCTGAAAATCCCCGGCTAGAAAAAACCCAGATCCTACCAACAAGAAGAAGGGATAATAGGGCACAAGTTATTCCTAACAAGGTGGCATTAAGAATGACCATAGCGAAGAAAAATTAAAGACGCTCAGCGATCACAAGATTCCAATTAAATAAAAAATCTCAAGAGTGTGGTAAACTCCAGAAAACACCCAGCAATGGCCTTCATAACGCAACCTTCCGTCACCTTTATAAAATATCACGTCAAAGGATTAAAATCAAATAACAAAACTGTATTCACAAATGACATTACAAAAGTGACAATGCCATCGAAAGAAATATCCTGACTCGAAAGAATCGAGAAAATCGATGAATCAAATGCTGCACACAATCACATTGGAACTACCGATGCTGATGTCCTAATCACATCTATGATACAAAACTGTATACAACAAGAATGATCCAAAAAAAAAGCCTAATGGATCATTAGCATTGACATTCCATGGTAGAAATTACCGCATATTAATAATAAATTCTATATTTTCAAATTTACATCTTCTGTCGTATACCGTTAAGTGTATCTGCAATTTACGTATCGCTATCATCATCCAAACTTGCAGGTTATTCTGTATTTAATTTCGTTGAATTCATATTATTCATATCCAGTGTAAATCAACCAAGCACTGAAGCTAAGAAGAATATTCTTCCTCCAATCAGTATACATATCTATTCTTAATATAATAAAGCTGAAGAGTTCGAGTGTTTGTGTGTTTATGTGTTTAAACGCGCTAATCTCGGGAACTACCAGTCCGATTCGAAAAATTCTTTTTTTATATGATAGCCAGATTCAAGAGGAATAGTTTAGGCTATGTAGTATTAGGCTACACCTTTCGGAAAACCTAAAAGATTGATTTTTGTTCAGTAAGTCGATAGAAAAAGCACTCCCGAACTGCTCTATCCAAATGCGCTGGCGGTATGGTTAGTGATACGTACATTGTTTCACCGATCTGAAACAAAATTTGTATACTTACCCTTTGGAACCCTGGGAGTAACACTGTTTACATGACATTTCGGACAGCCCCCTCCATTCCGTGCATTTAGGCCCTGTGGCACAAATCTACACCGTTTCACCGATCTGAACCAAAATTTGTATACATACCCTTCGGAACCCTGCGAGTAACACAGTCTGCATGAAATTTCGGACAGACCACTCCATTTCCTGCATTTAGGCCCTTTGGCACAAATCTACACCGTTTCACCGATCTGAACCAAAATTTGTATACTTGCCCTTTGGAACGCTGCGAGTAACACTGCCGACATGAAATTTATGACAGACCAGTCCATTCCCTGCATTTAGGCCCTTTGTCACAAATCTACACATTTTCACCAATATGAACCAACATTTGCATACTTACACTTTGGAACCCTGAGAGTAACACTGTCCGCTTGAAATTTTGGACAGACCACTCCATTCCCTGGATTTAGGCCCTTTGGCACTAATCTACACCATTTCACCGATCTGAACGGCAATTTGTATACTTACCCTTTGGAACACTGCGAGTAACACTGTCTGCATGACATTTTGGACAGACCACTCCATTCCCTGTATTTAGGCCCTTTGGCATAAATATACACCGTTTGGCACAAATACACACCATTTCACCGATATGAACCACATTTTGTATACTTACCCTTTGGAACCCTGCGGGTGACACTGTCCACTTTAAAATTAGTACAGACCACTCCATTCCCTGCATTTAGGCCCTTTATTACAAATCTACACCGTTTCTCCTAATTGAACCAAATTTTACATACACTTTGAAACCCTGCTGGTAATACTGTCCACTTAATATTTTGGACAACGCTCTCCAATCCCTACATTTAGAATAACAGACAAAATAAACTTGAAAACCACGTATTAGGGCCCTAGAACCATTCATCTCCGAAGTAGTGTAACTCTAAGAGTATATTAATAAATCTATTGTTGACGGCCAGTTCGGGCTGCAACACGTCTCCCCTACCAGCATTCTGGTGCAGAATTGCGAAAATAGTTGCATATTGCGCTGTTTATAAATTGCAGTCACGGGGAGCGATTAGTGCAAAAAGATCTCCTAGGCACCTTAAAACAGTTATCATCATGAAAATATTATGCCTCGCTATAAGTGCAATGGTGTTGTTGCAGTACATTGAGCTTACCAGCTGCAATAAGTGTAGGTGTTTTCAAAATTACCTTCAATTATTCCTAACCTTACCGTTGAGCGCTATGTGGCGACAAATTATACTATTGCTACCTCAGTAGATTGGGACAGCCGAAGTTTTCCAAAGTGTTCTGAATATTTTCCTACGGCGCTATGCGACAAAAGACGACACTATTGGTCTCTACATTTCTAACAGCCAATGAGATATAGGCCCTAGGCAGTGTCTTTTATTTCACTTATTCCTCTTTCTAATCATTTTTTAAAATTTGTTTGTAAATAACATGTGTCAGTGCTGTAGTTAGAAAATAACCGTTACCCTATTCATTATTATCATTATTATCATTACGGGAAAATGACCTGAATGTTACGTCCATTATACGGTACTATTTATCACCCCCACTACAACCACCACTACCACCACCACCACCACCACAAAATGTTATATTTTTAAAGTATTTTTTCTGTTAGTTTAAGTATCACGTGCCAGTTTTGTAGTAGTATTCATTATCATACATAAAACAAATAAATCCACTGGCCGAAGACGGGCACTGCTGCTAGTTTATAATAAGAATGACTAAAATATCCCTGCTGGCATCGTTAATTAAACTTTCAATTTGGATTCATTAAACATTTTCCATTCAACTATTTTCAACCTGTGCTTCGAATAATCTCTTTAAAAACATTTTATTACTACGTATATCCACTATGATACGATTCGTCAATAATTAATGTCACACCTGACATTCACATCCCATCCACAAACGGAATAATACCATAAACTTTTCTTTGAAGATTCCACTGTAATTCTTCCCACAATTGGTTCACAATAGCTCAATTTGACATGTACTTCAACTAGTATTTTATTCTTAAATACCAAGTAATATCCACAGATATACATAATTAATTAACACCTTATGGTGACCAATAAACTTTTTAAACGTATCGAGTATCATTATAACAGTCGCACACCTCATCGTGCCGATCAAAAATGTTTAAAACCTTTGCTCATTGCTTATGGGGAGGTGTTAGCCCAATTGGGTGAAAAAAATCAAAAAACAAAATATGTGTGTTTTGTGTCCCTTATAACCTCACTTACGTGTCCAAAGCAAAATTTTATGTCTAACGACTCTCCTAGTAGTTTAATTAGACGTTTAATAAGCATGCTGCTTTAGGTGCCACACCCTCTTTTTCTTTTGCTCCTCAGTTTTCTTGTATAATTCTGAAATGCTTCACGCTTTCGAATTGAGAGACATTTTATTTTCGGTGTAATACATGTTGGCTACTCTGTAAGTCATCTAGTAGACATGTGGACATAGCTATTCCTTTGTTCCTTTGTTTATCCCGCCGATCCTGCCTGATAAAACTGAGAAACGATACGAAGAGCTAGAAACTTGAAGATGGGCATGTTATATCAGGAATGGGTAGACTGACTGACAAAGAAATTGGCTTTCTTCAAAGTCACTATGGCTCGGCAATCAGAAATAATGTGGATTCCTTGGAAAAAATGAGACATGCTATGTGGGCTACATATTTCCACAAAATTTCAACTGACAGTCACCCACAGCATTATCTCTGTCCAAAAAGCGAATCTTCCTGGTCTAAACATAACAGGTCACAAGTTACTGGAGATCAATATTGGCTGGAACATTCACTTCCTGTGATATAACATACATTCTTTCAACGCGCTGGCACAGGGATTCCCTTTGACCTCCTGGAACCACGGTAGCTTGTACTACAGACTTCATAGCTTCTGACAACGGAAAATGAAATATCGTACACTTCTTTATCATTTTAGTACCGCAATGTACATTTTTAGTTGTTAAACTAAATATTTCCCCAGGGACGGATGTAGAAAAGCTTAGCCAATGACGAACTTGCCTATTGTGGATGCTTGCAATAAAACATGCACTATATTGAACCCGAGATCTGTTGAGGGAGTTTTAGTTGTAAAAACCCCTAGAGGAAAGTACATATTTAATCACTGGTGTGATATCAACTGATGTTGACATTATTTATTAAAATAATGCAGGGAAAATGAGTGGATTACAGCATTATTGGACTGGATGAAGGAAGCTATGCTGCAGTTGAGCACGAAAGTTGGAGAGTTTGACATCTAACTAATAGCCCCAGAATTGTGGGAGGAGACTCGTGGAGCCGTGTCAATCTCGTCGACCTACTTATGTCGTCTGGAGCAGGTCGGGGGGGGGGGGGGGGGGGGTGAAATAATGGCCCAGTTCTTCCCCGTTTCAGAATGGAAATGAGAATGGGATGGGAAGATCCCAGTGAAAATCATTGATTACTCGTGACTGGAGCAACGCAATGACATGAGAGTTGCACACAGATGAATCTTTAGCCAGGAGGCTAATTACCAAGCCTTTAAACTGTGAAATCAAGGCATATTTAATGGAGTGCGCAAGAACACAGGACTTTTGGTGTTCGCGGCGTGACCTTACTAGTGCACCGGGGATTTCCACTGGAAGTCGCGTACCCACGCTATGGCAAAGGCAATTAATATTAATTAATTGGCCGATCGATCCTTGAGCACGCAGATAGTTTTGGGACCAGCGAGGAAAAAGGAACCCTATGAGCATTATTTCGAGACCAGAATCATCCTGCGACAGAAAATGAATCTGCGAGGGAATTCTCGTCCTACTTTTTCTTGTGAAACGAATATAAGGATGTGGACATAGGTCAGAGAGGGCAGTTGGAACAGACTCGAGCGCGGAACGTATGTCGCTCTGGCCCTGAGAAGGACGCTCACACAAAGACTTGAACATTTGTGTTAAGCAGTATATTCGCCGTGCAGTGTAGTGCACCTATTGATACTATCTTCATGCATAGTCATGAAGTAATAATAAGTACTGTGATCAACGAACTTTATTATGCGAAATGTGCGTTATCGAAGTCGAGGAGGGAGGCTCGAACTTCAGATTGGGAAGCCGTGCAGTGAAACTGTTATAATACTTTTTATTGAGGACAGTCGTGCTGTATGTGTATAGTCGGCAGTACGAGCAATTGTTAGTGTTCACATAAAAAGTACCGTGTGATATACTTTCAGAACTTTTGAAAGTAATAATTTGTGTAAATACTATGTACAATGTTGAGCGCAGTGTATAATATATTGATTGGTTATACATGTCTTAGTCCGCCGGACTGCGCCGGGAGAAACCTTATGATGCGTTTGGTGAAATGTCATAAGAATACCAAATAGTAACGCTCAGGACGAAAGTAAGCACATTCATGCAAAGCAGGAAGTTTATCGTAGGATAATGGATCGACAGTTGGTGAATCCGTAGGCAGATGATCGAGACTTTCAATCAGGAGTTGGTAGGAGCATGGAAGAGGCCGTCAACAACCTGCAGTTCTGATATCTTGCCAGGAAATTTCAACCGTATTGAATGTAAATAGTGACGTGTGTTTTTGTAGTGATCATATGTGAAATATCTTTTAAATTAATATTATGACAAGTGCTATAAAGTGTCATGTGTAAAGAAGCGATAGCTTCATCATAGAAATGAAAAGTGCCGTGTGGTTCGTGAAACAATGGTCTTATAAAATGTGTATTGTCAGTGTAGAAATGTCGTGCTAATTATGCCAATGGCAGGCGACACTGGAGGATATGAGTGGTTGGAGCCACAGGGATAAGCCTATGTGAGTACCCCACAAATCATGATTTTATAGAAGTTATAGCCCACTGCATGTAATGTGATTTCAGAATTATAAAAATGTGCCAGTAAGAATCAGTATTAGGAGATAGACCCTCCAGGTTTAATTATGGTTGTTTTGATTTTATTAGAGTTGAGATGTTGTTATACATCAGTGAGTGGATTAATCGTTAACACTATTAATAAAATGGCAAATCAGTTATGTAAAACTTAACGTAACGAACACGGATGTTCGATATTTAAAATGGTTATGTTGTGTCGGGTTATGGTAATTTATGTCAGTAATAATAATATAATAGAAGGTAGAAATGAATACATCAGGATAAAATGTTATAAGCAAGAAATATTTACGCTAATTTGAATATTTATCGATCCAAGCAGTAGATAATACATTAAGGGATGAGAAAAGAGTTTAATATCAGAATATATTGCGTTAATGGGAATATAATTATGCAAGGAAATGGAAGAGTTTAATTGTGAATTGCATTTGTAGCTTGTGAATAAGCTTGTAGAGTAATTGATAGAGTTCTCTTACTAATTATAGGACGAGAGCATGGGATCGGGTTATGGAGCCAGGTAATCTGTTCGTCGTGTAGAATTTCGTATAGCTTAGGGCATACTGAGATATGTATTTTGTGCCAGAGTATATTTAGTGTTGGACCCTAACTCTGATGATGGATATGGAATGTTCCGGGTTCGAATCCTGTGGTAGGTGAGGGGAGAACAATGGAAACCTCTGCACCATACCTGATCGACCGAGAACTTGTTATTGGATGATTCGGCTCTTGTGAAGCGAATCTTGTTGACGGCAGCGCGTGACTGACCGTAGCATTTATTAAGATACCGGCTATCCAACTCGACCTGTGTTTATGAATCTCGTGCCTTCATATCATGAATTGGACCTATTGAGGCCAGTTATTAATATCCTAAGGTTAGGAATAAATTTATAAACTCGTCCAGAACCTATTGCATACCATTCAGTTTAAAACATATGGGATCATGTGGGTCATTGTGACCACAGTATTGTATTTAGAATCTTACTACTGATTGGGGAAATAAAAGCCAGAAGTCAGACAGCGAGGGATGGAGCACGTGTTGTGTCCAGGCCACTCCGCTCTATTGTATACAAGCCGCTCTGAGGGGCTGAGCTGTAAAACGAACCGTGAAAGTTAACGTTTAGAAAGGGCAGAATTGAGACCCTGTTTGTATTGAAAGGAAACATTGTTATATTGTGTAATGAAGTTATGTGGTTTAAAAACACATTGGTAATCATAGATCATCCTGATGATTGAAATTTTAGCAATCTTACGAATGGTCGGAAGATGCATTTTTTACTGACACTGACACATATTTATGAAGTTGGGCACTTGACGCTACAGGCTACGCTCGCAAGGGTAGCTTAATAATACCATCCGACACAGCGACAACGAAAGTTTTGAAGATGAAATCACAACGGCATGCAGTGGAACTATAGAAAGAGGGAAGTGTAGGGGTAGATTTGCATAATTATGGAGTTGCACGTAGATTTGGTGTGCAACACCTGAATTGGCTAATGCATGATAAAGCATTTGGTGGGAAGAGAGAGACCAAACACAACGGTACACATAATGTCAAAGTAAGATGTGGTGTAAGAAACAAATAATTTTGTGAAATTAAAGAAGTCACACTAGATGACAGAAGAGTAAAATTACAGTTTTGTTTATGAAAGTTGCATGTGCATCAGCGCACTAGAGTGAATTTTGAAGTCAATCTAGGGGTAAAGGAATGTTAATGATATGGATTTAAAAATGATTAAAATTATGTGAATAATTAGTGGATTGCGGGAGTAATTTTGCTTTGTTTGTGTATATTATTTGTTGGGATTGTGTTCTTTAATGTTTGAAGCCATGATTTAATGCTGAATTAAAGTCTTTAGAATACAGTTGTGCTTTATCATTGTAGAGTTGATACCTTTTAGTCTCAAATCAAAAATATGCAACTGCTCAGTGGGAGAACGGTACACGCCGAGACCTGAAGCTAGCTGAGGCGGAAGCATGTTTTCCATGGAAATTACTCACATGGGTACAATATACGCACCATATGTATTTAATGCTATAATGTATGCATATTTATAAATCAAAAGGTAGGCTATAATGAAATCCAAGTAAGAAAACACAACCTTCAAAAGATGCGACCATTCGACCAACTCAACGTGGGGTATAGTCAATAACATGATCAAGAATTACCGCAATGATAAGGAAAAATACACTATATTTCAACAACGGTTTTCCCAGCATCTACTACAGCTGATGCTGCTACGTCTCGCAAACACAGTAGGAAATTCTTTCTACAACTAGTAATGTACTTTATGGTCGCCAACCCAAAAGTAGAACAGCTGTAGTCATCGAAATTATTGCAACGGCTGGAAACAAATGATAACCGTGACCAACATGACAAACAAAATCAATCTCGGAAGGTAAATACTGTGGAAATTAGTTCATATTATGTATGATGCGAATACAATAATAGCGTTCAAATAACTCCCTAGATACTTAAGTTGTCGTTCTTTCCTTATATTGCATATCGTCGTTACGCAAGTACAGTAATTATGCACGGCTGGGATTATGTTGGCATAACTGTAAGGCCACGGTGTTCTTTGCTAAAGGGAGCATTACTCACCAAGCGAAGATCCTTGATTCTCGTTGCCATGTTCGCTCAACCATGGTTTGGCTAAGCGAAGTACGAGACGAGCTGGTGCAACACCCAGCCTTAAGCGGTTGTATTTAAGGATCGCTTTGCTAAGGAGGGTTTAAGCGGCCTTGTGGTGAAACCAGCCCTAGGAGTTCAATGGAATCAAATGTTGTACCAGTCTATTACACGTAACTGTTTACCTTTCTCACTAAACATTCTCGTTCAAGGCCCACACCACTGTACGTTGTGACACACCAAGGTCATGTACGTAACTGATATGTTTAAGGGTAACCGTGTATGCGACTCTCAGATGCATACTACTGCGCCTGCGGTGGATATATCCGCAACTTGTGTGAAGCCGTGGGTTTTATTCCCACATCAGCCATCCTAGAAGTGGCATTCAAGAATTTCCTGGCAAATTCCTCGCTGAGCGATCATTTTGTGGAACATAATTTCACCACTTGTGACACATATCGTAGTGTTGCTAAACTGTCACGGTTTCCAAATAATGATTCCTTCATTTAATAAGCAATTAGGCATAGTAGACTATACATTAATTTACACTGGTACCCAAAACATAGGTGAAACGACAACTGATATTTCCTTCCAAATTTTCGTAGTTTACGTAGTCTCGCTATGGTTTCCCGCAAAAACAAACAAAACAAAATCCCAGTTTCTAAAGAGTTAAGTGTTCCTTATTAATTGATCCAAGTATTTTCAAGAGCATTAAAAACAGAAGTAGAAATAATATTATTAATAATAATAATAATAATAACAAAACAATCTAGCAATAGGCTACAAGCTTTTCAGTCGGTTAACACCAATGTGCCCAAATTAGATTGGACGGGGAATTACAATTATTTTCTAGTGTCTGAAATAAATTAGACTTCATGAATTGTTTATACACTTAATAAAACATGTCGGGGGGGGGGGGGGGAAACAATGGTGTTGGTTTTTAAGTCCTTTTAACTATTGTAGCTTTTACACCCGAGCGTAGGGGGAGATGACCTCGTAGTTCTGCCCCTTAAAATCTCAATAAGTAACTACTGTAACTAGACCCGAGGGTGCCATTGTGGGTTGTCCTCTACCGTAGCGAAACTAGTGCTTTATTTCTTGTGTGTGAGCTGTCTCTTATTCCTTATTTCATTTACGTGTTTTATAAATGTTACATTGTTTTTGCTTCCCTGAGTATGGGGGCAGTTGTTCCACGGGGGGTTATGATGAGTCAGAAATGAGTGAAATCAGGCTTGAATAAATCCAGTTTTGTTATTGCCATGTACTTCTGATATTGTATTACCGGTATATCGTATGTGAACTTCCCTGTGCTGTGTGATTTATAATATATAACTAATGAAAATGACCTCATGGAAATCTCTCATTTCATGTAGTGTTCCATTCACTCACTACTTCTCACCGCTCTTTGACATACTAGCTACGTCACAGACTCCAGACAGTTGCCGCGCTCTACCCGACTTGGCTTAATCTTAGTATTTAAGTAACCGTGGTTTTTAGAGACGTTGTGGTGCCGAAATATTGACCCGAAGGGGATTGTTAACGTGCAAATAAATCTACTGACATGGGCCCCTCGCACTTGCGCACCCTCAAATGCCAACTGACTGCGCCGGTGTACCACACAGCCAGTGAAGAAGTAGAAATACAAAGATAATAAACATAGTGTAGGTCATCTTTGTCTTATTCAAAGCTTACCACAATCCGAAGATTTGTACGAATAACCAAGGAAGTACATAGCCCTAATTAATTTATGTATGTACTACCATTGTCATTAAAAACAGTCGACTCCATGCCAGCCTCAGCCAATCGTTCCGTTCGTTCATTATAAAAGGTTATGATCATTTCTGCATATCCCAAGCATTTTTCATGGAAATTTTGAATGGTTATATTAACACACTCCACCGATAGCGTTTTGTTGCCAAATCAGCACACTACATCACATATCATTAGATACATTAAGCACGTACCACTAGCGATTTGCCAAACGGATTAAGAAAGAAAAGCGATGTCAGATTCTCTCTTACATTATTGGGAAGATTTTGTTCATAAATTGTACGTAGGCTATCATATTCAGACACTCTGTATACATAGTATGTCATATTGGCTACTAATATACGGTTCTGAGCCAATAAAATATGATCACAGCACCGCATAAACAGTTATCACCCGAAACGTGGAGAGTTACACGCTGTCCTTATGTTATGAAGCTTGTCTATAGGCTCGCAGTTAGTAGTGTCTCGGGTGTTAGAGAAGAATGATCAGCCGATATAAGTTCAAAGGAATTCCAAGTTTGAGATTTCAAACTGTGATAGTTCGTCGCGTTGGTCCCAGCGCCTCTGAAACTTCACAAAATTTGGCAGCTCGTGTGCCACTGTTGTGAGCAGTTATAAAAGCAGTTTCAATTCTGGTCCAACAACGAAACGTCTTCCGGCTTTGTGTCGAAAGCAGCTCATTGATGCCACAGACTAGTGGAGGCTATCATGTGTTGTTTCGGGTACCGTAGGGTCATAGTTCGAGAAATCGCTCCCAGGTACGACAGTGGTGATCCGGACAATGATTTACTGCACACGGTTCAGTGAACACTGCTGGTCTTTACTGATAAATGAACATAAGTGGGAATATCGGTATGGCATAATATAACAGAGGTGTTTGTGGTGTTGGGCTTAGTCATTCATACACTGCAATTGAATCAATGTCGTTCGCTGCTTGTTGATGCATTTTTTGCAACTACTTTGCGACATGCTTCAGTAGAGACTCATTCGATACCCCCTAAGATTTTGGCTCGATGTGCGAAGCATTGTATTGTGATTAAAATTCAGGCTCTTATATTATTTTGTTAGCATCTATTGTAAGATCATTCGTCTTGATCTACACGTCTGAAATTACTTTGAATATTATCTCAAATGAAAATGAAGGAACTTTCATGTCAGGAACATCCGTATTGAGTACAGGGATACGTTTAGAAATGTCTTATTAACACTTCCCTCCTCCAGGGGCATACAACTTGTGGGACATGGATTGGCGACCAGGTGACACTAGCCAAGTCCAGCATTGCTTCCACTAACTTGTGCCGGAATCCTCTCTTTCCTCTTTCTTGTCAACCTCCCTTGGTCAACTCTTTTTCTCTTCCGACATCGACGGTATTAGGGTATCCAAAGTATCAGGTGCTTTTCACTTTATTGCCTTATTGTTCGATTGTCTCATTTTTCCTGATACCCTGATTTATCGAGGGGGCTGACCACTTCTTTTCCTTTCCTGGTATCTCCTATACAATGCCCTAAATGAGGCAGGGTGTGTGTAGCCCCACCACGTATGGTACACCTTGAATAGTTCTACACCCTCAAGGGCTCACGGCAGTTGAGTTCAGGAGTATTCAAATCTAGGTAATTCTGAGTTTGGTCCGATTTTCCTCTATTTTCCACGGACCATTGGGCAGACTCCCTCCTCTTTCCTCCTTCTCCAAAGGTTGAGGGAATTTCCTTTCGTCATGTCTTTTATTTACCTTGTTCCTTTGTCGTCCCTTTCTTCTTCTAGTACATAAGTTAATTTTAAGTCAGTAGATAGACGTGCCTGTATGTAGGTTTATTTCATTCTCATTTTATTTCCTTCACCCGTATCATTAGGGGCTGATACCCTAGATGTTAGGCCCCTCAAAACGACAAATATCATCATCGTCATTTACATTTCATACAAACGAATATCTTTAATAGATTGCATTCTACAGTTTCGATGGGCCTATTTAATATTAGGAACTAATTAATGCTAATTAGAGAAATAAATGTACACATTGAACTACCTCAACGTGTTAATATTTAGCTGTTCTATATTTTCTTCACGTGAACCCAGATGACCGCCAGCCCTCACTTCTGATTGAATAACCTTGCTATTGCTTACCCTCCTCCACAATTGGATTTAGAAAGTTATGAAGACACCCAACTGCCGTTCATGTGATCCAACAGTATACAGTAAGTTTCAGTAGGAACAAAACGACGAGACATCTCTGTATGTTGAAAGAAAAGCAACGAAGGAAAGCAGAGGGAGACGATGAAGGCGGAATGGTTTACCGGTTGAACTACCTCACAAAGAGAATAACTCGTGCGTATTTTCTGCAGTAAGTAAAGTGTGTCAAATTTGTATCTTGAAGACGCTGCTACACACGCTAGCGTGATTTCGCAGTGAATGAAGTTGAAACAACGTAGAACTTCTTGTTCCTTTCCCACGATACAGTATCTTCAATTAGAGTTGAGTAAGTGTGTGAGTTTAACGAGATCTGTAACTTCCTGCATCGCTGTTTGCACCACATTCCACTAATTGGGAACCAGGGTGAGCACACACACTGCCTGAAGAAATAAGGAGTAATCCTAACCATCCTTCTTATATGCCAATCAAAGTACACATTGCGGTCTTACACAATATTCAAGTACCGGTATGATATACATCATAAACTATTAGCATACATTCTCCCACTTCATTTTCAAGCATTTCAGGCTTTTGAAATTTATTTATGATCCTTTTTTACAAATTTCAATTTCCTATTCCACTATTTCTACATTTACATTTAAAAAATATTCCCCCAAATCCTTCTAATTAAGAATACATCCCTCATTACACTCTGCTCAACAGTAGGATTAACAAACATTCTTCCTTTAAGGAATTATTTCATGTCCTCTCGAGGAATAATCAATGGATTTAACAATGGTACTCTTAGTTAGTTAGTTATTCTTGTTTTAAGGGGCAAAACTACGAGATCATCTGCCCCTAACCATGGTACTCTAAGTCGTATTTCAAGATAATATATTGTTGTGACCCCACCTGATGATACGGACTTGAACCATAGACCAATCTGGAGTTCTGCAAGATTAAATACTAGGATCGTTGACATGTCCTCACCGATAGCTTCTGATAGGGGTAACAGTACAGTCCCTACTAGACAAGGAAACGGGTGTGAGACGTGATTCCGGGATTCAAGGAACACTCCCCAATGAAAGAGATTTGAAGTTTAACTCGCAGTATATTCCGCGTGGGAGTCAAGGACCCACTACCGTGAACACAAGGACTGAATGGATTATAATTTAATCCTGAAATAAAATAGAAATTATTGGTTCTTAGCTGTTTCTTCAGCTTCGTTGGCTTTGGTACTCCCAATTACCGACTTAGCTCCATGCCCCTTGGTCAACCAGCATCCGATGACCCACCTAGCCTGATCTCCCGATAGGTAGGTAATCGACCTCTCACTGTCAGACTTCCGCCTCTGCAGTGCCTGACTGACCTCTCTGATCTGAGTCCGCAGCTATTTATAGTAAAGCAGCGTGGTTATTGTTGACCAGGTTGAACTGGTGTTGAATGTCCAATACGGTTTCGCCTTGAACCAGCATTGGGACACAACAATATCCCACAAAGTATATCCAGGTTTTGATCATTTTAAATACCCTCACATAATAGCGCAATTAAATGAAATTGATGTCCTAGAAATAACAGTGTTACCCAGCTTGGGCCAAACGTTACTGTTCAACGGGCACACATACTACAGCCATGTCAAACAAAATTGTAGAAACTGCTGTCTTAAGTGAAATTATTTGAACGTGTAGCTCCTGCTACTGATAGTGCTAGAAACTGAAGATAAGTAATGAGGCATTACTCGAGGAAAGAATCATTGGAAATGTAATTGTTAAATTAAAAAAGCACCAGGATGACAATAACTTGTGAAATTATTTGAGAATAATAAGCTTGGAGTAAATTAAGCTTATGGCGACATGGAGTTAGGAATACGGTTTGATAAGAATTGTCTATTTCAATATATTTCTCCAAAAGCTTATAGAACAGCTAAATTTATAATAATGTTCGTTGGTGAGAGTAAGTCTCTTTGATACTTTAAGAGAAGCAAGTAATTCTTTGAAGATTTTAATAGCCAATTTTCATACATACTGTAACCTTCCCAAGTTACAAAGAGATCGAATCCTTACTCTGGGGAGTTACAATTTTATTTATCATATGTACATTTTTATTTGATGCTTTTTCATGTTTTAGAATGATTTAGTAGAGTGTATAATATGATGCGATTGTGGTCCAATTAATTTGTTTAGCTTTTAAGTATTGTAATTTAGCAGGATCCGAATCTAGGGAGTGACGAATATTTTAACATTGGAGCAACATAACGTTTTGAAACAGGAAAGTGTACGCGAACGAGGAAATTGTCTTCTTGGTGAAGCCAGGTTTTTCCCGGGAGCCGAGCGCCAGGGAGGGTGAGTCAGACGTGAGACTTGGCATCTATGTACGAGCGAGGACGATGGACTGTTTCCATATTTGGTAATGTTGGGAATCAAGCGTTGTGAATGGTTGGATCCCTGGGTCAACCCAGCTAAACCGATGTATTGGTGGGGGATGATGACGGTACTTAGATTTTGTGGAAGCTAGTGTGGACACTCTTATTTTGGACTCCGTGTGGAGTAGTCTCAATTTTGGAACTCCGCGGGAGGAGGTAGACTCATTTTTGGACCACGGTGCGGTCGACTCAGTTTTCAGACCGCGTGTGAGCGGAAAGTATTAGTCAGTAGGACTTGTCTTTTGGTTTTGTGTGTTGAGGAAGAGACATTACCGTATAACACTAGTCGTGTTTGATACAATAACCAAGTTGCTGGCTATAAGTTCTTGATTGAATGATGAGCCTAGTCTTAAGTATATCGCCAAGATTGCTTACTTCGAACAGCACTATTTATTGTGATCTGAGATCTGTAAATCTGCATTTCAACTATAGCGGCAATTTATTCGTACAGGAATGCTGGTCAAATATGCCAAGCATTATTAAATTCACAAGCGGAGTTAATGCGACGATCCAAAACGGATTCCAAGCATTTGTATGAGACTAGATCCACGACGCAAATTAAATCGTTGGATGCTAGTTACAAAAGTAACGAACATAATATTCATCATAACAGTAGAAATGGCGTGTGAAACAAAATTAATTGTGCTGCGAGTAATAGGACTAATTCTTTGGGAACAAATTACCCTAGAATTAGTAGAGATAGGTCACCACTACTGAAGCCAACATCTGTAGGCCTAAGTACCCGTCAACTTTATTCCTGAGGGTCGTCTATATCATGTCATATGTGTATCTGTGTAAATACGATAGGGAGTGCAATTATTCTGTACGAGGAGGATCCTGCGAAATGTGTGTTTTATGTCTGGTATAACAATATATTATCGATTTTACCAGACGCTGAAGGGTTTTATTTATTAGGTCACTTAGGAGTAGTTAGGTGTGAATGTATATTGCTGTTGGTATTATCGTACAGGTGTTTAACCCCCACGCACCCCGCACATATAGAAGTATTGAGAGGCTGGTATATTACAATACTACTGGTATTTTTCATTAGAAACTCCCCCGGCTATTAAAGGGATTTTCCCTGTGATTTATACTAAATAGCTGTTGATACATGACCTATATCTCAACCAACACCATGAGAAAGTGTGTGCTAATAGTACATTATGCATCGAGCCTAAGACACGAGTATGTTTATAAAACGAGCGAAGCAAGTACTATAATTTCCATACGAGTGTCTTAATTATCATTATAGGCGAGTAGCATACGACTGTTTATATTCGACGATAATTATAACTATTTTATGTTCGAACATAAATATTCATAAATGTCTGTCAAGATTTTGCCAGTTTTATATACTGAACAGAGCGCATGGGACGCAGAGAATACCTTGTAGTTGACGATGGCCTCCTCAAATACCCCACTATGACACTAGCCACGCAGCGAACTTAAAAATAGGAGGCCGTGGAAGTCAGCACAAGTGCGATGCTATCCTTACCTAATTGGTCACACAACTGTTTCTTGAGCTCTGATTGGTGGGAGAAACTGTTTCATAATGAATAATAGTGTTATAATGACCCTCATTATGATACAGTTTTCTGATATATAATATTTATATTTCGACATCGTCGAACATAAAATACTGCACATATAACTTTCAGTATAGGTGAATAAGACTCCTCCCGCGTGATGACATCTCTAACGCATCACGGGAGTTTAATTTAAGAAAAGTCCAATGCATGGCTTCCGTGATTTACGAAAAGTAAGTTACAGAATTTAGTGTCATTAGATTATGACTATTATAATAACCCAACAAACGAATCCTCTCTTCAATAGCATGAATAGGGTACGTCAAATAAAAAACTAAGGTATTAAATTTCGAACTAATACCATCTTGAATGTTAGAAAACATCTGAAGATGAGATGTCTCTATACTAAGCTCTGAATAAAGATTCGCTGTTCTTAGCATCACTGCTCTCAGGTGATTTAATTGCTAGAATAATAATTTGAAATATTTGATAATCAGTCGCCATGCTGTTTTGTGTTTCTCAGGATATGGGAAGTCACATGGAGATATATAATAAGCTTGGAGTCATAGCGAATAGCCTTCTATCACTCTACAAAAGTTCAGTTTGATTGCTTAAATTGTTTCGGTGATATTGTGAACCGGTGAAATATTTTGAATCGACGCCATGTTGGATTGTTTCATATGCAGGTTGTAAAATTGTGTGCCAGCAGATATTGAACCCTTATGAGCAGGCCAGATGGAGTGTGAACTCACAAAATTCGTATATACAAATTCATAAACTTGAAAATTTGAACCCCGAACTCCAGTTGAATGAGACACAAGTCATTCGAAGGACATTAAAGATTAAATGAATCCAATATTTAAAACCCTCCCATTATCAAATAAGGTGATTATAGTAACAGTGGTAGTACGCCGAGATAATTAAGGGGATAGTCTGGTAAAAAATGAAACATTTTCCCTAATTTATCAATTGGTCTCAAATTTCAAACATATAATTTGTGAGTAGTATTAAACACAATTACAAACTTACAACTCAATTGATCGAACCGTTTTTGAGAAAAATATATATATATATTTTTAATGGTTTTTCAAAAATCATCTATTTTATAGCAAATTTACTTTAAGGTGCTTGAAAAATTGAAGACTGTATCTCATAATATAGTCAAACAGTTTTGTGTAAGGATTTTTGGGTATCTTGTGTGGTGACCTTTAAATTAATTTTCTAAATTTTGAATCTTATTGTCGAAATAATTAAAACATATACTTATCAATATGTTCGTTTCTAAATACTCCAAAAAAATGATACTCAAGACTGTTAGCACTGTTAGTAGGGGTTAGCTCCAAAAATTTCACCAAATTCGGAAAGTATTTACTAGGAAAAAGTTATATTTAAATGTTCAATTTCAAAAATTAAAGATAAACGCAGTCAAAGTCACACAACACAATCGTCCGCTGATCCTGGCTCTAAAATCCACCTGGGCTGTATATTGTTCCTTCTTTTCTTTTTCGAGCTTCCTCAGTGTGTATGGCCGTCAACCTTGATGAATGTTTTCTTCGTTTTCCGAATTCTAAGCACCGTTTGGCCGTTTGTTTCCTTCATAGCTCGTCTCTAACTTTGCTCAGTCGCTTCCTTGTTGCAGACATTGGAGTGGTCTCTGTTGTTCTTGTTGCTCCTGTCAGATAGCATCCTTGATTGAACTGTGAAACAGCTTCTGTCACAGTTAGTTCTACATTTTGCTTGGATACAAATACATCCTTTGGGCACTTTGACCAGATTATACTATGTTGACACTCATTTGTTTACAAACGACTTCAAAGACCTTATGATCACAGAGCATAAATAAATACCTGCTTCTCAAAGAACACTGGAATACCTGGAATGCTCAAGAGATGGCACCAAAGTCCAAAATCACTCCTTACATTCATTCATATATTTTTTTCAGAGCAAACAAGTAACATTGTGACAGCTTTCATATGATGCCACGCCCACTCCTCAGCTGCAGGCTAGTATTTAATTATATTTTTTCTACATTTCTCTTTGAAATTTCACAAAATCCTTTTGTACTATGAATGCACTTATATGAATGAACATATTTAGGCAAAAAAAGAAAAACACAAAAATTCAATATTTTATTGCCAGACTATCCCCTTAAGCTTTGAATAAGTCATACGAAAGTAACATCTAATCTTTAGAAATCTGTGCAGAGTTGGGGGAGCCTAACTGCGGCAGGTATTTTGGATGGACGACCGAGCAAGGTCAAGGCCATTAATGTAGCTAGAGAGGATACCACTTGACATCTCGTATATAAAGCTCATTCTGAGAGCTAAATGAATGTAAAGAAAACTGATAGCGATGTTTAAACAAGTAAACTGAGCCTTGCAGGGCAGTTAAATAATGAAACAATTATTGTTAGAAGTGCAGTAGGGGTTGTCGGGTGCAAGGTAGTATATTATTTCAATAAATCCTACAAGGGAAAATGTTTCTCATGAAAAATATGAGTAATAATAACAAAAATAATAACATAATTAATCTTGTTGAAATAACCAATATAGTGACGGGTACCCTCAGATTAAATACAATTGGAATGATATTAACATCACAGGTCCGGGTGCTTAACAATGCTTAAATGGTCTGAAATGGTACTGATAATGTGCATGAAACTAAAGTTGAGCTGACTGTAGAGAAGGAGGTGTTTTAAGCTACAGTTGAGCTGACTGTAGAGAAAGAGTTGTTTGAAACTAGGATTGAAATTGATCATAGAGAAATCGTTATTTTGAATTAGAGGTAAACAGTGAAGTGTAGATCAGAGACTATTGTAGATAAAAGTCATTTAAGTAGCTACAGGAGTTAGAATCTTTAAATTGAGTTTAATTTGTATCAGAATGGTAATCCGAGTAATGAAAAGGAATTGTTGATTGGGTAAACTGCAGATCAAATAATCATGAAACAAAAAAGGCTGAAATGATAAGATAATGATGGTGTTTATTCTGTAAGTTAGTGTTAATTGCAGATCATCCATGATATTTCTTGTTTTAGTGAATAAATATTTGAAATAGGATTTGGTTTTTCTTATTTGGTAAATATAGTCCTTGCTTCGAAAGCTCATATAGGCCTATATGTCACCGGCTGTGGGAGAACGACTGCGCCCTGAGGTGAGCTGACTGGACGGCTGATTATACATATTCATGATTGCCGGAATGGGTACAACATAATGATAGTTCATTTTACCAACCTACATTTCTATAACTTGAATAGGACAGGAGCAATGAATAATGAACACGATTTTAAACAATTCAACAGCCGCCATTTTTATGTTCTCATGAAATTCCATTAAATTAGACGACAGTAGGCCTATGTCAAGGCTTGTATGAAGATAATAGTTCCATGTTTCACAGCGTTCGGATGAAAATTCACGAAAAAGTCCATTTAAATACTTAAATTTCACGTTGCTGACATGCTGAGTTATAGCTTACCGGGTTTTTAAAGTCCCATAACTGAACGAATGATAGTAGCCTCTATCAGCATACAAAATTCCAATTCCATTGATGTAATAGATTTGTAGATATCGAGAACCGTCTGAATAATTCGGGTGGTCGCCATGTTCGATTGTTATACATGCAGACTATGGAGTTATGTACCATTAGATGAAGAATGTAGCGTAGGTTCATAATTCAAATTTTCACTACGATTGCATGATTAGGACTCAAGAAATATAAACCTATTATTATAATTTCGCACAGCCACCATCTTAAGGTTATGATAGCATTTGAATTAAATTAGATGCTAGTTGATTAAAATATATATAAAGATTAACCGCATTAAGTTTCACTGCGCTCGGATGATTTAATCGCGAGAAAAGTCCATTTAAATGTTCTAACTTCGCTTGGTCGCCATGTGAGTCTTTTAGTCAACAGGGTTCTGAAAGTCAAATAGGTGGATAAACTAATACCATCCGCGTTGGTAAAGAAACAAAGTTGACCAAAGGAGGTCGATAGGAAGTATGAAAGAGAGGAGCCGGACATAAGTGGAATTAATGCCAGACTCAGATGGGGTCCCGTGGTCGCCAACCCACGCCTCATTAGTCGTGAGCCGCTGCGAGAGGTGGAAACGTGATGAGTAATCTCTTATTGTGCTCGTCAAAAATAAGGATAAACCATAAATCAACGTCTTCAGATGCTCACTAGATATGAATTGGTTTGGAGACAGAAGATGAGGTGAGTAGTTTTGAAGAGAGAATTACCGAGATGGAGATAGTTACGAAGGATGAAAGCGAGAGCTTTGTGTAGGTTTGTTTGGTGGAGCTATGAAGTGCATAATTGGGTAGAGATGTTTCTTTTCATGAGCAAGCAGACAAGAGATGTTGGGAAAAGGAGAGCTAAATTATTGGTAGCTTTCTCTTTAACCAAAAAGGAGAGTTGGATAATAGAAAGAGAAGAAATCCGACGCTTCTGGTGTCGTTGTCGTTGTTGCTGTTTGGAATAAAGACTCACCAGTATGGGACACAGGTGTTCGCGAGAAGCTTTGCATATTCACTTCTTGATAGAGAAAAACAGACTTAACAAATTTGCATTCGCAGTTGATCTTAATCCTATTGAGCACAGCTGAAGCGGTGTTCAACTCGTTAAGCATGCCGCATCCTGCACTTATGTATAGATCCATCAACTCTAATAAGGGACCACACTAAATTGCAATCTTGTCTGAAAACATTCCTTTCATATTTCAACATAATATTGATTTAATTTATCTTCTCTATTCACGTAAAAATTATTACATTCTTGCCCCCCCCCCCCCCCCCCAACATTGTTGAGTGTTATTCTCCTCTCAATGACGCATTTCCACAGCACAGAGGACAAAGATATTTTAACGCAGCCCATTTGAGTGTATTAGTCAGACCGGAGGCTGGTCGGATCCATTTTAGAAATTGAAAAAATAATAATGTTACGAAAGAAAACAGTGCATTTCTGTGATGAGCGTAAGGAGTGAGGTAGTTTGCCATTACTTTCCTCACTGAGCCAGTACAGTTGCACAAACCTGTGAGTGGCACCTTTCACCGATCAACTGTGTCCTGACTACCAGTAATCAGCACAATCCTCATCTCAGTAGTTGCCATACAATCACAGCAGTAACCAGACTGAGAAATCTTTAAAATGCCACATTTTGTTCAAGCCTGTGACAACAAACCACGTCATTTCACAGATATCTCAGATTCATATATGACTTTTATTGTGTGCAAAATTATACAAATGTAAGTGACGTAATTATTCGTACTTATCGAGGATGTGCGTCTTATTAATATACGGGACGTGTGTGGCTGTATTCAAGTTTAAAAATACTTGCCGAGTTGAAAAGGATTATTATCATATCAAATTGGCTGCACTATGCAAAGGATCACGGTGTTCTGGTGTGCTGGTCACTTGCCCGATAAATAGCGCTTGGATTCAAGTTTCCCAATCTGACTTGGGATGGCTCGATCACACAGTCTCTCGGCTGTTTATTATTACTAGCTTAATAAATTTTGATTGATCACGGCCGTTATCCATACGTTTGTTTATGAACTATAAATGCGTGTCTGATATAAATTTAAATGTCTTTCACTAAACGAGGATAGCCATATTGTAATAATAGTTGACGTTCTAATAACTTACTTGGATCAGAAATGTTGTTGTTGTTTGAGTCTTCAGTCATTTGACTGGTTTGACGCAATCCTCCATGCCTCCCTGTCCAGAGCTAATCGTTTCATCTCTGCATTGATAACACACCCAACATCCGAGGCAATCTCTTTAACATATTCAAACCTTGGTCTACCCCTATAGTTCTTATCTTCGACCCTTCCTTCCAAAACTAAATTTGTTATTGCTGGGTGTCTAAGTACGTGTCTTACCTTCCTATCTCTTGTCTTCATTAGCAGTTGCTACAAACATCTCTCCTCTCCCAATTGGCGTAATACCACTTCATTTGTAACCATCTCTACACATTCTACACATCTGATAATCAGCATTCCCCTGTAACACCACATTTCAGACACTTCAATTTTATCCAAATCTATATTCGTTGTCAACAGATTCCTTTTCTGTAGAAATGCATTATTTGCCTGTGCTAACCTACTCTTTATATCCTCTTTATCTTAGTCAATCTCTGGTTATTTTGCATCCTACGTTACAGAAGTCTCCTACATCCTTTAGCTTTTCACCTGCCAAATCGACGTTCGTAGGTGTTTCTTATTTCATTCGACTGCATTCCAATAGTCTTGTGTTACATGCATTAACTTTCATCATGCATTATTTCCTCTAGACAGAATCCGTACCATTTCAAAACTCATTCAAATCCTCTGGTGTATCGGCTAATATGACGATGCCTTCAGCAAATCTCAGAGTTGAAATTATTTCTCCTTGATTCTTTACTCCTACTTTGAATTTTTTTATATTTCCTTCATTGCGTATTCAATGTAAATATTGAAAAGCATGGGTGATAAGTTGCAGCCTTGCCTTACATCATTCTGAATACCAGCTTCTCTCTTATGTCCATCGGCTCGAATAACTGCTGTCTGTTTTTTTTTTTTGTAGATTGTAGAGCACCCTCCTATCCCTGTATTGTATTCCAATCGTTCTCAAAATGTCAAACAACTTACTCTAATCAACGTTATCAAACGCCTTTTCTAAGTCTACAAATGCCATGAATGTTCTCTTATCCTTCCTTATTCTAGCTTCCGAAATCAGCCTAAGACTTAGTACAGCTTCCATTGGTCCAATATTTCTCCTCAAGCCAAACTGGTCTTGACCCAACTCTGGTTCTATCTGTCTTTCCCTCTTTTTGTAAATAATTCTAGTTTGGATCTATGAAGCATGAGTGGTCAAGCTGATTGGACTTTGATCTTCACATCTGTCAGCTCCTACCATCTACGGCATAGGGGTGATAACATTCTTCTTGAAATCAGAGGGTACCTCACCTGTCTCATATATCCTACACACCAAGTAAAATAACCTGATCAGACTTTCATCACCTATGCAGCGTAGCATCTCAATCAGTATATCATCTATGACTGCTGCTTTATTCCTCCTTGAGTCTTACAATGCCCTGTATTCTGATCTCAATATTAAATCTCCTTTCTCATCTTCATCAACTTTCTCTTCCCTTTCCATTATATGATTCTGAATCTCCTTTCCCTTATACAAACACTCTATGTAAGCTTTCCATCTCTCAACCGTTTCTTCCCTATCTGTTTGAGGTTTTCCATCTGAATATTACAGCACTTAGTCTTCCTTTTCCCAATAGTACTCAATCCTCCGATAAGCTCTATCTACTTTTCCAAATTTCAGACAATTTTCTATGCCTGCTTATTTCTCTTTCAACCATTCCTTATTTGCTACTTTGCTCTTCTTGTTAACCTCATTTCCCAGACCTCTGTATTCTGCTTTTACCCTTTCATCTCTTACATTCTTATGCTTCCGCCTTTCGTCCATTCATTCTGCTATATGCTGGGTGATCCACAGCTTTCTACCTAATCTTTCTTTCCTACCAATGTTTTCGTCTGCGGATTGTGTTATTTCATTCTTCATAAGTGCCCATTCCTCTGCAATTGAAGCTTGTTCAGGTTCTTTTCATTAGTCCTTCCTTTATACTCGCCTTGAATCGTTTGTTCACGTCTCTTTCCGTCTGTCTGTTGCCCACGTTTGTGGCATTTGACGTTTCTTCTATTACTTCAATTCAAGTCTGCATTTCATAACAACCAGATTGTGGTCAGAGTTTATGTCAGCACCGGAGATGTTTTGCAATCAAACATCTGGTTTAGAAATCTCCTCTTAACCATAATGAAGTCGGTTCGGTAACTCTCTGTATCTCCTGGTCTCACCCATGTGTATATTGTTCTATTGTGGTTATTAAATTAGGTGTTAGCTATGACCAACTTATGCTTGGTGAAAAATTCCATCAACCTGATTCCTCGATTATTCCTTTCAGAAATGTTGCTATTAGGAATTATAGAGTATGTTGTTGATGTAGTGGCATTACAGTTATAATGGAATAAACTGTTTTTCTTAAAAATTGCTGTTATATTGTAGCTCCAAATACCTGTAGGACACGAACATTTGCGAACTTTGTATATTGGTAAAATAGAAAAATGAAGTCAGAGAAAGTTATATCTATACAACAAGCACTCTTATTTAGGTCTTAAACGTTAGAAAATAACAATGCTCCATTATCCCTTCATTTACATTGTCAATATTTGAGATTGTCATGATTTAGAAAGATAAACAAACTGAATTGTGTTAAGACCTTCCTATTGGAACCAGATGATTATGGTTCACACTTGTGATGGAACAATTTACTTCCTTCCCGCCTCTCAGTTCACAATGGAACATTCCCCGATCTTACTGAAATTTTAGATACATGTAGACAGGACGTCCTCTATGGTGACTGGACACTGTACTTGCTGAGGGAAGTGGTAGGTGATGCACGGTTCGGCAGAGCGAATGTGGGAAACCGTCACATGCGTTGATCTGGTCTGCAATAGCACTCATAAGATGGAGTGTGTGTAACATAGCACAAAACTGCTCCCTCAATCAGCATCCCAAATTAACTCGGGGATATACCATAAAATGTCTCCCTATCCATAAGGTATGCAAAGTTTCAGCTGTATCGAAAAGTTCACATTTGTGATGTTTCCTTATTATCTACCATATATTATTTCACTGAGGATTGCAGACAGTTGGAAAACATACTAGGGAAACCACATAAACTAGCAGTCATTAGATGCATCAGGACGCAGGGCATTCCACAACACTACTAAATCAACATTTCATTACTCCAATTAATAAAACTGACTCACGCAATGGAAGTCAATGAAAATCCACCTCATCCGCCAGGCGGTATCCAGCGCTCCAGTAATGGAATGGCTGGCTATCTCTTTATTCCAGCGAACTACTCATAAATGAGCCTAATAATGTATATTCCTAACAGCATCGCAGCTATTGCAGACAAATTTCGCACGAAATTATCAAAGGCAAATACTCGGTGAAATTACGTGCCCTGACTGAAGGTTGTGGTCGCTATTGGGCCCGAGATGCTCATAGTCGATGCTACAATCGATTGTTATCGAGAGTGACTGTATGGAACATGCATCATAGAAGCAGTGAGTTTAAACAGATCAAACTTTACGAACTAGTAATTCATATGAGAGTTCTGAGGATAGGGTATGACCGACTCAAAAGGCCGTAAAGTTATTTTTTGGAATTTAATATTTTTACGTTTTTCTACGTGATTTTTTGATGTTTTGGAGACCATGATAATTCATTGTAAGATATTTACTGATATTTTGGAACATGAAATACCTCGCAGAAAGGCGAATATTAAGTATTAGGGAGTGCATGACTCTGGATTCGAACCTACAAGAGGGTATTGCTGGAGGAAGTTTCTTTTCAATTGCCTCGGGGCCTCGATTGAAGGCTGATGTATTGCTCCGCGAAACATGAGAACGTGTAGGTTGTATCACTTTAATATCAGCCGCAGAAATTTATAATTTAAGACAATTCAGCGACAATTTAAAGCTATATTAATTTTGTTGAAGCCTCCGTGGCTTAGGAGGCAGCATGCCGGCCTCTCACCGCTGGGTCCGTGGTTCAAATCCCGGTCACTCCATTTGAGATCTGTGCTGGACAAAACGGAGGCAGACAGGTTTTTCTCCGGGTACTCCGGTTTACCTGTCAAAAATTTCATTCCAGCAACACTCTCCTATATCATTTCATTTCATCTGTCATTCATTTAATCATTGCCCCAGAGGAGTGCGTCAGGCCTCGGCAGCCGGCACAGTTCATATCCTCGCCGCTAGACGGGGGCTTCATTCATTCCATTCCTGACTCGGTCGGAGACTGGAAGCAGGCTGTGGATTTTTCATTCATTCATTAATTTTGTTGTCCGAACATGTGAGTATAATATTGACAGAATTGTGAGCCGATTGATATTTTTTGGCCGGTGATTGAACCAAGGACTGTGTAGACGCATGGTCGTCTTTATGCAAATGTGTAGGTGCCTTGATTCGTGCATAAACGGAAATATTCATACCAAATATTATTCACTATTGTGTGAGTACTTCGTTGACACTAAATTCGTAATCGTCACAATAACGATTATCGTGATAGGCCTATTCCACGATCTTTTGTATTCGCATGGTTGCACGGTAAACAGTGAGTTATTGTTACAGAAGTAACGCATTAAATTGTGTGACTTGCAGAAGTCCATGGGAAATCTTGATTTATCTGCCAGTGTAACATCAGTGTATCATTTTCTTCCACGAGACATTTAACGTTAAAATCTGTGCTACAAAAATTCAACATCGTTACTGCAGAATTAACTCTTGTTACCAACTGCACGGCCCGACTTCAACTTGTATCACGAGGCCATAAATGGAGTAGATTACTATGGATTGGGGAAGCTGAAGGCTGGAACGCAGTAGGTCTAATTTCCCTGTCCGAGCTTCGAACGAAACGGCGAAACAACCAGTATGTGAATCTTTGAGAATTCATCAGTTTCTGTAGGTCACTCTGTAAAAGTTGAGTTTGCAATAAAATAATTCAATGGTCGTACTTTAGTACAACTGACGGGCAGGCATCTTGTTCTGTAGTTTGAAATCCTAACATTCTTAAGCTGCGAGGGTCACACTCACGCAGACTTTTATCGTTCCATTTTTACGAGTTTAGAGAATTTCTTTGCAAAAGTTTTCGACTTGCCGTGTTACGAGAAGCTTATAGGAGGGCGTCAGAGCAGCGAGTTGATTTCTTATTTTACATGTGTTAGCTGGAGAGCAGTAAGAACTGACTGGTGTACAGTTAATTTTTTTTAGTTTTTAAGGCTGTATATTGTTAGCCTGGTATTCAATGTAAACCAGTTATGAGAACGTGTTTTATAGCATACAGGTGTGAACTAGAGAGTGGAGACTATTTTTGATTCACTTTATGAAAGACATTTCAGACGACGAAATGACAGGAATAATAGGAGGCTTTGTGCGCATTTGAGCGCGTGTTCGATGACCATCAATAATGATCTGAGCTTATAGAAGCTGTAGTAATAAAGCATTCTCATGTGTTTATGAGCAAAGGAACGTTGGAATTCAGATGGAGAACATAGCCAATGATTTAGTGAATGATGATTAAATATCCCTTGACATTTTTCTCTTGACATGGTTGTATAATTTAGGGGTAGCGTTATTGTTTTGTCCGTAGTAGACATGTGATTAAGCTGACGTGGATCGCTCTTGTGATGAATATGGTATTTTTGGCGACAGTGGGAGGATTACCCTGTTGACCGTTAATGTATTTGAGATCTAAAGTGCTACAATATGGATTTCTACCACTTATGAGTGTAGTGTTTGGATGAAATATGAGTGAGTACGTGAACTTAGGTTTCACAGGTTATGGAGAGTGAATTTGATGGTATTTGAAACGTTTCTATGCTACGAGTGTGTTAATCTGGTGACAAAATCTAAATACACTTTGAGGGATTAAATTGAATATAAAGACTGCTGATAATAAGCATGAGTGATAGGATTTTTATCTAAACTGAATGCAAATAATCAATTGACTAAATAATATGAGGAATGCAAAACTTAAATTTTTACGTATGTTCACTACACTTCGAACTTGCTTTTGATGTTATATTTAGGCACATCCCAGGACAGATTAACGAATTTCCAGACGACGAGTTGCCATGATGTGATAATTTGAAGAAAAATGTCATGTGTGACTACGCGACATAAGACATAGGATGAATCCATGCTGTTGCCCACATAATTATTCCTCCTTTTTCTCATATGACTACTGAATGCAAACAGTATTTTGTTTGCGTAGGTAGGAGCACCATTAGTCCACCAATCGCAGTGATTTCTCTCGCCTGTATTTATTCGTGTTGTATGAGAGCTTATATCTTTATTGTTAGGATTCAGTTGTGCTGTAGAGTTGTTGTTCTCTTGCGTAGACGCTTATCGTCTATTTAATTTAACGTCAAATAGGAATAGCTAGACGAGTAAAGTAGAGGTAAATATTGGAGGTGACACCATCTTAGCTTATATATTTTTACTTTTGCTCATTAAATGTAAATATAGTCTTGCTTGTTGTCGACGTTTAAATAATTGGTTTGCAGTAGAATCTGGAAGTTATATATTAATTATTATTAATCACGAATGTACTGCGTAGGGATTTATTTATGTGTCACACTCTTAGTTAGTTTGCTAATATTTTTCATGAGAACAGGACATGAGAGGGAACGTTTGGAAATCATTTAGGGACGTATTCATTTATTCAGAATAGTTTAGTGTGGATTAGTCGATTTTTACCCTCTACGACGTAGGCCAAAAATCTGCTTCTTCTTTTCAATAAATTTAGTGGATTGTTACTTAAGTCTGGCCTACTATTTGTTAGATTTGCTTTTACCTGCGGGTGTGTTCTTTGGGCTGGTTTCATAACCATACCTCTCCTTCACCCGATACAACCTGGGATAACCGTCTCACCCGGAGCTGGTCTAAATACTGTACACATGCTATCCCTTCAGGGTGTGTGGTTCGTTAGAAGGGTCTCGTAAGGGCTGTTTACGACCGATGGTCCACGATACTCCTGCCTAACGGGCACACAATGAAGTTCTGTAAACCATGTCAGAGTCTCAATCCAGCTATGTATATAAATATTTTAGGCTACTTTCATTTTTTTTTGCAAAAAATGAAAGCAGACTTGTGAGACCTACACAGGGCCTAAAATTGTGTGTCTGTGTTCCTGTGAGTGTGTGTGTGTACTCTGAATGCCTGTCACCCCTATCAATTCAAACATGGTGAAACCAAATTGAACAACATTCGGTACAATGCTTAAATATCAAAAGGCACCTCAGTGTCATGTTTTATATCGCCACCATCTTCACGGAAACGTAATGGCGGCCACTCAAATGTTCAAAGCTTAAATCAAATTACGACTAACCTAACCATCTGATCTCTACCAAATTTTGCAACAACTTACCCTTATGTTGGAAGCGTTTTTTGACTAACCTACAAGGTCATCAGCCCATTAGTTTGATGATGGCGGTCGTGTACAGTATGTGTGGAAATCGATCCCCCTATCAATTCAAACACAACGAAACCAAATCGAACCACCTTTGATATAGAGGTAGTACTAGCAATGGACAACTCAGTGTCATGTTGCATATCTACACCATCATAACAAAAAAGAAAAGGCGCCCACCCAAATATTCTGAGCTTAAATAATTTTACGACTAACTTAATCATCCGATCTCTACCAAATTTTGTAACAATATACCTTAATGTGGGAAGCTTCTTTTGCCCAAACTACAAGGTCATCAGCCAAATACTTTCAATATGGCGGATGTATGAATCATGCAAGCATTATAGCCAAACCGTAACTTACGATTCAACAAGGCCTTGCCTTACCAAATACGCTCATCGTAAATAGGAAGGTTTAAACTGTCCTCAAGGAGGTGACCAGTAGGATATTATCATTTTATAATATAATAGTATTCCGCAGTAGTGACTTATAGTTCAGGCTGATCGGATCGTATCGAATCGTGCTTTTCCGTGCCGTCCCGTTGTCAACATGGCGGCTACATTTTGCCCGCAAATCCATATATTTCCGTAACTTCGTAAGATTATATCCTTTTAGGAGTGTACTGAACAAAATAATGCATATTTAGTATCAAATGGTTTATGAAATAGCAGAAAACGCTAAGGAAATCGTTCATTGCAAGACAAAATATACTAGGCAGTTATACTAAACTTATTATTTTGCGGTAGAACTACTGCCTTTTAATACCCGCATTACAAAATGAAGTGATTTGTACGCACACAAATGCGACAACTGCATGTCTCTCGCAGGCGTGTGGCTAGGCGGAGCGCATTAGTTCCGATTTCCGCCACCGGTAACAATTCGCCGGTAGGGTAGTAATTACAGAGAGACATCTCTACAAATCCACGAAGTATGAATGTTTTGTAAAGCGAGCATAATGAACAATGCGCTGTTGTAATCGGAGTGCTCTCTCTCGTAATATTTTGATTTTTGTTGTTGCTTATTTTGGGGGCTGCCACACCGTGGGCATATAGCCCCGTGTATTTGGGTGTGTGTGTAATTTGTGTGATAACCTGACGTATTATGATGGCTGTACGAGTGTATTTATAATTTGTGGATAGGATTACGAAGGAGGTGGCCGTGACCATAAGTTAGGAACCACCCCAGCATTTGCATGGAGTAGAAGTGTGAAATCACGGAAATCCACTTCCAGGATGGCTGAGGTGGGAATCGAACCCTCCTTTTCTCAATTTTGCCTCACGAGGCTGAGTGTACTCCATTCCAGCACTTACACCAGAAGTATTATGAGCGCAGCAATTGGGTGACCATCCTAGTGTTTGTTACAAATATCCATTTAACTATTTAGGCCTATCGCAAATACTGTATGTTTGGTTGGCGATCATGTTAATCATTGCTTTACGACTGTCAGCATGTTGTATCAACTACGCTGAAATATTTGGTAAGATCCAGCTTTTCCTTCAATTCTGTCCTTCAATTCTCCTGGCAATTCCGTAACTTGATCCCAAGTTTTCAGCTTTTATTCTGCTTACTTCACCTCATTCCTCAGGGGGGATTTTAACTGGCTAAACCTCTGACGAATGTGATCTCTTGTGATTGAAAATTCTCACTAAACCGTAAATTTGTTCTATTTCCTTTTACTGAATCCATACGTAAGGCATAAATTGGGAAGAAATGATAGTTCTTCCGTGGAACTGACGGCTAAAAGGACGAGAAGAGAAACTAGGGCAATACCTTCTATTTCCTGCATAAGGAACATTGCAATTGAGCGAGCAATTCCCTCTCGCAAGCTGACTTCCAAGAACAAATCACTAGTTAGACGCTACACCAACCTGAATGTAGCCAGGCGAACAAAACGTTTTATTAGTGGAAGGAACAAGTTTAACGAGAGTTTGTACTGTATATTCGTACTTCTGTCTCTCAGCCAGCAAACAGGGGCACATTTTATACACAGACATGCACAATTAATCCTATTATTTAAGGCATTGTTGTCTCCACCACTAGAGAAGTTGATAATAAGGGGAAAATTTGCGTCGAAACCAGAACTTCAGCTCCCATACACTAGTCATTTGGAGAAGTCCGTGTAATTTGGGCCTCTTAACTTTAAACTTCAATAACTTCTTTGACCGAAACTAACCTTCCTCAAATTTTATGGATGGTAAGTAGTACAATGTATCAAATGATTTTGGTGAAAATAAATGTATTATCTCAGCGTATAACTTAAAATTTATGTTTTTACCAAAATGTAATATCGTGTAATTCGAACAGGTGGCGTGTAATTAGGACCAGGGCGATGCGTAATTTGGACTGGTTAATATAAATACTTGTAAGTTATTTAAGCTATTTATTAGGCAATAATAAAGCCCTTTCTCTATCTGCCGTCCATAAATATTAGCCACAATTTTTGGCAAATAAATAATAAAAATAAAAATAAACAATAAAATACAATACTGCGGGTCATCTAAAACAAAATCACATTTGATAATTAATTAAATAATTGTATAGACTATTGAATTGACTGAATAGTTCAATTTAATTAAATTAATCTCAATTTGACCTTCAAGTATTGTGCCCGTTTAGACCGGAGTCCGCACGACCACATATGCATTTTACCAATAATCAGTCAGCACGAGAGTCAAAATATCCCGGAGCGCCAGATGGGTTAAAGCTAATCGCAAAAACGACATCAAATGAAAAAAATGCTTTACTGATTTTTGGCTCAATGCAACAATAAGGATAGAAGGAGATTCAATTGGGCGTAACACATCATGTAAAATTATCTCATTTTATTTTGAATTTAAAATTGACTGCAAAAATGCTCAAAGCAGCATCACTCACGTGTGGCGACCCACACTCCTATTTACACAATATACAGAAATTTTCCAAACACATTTGACAATTATTTTTTTGGAAACACAAGTCTGATTGTTAGTCCTGTAGACTGTGTTCCAAAATTATTTATAATTAATGATTAAATCCAGTTCAAATTTAATTGTCACTACTGGAAATATCGTGGTTCACTGTTTGAATTTTCACATAACATTAACACTCGTAGAATAAATGTTCATAGAATTTTTAACTTTCACTTATTTTTTCCAGTTTCGAAAATATTGTCAAAAAAATATTATCATCATTGAATCAACACAAATTATTTACACATATTAATAACATCTGAAAAGTATTTGACCTTGAGCATAGCATCGAAGGACTGTGCGAAGCACAACAAAAATTAATTGTTCTTCTGACATTAAACATTTCGAGAAGTGACTCGATTATGAACTTCAAATTCCTAACAAAATATATGATTTCTGAATCATCAACTTGATTAATAAATTGTTGAACCATTCAACTATTTGACTTTCCACTTAGAATCATCATTAAGAAAAATATTTATAATTGTGGCCCTTTTAGTAACTTTCACAACCTGCAATTCTTCAACAGAATGCGGAAAATAAGAACTGTAGTTTCATAATAAATTCATTTAGTTCTTGGCACTAGGATTGAAAATATCCTTCAAATTATTCGTGGTTATAGAATTATTTTTAATTGGCAGTGGCCCATTCTATTATTTGTGTAAGAACACAATATTCCAACAACAACGGCAAAGGTCTTCCTCTGAAGAAGAATAAACTACTATCATGACAAATCCGGGTTCTAGCAAAATCACAGTCTAAATGGAATTCCTAAACAAGGTTGAAATAAGAACTGATGGTTTCTATGAAATAACCTTCGGGTCATTCATACGACGAAATGTGTAGTTCCAATACTCCTTCTATAAACCTGAGCCATCGAACCTGCTATTTGATTGATGCTCGAAAAAATCTCCTCATTCCTGCGACTTAAACATGCGCACCTGGGAATGGCATTTCAACTACTCCACACATAAATTTTCTTCCCAAAATTTATACAATAAATCAAGCCTCTGCTTGTTATTAACACTGGAAGATTAATAAACTGACAAGTTTATTTTATTTTACCATTCAGTTCAACCCGTGAATTTACCATACTTATGAAAATCTTTATTTCACTTTCGAGTGTATTTACGTCATGATTTTATATAAATACAAAAATATCCTATTTGATACAATTATCAATTGCTTCCCGTTTCATGCCCCTCCGTGTTATCTGAAAAAATATACTTTGCTCATTGCAAATATCAACTGTTCAACCAGAACTGAAATGTTGGTTGAATGCGGGCTTGCGCTAACCACTCTCCTTCGGAAAATCTCCTGTTCCAGACTAGAAATGATTAAACTACTTCATAGGCTCTCTCTCTCAATACATATGATTATTATAAAATATAATATCCAAGAATTATTTAGAAAAATTCTGAAAATTATTATTATTATTATTATTATCAGTGGATTATTATTATTATTATTTGTTATATCATTTTAAATGTGTTTAGTTATCATCTCATTATGTGAGAATCCACATGTTCGAATCTTCGAATATGGAAAAAATATCCATTCCTCAACAAAAATAATTTAACTCAACCATTACATCGACGGTTTTCCGTGATATCCCTAAAATATGAAATATTCAAATAAATGCTCGAAATGCTCGGTCATCGATCCTAAACTGTTCTGAGTGCTGAAAATACTCAGAATAACTCTTAATATATCTTGCGTAAATCATTGCAAGATTTAAATACGAAGAAAAATAAATGTGTTGGTCATCTGCAGAAAAAATAGTTTGTTCCAATTAGCTAGGCATAATATAATTCAAATGTGGCTTACATTTCTTGATGGTCTTGAAGCGTAGTAAACCTGGTCTGTACCAGATCTATCCATAGACATGCCCTATCGGACAAGCACGTATAATCCTTGTATCGGCCGCCATTATATACCCACAATCCGTCTAATCAGACATAGTGGTAGTATCTCTTGACGTTTGAATTAACTGTTGTTCCATTTTAATATGGGCTTCTATCAAAGCCATAACAGTTTGTTTAAATGGGGTCAGATCTAAGTGATCTATTCTTAGATATGTCAGTTGTAACATAACTCACGGTAATCTTATCAATACAAGAAAACACTGACAGTCTAACCAATCAACGGCTGTTCTGAAGATCGTTCTCTGGACATGGCTTCACACCATCTACCATGCGCTAAGCAACCTGTAGTTTCCCTTGCGTAGACTAACGAACACCACCGTGATAGACTGGTCTTCAGTGTACTGATAGATCGAAGTGGTTAACAAGTTACCAATATGAAAACTGACTGAAATGGACTAAACATCCAAGTATTAGGTTATTACTGGACTGTGACAAAGTACTAATTCTAGACAAAGTCTAGCATATGTCCATGTAGAAATAAAAATATTTCTCCAGTGTCTGTAGAAAATAATCAATCACCTAGTGAATCTCCTCGCCGGAAACTTACAAAGTTCCACCTCGTAGCGCAGCACTTTTGTGACTATCACAACTTTGAAAATAACTTCTGCGTAGATCCGGCAACCATGTGCCTTGGCTCAGCGTAGCAGCAACTTGCTAGGCAAGTGCTTGTGTCGATGTGAGCTATCGATGCCTCGGCCGGCCGGCTTTTTTTCAAAACTGCCAGGGTCACGCGTCATCACGCTGAAATCTAGAAATCCTCATATCTCTGGTATCCCTGGTCCGATTTACTTGATACTAAGTGCATTCTCTTTCATTTGGCCGTGCCAGTAATCTGATCTAAGTCTCAAGTCTCTACTCCATGGCTAACTATTTAATCAATAAATAGCCTCGACCTCTGCTATTACTCGCTACGTCACTTGACATGCTGTTAGCGAAATATTCTTTCCAATTCCTTCTCGAAGCAATGTAGCGCGATATTCAAATATCTCAACTATCAAAAGCGGCTGTAGCCTTTCCCTTGATATCTAGGTGTCTGAATCTTGGAATACCCATTCCTCGAGTTGGGTACAGTATATATAAAGTCCCTTCACTCCACCTCGTAATGTAGTGGTTAGCGTTCTTCGCTGTCGCCCCGCAGGTCCGGGTTCGATTCCCGACTCTGCCAAGAAATTTTTGTTCTTGTCTGAGAGCTGGAACGCGGTAGACTCCGCATTGTGAGGAAAAACTGGGAAGAGGAGGATTCGATTTCCACTTCAGGCATCCTGGAGGTGGTTCTCCGTGGTTTCCCCACTTCTACTCCAGAAAAATGCTGGGATGGATCCTAACATATAGCTTCGGCCGCCTCCTTTCCAATCCTGTCCCCGATATACAAATACCCACACAATTATACAGTCATGATTATAACACAGGTTGTCACAAACATTCCACCCACACCCAAATACAGGGGGCTTTAAAACCACGATGTCGCAGCCACTAAAATAAGCAACAACAACAACAAAGCGCTTTCAGAAGCAACTTCTTTCAAAATCAGAAATAAAACTATTAAGAAAGTTTTTGTTGTTGCTTATTTCAGGGGCTTTGCGACGTCGCACAGTGTGTCGAATCCCATATCTAGGTGGAAAATATTCGATGCCGCAAATGAAAGCGAAAACTGGCTCATTCGATAGTGAACAAACCAGATGGTGACCTTTGGTCTTCCTTCCCGCTGTCTGGTGCGTAGGAGGGCGGGAATAGGTGCTGAAACGTCTTTCTGGCAGCTATCAGCTCATTTGATAGGAGGTGTCGGGAGTGAACCGAACGTTGTGATTTCAGTGAGTTCAACGAGGTGTTGTCTTCTGCGGCTCATGGAATAGTGAAAAGAGGTATGTGTTCTCACTTTTATGCGTAATACAAGCTTTCAGCACTAAATAAATTATTTACTTTATGAGTGCTTCATAATGCCTCTTTACTTTAAACGTCATTCGATAGGAAATTTAATGTAGATTCAGGATCTGTACTGGTTTGGTTGCGCACGCATGTGCATGATGGTTTATTTTCTTATTTTCAGTGACTAGGCGGGCATTACTGCGAGAAGAATGTTTCAACGCGTGGCGGTCGTGTCGTAAAGAGTGTCACACAGACGTCATATTTCAATATGTTATGAATAAATTTGATCCTATAACTCTTACTGACACTCAGGTGCAGGAGCTAAGAAACAAAATTAAGTTGATTCGTATCACATAATAGTAACAAAAAATGGGAGAGAGCAGGAAGAACAATGCCACGTAAAACTCCTGGTAATCTACCTATGGAAGCTATTGAGTTACTGTACTTAATGACTCCCAAGGCCCTTTGACATCAAATGATGAAGACCGGTATAGCAATGACTACGATGCCCTGAACTCTACAGAAGAATCAGGTGACGAAAGAACATTATACATTTTGTTATTATTAAAGGGGAATGAGATTAATGAGAACATTACTTGACGAATTGACGTTTCATTTTATTCAATGTATGTTCTCTTTATTTCCATGCTTTTCTAGAGAAATAATATTGTTTTCGTGTGTGAAGTGTGTTTACTAAAACTAAATCATTAACCGGACTGGTAAATTACATTTTGTTATAAAGAAATATTGTTTGTATGATTTGACGAATATATTTTGTTGTTTGAGCCTTCAGTCTTTTGACTGGTTTGATGCAGCTCTCCATGCCTCCCTGTCCTGAGCTAATCGTTTCATCTCTACATAGCTACCACACCCTACATCCGAGGCAATCTGTTTAACATATTCTAACCTTGGTCTACCCCTACAGTTCTTGTCCTCGACCCTTCTTTCCATAACTAAGCTTGCTATTCCTGGGTGTCTTAGTATGTGTCCTACCAACCTATCTCTTCTCTTCATTAGCAGTCGCCAGAAACTTCTCTCCTCTCCCACTCGCCTTAATACCTCTTCGTTTGTAATCCTATCTACCCATCTGATCATCATTCTCCTGTAACACCACATTTCAAATGCTTCAATTCTCCTCTTTTCTGCTGCACCAATAGTCCAAGTTTCACTTCCATAGAGCGCCACGCTCCAGACAAAGGCTTTCAAAAATGACTTCCTAATATCTAAATCTATATTCGATGTCAACAGATTCCTTTTTTGTAGGAAGGCTTTCCTTGCCTGAGCCAACCTACTTTTTATATCCTCTTTGCTTCGTCCATCACTGGTTATTCTGCTTCCTAAGTAACAGAAGTCTCCAACTTCCTTCAGCTTTTCACCTGCCAATTTGATCTCCATAGAAGTTTCTGATTTATTTCGACTGCATTCCAGTATTTTTGTTTTACATTTATTAATTTTCATAATGTATTCATTCTGTAAGACGGAGTCCATACCATTCAAAAACTGATTCAAATCCTCAGGTGTGTCGGCCAAGATGACGATGTCATCAGCAAATCTCAGAGTTGAAATTATTTCTCCTTGAATCTTCACTCCCACTTTACATTTTTCCCCAATTTCCTTCATTGTTTGTTCAATGTAAAGATTGAAAAGTATGGGTGATAAGTTGCAGCCTTGCCTTACACCTTTCTGAATACCAGCTTCTCTCTCATGTCCTTCAGCTCGAATGACTGCTGTCTGGTTTCTGTATAGATTGTATATCACCCTCCTATCCCTGTACTTTATTCCAATAGATTTCAAATTGTCAAACAATTTAGTCCAATCAACGTTATCAAAATCCTTTTCTAAGTCTACAAATGCCATGAACGTTCTCTTACCTTTCCTTATTCTACCTTCCAAAATCAGCCTAAGACTTAGTACAGCTTCCCTTGTTCCTACATTTCTCCTGAAACCAAACTGGTCTTCACCCAACTCCGTTTCTATCTGGCTTTCAATCCTCTTGATAATTATTCTAGACAGGATCTTTGAAGCATGAGTAATCAAGCTGATTGTACGGTAATCTTCACATCTGTCAGCACCCACTTTCTTTGGTATAGGGATGATAACATTCTTCTTGAAATCAGGGGGTACCTCACCTGTCTCATAAATCCTACACACCAAGTGAAATAACCTGATCAGACCTTCATCTCCTATGCAGCGTAGCAACTCAATCGGTATATCATCTATTCCTGGTGCTTTGTTCCTGCCTAAGTCCTCTAATGCTCTGTCAAATTCTGATCTCAATATTAAATCTCCTTTTGCATCCTCATCAATTTCCTCCTCCCTTTCCATTACATGATTCTCAATCTCCTTTCCCTTATACAAGCACTCTATGTAAGCTTTCCATCTCTCGACCTTTTCTTCCCTATCTGTTAGAGGCTTTCCATTTGTGTCCTTAATATTACAGCACTTAGTCTTCTTTTCCCCAAAAGTATTCTTAATCCTTCGATAAGCTGTGTCTACTTTTCCTAATTTCGGACAATTTTCTATACCTGCACATTTCTCTTTCAACCATTCTTCTTTCGCTTCCTTGCACATCTTGTTAACCTCATTTCTCAGACGTCTGTATTCTGCTTTCCCCTTTTCATCTTTTAGATTCTTGTGTTTCCGCCTTTCATCCATCAATTATAGTATATCCTGAGTGATCCACGGTTTTCTACCTATTCTTTCTTTCCTACCAATGTTTTCTTCTGCGGATTTTGTTATTTCATTCTTCAAAAGTGCCCATTCGTCTGCAATTGAAGTCCGTTTAGGATTTTTCATTAGTCCTTCGGTTATACTCTTCTTGAATCTTTCGTTTACATCCTTTACTTTCAGTCCGTCTATTGCCCACCTTTTTGGCTTTTGACTTTTCTTCAGTTTCTTCAACTTTAATCTGCATTTCATTACAACCAGATTGTGGTCAGAGTTTATGTCAGCACCAGGATATGTTTTACAATCCAAAATCTGGTTTCGAAACCTCTGCTTGACCATAATGAAGTCGATTTGGTAACGCCCTGTATCTCCTGGTCTCATCCATGTGTATATTCTTCTATTGTGGTTATTGAATAAGGTGTTAGCTATGACCAACTCATGTTCGGTGCAGAATTCCATCAGCCTGCTTCCTCGATCATTCCTTTCACCTAATCCGAAATCTCCTACTATCTTCCCTTCTCTCCCTTTTCCTACCACAGCATTCCAATCACCCATTACTATAATATTTTCATCACCTTTGATATACCTCAGAATTTCATCTATTTCTTCGTAGACCTTTTCAACATCCTCATCATCAGCTTGACTGGTAGGCATATAGACTTGTACCACTGTGGTGCACGTAGGTTTAGTATTGATTTTTGCTACAATAATCCGTTCACTGTATTGCTCATAATATTCCACCCGCTGTCCATGTTTCCTACTCAATATGAGACCAACTCCTGCTTGGCCATTGTTTGATTTAGTGCTAATGACCCTATAGTCTCCTGACCAAACGTCCTGTTCTTCCTGCCAGCACAATTCTTTAATCCCAACCAAATCCAACCTCAACCTATCCATTTCCCGTTCTAAGTTTTCTAACTTTCCACTTCCTAGCAGACTTCTAACATTCCACGCTCCGATCCGTAGAATGTCAGATTTCCTCTTTGTCACTTCTGTGATGTTAACCCCCTCTCGAGTAGTCCCCACCCGGAGATCCGAACGGGGGACTAGTTTACCTCCGGATTGAAATTTTACAAGGGAGGAGGCCATCATCACATGTAATTATGCATAGAGAGGTGCATATCCTCGGGAATAGCATTACGGCTGTAGTTTCCCGTTGCTTTCAGCCGTGCAGCAGAACGCAGTGTAGCCATTAGTTGGCTTATATTATCAATATCTTAACCGTCTATTAGACTAGTAAAGAATTGATTTATTCTGAAAGGCTGCTACTCCCTTTCAGAATAAGTAAAGAGCAATTCTACTACAAAATACTAACCTTCTACTAACAATTAAATACCAAAATTCTACTAACGAAAAAAATACTAAAGTTTCACCAACAACAAATACTACCACTAAAACAGTCTGTCACCAGGCCCACTCACATGCACCCTCACCAAACACACTCACACACCACAGTCTAATAGAACAATGACATATATCTAATAAACAAATTAACTTCATACTTACAACTAAAACTAACTACATACTTACTGTACTGTAATTGACAATATTTACAAAATTTAAAATGATAATCTGGTAGCAAAAATATCTACCCCGTCCGGGATTCGAACCCGAGATCTCTAGGTAGGTCACTTAGGATAGCTTAAACCGCCCTCGGTTCGATAATCGGAATTGGTGGGTTCCAAGTTATGGGTTATAATGCTTTAATAATTCTCACGGCCACCATCTCGAAATGGTACGGCTGATGACCTTGTAGTTTGGGCGCATCACACGTCCCGTATGAAGGCATGTTGTTAGCAAATTTGGAAGAGATCGGATGATTAGTTTAGCCGTAATTTGATTTTGTTTTGATTTGATTTGAACGTTTGGGTGGCCGCCATTCAGTTTTGGTAAAGATGGCAGCGATAAAAACATTACACTGTAGTGCCCTTTACTAGTGCTACCTCTGCATCAAATTTCGTTCAATTCGGTTTCGTTGTGATTGAATTGATAAGGAGGAACACATATACACACTCACACCCTCACACACAGACAGACTGTCAACTTTTGGTCCGTGTAGATCTCATAAGTCTACTTTCATTTTTTGCAAAATTCGAAAGTTGGCTAAAATGGTACAAAAAATAAGGATTCCATTGGGTAGTAAATAGTTTAAATCTACAAGTAAATATGCTTTCCACATGACCTAAATACGCTTGTTTATCCATATTTTATCAACATGGAATATCTTACTAAACCTTTATATCCTAAATTACTGAACCTGATGAGCGGTCGTTGAAGGTAAAGATGACTTTGATATTCCGCCCCTTAAAACAAATGTCACAAGACCACCTAAATATCCTTACAAAGAACGAATTAAAATCCCTATATATATAAAAATAAAAGTTTGCTTCTTCTGAACTTCCACGGAAATTCGAGTCACTTGCGCGCTTCAGACCGTTTCACGACGGATGCGCACAAAAACAAAAGGTTTGTCCGTCTGTCTGTCTGTCTGTGGACAACGTTGTACCCCTACAACTCGAGAACGGCCGGGCGGACCAACGCACAACTTGGCACAGTTATCCATCAGGTACAGTCATCCATCAGAGGCACGGCACCAATCACTGATGCAACCCCCCTCCGAACCCCTTATAAAAGGGGGCGTAGAAGGGGGCGTAGAAGGGCGAGACAAAGCTCATCCTCAGCCCCTCAATGTGAGAAACGAAACTCGGGAAACCGCAATTTAAGGCCCTAAAACCAACAGTCCTTGAGACACTCCCAGAAAACTAATTTCATTTAATAAGGTAATGGTTGGTGGTTGGTTCCTCAGTTTAGGGGCTGCGACAACGCGGTCATGTAGCCCCGTGTACTTTGGGTATGTGTAGAATCTGTCTGACAACCGGCGTTAGTTGTGATGACTGTAATAGTGTGTCTATCTTAATAAGCTAATGAAAGAATGCAAGCCGGCAACCATGGCAACAGAATCTCATGGGCCCATCTATTTCTGTAAGACACAATGCAGTTCCATCCACCACATTACTGCGCAAGCCTGCAATCGGCTATAAGGCTATAACGGAACCAAACTAAGCTGCAAATCTCATCAATACATATAATGCGCTTAAGGGGGCCAAGGGGCACTCCAGAAACCTTCCAAGCGACCCACACGTGCGGGTGTGGTACGGAAGGTCCATTACATCCATATCCCTATATTGTTATATTACACGGCGCACAACGACGAGACAAAGATCACCCTCAGTCCCTCGGTGTCAGAAACAAAACTCGGGGGCCCTAAAGAGTACAATAAGTTCCGGTGGAATAGCAACTCGCACCTTCGTGTGTCTAGCATCGATGTATTTACATACAGTTTCTCCCACGAGAATATAATGTCTAGCTTTCCTTTAGTATTTAGAAAATAAGTGATATTTTGTGTCCATATTTCGTTGTTCTATGTTAACAATTTAATATACGTTTTTAATCTCGATGATTTTACATACAGTGACTTCGTCTATTTCCTCAAATAAGGTGTAACAAGAATACTTGACTGCAAGTCTCATTGTTATTCATATTTTATCCAGTTTTAAATAGTATGTTTACCACTGTCATAAAATATAATATACACATCCAAATCGTGATTTTTACTACCGAAAATGGACGATTCTTTTGTTGCATTCGGTCATTTTTTACATCTCCCCTTACCCCTCACCCCATATATATTTACCCCCCCCCCCCCCCCGAGGATCGTACACTTGAGGCGATGCCAGAAATGAATTCAGCGACCTCAAAAACGGTATATTGCCAACTTTTAATAGAATCCCAGCACAATTATCGAGGTTAAAAAAAAAAATCCTCCGAGAATTGGGATTCGACACACTGTGCGTCGAGGTCATGTAGACCCACTTGTGTGAGTATGGAGTTTGTGTGATAACCTTTGTGATTATGATGCCTGTACTAGTGTATGTATTTGTAAATTGAGGATAAGATTGGGAAGGAGGCAACCATGGCTCTAAGTTAGGACCCATCCCAGCATTTGCCTTGTGTAAAACTGGGAAGCCACGGAAAACAACTTCCAGGGTAGCTAACGTGGGAATCGAATCCAGCCCTCCCACCAGAAATAAAATTTCTTGGCAGAGCCAGGAATCAAACCCGGACCTCTGGGATGACAGCCAAGAATACTAGCCGCTACACCACGATATAGTCACTATGAAGAAACGTAATGACTAAATTGGATTCAACGGACCAAACTTCACAATCTCGGGTAGTCCAAATTACTCGTCATGCATTGAACCGTTTTTATCAGGTTAATTTTTTCTCTCGTGTTATTATTATTATTATTATTATTATTATTATTATTATTATTATTATCTTTCCTTCGTGTCGCATTATTGTGACATAAGTTTCTCTGTCTTTCGTACTGCGCCCAAACTTCATACTTACTTGTAATACTTCGCAATATGGTGAAATATTTCACCCTTTTGCTAACTCACTTTATGTATAATTTTACCCATTGGTTGAAGCACAACTTGTTGTCAAGCTTTGCTTTCGCTATTGGACCCCCTCCACCCATGTATACGGAGAGGGGATGTTTGTCGTATCTACGACTGACTTTTCTCGGGCGCGTCACTGCGTTCTTACTTTAAGGGAAGGTTTCTGCCTTCCAATTTCAGCCGTCATGTAAGACGGACGTGTGTGCGCGTGTCGGGCTTTAGCCCGCACCCAAAAAGCAACTAAATGTAAGTACGATTCAGTCATTGAATTTATCTAACTTGAGGTAATTTTAAATTTCTGTTTCTCCATTTTTCATTTTGTGTCTCCTTTGATTCACTTATAATTTTTCTTTCTTATGATGATGCGAATTTGTTCCATGAATCCAAGTCGTTTCACCTTTGGTTATATTCAATTTAGCGAAGTCTCTGTGTTTATTTGTCTTCCCTCCCTTTCATGTAATCGGTTTTATTTTTACATAAATCTCTCAGGTCTGAAATATCTGCTATTTTTCTGCGAGGGTTTCTAACGCTCTGTATTACGTCACAAATTGATGTGCATTCTTTCGAGGCATCTTTCATTTGATTGTCGTATCAGAGTTTGTTTTTTGGGTCAAGGTATCATTGGAGTAGCGGAGCTGAGTCTCATTTTGTCTTCAAGTTGATCCTTCCCTCTGTGTTAGGAAAGGTATGTGAGCAATGGTCTTTGTGATAGTCACCGTCCATTCGCTTTCTTTATATAATCGAATGTCGCTGTGTATCGACATTACTACCTCTACGTAAGCCTATTATTTTTCCTACAAAGCATATTTCTTAGCTGATTGATTTTTCCTTTCATTTCGTGTCCCGGTAATGTCAAGTAATTTAATGTAACTTTCATTTCCTTTATTTTTATTTGATATTTTTGTGTTACTTCCTCTGACTTCGCTATATTACGTAATTCAGTGTCATCCCCCCCCTTCCCCCGTTTCCCTACATACGCACATCTCCACAACTTCACCCTTTTCCCGCCCCCACCCCATGATTTCAGGACATCATAAACGCCGTAGTTCTGTTTTTATGCTGGAAGTCCAGATCTTGTCATCTCCGTAAGTAGTCGTTCTTGCATTATATCCCACGAATTTCTTTGATTTCTTTAATCTTGCTTCATCTTTTTTAAATTTTATTATTGAATCGCGTTTCCAATTAGTTGTTATTATGATTTGAATTTATTTCTAGATTCCTTTTATTTTTACATTTAAGTTACTCGTGTTTTACTTCCATTTTTAATTTGTAATCTGTACACATGTGTTCATTTTATTATTAATATATTTTTATTCAGAAAGTACATTATTTGCTTCTGACTTATGATTTCTTGTATTCGAGTTCCTCGTTTGTCTTTCGATTCGACTTAGTCTTGGCTTCGCACTGTAGCGAAGTTACGACTAACACGACCTCTGGGATCTTTGCTTAATTATTCAAAGTTAACTTTTCCTTATGATTTTGTCTTAAACATTTGTTTTGGTTTACTTTCTGTGGAAGTCATCTTTCTTTCGATTCAGAACCTTGGGCCCAGCACGCATCGAAAGAGGTATTCCTTCCCCGTTCCCTACGTGATCCTGTTTAGTTTCTGTTGTTTTTGCTTCCACTGTATTCCTCATGTCTCTGCTATATTATACAGTATAACGTAGGAGCACAGTCGGTGCAGCATATATTTAATCAAAATATAAATAATATGAAATGTATTTAAAATTGATGAATGAAGGTATGTTAGAACTTCCCACGATGTTTCAGCAGTACTTCTGAAAGCAACACGCACTCTTCGTTGAAATCATTACTTCACAGCACACTTTCTCATGGTTGTACAATCTTACAAGGAATGTGATGGCAAGCTTCTTTAACCCGCCATCGGTATCGTTGTTAGGTTGCTCCTAACAAAAACATTCCTTATTTAGAAGAGTTTTTTGTTTTAAGACTCAACCTTTTCAAACTCCAGGTATTCTCAAATGAGTATATGAGTCACATGTTTTGCTTTGTAACGTGATGATTCACGCACACGAGTCACGTGTGGGAAAGGGGTAAGTGCGTACCGGTTGCGTCACAGGCAGTGTTAGGTGGCTTCTAGCCTCGATACCTTTGGCGTTACATTTTTTGCGCGATCCGTGCTGGTGTAATATTTTTGTGAGAAGTGTCAAAGTGAAGTTTTAAAGGCTAATAGGCCTAGTGAATCTGTTCTTTTGAGCTGGATTGAAGAAGAGGACGACGTATTTACAGATGTTGACGACCAAAACTGTGCTTCTGACTGTCTAAGTGATGCTGCTAGTGAACATTCCATGCATCAAACGCATACTGAGCAATCCAACGATTCAGATAGTATATTTAGCATATAGCTTTTAGTGCCGGGAGTGTTCGGCTCGCCGAAGTTAGTAGCTGCTTCTAGCGGACACCCATGGGGTGAGCTGCATGTACCATCGCGTGTGGAGCGTTGTCTGGGGAAGGAAAGTGTGAATATAAGGACTAGGAATTGGAAGGTATCGGCTGTGGCCTATAGTTAGGGACCAACCCCGGCATTTGCCTGGAAGGAAGATGGGAAACAACAGAAAGCCATCTTCAAGGTTGCCAGCGGGGGGATTCGAACCTCCTCGCCTCCCGGATGTGACCGACTGCCTGCAGCCACGCCGTAACAACCACGGCTAACTCACCCGGTATTCAGATAGTGAAATGAGTGAACAGGACAATGATAGAAAATAATGTGGTTTACAAATCATGTTCAAATTTGTTGTTTAGCAATGTAATGCCAAGGTTTTTTGTTCCTTTTTGTAATATTTAGTAATGTTTATGTAGATTTATGTGTATATAAAGGGGTAACATAAAACGAGTCTAATAAATCAAAATTATAATTACCTTCTAAAAGAACGAAATTAATGTAGGAGTCAAAATTGTAGTAGTTAATTTTTAGGAAATAAACTATTGTGGATATATACAAATATGTAAGTATTTATTTACCTAGATATATTAATAAATAACCAAAGACTAGTATCATTTATTCTAAATGCCAAGAAGAGCCCGTATAAGCACTAAATCATATACCAAGCTGATGTTAGGGAGCGCCTTTACAAGTTACCTCTCGCGTAAGTGAGGACAACGCTACCGATGGCGGGTTATCTCTTTCCCCCATAACCTTGAGTCCAAGAATGGAACAACTTACAGGGCAAAAGGTACCCTCAACTGTCTTGCTTACCTTTCCCGAGGAAATGGGGATTAATTACCTTAGTGTTGCACCAACACCAATATATGTGCTAGAATATATAACTTCGAATGAGTATCGGTAATTATGACCCCTTCCGAGTGATGCCATCTTTCTGTAAAGCATCTCGGGAGTTAAATTTTAGACAAGTCAAATGCACGGCTTCCATCATTAACGAAAAGTTAGGTACATAATTGAGTGCCATTAGATAATGATTATTATCATAGACCACCATACGAATCTTCTCTTTAAACGCCAGAATATGATAGACTACTAAAAGTAAAAAATAAGGTTCTCACATTTCGAAAATATTGAATTTTTGAAAACAATTGAACATAATTAATATATGTCTCTATATAAGATTTGAATAAAGTTTCACTGTGCCATGTTGCAATGCACTCGGATGATTAGATCGTCAGAAATGTTATTTTGATTATTTGAAAATCACTTCGCAGTCATGATGTTTTTGTGGTTCTCAGCATTTGGAAAGTTACATATTTGTCCTTATTTAACAGTCCTCTAACACCATACAACATTTTAGTTTGATTGCTAAAATAATTTTGGAGATATACAGAACCAGTGAAATATGTCTTGGACGCAATGTTGCATTGTTTTATATCCAGGGTGTAATTGATATACGTCAAGTCCCTTACACTGGTGATAGAACATGGTATTCAAAGCAAATATCTTCATGACATTTAGTCGTATCTTATTAGTGTAGATGGAATTAAATCACAAAAATCGATGGTCAGTGTCTTGGAAAAGGGCTTAGACTGCGTTCTTCTCAGCAGCTCATCTGATTTCTCCCCGCTAGCATCCCCTCTAACGCTGTAGAATGTTGACCAGAGTCTGAAGTTGAGTGACCTCCTAGCTGTGATTTGCAATGGCACAAACCTAGCCTATCAACAGCTCATTCTCACCTCCATGGGGAGTGGCCAGCATTACTTGTAAGGTTCAAGGCCGCTGCAAGGTGTGCGATAGTGGTGTGAAAAATTTAAAAACTTGCCAATTGTTGCAGACTATTTAACTGTAACTAAACATGGTAGTATTTTTATCTTAGGGCATTTTCTTTCTATTTACAGTAAATGTGATTTGTGTCGCAGTTTTTAACGCAAGAAAGGGTGAAGACCTTGAAATATTCTGCGATAAAAATTTGAGGAAAACCTTTATCGTTGACCTATGCATGAAGTCTGCGTAGATTTTTTTTTAGGTTTGAATGTAGAATTAATAATAAAAATAACATTCCTCTTCATTATTAACACTTGCTTTTAGAAAGCATTTAAATATATGTGCTCATATTATTTTACCTTTTTGGATCATATTTCAGTATTTTTGGAGCATATTTGCCTGTATATTTCTCATTTCTTTAGATCCTAAACATCCGAACATCCCCTACCGTGCCCTACAGATTTTATGGCCTATGACATAACTTATTGGTCCACGGTATAGTTGACTACAAACATTAGAAAATTGAAATCCTAAAGATTTGGTAAATTAATGAAATGAACCATTGGTCTAACTTTGTACGAAGACAGTGCAACAACTGTAATAATAATATAAATATTAATAATAATAATAATTTATATAAGGTTTTAGCCACACTATTTTTATATTTTACGGGGAAGTCGAGTTGCTGGAATTTTGTGTTCACAGAATTTCTTGTACGCGCTATTAAATCCATTGGCATAAGGCAGTCGTATATGATCACCATTATTACATGACTGAGCCTAGATAAAGCCTAGATAGAAGGATAGCACTCTCCTGCTTGAACTACAAAGCCTCGCTATCTTTAAATTATTATTTTTAATAATATTTTATTACTATTATTATTATTATTATTATGTACATGTGGCACCGTACTAGTATTAAATCTTGGAAGTAGTTTTCCATGGTTTCCCACTTCTACCCTAACCTAAGGCCATGGCCTCCTTGTGCCCAATAACTAATTAACTAACTAACCCCGTGGCACTACATCCCTTGAAGGGCCTAGGCCTACCAAGCGACCGTTGCCCAGCCAATTGGCCTGCAGATTTTGGAGTGACGCGTGGTCAGCGCGTCGGGTCCCCTCGGCCGTTAATCTTGGTTTTCGTGACCGGGCACTGTCTCACTGTCAGACAGCTACTCAATTGTCCTTACGAGGCTGAGTGCACCCCGTTCCAACCCTCACGTCAGTTTTAAAATCCCTGACGGAGCCGGGGATCGAACCCGGGGCCTCCGGGTGAGAGGCAGGCGCGCTACCCCAACACCACGGGGCCGGCTCCTTGTGCCCAATGCTCAACTGAATTACAAATACCCCCAATACTGCAGAAATCACAAACACACAGGATATCAGACAAATTCTACACACACCCAACTACATGGGGGTTATGACCACAATTGACAAGTCTCTCAAACGAAACAATATCAAGTACTATATTTTACGTCCGTCTTAAAATGCTAGTTCTGAACAGATGACGGGATGTCTAAATTTTGTCCCACTGTACATCAGGGCTGATTGTTGAAATTATTTTACCCTTTACATCAATATCAATCAATGACTTCCACAGTTACAATGTAGGCTACACAATACTACCGATACAAGAGTTTAGTGCTTTTCAGTCGGTCAACACGAATGTACCCAAAAGAGATGGGTTATGCCCTAATCCTGAAATAAATTACATGAGATTAATCTCTTGTTTACTAAGGCAACACTGAAAATATGGCTTCAAACACCACAACTACCGATACATTATGGTGTTTGAAGCCATTTTTCAGTGTTGCCTTAGTAAACAAAAGTATGGTGCTTTTCAGTCGGTCAACACGATTGTACCCAAATGAGATGGGTTATCCCTTAATCCTGAAAAAGAAATATATGTATGTATTAATCTCATGAATTTGTTTTCAGGATAAGGGAATAATCCATCTCAATCTGTTACAATCGTGTTGACCGACTGAAAAGCACCAAACTTTTGTTTTTGACTATCGGTCCAAATACCCCAAGCCTCTATGTGCGGTTCCAACAACAACTACACAATTTACCTACGTAGGGGTATTACAAGACGAGTATAGCTATCCTCATATCAGCTGATACCCTCCCCTCTTCAACATGGAGGTCAATGCTCCGATTACGCAACAACTTCACGCCCCGTCCTCGCCACGCCTCAAACTACATCGTCCTGCCCAAAGTCCCTCGGACTTGCATAGCACCTTCTGCTTGGACAGTTTCTGAAAAACCTACAATCATTGACTTCTCAATGTTTATTTTTCAATTTAATGATAGGTGACAATATATTTTACCTATGAAGCTTATAATGGTCTCTTCTATCACCAGTGCAAAAGACTTCACGTATATCAATTACACACTGTATCTGACATTGAATTATATGCCAGTAGATGAATAGTATACGCGTGGATCATTATACCAAGTTACAGCGGTATAGGAAAAGATAAATACAAACCTAAATTTAAACATTTTATACAGCCGCCATTTTACCCTATTTTCATTTATGAAAAAAATAGGCTTATGAGATCACCTTTTGTCCGTGTGTGGGAGTATGTGTGTGTGCGTATGTGTGTTTATGCGTGTGCGTGTATGTGGCCCCCTAATAAAATCTGAACAGCTGGAGCGATTTCAATGAAACTCGGTAAGGACATAGTACTATTAAATCTGACCCCTACCGTGCCCTACAGATTTTATTACGTCACACCAATGCTACAGGGTGGCTGTCCGAATTATTTCACTGGCATTCTATATCTCCAAAACTATTACCGATATCATCCTGACATTTTGTACTGTGATGAAAGGCACTTGTAGAAGTTCACCTATGTAAATTTCAAAAACCTGTTAACTACCAAACGAACAAGCGGCGAAATGAATTTGAAACATTTAAATAGACATTTCTTGCGATTTAACTATCCGAACGCAGTGAATCTTGGTACAGCAAATGTTTATACACATTGTAATTGAGTTCAATTGTTCAATTGTTAAGAAATGTGTAGACGGTTCTCATTATCTATTAATCTATGACAGCAATCAAACTGAAATTTTGTATGTTGATAGAGGCAATAAACATACGGTCACCTATGGGACTTTCAATAACCTGGTGAGCACACATTCTTCATGACGGCGACGCAACATTTAAATATTTAAATGAATATTCCTCGCGATTGAACCATCCGAGCGCAGTGAAACTTGGTACGGTATATTATTATACAATTTTTAATCCAGTGGAGTCTAATTTATTTCAATTGTTTTCATAACCACAAGATGGCGGCTGTGCGAAATTTTAAAATCTTGTTTTAATTTCTTGTGTCATAATCATGCGATTGAAGTTTAAATTATACACCTAAACCATAATCTTCAAGTAATAGTACATAACTCTAAGGCCTAAAAATATATAAATCCAACGTGGCGACCATCCAAAATATATAGATGGTTCTTAATATCTCTGAATCTATTACAGCAATCAAACTGAAATTTTGTTTGTTGGTAGAGGCAATTAACAAGTAGGATATATGGAAAGAGGCTACCGGTATATAGTTCCTCACGGAACTACTAGTTAATTTTCATAATAATCGAATTAAATTAGATGCCAATATATAAAGCTTTGAATGGAGAATTACCGTGCTAGGTTTCATTGCAGTCTCGAGATAAACTTATATAAGTGTTTAAATTTATCGTCGCCACCATGTTGAATTATTGCTCATCAGGTGGTGAAAATCGCATAGGTGAACTTATAATAACGGCCTCTATCAACATACAAAAATGTAAGTTTGATTTCTCTAATACATTCGTAGATATTGAGAACCACCTAAATACTTTGGATGGTCATCATGTTGGATTTTTCTGTATGTAGCCATAGAGTTACGTACCATTAGATGAAGATTATTGCGTAGGTTCGTTATTCAAACGTTAACTTGAATCTCATGAATAGGACACACAAATAAAACGTAAATTTAATATGTCATAAAGCCGCCATTATGAATTAATGATTGAATTAAATTAAATGCCAGTAAATTAAATCCCATTTGTACATTTAGGATGTTAGGTTTCACTCCGTTCGCTTAAATAATCTCTAGGAAATTCCATTTAAGTTACATATTTTAACATGGCTTGGCCGCCATGTTGGTTTTGTACTTAGCAGGTTATGGTCGATACCAGTAATAGTTTTGGAGAAATTTCAAAGCCACAGTCGGAGTCGGACAGGATAGTACTGTGTCCTTACCGTGTTTCATTGAAATCACTCCCGCCGTTTACATATTATCAGTGGTACACCCACGGACAAAAAGTGATCTCATAAGTCTATTTTTTCATATGATGAATATAAGCTGAAAGCCCATACTATGATTTAGATGAAAGCCAAAATGTTATTGTTTCGTTAACTGACACTGTCGAAACTTTCAGCAATTGCATAAAAATGTTGAAAAACTACCTCATGGCAGTCACGGGCGTACCTTAGCCTTCACAGAACCTCTCCAGACGTCAGAACTGACCAAAAAATACCACAGGTTTTCGAAGAAATTTTACAAGCCGAGTAAGTTAATTGATAATTTCATTCAAAGATCCCCTTTGTTGTTAAAGCTACATTATTTCACAAAATAAACATACTCGAGAACAGGCTTATTTCATATCCTTTTGGAACCTCGTTGTTACGCCTCATAACACAACAATAACTGCCATTTTTCGAAGGTAATATTTTTCATAGTTACAATTGCTAAATCACTCTTCCAAAATATTTTTAGGATATGTTCTGTATGTCCATAACTTGTGTTAGCGTACAAGAAATCGATAAATACCTTTTGTTAGTAAGTCTTGCTAAGTTCACCTAGATCTATTTATTGGTTTCCGAGACGCCTCCTGATTGGGCAATGAAATCTCTCTGTGTTCAAGATGCTCATTAGGTCGCAAGCAAGTAGGCACTTCAAGTTTCCAGACACTTGCAAAGTGTATAACGAATGAGCGCCTGCTGCTAATGATCACACAGATTGGTATCCGTCACTTCATATTATACCTTCGATAAGGAGCTCCATGGACGAGTCTCAACTTACAGCGTCATGGTGAATACAATCAGCTGAATTCAGTGCTTAATTATTTCTCAACTCTGCTAGACAGGAGAACTTTCCTGCCTTAAGTCAACTTAGCGTAAAATCTACTTGCTGTAATACATAAACTTATCCAATAACAAAGCCCAAACTATTTATGCAACAATGCCCTAAAAGTGCTTCAATATGCACTAAATTCAAAACAGGCATCATTAAAATAAATTAATATTTGTACTTATTTTGAAGTATTAGGGGGCATTTTTCATCGTTGCCTAGTTCTATTATATAAGATGCGTTCAAAAAGTAACAAGCCGGAGGCTGTAATGCGCAAACCGGTGACGACATCGGCTAATCGTGGCGTGTGTAACGAGGTGTGGATCCGAGCAGAGCGTGGAAGGTCCAGCCTGTCGCTAGAGGGCACGCGTGCACGTCACGTGACGATACAAAGCGAGCAGCAGCATGCATCAAACGTCCAACCAAGACCAAGACAGTAGGCAATTCGACATGCTTTCTGGTGTGGTTGAAGACTGTGGGGCACCCATTGGGCACACACTTTCCGCAAGTGCAGTCGTTCCTTCATGATGGTGTGCACACTTCCGACGCTCAATCCGACCACGGCGGCTATGGCGTTCACTGTCACTCGGCGGTCCTGGGTAATGAGTGCATCAACCAGCTGGACGTTGTCATCGGTAATGAAGGGGGGTGTCCCAGACCGGGCATCATCGGCTAACGACACCCGTCCTTCCCTGAAGCGCTTGTGCCACGCCATGACCCTTGTAACGGACATGGATTGTTCGTCGTACACTTGTGACTTTCGTCGATGAATGTCCGTTCCCCCTACTCCTTTCGCTATCAGAAACCGTACAACACCTCTTTGCTCTTCGTTTGACGCATCCATGTCAATGTTTGCAATGCGACTGGCAGCGTTGGGCGATTGATGCATGCTGCTGCTCGCTTTGTATCGTCACGTGGCGTGCACACGTGCCCTCTAGCGACGGACTGTGAAATTCCACACTCTAGTCGGAACCACACCTCGTTACACACGCCACGATTAGCCGATGTCGTCACCGGTTTGCGCATTACAGCCTCCGGCTCGTTACTTTTTGAACGTACCTTCCAGAATGCACTTCAGTCGGTCAACACAAATTGTGCCCAGTCACATTGGGTGGAAAAACAATAGTAAGTCAATAGATTACAGGTCAGCATACTTAATCTACATTATTAATACGCAACAACTGTAGAAGTGCTTCAGACCAACTGAGCAATAATATCTGTAACTTCAACACGTTACACAAGTTTTATTAACTTTTGTATTCAAAAAGATGTTTACATATTTGAGCAGAAGTGTAATACATAAACATCGTCCCTTATATTAACCTAAATGAGCAGAATCTGATGATGATCGCGTAACAATCGAAATATATTATCCAATTTTGTACATAAAAGCGTGTTTTTTTTAATAAATATCTCATGTATTATTTCTTTCGGGTTATGGCATTAAATACTTGTTTTCCCGCCCAATAAAATTGGGCACAATTTGTGTTGATCAATTGCGAAGCTTTCTATAATAATATGTAATTCATCACAAAACATAATTCTGATGATGAACACTGTGTGGAAAGCACTCTTTTCCCCGCCTATCCAATCGATTTTGATCAATTACAGGCTGTAGTAAGCAGCCAGAATATACATTTTCAGAGGGAAGAGAATGGGTGCAGGTCTGAAAATCATGTGATTAGTTTGGTTACCTTAATACCATATACTGTATACTAAGGTTACGGGCATCCTTCTTAAGAATCTTAGCCAATGTTACGAACACCCACACTAGCACATGCACCAATACAACACAGGTTATCATAGAGATCCCATAAGTACAGCACATTATGTTCACGGTGAGCCATGTCTCCAAATGAGAGAACAGCCACAGTTGACCTTCCTTTTAGCACTAAGAATTCTGGTTCCTAATACTTTCACCACAATTCTACACATCAACACCGATTATCACGTAATAGCTCCTGCTGTCCGTAGAACACAACGGAGATCCAACACGAAAGAATTCGTAGATTGACAATTATATAATACCCACCACCTGAAACTTGGGTAATACTGGGAATGTTCACCGACTAGATCATTAATATTGCTAAACATATGCATAGCAAACAGGAGTGATGATAATAAAGTCACAATTTTTATGAAAGTCATCTGAAATATTTAATAAGAAAATATACGGTATACGTTTTGCAGAATAGAAATACAAATGAATTATAGACCAGTATCTTCAACATGTTCAAAATATGTAACTTAGCATAAACTTATGATTTTCTGAATGTATTGAATATATATAGTATACAATGATATATCGACATTTCTAACAAGTAGTTCCGTGAAGAACTAAACAGCCTATTTTCATATATCCAACTTATGTTAATTGCCTCTGTTGTTTGAGTCCTCAGTCTTATGACTGGTTTGATGCAGCTCTCCACGCCTCACTGTCCTGAGCTAATCGTTTTTTCATCTCTACATAGCTACCACCCCCTACATCCGAGGCAATCTGATGAACTTATTCTAACGTTGGTCTACCCCTACAGTTCTTGTCCTCGACCCTTCCTTCCATAACATAGTTTGCTATTCCTGGGTGTCTTAGTATGTGTCCTACTAACCTATCTCTTACCGACAGTAGTGGCTACGCGGGCTAAAAGCGCTGCGTTAGGTCAAGGGGCTAAGCTCTCTGCTGACTCGGTAGACGCGTGGGTTCGAGCCCCACCGTCGGCTGTCCTTGAAATGGTTTTCCGTGGTTTCCCATTTTCAACACCAGGCAAATGCTGGGACAGTACCTTCTGACAGGCCACGGCCACTTCCTTCCACATCCTTGCCCAGTTTCATTCATCTTCATCCATTCCATCTCTCATCCCGACGCGCTGGTCGCCCCCGGGCGTCGACTAGAAAGACCTGCACTCGGCCTCTCAGGAGGCTACACGACAAAAAAAAACCTATCTCTTCTCATTATCAGTCGCCAGAACCATCTCTCCTCTCCCACTCGTCTTAATACCTCTTCGTTTGTAACCCTATCTACCCATCTGATCTTCATCATTCTCCTGTAACACCACATTTTAAATGCTTCAATTCTCCTCTTTTCTGCTGCACCAATAGTCCAAGTTTCACTTCCATAGAGTCCCACGCTCCAGACAAAGGCTTTAAAAAATGACTTCCTAATACTTAAATCTGTATTCGATGTCAACAGATTCCTTTTTTGTGGAAATGCTTTCCTTGCCTGAGCAAACCTACTTTTTATATCCTCTTTGCTTCGTCCATCACTGGTTATTTTGGTTCCTAAGTAAACGAAGTATCCTATATCCTTCAGCTTTTCACCTGCCAATTTGATGTCCATAGAGGTTTCTGATTTATTGCGGCTGCATTCCAGTATTTTTGTTTTACATTTATTAATTTTCATCATGAATTCCTTCCGTTAGACTGAGTCCATACCACTCAAAAACTCATTCAAATCCTCAGGCGTGTCGGCCAAGATGACGATGTCATCAGCAAATCTCAGATTTGAAATGATTTCTCCTTGATTCTTCACTCCCACTTGAAATTTTTCTCCAATTTCCTTCATTGCTTGTTTAATGTAAAGATTGAAACGTATGGGTGATAAGTTGCATCCTTGCCTTACACCTTTCTGAATACCAGCTTCTCTCTTATGTCCTTCAGCTCGAATGACGGCTGTCTGGTTTCTGTATACATTGTAGATCACCCTCCTATCCCTGTACTTTATTCCAATAGATTTCAAAATGTCAAACAATTTACTCCAATCAACGTTATCAGAAGCCTTTTCTAAGTCTACAAATGCCATGCACGTTCTCTTATCTTTCCTTATTCTACCTTCCAAAATCAGCCTAAGACTTAGTACAGCATCCCTTGTTCCTACATTTCTCCTGAAACCAAACTGGTCTTCACCCAACTCCGTTTCTATCTGCCTTTCCATCCTCTTGTCAATTATTCCAGACAGGATCTTTGAAGCATGATCTTCACATCTGTCAGCTCCCACTTTCTTTGGTATAGGGATGGTAACATTCTTCTAGATATCAGGGGGTACCTCACCTGTCTCATAAATCCTACACACCAAGTGAAATAATCTGATCAGACCTTCATGTTCTATGCAGCGTAGCAACTAAATCGGTATATCATCTATGCCTGGTGCCTTGTTCCTGCTGAAGTCTTCCAATGCTCTGTCAAATTCTGATCTCAATATTAAATCTCCTTTTGCATCTTCATCAATTTCCCCCTCCCTTTCCATTACATGATTCTCAATCTCCTTCCCCTTATAAAATCACTCTATGTAAGCTTTCCATCTCTTAACCTTTTATTTCCTGTCTGTTAGAGGCTTTCCATCTATGTCCTTAATATTACAGCCCTTAGTCTTCTTTTCCCCAAATGTATTCTTAATCCTTCGATAAGCTAATTTCAGACAATTTTCTATACCTGCACATTTCACTTTCAACCATTCTTCATTCGCTTCCTTGCACTTCTTGTTAACCCCATTTCTCAGACGTCTGTATTCGGCTTTCCCCTTTTCATCTCTTACATTCTCTAGTATATCCTGAGTGATCCACGGTTTTCTACGTATTCTTTCTTTCCTACCAATGTTTTCTTCTGCGGATTTTGTTATTTCATTCTTCAAAAGTGCCCATTCGTCTGCATTTGAAGTTTGTTTAGGGTTTTTCATTAGTCCTTCCTTTATACTCTTCTTGAATCTTTCGTTTACATCCTTCATTATCAGTCTGTCTATTGCCCTCCTTTTTGGCTTTTGACTTTTCTTCAGTTTCTTCGACTTTAATCTGCATTTCATAACAACCAGATTGTGGTCAGAGTTTATGTCAGTACCAGGATATGTTTTACAATCCAAAATCTGGTTTCGAAACCTCTGCTTGACCATAATGAAGTCGATTTGGTAACGCCCTGTATCTCCTGGCCTCATCCATGTGTATATTCTTCTATTGTGGTTATTGCATAAGGTGTTAGCTATGACCAACCCATGCTCGGTGCAGAATTCCATCAGCCTGCTTCCTCGATCATTCCTTTCACCTAATCCGAAATCTCCTATCATCTTCCCTTCTCTCCCTTTTCCTACCACAACATTCCAATCTCCCATTACTATTACATTTTCATCACCCTTGATATACCTCAGAATTTCATCTATTTCTTCGTAGACCTTTTCAACATCTTCATCATCAGCTTGACTCGTAGGCATATAGACTTGTACCATTGTGGTGCACGTAGGTTTAGTATTGATTTTTGCTACAATAATCCGTTCACTATATTGCTCATAATATTCCACCCGCTGTCCAGGTTTCCTACTCAATATGAGACAAACTCCTGCTTGGCCATTGTTTGATTTAATGCTAATGACCCTATAGTCTCCTGACCAAAATTCCTGTTCTTCCTGCCAGCGCATTTCACTAATCCCAACCAAATCCAACCTCAACCTATCCATTTCCCTTTCTACATCCTAGCAGACTTCTTACATTCCTTGCTCTGATCCGTAGAATGTCAGATTTTCTCTTTGTCACTTCTGTGGTAGTCCCCACCCGGAGGTCTCAACGGGGTCTAGTTTACCTCCGGATTGAAATTTTACAAGGGAGGAGGCCATCATCACATGTAATTATGCATAGAGAGGTGCATATCCTCGGGAATAGCATTACGGGTGTAGTTTCCCGTTGCTTTCAGCCGTGCAGCAGAACGCAGTGTAGCCATTAGTTGGCTTATATTACCAATATCTTAACCGTCTATAAGACAAGTAAAGAATTGATTTATTCTAAAAGGCTGCTACTCCCTTTCAGAATAAGTAAAGAGCAATTCTACTAACAAAAATACTAACCTTCTACTAACACTTAAATACCAAAATTCTACTAACAAAAGAATACTAAAGTTCCACCAACAACAAATACTACCACTAAAACAGTCTGTCACCAGGCACACTCATATGCACACTCACACACCACAGTCTAATAGAACAATGGCATATATCTAATAAACAAACTAACTACATACTTACTACTAAAACTAACTATAGTACATACTTACTGTACATTCTAGAAGAAAGGCTATATCCTCCATGAATCCTTAGGTTTAGTTTGTCCCATGCTATTGTAGAAATCCATCAAGCATTTCCCACTAAGTTGGTGCAAATTATATATGTTATATGTGAGAATATTATTATAATTTGCTATCCGGATATTATATTAGTATATTTTGCATTAACGTGGCCCGTTTAAATGCTAAATTGTGACGGAAGCTACGAGTTATCGGCTATTCGCCGTACCGGTACACCTAATATTTACTCACAACGCGTCGTTTCTTCTTTAATATTTATTTAATCATTATAATCATAATAGCCTATCTATTAACACTTATTTAACCAATAATCATTTTATAATTATATACATATTCCCTCTATCAACATACAAAATTTCAGTATGATTGCTGTGATAGATTCGTAGATATTGAGAACCGTCTAAATATTTAGGATGGTCGCCATGTTGGATACTTAAATGTGTAGGTCTGAGAGTTATGTACTATTACATGAATATTATTGTGTAGGTGTAGTATTCAAACTTCAATAGCATGACTAGAACACAAGAAATGAAAATCAGATTTTAAAATTTCGCAGAGCTGCCATCTTGTGGTTATGAAAACAATTGAAATAAATTTGATGCCAGTGGATTAAAATGTGTATAAGCATTTACGATACCAACCTTTACTGCTCTCGGATAGTTAATCGCGAGGAACGTCCATTTAAATATTTATACTTCGCGTCGCCGCCATGTTGGATTTATGCTCACCAGGTTATTGAAATTCCTATAGGTGAACTTAAGTGCATTGCTTCTATTAACACACGAAATTTCAGTTTGATTGCTATCATAGATTAATAGATATCGAGAACCATCTAAATATTTCAGTTGGTCGCCATTTTGGATTTTTATATATGTAGGCCATAGAGTTATGTACTATTAGATGACGATTTTTGCGTAGGTTCATTATTCAAACGTTCACTTTGATCGCATGATTAATACACAAGAAATGAAAACTTAATTTTAAAATTGCGCACAGCCACCATCTTGAGATTATGTTGACAATTGAACTCAATTAGATGGCAATGCATTACAATGTGTTTAAACATTTGTTGTACTAAGTTGCATTGCGTTTGGATGGTTAAATCGCGAGAAAAGTCTATTGAAATATTTCACCTTCGCTTGGTCGCCATGTTCGCTTTATATTTTGCAAGTTCTTAGACGTCTCATCGCTTTTTTTTTTTTAGCGTATGGCTTTTAGTGCCGGGAGTGTCCGAGGACATGTTCGGCTCGCCAGTTTTTGTAGCTGCTTCGAGACGGACACCCAATGGGTGAGCTACAAGTACCGTTGGGGAGGAAAGTTGGAAGGGAAGGGTGAGGAGTTGGAAGGTAGCGGCTGTGGCCTATAGTGAGGGACCAACCCCGGCATTTGCCTGGAAGGAAGATGGGAAACCACAGAAGACCATCTTCAAGGTTGCCGGCGGGGGGATTTGAACCTCCTCGCCTCCCGAATGTGAGCGACTGCCATTAGTCATGCCGTAACCACCACGGCTAACTCATCCGGTGTCTCATCGCTGATCTGAAGTTTTAGTAGTAGAAATCTTTATCTCCGCACAAAATTTCGGGCTGATATCAGTAATAGTTTCGGAGATATGGAATGCCAGTGAAATATTTCGCACAGCCGCCATCTTGAGGTTATGTAATCAATTGAACTAAATTATATGCTAGCGCATTACAAGGTGTATAATCATTTTCTGTACCGAGTTTCATTGCCGTTGGATGGTTAAATCGCGAGAAAAGTCTATTTAATCGTTTCAAATTCGCTTGGCCGCGATGTTCGTTGTGTAGTTAACAGATTTTTAGAGTCATATAGGTGAACTTCCAGTGGTGCCCTTTATCACCGTACAAAATTTCAGGGTGATATCACTAAGAGTTTCGGAGATATAGAAGATATAGAATGGCGGTGAAATATTTGGCACAGCCACCATGTTGGACTGGTGAGACGTTATAAAAATTGAAGGGCACTGTAGGGGTCAGCCAAAATAGTACTATAACCTAACAGAGTTTCATTGAAATCACTCCAGCAATTTAGAAGTTATTAGGGGGACACACACACGTTGGCAGTTGGCAGTCAAAGTGAAAGGTCGTGTTTTTCCCGAGCTCTCAGGTGTGCTGAAATGGGGTGTTCTCTGGAGTGTTATCGGGCGAGGATCGGGCTGTGGTATGCGAAGGGTAGTCGGGATTTCCGGTGTTTGTGTGTGCGTACGGGACCTAGTAACTTGTGGTTTATAGCCCTAGTGATAGCTGCGTTGTTAGTTATTGGTGGAGTGGAAGTGAATCCAGGGCCTGTTACTCCAAATGTGAATCAGGCAAATGATCCAGTGGCATCTTTAAAGTGTTCGACGTGCAGTAAAACATTGAAGAATGGTGTTGAGTGTGGACTATGTGAGAAATGGTTTCACTTCGGCTGTATTAAGGTCAAGAAGGAGGATTGTTATGTCGGAAATTGGTTTTGTAAAGTATGTGATACGCCGGACAGTTTGAGGGTGCAAATCAAAGCAAGGGATCAAATAATACAGGAACTTAGAGCAAAGCTTCGTGAATCAGAAGAAACGGTGAAGGATGTGACTGAACGGCTTTCTACTGGGATCAGTGTGGAAGAGGGCGTGCAGGAGCAAACTGAGGATGACGTTATCATAATGGGTGATTCTATGATACGATGGAGTGCGAATATTTCGAGGAAATCAGGTGCGAAAGTGCGGTGTTACCCGGGAATTATGATTGACCAGCTTGCCCAACAAGTGGAAGAAGCAAATGTAGAGGACTGTGACAAAGTTAAGGTGTTGTTGCTCCATGTTGGGACGAACGATTTGAAGAAGAGGGCTACAGCTGATTACATCATGGGGGAGCTCTACGAACTAGGCAGAAAAGCTAAAAGCAAGTTTAGAAATGCAAAAATTATAATGAGTGGCATTGTTTGGCGGGGAGATGTTCCGTTGAGGCGAGTTAAGACTGTAAATGACCGCATGGACTGGGTATGTGCACAACTGGGATTAGTGTACGTAGAAGCTGACTGCTGGATTGGTGGCCGTGACTTCGCCCGAGACGGGCTGCATCTAAATCGACGGGGCGCTTTCAATCTAGCGAGCCTACATGACAGGGTCATCGGTTCGTGCCGGCTTTTGTGAGGAGGAGCAGGTCCAGAGGTTGCCAGCCGATGGGAACAGAAGGAGCTATTTCGAGATATTTGCTGCGGAGGTAAGACTCTAAGATTACTGCAGGTTAATTGTCAGTGTTTAGGAAATAAATTAATTGAATTTTGGAATCTTGTAGAGACGTATTCTCCGGACATTGTCATTGCAACTGAATCTTGGTTATATGAGGGCATAAATAGTAGCGAAATAATTCAAGGGACCTACGAGATGTACAGAAGGGATCGGGGAAGCGAGGTGGTGGGCTATTTATTTGTGTGCGCAAAAATATAGCTAGTTTCTTAAAGTGGGCTGATATGGATCATGAAATGTTATGTGTACAAATTTCGGATAAAGGAAATAAATTCCCTCTTCAGGTGATAGGGGCGTATAGAGCACCGAAAGATAACCTTTCTCTCCTCGAAACACTGTATGATAAAACTTGTACGGGTAATGCTATGAAAAAGAGCATAATAATTGCTGGAGATTTAAACCTCCCCAAAGTAGACTGGTCTGGTGAGTCAACTAGCTGTGGTCAGGCTCAGAGCGCTGAAAATAAATTCTTAAGGGAGGGGGGATTTTCCCAAGTAGTTGACTTCCCAACTAGAGACAATAATACCTTAGATGTTTATCTCGTAAGGCCTGTAGAGCTGTATATTAACTGTCTGAAAGTACCAGGAATTAGTGACCATTCTGGGGTTGAATTAAATATTAGATATGGTGACATTACAAAATTAGACTCTGATGTAGCAAAAAAGATCATATTCCAGTATCGCAGGGCGGATCAGTGCAAGTTTCAGGGGTTTTTGAATGAGCTATTTGTAGGATGGGCATCGGAAGGAAATCACATTAATATCCTGTGGACTAACTTTTTGAAAATTTTAAATAGCGCTGTTGATAAATTTGTCCAATTTAAATTGCTGAAACAAAACCCAGATCCTGAGTATTACACACGAGAATTTAGGAGTCTAAAACGGAAAATTAGGAAATTATACAATAAAAGGCATGATAGTGACAGGTATATGTTGAAATTTAAGTCCTTATCAAGAGAGCTCGTCTTAAAAAAGAGGGCTGCTCATGACAGTTATATGCAAGGTTTACTTGGTTCGGGAGGTGATGGGTGGAAAAAAATTTACAGTTATGTTAGGAGAAGAAAGGGAAATTCAAATAATTTGTCGATGATAATGTCCGGTGACGGTAAATTAATTACTGAGAAACAGGCCATTGCTAATGAATTAAATGTCTTTTACGGTAGTGTGTTCAATAAATCCAATAGCTGTGTGTTGGACCTTAACGACGAATCAGGGACTCCCCTGTTCCAAATAAACCAGTCAGCAATTGAAAAGCTAATACAAAAACTACGTTTCAATGTATCAAAGGGTCCTGATAATATTGTTAGTGAAGTACTTAAACTAGGAGGTAGGGGCGTGGCACGATACTTGGAGGTGATGTTTAATTTGTCCATAAACAATGCGCAAATCCCAGATGACTGGAAAAGAGCTACGGTAGTCCCAATATTTAAGGGAGGGAGCAGACTTGAATTGGGCAACTACAGGCCGGTTAGCCTTACGTCCGTCGTTTGTAAACAGATGGAGCGTCTCATTTGCGACTACTTGAGGGAACAGTGGGAAACGTTATCATGGTTTAATGATAGGCAACATGGATTTCGGAAAGGTTACTCATGCGAGAGTCAGATGCTATCACTTTTTCAAGACATTAGCGAATCGTTAGACCATGGAGTTTCAGTCGACGCCGTGGTTATAGATTTTGCGAAGGCATTTGATGTCGTTCCGCATGACATGCTACTCCATAAATTAGCTTCGACGAAGATTGATAGAAGAGTAATTTTATGGATCGAAGAATTTTTGACGGGTCGTTCTCAGAAAGTGAAAGTCGAAGGCATATTCTCGGATGAAATTACCGTAACGTCGGGTATCCCTCAGGGCAGCGTAATCGGAACTTTGTTATTTTTGGCGTTTATAAATGACTTACCAAATGGGATTCGCAGTGACTGTCGATTGTTTGCGGATGATTGTGTAATATATCGAAAGATACATGACTCACAAGACAATGCAGTGCTTCAAGAGGACCTGAACCTGGTCTATAAGTGGGCGATTGTAAATAAAATGAAAATAAACACAAGAAAATGTAGTCTCTTAAAAATAGGGAAAGTGCGAAGGCAGGATTTTCAATATAACATTGGCTCGGAAATACTTGTAGAAGAAGATTCTTGCAAATATTTGGGCGTTCACGTAAGGAATGATATGGAATGGAGTAGTCATGTAGGATGTGTAGTTTCAAAAGCTTACAAATCCCTGCACTTTGTAATGAGAGTATTAAAAGGAAGTAGTACCTCTGCTAAAGAATTAGGCTATTTGTCACTTGTAAGACCTATTCTGGAATATGCCTCGGCGGTTTGGGATCCATATCAAGTAGGGCTCATCAATGAGTTGGAAATGGTACAAAGAAAGGCTGCTAGATTTGTGCTCAGTGACTTAAATCCCAGGAGCAGTGTGAGCCGTATGTTAAAGAAACTTGGGTGGGAATCACTGGAGACTAGGAGGATGAAATCTAGACTCTGCGCTATGTACAACACGTATACAAATCAACCAGCATGGGGTGAGCTTAGCAAACGATTGGGAAAGCCCACTTACATGGGTAGGAGCGATCATCCTTTCAAAGTTAAGGGCCGACCACAGCGAACAAATTATGGTAAATATTCTTTTGTAAACCGTGCCATTGATAACTGGAACTCTCTACCAGCCGCAGTCTTAGAGCCTTTTCCCAAACATATAGGTGTGTTTAAGAAAAGACTGACTATTTGTGTAAATACTCCAGTTTAATTGTTGTATAATTGTTATTGAATTGTTATGTATAATTATTTATTTGTTATGTATATACAATTTGCCACCGGGGGACACACCCCCCATTGCAAATAAATGAATGAATATGAATATGAATACGTACGCGTACACACAACTTATGTTTTCCTGGTCTATCGCACCCCAAAACTCCCATGCAAATTGAGTAGATATTCCATGGGATTGTTCATGACCTGCACTATGATATAATAAACAATTTTAAACTAGTTACTCAGTACCCAAACATTGTAGCCACTTTTAGACTCATCATCATCATCACCAGCAGCATCATCATCAACATCATCATAGTCCCTGTGAAAGGCACAGGGGACCGCAAGTCCCCTCTAGCTATGTTGGTCGATCGCAATAGCTTCGGCATCGTCCCAGGAGATGTCAACGGTTGAGGTCTTCTGAATGTTTGACACCAAGTTCTTCGAAGTAGGCCTTGCTTCCTTTTCCTTCCAGGGGGTGTCCACCGTAGTGCAATTCTTGGGTGCTGGTATTCGAACCTGGGTAGTGCGTGGGCAGAAATTAGCTTCTGACGTTCAGGTGCAATATTTTAACTGCATCTGATCTTCTTAAGACGTCTTCATTTATGGTATGATCACGATGAGAGACCCCGAGGAATCGTTTAAAGAAACACTGTTACTAAATGCATATTTGTTTAATTAGCCGGACTGTGAATTTCCCTTTTCACAGGCAATATAGTTAATGCAATTGGTGGGACAACATTCCAGAAATGTTTCATCTTTGAGGCAATACGTGTGGCTGATGTTGACCAGCTAGCGCGCATACGCTCAAATGTAGCTGATGTTATTCCGATTCGGTAGATATATTCTTTCCTGTGCCTCCGTTAACAGACATAATACTGTCGAGACTTGTAAAATGTGGGATTTTCTGTATGGCCTGATCATGGACAGTAATGGGCCTTTTATCCTGGGCGTCTTCTATGTGTATTTACTTGGTCTTTTTATTATTTATAGATCAATCATGCTGGCTTCAGTATCCAGGTTAGTAATAATAAATGATATTCTCTCCTGTTCACCAAGCAATATCTAAATCCGTTGAACGATTTGCGTCCCATAGAAAGATAGAGGTAGGTACATTCATTGTTCCAAATCCGCTAAACCATTTGCGTCCCATGGAAGGACAAAGGTAGGTTTATTCGTTGTTCTTCGCTTAATGAAGTCCATGGACCGCAGAAGCAAGAATGGAGATAAAATGCATCCCTGTTTTAGTCTAGTATTGTTGTGAATGATATCTGTGTTCGCAGATTCAGTCCGTACGCACAAAATAGAGTTCGGATAAAGGCTCTTGAAGATGTTGATGAAGTGCTAAGAAATACTACAAGTCCTTGCGATGTTCCATTGTGATTCCCAATGAAATCGAATGACTTTTTAAAATCAATGAAGTTGATCGCCACTGGCTCCCGAAATTCTACGCTCTGCTCAGTGATTTTCCTCAGAATCAGGATCTGGTCGTTACAACAGCGAATTTGTATTTAATCCCGCTTCTTCTTCACGCAGCTGTGAACGATGTCAATTTGGTGTATAGAAGCCATTCTTAGTTTTGCCTTCGTAAACTTTTAAAAGAATTATTGCTCTTCAGTCGATCAGCATGTTAATGTACCCAATTAAATTAGGCGGGGATTAACACTGATTAAATAAACTGATTGATTGTATACTTTTATAAGATTCTTGAGAATTAAAAGAGGGTTCATTGGGTGATATGCTTTGTTCTTCAGGTGAACATCATCAGATCCTGTTCATTTATGGTCTTTAGTTTTAACGTTTGGTGGATATGGATACAACACTTAATGTACAATATCCTCATCGTACAAGTGAAACGCAGAGTCAGAGAACAGTTTCATAACGAAATTAGCTGTGCGGTTAGATACTAAGGGCTCATCTTCTCAAGAACGTGTTATCTGACTTAGTGTGTTTCACTTGTACGCCGACGATATATAGAATTATTAAGTTATACAAATACTTTTAAACGCGTCAAATGTTTACTCATGTTCCAAAACTTTATAGCACTCCAGTAATTATTGTGTTTGCGTTCTTAGTACTACTGCAGACACCTTGAAATCTCATATGGAGCACAGGGAAAATCTCCGAGCTGCAACAGCTCTAAACACACCGGCAGACTTGTAATCCATACTCTTTTACCTATAGCGACCTAACAGCATGATTCGGTGCGCTGTCTGTACAAAACTCTGCAAGCAGGGAAACTTAGCTGTGGCGAATAGTCTTAGGATAGATTATTCTATACCTGCCTGACATGTTCACAGTAAGTGGTGGATGAGACGTCCTATCATATCCCACACGTGCTCGTTCTAAGACAAATCTGGTGAGAGCGCTGGCCAGGGAAGTTGATGCACGTCCTGCTGGGGATATTGTGTTCCACGAGCAGTGTGTGTATGTGTCTGTTGGAATAGAACACCACCAGCTCTAAGCGCTGGTCAGCGTTTCCTCCACATACACAAGCTCCACTGTCAAATTGGATCAATGTCAAGTTCGTTCTCATTAATGAGCAAAGAATGCCCTAAACTCGTTCTTTTCACCTAAGGCTTACATCAATAGCTGCCGTTCTCTTCACCAATAGTTTGCATAGGAGGGTTTTGATATTTTTTCCCCTTTTCCCACTTCAAGTAGCCTTTATGAATGCCTTTTATATATTTCTGTAAAGGGTTTAGATCAAACTCGTGGCATCAAACGTCAGAGACGTCAGAGTTACTGGGCACGTTCTAACGGAAAATGTATATAATTAAATGTTGGCCCTATGGCACATGAGCAAATGAAATGACTTTCCTCTGTCTGTGATGTCGTTGTCTTCAACGGAGTGGGTGTATCCGTGAACAGATATTAGGTCGGCATAGCCTACATACCGCAGTTATATTTCAAGAACACTTAAGTTATTTAGGGAATGAGATAGGTGCATTATAAAAGAAAAAAATCGGCTGCTGCCGGGAATCAAACCCGTGACCTCCTAAGTAAGAGGAGAGCGTACTACCCTTACACGATGTGGCCAGTTTCATCTTCCATCATCTGTTACCTTATAATACACTTACTTTTGTGTTAAATTGTCTTATTCGACGCAGCTAGTTTCCGTTCTGTGACAATATATGGCTTTCTTCCGCTGCTTTGTGCTAGACCCTGGAGCGGTCCGCTGAGATTACCTAACAAGCCGGGGATATCCGTAGTGTGGAATACTAATGGGGTATAATCAAACATGTTTCGTGGTAATACAACAATTAAGTGCCTGGAAGAGGGGATAATAATGCTAATGCTGCAAATGGAGCGTTAGTGTAGTTTATTTCCCTTGTTGCTTCTGTGCCTCCCCTCAGGAACGCAGTGGTAAGTTGCATAACACGGTCATCTCAGACGAGAAGTCCCGTGCCCCGTGTCTCAGTCGCCGTGCGTACCGTGATGGGGCTCCTGGGAAATCTTCCACTGCACAGTCTTACCAACTCTTGTTTATTTCGCCCACATTGTTTCCCAAAACAAATTGGCTTTTATTTATTTACCTATTTCATTTTATTCTCCTATGAATCATTTATGTATTATAATTCCTTCCGTCCTTTCCACATATTTTCTCTGTTCATTATCTCCAGAAGAGTCAATATACGTGACCGTAGAGCACAATATTTCTCAAATATTCACGAGCAAATAAATTTGTTGGATCCATATTTACGTGCTATCTACAGTATGTAAAATAAAACGTTTAAATCAGCTATATATTTCATGGTTTAACTCGATAAATGTTCCGGCTGTTATCCTTCTCAGGTAATATTGTCATGACTTAAAACAGGACTCTGCCACGCGCAGTCTTCTGAACTTACCTCCGAAATACTGACAAGATTTTGGTGAAAATAAAATATTCATTTTGTAGAGTGATGTCAAATTTAGCAATTTGGTGAATTCTGCTTAACATTTGTTGGGAGAAGCAATATTTGTTCGTTTGCTCTAGAAATGTGGAAGTATTTTTCTTCAAGTAAAAATAATAATAAAAAGAAGAAGAGGAATGGACAGGTTCCACTGAATTCACGTTGAAGGACTTTCTCTCATCATCGAAGCCTCAGGTTCCATTCCTGGCTCCACCAGGCGCGGATTCAAGGGGGGGGGGTCACGGGGGTCATGACCCCCCCCAAACGGAGACCAAATTTTTTTGCAAACTCAAAAAACGAAAACACAATTACCAGACAAATAAAACTTAACGAATTTTAACTGAAAAACAGGTTTTTTTTTTTCATTTTATTCAATACTGAATTATCTTTATTGGAATTATTATGTTCTCTTACAACTGTACATATTTACAACTTCAAACCTCTTGAATAAAAACTATTAGTTATACAACAAAATCAACTCGTCTATTTTGTTTAGCAAACCTTGTGATTACCGAATCGATGTTTATAGTGATGTCACGATGAATGTGCAGCAATGCACGGATAGGAAACTGGGGATTTTTTTCGCACCAAAAATTTTTGCCGACCTCCAAACCGCAAGCTTGGTTGGCAATATAAGCTGTGACTTTCTCCCTTTGTCGGTACCAACTCGACTTGCCGAAACTGTAACGTACCTTGATACTTTTCTCGAAGCTCGATGTAAAAGTCGCAAAACACGCCGTTGCAATTTGTACGAATATTTTTGGTGCGCTAAACGCATCAAATTTCTATCCATGTAGCTTGCAAAAAAATTGGTCTGGTTTTGTACGTTTGGTTATTTTGTGATTGCGTTTTTAGTGATACCATTTTTCTTAACAATTTCGATTCTCTGACCCCCCCCCCCGCCCCCCCCCCCCGCCCGCAAGGCCAAACTCTAGATCGATTCTCTGACCCCCCCCAAAACCAAACTCTAGATCCGCGCCTGGGCTCCACCATAGATTTAAGGCTAAATGTCCCGACACATTGGTAAGAAAATATTTCAACAGATGGCAGCACAAGCGAAGCTGAATTTACTTATTTACTTATTTATCGAAGGGGAGCTCCGATCTGCGATCTGAAAACTGCTATGTACTCTGTCTAGTAGCAGAATTGATATTATTTCATTACTTACTTTCTAATTTCAAAAACAGAAAGGTTGCTGTTTAATTTTCAAATATCTGATAAAAATTCGAAAAAAAGCGGGTAATATGAAAGTTGAGTTTTGCTCACTGATTCCAAAGCCGTATCGAAAACCTAAATCGGTTGAATAGAATCGTCGGGATCACTTTGGGAAGTTTGTGAATAAAATTGTTACTCTATTTGCAATAAAAGGCGCGGCAGTAGAACAAGGTCATCTACAGCGCGGTGGGGGAGGGGAGGGGAGTGGAGATCCAGTGATTTGAGAGAGCGATGACCTTACCTGGCGGTATCGAATTCCCGAGCATCTAGTGCAATTTTGCGGTTGACTGTGCTGGTTAGTTCTGACTTATTGTCAAGGTCTGGATATTTCTGAGTCATCCTTTGATATTTTACCAGTTCCTAGTTACGACGTCTTGTTTTTAGTTCATCGATCTCTTTAATTTCCTTTTTATATTTATGTTACCTGCAACAGTTATTTTTAATGACCGTTAGGTGTTCTATTTTAGGCACTATATTTTTCGGACAGTATTTCTGGTAGAATAGATACATGTACATATAGGTAGACTGGTGGAGAGCATTACGGTCAGCACGTGGAGTTATTTTTCTCTTTTGTTGAAAAATGGAGCCACCACCAAAACCGATTCAAGGGCGTTCCACTAAATCCCAGGGGAGATTGCGACTAAGTACCAAGAAAAGGAAGCCAGGCCCTAAAAAAAAAACACATCAACACATCCGTAAGTTTTTTTTCCTAGTTTATATTTGAAATTATATATTTCTTTACGCTTGCATTAAAGAATCTGTAATGCACTGAGCAGTTATGATTTGACATATATTTTTTCTGTAGCCTACAAGTTTGATGACTAAACGTCACCCCGCAATCTGCAGGCTACATGGCTAAACAGCGCAGCGGTTGCTTGGTAGGCCTAGGCCCTTCATGGGTGTAGTTTGTTTTTTACTTCTAATACATAAGTGTAGAAGTAAAAGATCACGAAATATTCAGTGTCAACTTTTTTCAGAGAAGCAATTTCGACTTCAAATGAAAACAATGCGTTGTGTGGAAAAATAAAGGCGTAGCGATTGTGAAAATGGAAAATTGGTTTCCGGAAATACTGGATTGGGATCCATGAAGACTGCAAACAGTACTTTTGAACTACCAGCGGGCAAGGTGAAGACAAACAGCTAACTGCAACCAAATTAATGCGTTCTTGCTTGCAGCCCCCAATTGCAAAAAGTTCCCAGCTAGTATCAAACACTACCAGCAGTGCTGTCGAAAATTATATGTCCCTTGTTGCAAAATTCACGGGGGGTAATCAGATCAATCGAGGGAAACGAGGTTCCTTCACTCATTGAACAAATGCTGCAGGGCTGGACTTTCAGTTTGGGCCATCCTGGCACTATAAAACAATGAAATCAGTTTAGAAAAAAAACTGCCACAATAGTGAAGGGCACTGCACTCAGAAGAAAGAGAAGAAGAGCAGCTGGCCGAAAAAGTTTATTTGCGTCGTGAGAAGGGAATAGAATGTCTCGACAACAGTCTAATGAAATGAAACGTACTGTCTCACGTGATTATGGAAACCGATCAAAGCAGTTGGATTTCGATCAGGTACTGTTGAGAGAGTTTAGTGATGAGAAGATCAAGCAACTAACGCTTAGTGATGGCCATAAACATAAACTGGAAAAGTAAACAAGGGGTCAAAGGGAAAACGAAAAGTGGCACACAGCTCGAAATGACAGACTTACGGCATCCAATTTTAGATTTGTATGCAAGAGGAAGCCTACCTCGAAATGGGCTCCAGTAGCAAAAGACATTCTGCACTGGGAATTCCACTCAAAAGCAATGCAGTATGACTGTGATAATGAGCGAATTGCAAAACGAAATTTTGGGGAGAAATCGGTAGAAAAGTCGAAGAATGTGGTCTTTTCGTACATAAAACTTATGGGTTCTTAGGTGCCTCCCCAGACGGATTAATAGGAAACGACGCTATAGTTCGAAGTCAAGTGCCCTTATTCTGCACGGAATATGACCATACTGGAAGCCTGCAAAAAGTTAAAGGGATTTTGTTTGGCAAAAGTAAACGAAAAAGATAGCATAGAGAATATCAAGAACAGTGCCATTCAGAAGAGAACAGATTGATAACTTTCTAACACTCACATGATTTTTATTTCCTAATCCAGGACCAGTTGGAAATACAGCGGGAAATATGTTATTTTGTGGTATGGATGCCTAAGGACATTCACATACAAACAATTAAGAGGGACGAAAAGTTCTCGAGACAAAACATGCGTATGTAACTCACATTCTGCTACGAAAAAATCTTGTTTCCTGAGATCATTGATCCCAGGATGACCAGATCAATGGATATAAGAGAACCTAAGGTGAATTAAAATACTGAGTGTGTGTGTAAATCATGAAATGTTATCTTTGATATGGACAAAATTGAAGCATTGATTTCAAGAACAGGAAATAATTAGGTATAATATTCTTTTTTGTTTCTGGTACGCAGTACTAGTGCCTGTGCTAACAATAGGCAGATGAGAATATCTTAGGAACTTGAATTCTATATGTGCACAATTGTACATAATAATTTTGCTCTTGGTATGCATTTTCATAATTTGTTTATTGTAATAAAATAGCCTACATAAATGAACTTTTATTATTACTTCCATGAAAACTGAAGTAAGATAATTATAGTGATTGGCCTCACGGAGTCGTTTCAGATCTCATGAAATAAAAGGGGGAATTAGAGTCAAAAGAACCAAAGACCCATACGAATCACCAAAATGTATCTATGTAGGTCTATGTGCGAGAGCACTTTCCCTCTTATAAATCGATGCTCCATTGATTTGAATTTTTACGGTTTGTGGTCTTGTTTGTTATGTCTAGAAAACGATACCTAGAGTTGGACGTCCGCATCGGATGGTTTTCAGAATGGATATTCCCAATAAACCTGAACACGAACATATCTTGTCCATCTTTTTTTTTCCAAAATATCAATAACGTGCTAACTACAAACCAGTCATATCATTCTATACATTAAATCACCGAGTGAAACCAGTCGCTGCTCTGTGCGGTAAGAATTATGCCATACAAAGCATTACTAATGTCGGAACAATACGGTTCTTGTTCGGGTGTTTATCCTCAATTAACTCTAAAACAGTTACCTAAATGGGCATCCAGCGCTGTCAGCATCTATCCTGAGTGTGTTTTCACCGGTTATTCCACACTCCCTCCAGGTAAATGACGAGATAGTACAGTACGTGAAGTCTCAGGACACGTGCCCCATCCCTGACTCTAATACAGTTACACACATAATCAACTACACATGACTGATGATAATAATAATAATAATAATGTTATTGGTTTTACGGCCCAGTTTAACTAATGCGGCTTTTAGAGACGCCGGGGTGCCAGAATTTTGCCCCAAAGGGGACCTTTAACGTGCCAGTAAATCTAATGACACGGCTCCCTCGCATTCGCGCACCCTCAAATGCCAACTGGCTGCACCAGGATTTGATCCTGCAACATTGGGCATAGCAAGCGAGAACGTTACCCCTGAGCCACGCAGCCAGCCAAAGGTACTGATGACCAAGATGTCCCAAGCCCCTACAATGTATTATTATCAACAAGAACGATAACAAGAATGTTTGGGGAAGTAAGAAAGGTATGTGTACGAGCACACTGTGTCAACGTTAAGCGTGACACTACTACAGTATAATTTTAATGCTCAGAAATTGTTCCACGCCTAGGCACATGTACATGTAACCTGCCGAACTATAATATGTATGACAAGAGGAAGACAACTCCTGCCTGTCATCAAATCGTCCCATTCTCACTTGGCCCTGTCAGCGTGTTCATCATTTTCCTTGCGCAAGAGATCTTGTGAAGCCGCGCCGCTACCCCTCCCACCCTTTTCTAAACAATAATTCTCAAACTAATACGGTCGGTTCCATTCACCCGATTTTTATTCTGAAAAATGCATTGGAATTAGGAAATAAATCTCCGATTTCGTATTACCAGGTTTTTTCATATTTTAAGCAGAAATATAAAAAACTGTTAGTAACCCTTTTGTTTTTCACTTTTTGGAAAATGCATCGAATTAATATCAATTCAATTGCAGTCTAGTATACATAGTGGTTTTCAGATCGCAAATACGAGCTTTCGTTCAAGGGAAAACTGAAAAACGAAATTGTCTCACTTTCGTGCTGCTACGTGGTGTCAGAATTACAAACTAAAAAACGGGACATTTAGCCTTAAGATCAGGACGTGGGAATTGGAATGGGATGAACTCAGATTTGTGGGGGCTATTGAGTATCTGCATGATGAGAAGTAGTGGCTGGTAGCCTAAAATTAACCCGTTGAGTGTTTCACCCGTTTATAAACGGTGCGAAAGAATTTTCCTCATATTCCCCATTCGCTTTCGAGTGCCGACATGTTCTGCTATGTGTTGGGCAATAACTCGTCTTATATTCTTAGTACAAAGGAACCACTAACTTTAAATATTATTCTTGTTTCTGTTACAATCGTTATAGACATGGCCATTCAATGAAGCCTAGCTCATGTTTCAAATATCCAATACAGGTTAAATAAGATAATAACAATGATGATAAAACATTGCTTCAATACAATTACTTCATTCGTGAGTATTCCGACGATACATGACCTTCCATAGTCACTTTCTGCTATAAATGAAAGCATCTCCTAACTTATGCAGCTTCTCATACAACAACCATGTGGAATCAACCTTCTTATAATCTTGCAACATCGTAAAATAACTGATTCCAACAGATTCAGTTCAAAATAAGCTCTGTGTTAAACTTGCACGAATTTCTGTAGTAAAAATAACTTCCGCTCTCTCACTTTCTTCACTAATATTCCCAACGTCGACATGACCGATTGGAATATAATTCTTACTTCAACATAGCATCTTTCGTGCTCCAATATTTCAACAATGCGTTCTTCCACCAATTAAAATACGCAGACTATCTCTCTCCTACTTCAGACACGTTTCACATACTTTCAGTACTTCAAAGAATTTAAAAATCCACAACATTCCTCATCATAAATTAATAGTAATGCATTTCCTGTTCTCCTTACTTGTCGTTCTTAATTGTTGCACCCAACAATGCTTAAATTCACTTCTCAAAATATAATACAAACTCATGCTGCACTCAGAATGCTTATCATGATACATTAAAATCTGTACAACTTTTACAATTTACTTCGAAAGTGGAAATAACATAACCTTTATCGGTTTTCTGTCACAAGTCAAAATACTCCTACCTGATATCGAGCGATTAGCTGTTCTCGTCTGATACTCTTCTCTAACTGAATAAATGATCAAAGTCATTGTATAACATAGAAATGATGCAATTCTAATTTCAAACCCTGATCTATAATTACCTATCAGTTCCAACATGAATTCCAAAAATTAATCCTATCGAGTCATAAAAATCTCCAGCGTTAAAATAATCATAGCCCAAAATTACGACAAAACCCTACTCCAAATTCAAAGAAAAATCAAAATACCAACGAAAATCGTCGATATAAATTAACTCCTAATCCAAATTCCAAAAAGCAAAACATCTAAAAATTCTAAAATGACAAAAAAATCGAAAAAATTTAATGTCGAAAAAATGGTTTCTCTTATCAATTCAAAATTTCTGCTGCAAAACTACATAATTCAAGTCGCCTTCTACCCTGTGTTGGTTTCAGCTGCTGTTGAAGAAATAAACGGATGGAATACCGTTCATTGCTCTGATGTTATCAGCGATTGCAACTCCTCCTCCTCCTCCTCCGCTCGAAATGCGTCTTCGGACTTTCTTTCGGGACTCGATCTGGGTTTTCGTTCTGGAATCGAATTTCGTCTTCATGCATTGAACTGGGATAGCCCTAGTTCAATCTTCTTCTTTTCTTCTTAGCGCTGACCTGAACTGATGTTCTATAAGTTCTTTCATCATTATACATTTTGTAAAGTGGCATTTACGTTACTCCTGAATTTTCCTGAATTTTGCGTAATGCCATCTGGTTACTCTCAGGTTCTCCACAATTCTCGGTGTAGTGTTTCCTTCTCCATTTTACTCAGTCTTCTGAACTTCCTTGTTAGTTTATCGAGTAGCTGGGGTAGTAAATTTAATTTTCAAAGTAATTCTGGAATACTTGATGAAAATACCTCGTAGACTGTTTTTTTTTCTTTCAAAAGTGTATGCAATACAGTTGAACGTATTGATAATAGCTCGTAAATATTTAAGCTTTCCGTCGTTCAAGGATAATTAGGGAAATTTTATAAAAGATACGAGCCTTACAGTAGACGCATATGATGTGTAACATCTGACATGTCATCCTGCTGGTAAACTACACAGCTTGGACATTCATAAAATGTTAATTTACGCTCCATTTTAAGGCTGGTACTATGATGAATGTATAGATTGAATTGGAGATATGCTACTGTCACACTTGTGGCGCAGCGGTCAGTCTGTTAGTCTCTCACCAAGGTAGACCGGGCTTGATTCCCGGTCAATACATGTGAGATGTTCGAATTGAAATGCCATGTCCTGTGGTTCGCATTCCACGTAAAAGGGAGGTACCGTGGATCATGATTGTGAGATTAACGGTCACGCAAAACTACAAGCTTCTTTCCTTCCTTAATAATTCATAATAACAAAGTGACACACAACGTCGACTGTACTCTCAAATACTGTGAGCACACTCCTTAGTAACTATATCATTCGTTATTCTCAAGACTCTCATACAATTCGTCGTAAACAATCAAAACATGCCTTCCTACAATCATGAAATGACCTAGTCTCAGCTTTTATTCCACTCATATAACAACATTCTGTTATGCATTTAATATTTGACTAGCCTACTCAACCACAGCATGACAATAATGCCGCTTACTTAAATGTCATTTGTCGTCTTTGTCCTACCCCTTGTGATGTTCAACCTTGAACGTGAAGCTTCATAAATTGCTCAATGACAAATTAAAGTCGCTGAAACATTTGCCACTGTGCTCGTCAAACCAGTGCCTGCTAAATGCACTGCCTACTGTATTACCATAATATTCTCGCGCTACAGAGCACACACTACCTTGTTTCCAATACACACATTTTCAGTTGTTATTGTAAAAGGGAGTGTTTTACAGATATTGTAGTTTATAACACGGAACTCGTTTTTCTAGATGATTTGTAGTTTCCACCAGCACTAGCCTAATAAAGAATACGATATGGATCAACTAGATTAATAGACGCGACACCACTCATAACCTTAAATTCCTTATAAATAGGTCCTCTTCATTCACAGACCAACACGTAATTTCACATGGATTCTGTTAAAAAGGGTCATATTGACATGATAAATATCGTTTAAAATGATAATCTGGTTGCTGGATCGATCGATCGAGCGGGCAGTGCATACTTCCGTTTTCCACCACTGCCAGCTAGTACACTTCCGTCCAATTGATCGAGCGGGCAGTGCATACTTCCGTTGTCCACCACTGCCAGCTAGTACACTTCCGTTTGATCGATTTAGCGAGCAGTGCATACTTCCGTTATCCACCACTGCCAGCTAGTACACTTCCGTTTGATCGATCGAGCGGTCAGTGCATACTTCCGTTGGATCCACCACTGCCAGCTCGATCGTTCCGATCCACTTCCGTCCCCAATTTTCAAAATCACTCCCACAAAACTATCCAGAAACCGTAGATTGTAATGTCAAAGTTCAATAACTGTTTGTAAGAATAAATATGCAATATTCAATTCGAATCTCTTCTAATTGTACCACTCGTAAATGTTCTAGGCATCGCTAGCTATAGCACTTCGCTATCGTAGAATGTCTCTTTAAATTATCACACTTATTAACTGTATCAGATTGCTTTTGTAGTCATGAAATCCACAAGACCGCACTCGTAATACTTTCAGCTACGTCCTTCTATGTAATTGACGGAAGTTTCGGCTCCCCTAGCCGTCAAAGTTATTGTCGCCCGCACTATACTCGGGACTCGAACTACGACACAGCCGTTCGCTTCAAGTGTCGAAAGAATAATTCTCTTGCTAAATTGGCACGTTCTCCAATTTCGCGGTTTTTCAGAGCGTCTCCTCCAAAAACGAGGGAATATTGGCACCCATACTTCGTTTAATAATTTCTCTCGCTCTACTGGATCTTTAAATAACCCCCCTGTGGGTGGGGGCTTTAGAATACACCCACGGTATCCCCTGCCTGTCGTAAGAGGCGACCAAAGGGGCGACCTTGGTTATACTTTAAGGACTCCGCGTTGTTTTGTGAATTGGACCCCCAGTGGGTGGGAGGAAGCGAATACATCCACGGTAATCCCTGCCAGTCGCAAAAGGCGACTAAAAGGGCTTCTCGGAACGGTCCCCTTTCGAGGGTTTGACAGTCAGCTCTAAAAGACATACACCCGTGCGGTATAACTCTCATTAGGTTAAATCGCACTTCTATCCGTTACTGCTTTCAGGGTCAGGCGACCAAAATTTTATATGTGTGTGCTGTTAGGGGATGGGCCACTTACGCTTGCGACTACGCTCGAAAGTCTGTTCCGGTCTTGGCCGCGCCGACAGGTGGGTGTGCCATGTACCCGTGCAGTAGTATCCGCCTGACTACGCAGGTCCCCACACAGCCGAATGTGTGAGCTGTAAAATCCAGTATATGCCAAGGGGTACATGCCGATATGGCATTGTAAAACAACGGAACCCCGGGCAATGCCTTCCAAGATAGGCGGGCCTTGCCCTGGCTGGGTAGCGACTACTGTGACGGCCCGTGATCGGATGTCGGTGGCATTCGGGGAGGATGATCTGGCCATGGGTTCAAAAAGAAAAATCCCCAAACAGGGTGGTCCTACACCCAAGTCTTTAACATTTGAATCCCCACGGGGATCAACCCCCTGGGAACAATCTGTGCGTGAAAATCTGGGTGCTAACACCCCCAAGTTTCTGGTAGCTACCAGAACAGATGGGGGTGATTTCAAGCTGGTAAAGAGTATTTTGTTTTCTCGCCACATAGAAGGTGTCTATGGTGAGCTTGAGAAAGTACAAAAGATGAGGAACGGTAGCTTGTTGCTCAAGACTAGGACTGGTGAGCAAGTTGAACAACTTTTGCAATGTGACCACTTTGGCGAAGTTCCCGTCAAAGTGGAAAAGCACACGTCCCTGAATCTGGTCCGAGGAGTTATTTTCCACCTGGAGCTGATTCTGAACACTGGCGAGGAGCTCAAGGAGGATATGCAGCACCGTCATGTGACTGATGTCCGGCGCATTACGCGCAAGGTCAATGGTCAAATCGTGGATACTGGTGCTTTCATTATTTCCTTTGAGCTTTCGGTGCTCCCGGAGAAAGTCAAGGTTACAAGTTACCGTTGTGACGTACGGCCTTATATCCCTCCACCAATGAGGTGTTACAAGTGCCAGAAGTTCGGGCACATGTTATCCCGATGCTCGAGCCCTGACGTCTGCGGAACATGCGGTAAGGTACCCCACGAAGCGGAAGAGTGCACAACACCATATCAGTGCACTAATTGCCCTGGATTTCATTCTCCTCGGGACAGGAACTGCCCTGTCTTCCTGCGTGAGAAGAAAATCCAGGAGATCAAATCCCTGGATGGTCTCACCTACCAGGAGGCCCGCAAGAAGTACCATACCACGATTTCGCCTTCTCCAACGATTGATTATAGAGCCATAATACCAAATTTGGTCCCGGCTACCTCATCTTTTGTACCAGCTGTGAAACCTGCAACTGAGTTTCCTGTTCCGAAACCAGCACCTATGATTATAACGGAAAGCCCGAAGGTGACTTCAACTCCACCTTCGGCCAGCACGAAGGCTGTGCGAGCGAAGGCTCCTCCGCCCGCACAGCAGGGGAGGAAGTTGAAGACTTACTCCCCACTCGGGAGGAAGTCGAAGACCTTCTCCCCACCCAAACGGTTGGCGAAAGCCGCGCCGAAGCCGGTGGAGGCGGCATCGTCGACCAGGGTCAGGAATTCGGCTCCTGACCCGTCTATATATCTTAAAGAGGCGGGTAAGAAGGAACCCCGCACTACGCATTCCCTTTCTCCAAAAAAGGGGAAGCCATCCGCGCCACCACCTGCGGATACTTCTGCGCCTGGGGACGTTTCGGTCCCCAGATTTGCGCGCTCCCCACGGAGATCCCCCCGCCGCCGAACTGCGACTAGGAAATCTTCCACCGAGTCGATTCACTCCATGACCTCGCCTGAGGACATGGAGATTATAGTCGACGTAGTGGCTGATGATCCTCCAGAGTCTAAGTTGTAGCTTGCTGCTCCAACTTTTTCCCTAAGTTCATACAATGGCACTGTTACAGTGGAATTGTAACAGTTATGACAGGCATTTGACAGAGCTCCGTCAGCTTATTGCCCAATACGCAGCGAGTATAGTCTGCCTACAGGAAACAAACCTCAGACCTGATCACGAGACTGTTCGGAGAGGTTTCCGACTATACTCTAAGGAGCGACAAGACGCCGCCCAGGCTTCCGGGGGCGTTTGTACCTTAGTTCGCTCTGACTGCTATAGTGAGGAGTTTCCACTCGCCACTCCTCTGGAAGCTATTTCAGTTCGCGTGTCCTTGCCTGCTATGACAACTGTTTGTAACGTGTACCTTCCACCGAACCAGCCCCTTGATATTAATGACGTCTTAGATCTTGTTGATCAACTTCCAGTCCCTTTCCTACTCGTGGGTGATTTCAACTCTCATCACCCCCAATGGGGATCACCATCTTCCTGCCCCAGAGGAAGGGACGTGGAGGGCTTAATTCAAGGGTTGGATTTATCTCTATTAAATATAGGGGAAGCTACACATTTTAGCTTAGCGCACGGCACGTAGTCTCACATTGACTTGAGTGTGTGTAGCCGTGCGCTGGTCCCCCTATTTGGTTGGTATGTACACGACGACCTCTGTGACAGTGACCATTTCCCGATCGTTCTTACCCTTCTGAACCAGACGCCCGTGGAGTTCCCCAGTCGTTGGGTTCTTAAGCAGGCAAATTGGCCCTCGTTTCAAGAACGAACTGTGTTCGTTGATCTTGGTTGCCGGAGCATCGATGACGAGGTACAGCACATCACCGATGTGCTTCTTGCTGCCGCCGAAGAGTCCATTCCATCTTTTTCTGGGACTCCTCGTCGCAAACTCGTCCCTTGGTGGACACAGGATATTGCAGCGGCAATAAGAGACCGTCGTCGAGCTCATAAGCACTACCGTCGGCGTCCAACCATGGCCAATTTGGTGGCGTTTAAGAAATTTCGTGCCAAGGCACGGATTCTTATTCGCCAGAGTAAGAAACAATCCTGGGAACGGTATGTGTCCTCTATTACGGCACATACCCCCTCCTCTCAAGTGTGGACTAAACTACGACGCATTTCGGGAATTCAGACATCTTCTACTCTACCGGGAATTTCCATTGATAATGAATTGGTTACATATCCTTATCGCGTTGCAAACCATCTCGTCTCGTATTTTGCGGATATATCCGGTTCCGATAACTATGACCCTGCCTTCGCGGCCCTGAGGCGCGAAGCGGAACGTTTCCAGCTTATTTTTGCTTCCCGCGCTTCGGAGGAGTACAACGTGCCCTTTACGGAGTGGGAACTCCGCGGAGCGCTGGCGCTCTGCAGAGACACGTCTCCCGGCCCGGATAATATTCACAACCGGATGCTTAAGCTCCTTAACGATGAGAGCATTCGTTATTTGCTCAGAGTGTTTAACCGAATCTGGTTGGAAGGTGTGTTTCCAGCGCAATGGCAGGAAGGTATCATTATACCTATCCTGAAGCCCGATAAGGATCCCAATTTGTCAGGGAGTTACAGACCTATTTGTCTCACTAACGGTCTGTGCCAGCTCTTTGAGAGGATGGTCAATCGGCGCCTGGTGTGGGTCCTGGAGAAACGGGGACTCCTGTCTGAATACCAGTGTGGTTTCAGGGCGTCTCGGTGTACCAACGACCATCTGGTACGCCTGGAGACCGCCATACAGGACGCTTTTCTCCGGAGACAACACCTAGTCGCACTAACGGTCTGTGCCAGCTCTTTGAGAGGATGGTCAATCGGCGCCTGGTGTGGGTCCTGGAGAAACGGGGACTCATGTCTGAATACCAGTGTGGTTTCAGGGCGTCTCGGTGTACCAACGACCATCTGGTACGCCTGGAGACCGCCATACAGGACGCTTTTCTCCGGAGGACAGCACCTAGTCGCTTTTTTCTTTGACCTCGAGAAGGCCTATGACACCACTTGGCGTTACGGCATCCTCTCTTCCCTGCATCAATGGAAATTCCGAGGTAACTTGCCGGTTTTTATTGCGAATTTTCTGTCCCTTCGCCTGTTCTGTGTCCGAATAGGGGGGACATATCATATACAGGAAAACGGAGTCCCACAGGGATCGGTGCTTAGCGTAACATTATTTGCGATTGCCATAAACGGTATAGTCTCTGCTGCTGGTCCAGCAGTGGTACCGTCGCTATATGTAGACGACTTCGCTCTACATTATAGTGCGCAAAATATGGCGGTCGCTGAACGACAGCTACAACAAGCTATTCGGAGAGTGGAACGCTGGACACTAGAGCATGGCTTTCGATTCTCAACCGCTAAGTCCTCGGTTGTCCATTTCTGCCGAAAGCGCACTCTCCATCCTGATCCTGAGCTTTATCTGGGCAATGTAGCTTTGCCTGTTGTTCCTGCGTACCGGTTCCTTGGGCTCCTTTTCGATCAGAAATTGACGTGGGAGCCACACGTGCGGTGTTTGAAAACTGCCGGTGCTAAGAAACTCAACATGTTGCGGTATCTTAGCGGCACCTCATGGGGGGCGGACCGCGCGGTGCTCCTACGCTTTTATAAGGCTCTGATTTTATCTCGATTATATTATGGCAGTGTAGCATATGGTTTGGCCCGTAAGTCAGTGCTTGTTAAACTGGACAGTGTCCACCACGGCGGTGTGAGGCTGGCGACGGGTGCCTTTCGGACGAGCCCAGTCGTCAGCTTGCTCGCCGAGGCTGGCGTACCTCCTTTACACCTGAGGCGCCAACAAATACTGCTGACCTATGCTGCAACTATTCGACAGATGCCACTTCATCCAAGCTATCCATGTTTGTTTTCCAATCCGAATCGCCGGCTGTATGATGCGTTCGCCCGAGCCAGTCGGCCGGCGGGGATTCGCTTGGATGACTTATACCGTCAGTTCCGATTTCCTTCTGTCTCCTGTATCGTCCGAGTACCTATCAAGGCCCCTCCGTGGATGGTCTCTAGCCCTGATATCATCCTGGATCTGCACACCGGCCCCAAGTCGGACACTGACTCCTCCGTCCATCGGAGGCTGTTCCAGTCCGTGGTGAGCCAGTATCCGGGAACAGGGCTTCTATTCACGGACGGTTCGAGGGTAAACGAGAAAGTAGGCTGTGCATTTGTGGTTGAGGATCGTCGGTTCCTCTTTTCACTTCCTGATGCCTGTGGCGTGTACACAGCGGAGATCTATGCCATCTTAGAGGCTCTGCGGTACCTGTTATCAGACGATCACCAGCACTTTCTTGTGTGTACTGACTCTCTGAGTTCGCTGCAAGCGATCGATGTGTGTTTCCCGAAGCAACCCGTTGGTCCAGCGTGTGCACGACCTGCTCGTCAGTTCGCGTAACGCTGGGGCCGGGGTGTCCTTTGTGTGGCTTCCTAGCCACATGGGTATTGCGGGAAACGAGCTTGCTGATCAGGCGGCGAGAGAGGTAGTCGCACTGCCCTTGCTACCGTACAAGGTGCCTGCTAGTGATGTGCGCTCTCAGTTGCGGCGTTCGATCCTGTCGCATTGGGAGGAAGCATGGCGTGCCACGCCTCCACCCAACAAACTGAGAGGCATCAAGGAGACAACGATGGTGTGGAAATCTTCCTTCCGATCTCTCCGGAAGGAAGCTGTGGTACTCTGTCGACTCCGGATCGGCCATGGGATTGCTACGCACTCCCATTTGCTGAAGAGAAAAGATCCCCCTGTGTGTCCTTGCGGTGCCCACCTAACCATGGCGCACCTTCTCTTGGAGTGTGTGGATCTGGCCGATCTGCGCAGGACTCTTAAACTGCCTAATACCCTCTCCCTTATTCTCCGTGATGACGGGCCGTCAGCTGACCTCGTCATCCGGTTCATGAGGGAGAGTGGTTACTTAAGTTTTAATGTGTAGTTACGACTGTTAATTCAGGTTAAATCTGTTTTATGTTTTTTATTGTTAATCTATTTTATTGTTCACTATGCCTTATTTGTTTTATCCTTTTTACCATCCGCCTTTTATTTATTTTTTATTCAAATAAGGCATAATTTCTGGGGCTCACTGTCTGTTTTATAAAAACCATTTTCGTTTCAACCATGGCAGTGAGTTGTTTTTATCTACATCCTTTCATTTCACGCCATTTCATTTCATTAGGGGCCGATAACCTCGTTGTTAGGCCCCTTAAAACAACAATTGTCATCATCATCAACCTTTAAATAAATTTCAAAAATAACGACAATTACTCTAATAATATTCCGCTACCCTCAGTGTACTCAAATAACTTCTGTTTCTTCTGTAACACTTGTAATTGTTCATTTACTGTTTCGTTTAATAGCCGAAATATCCTTTCTGCGACAGGGTCACGTGATTTAATTCCCTTTTAATTAGACTGCGGCTTGATCTTGACGCGTGGTGAAAGTCATACCTTCTTTTGTTCGAGGCCATGCGTGTGTAGTTTATTTTTCACCAAACCAGATCTCCCCGTTCGCCTCGCCAATGACAATGTAATAGAGTTGATACCACTTGAAGCCTTGTGATTTTTCCAGCCTTCAAAACTTTGCTTGCTCCAATACTAACAAAATATTCAACTTCTTATAATTTCAACCATAAAGTATGGGTTCATTACCTCACTTAAGGCCATGGCCACTTCCTACCCAAATCCTACCTCGATTACAAATACCCTTATTAGTACAGACATCACAGTGACACAGGTTATCATACAAATTCTACACACATCCCAAGTACACGGGGGTACATAACCATGATGTCATAAAACCCCAAAGAGAATCAACAACTACTTATCTTGTAGAATACAGTAGGTCGATAGGTTGTAGGTATCTGAAAGATCTACTATTTTTTGGGGATTAAACACCCGATTCTTTTGTGAAATACCCTCCAAGAGAGTGTCATAAGCATGCAAAAATACATCTTACTGGTACTGTGTATATAGAAGTGGGAAGTGGGGAACAAGGGAAGAGCACTTCAATGATTCGTGAGTTGGGAATCGAACCCACCTCTTTTAAGATCTACCTCACTAGGTCCAAGGTACTCCATTCCAGCTCTGAGACATGAATTACATTTCTTGGAAGAACCGGGAGTTAACCTTAAACCTTGGGGATAACAGTCAAGGTTGCTAGTCACTACATCATGAGGGTAGGTTCTTCGGAGAATTGTACGCTCCACAGCATGATCCAGTACGATATTCCTTCTTTCATCGTTTCTGGGAGGGCATCCATAAGTAGCTCAGTCCTCATCTCCAAACTGAACCACATTATCACCGTCAGACGAGACTAACTTACACTGGTGAATGTGTTACCTCTTATGCACAGCAGTGTTGCTTCATTTAGGCGTCATCAATAAAATACGATACGTTCGCTCGAACAGAGGTCTTTACAAGAATGTGACAAAGTGTAAGATAAAGAGGGGGGGGGGGGGGAGGGGGAGGTAGGGGGGGGGGGGTTGAGGGTCTGTAAGAAAATAAGTATGGGAAACTCAGCTAAACCGGGAAACTCAGCTTAACCAGCAATATTAAGGGGTTGATGGTAAAAATGATAAATTAAGGCAAAGCTTTTTATAAAAATGAACATAGAAATTAAATTACCCCATTTTTGTGACTATCAGATCTTAAAAATTATATCTGGCGTGGGTTGTCTAAATCAATAAATAACACTTTTGAAGACATTTGAATTTAATAACTTTTTAGTTTTATTTGTTGATACCAGTGTTAAGTTACTAGGGCTAAATACGTGACACCTTGTCGAAATCTGCAACATGATGTCTAATAATTACCACTATAGCATCACTGAAGTACATGAGATTTTATAAGTAGTTCACAAACAAAATACAACACAGGTTTTCGCGATTTTACCGCTAGGTAGTAGCATTGTCGCTTCGAAATTCATAGTCAAGAGAAATTAAATAGTTGACTGAACGCAACTGGTGAGATGAACTCGTCTTTTGCGCTGGGGTATAGCCTACCTGCAGAAAAAAATATTTCAATTACTGCGGAATTGGCCGTACCACGGAGTAGGCAAAGTCTCCCCTACGTTCGTTAGTTACCTTTTCGTTATTAACCACTTTGAAAAATCCAAATGAACGTAATGTTGGCACTCTCCATGTACGTTTTTAATAAAACAACTTCCATTGTGGTTGATTTATGGAATGCAAAATTCATCCCTTGTAGCATTGTCGTGATTTCAGAAATATTATATCGTGCTTCTGGTGCTGGAGCACGGGACCGCAAGGTGGAATTTATATGACTAAATTATTATTATTATTATTATTATTTATTTACCATAAATCGTACACGAAGTATGGAAGGCCTAGTGAAAAAGGGCAAGCCCCACACACATATGTCATGCTCCACAGGCACAGCTTACATCTAACTTACATCTGTTTTAACAATATTTACAAGTTATACAAAGATATTTGCAGTATTTACATATTTAGAATATTGACATAGTACATTTTCCTGTTCACTCACTCTCTCACGCACGCACTTTCATAACCTCAATCACTCCATACATTCATTCATTCCATTCAGATACTCATTCATGCAGCGAGACAATCACTCATACATACGTTTATTTATACGATGTACCTTTTTACGTACGGTTTGAAATTCCTAAGAGGCAAGATCTTGGCATCCCCTGGCAGCGCGTTCCATAACCGCGCAGAGCGGCCGTAGAAACCTGTCAGGTAAGCATTGCTACGTGCGAAGGGCGGAACGAGGGTTACACCTCGTCCTCTCCGAACTGAGCGATATGCCAATGACAGTCGGCAAAAAGGGTCAATATTAATGGAACCTGTAAGGGATTTTTTAAGAAAAATTAGATCAATTTGTTTGGCTGTTGCCTCTATAGATGGAAATTTTGACAAAGGGGAAGGGGAATAACGAGCTATTAGCCTTTCTGCGCGGCGCTCTACACGCTGGAGCTTGTTTATGTTTTCCGCTGTAGTGGGATGCCAGGCAGGTAAGCCGTACGTTAATATTGGACGGACCATGCATGTGTAAGCCATCCTGAAGGCTCTAGGTTTACAACCTCTCATGTTTCTGTACAAGAAACCCAGAACTTTGGTGGCCTTACATCTTGCCTCTTCACTTTGAATGTTCCAATTCAGGGTGTCGGAGATTGTTACCCCTAATAGCTTTAAGTTTGTGCACTGTGGGATGACACTGTTCATAATTTTGTATTCATTCTCAATGGGTTTTTGTGACCTGGTTATTCTTATGTATTTACATTTTTGTACATTTATATTTAAATTATTCACAGAACACCACAGCGATAAGTTGTCCAGATCTGATTTAAGACAGAGGGAATCTTCTTCACATTTAATGCCCCTGTATAGCACGGTGTCATCTGCATATAGTGACATTGATGAGGTGACACAGCCAGGAAGATCGAGCACATATATAGTGAAGAGAAGAGGTCCGACCACTGAGCCCTGAATCACTCCAGAAGTAACTTGAGCAGCCTGCGATCGAGCTCCTCCGTACACCACACACTGTGTTCGACCCTCTAGGAATGACCTCACCCATGCAAGTAAGCTACCCCGTATGTTAAGCTGCTGTAGCTTTAACAAAAGTCTTTCATGAGACACTTGATCGAAGACCTTAGCCCAATCCAGTGCAATACAGTCCACTTGTTTCACTTCTGGCTGATTCAAGTAGAACTGAAACTCATCAATGACTTTTGTCAATAGAGTAGTGCAAGAACGACCCGGAAGAAAACCGTGCTGATTTGGATCGAGCAGATTGTTCTCCCGTAGGAATTCCAGCACACTGTTTGCTACTAGCCGCTCCATACATTTACAAATTATAGATGTTAGACACACCGGTCTGTAATTTGCAACATCTTCTCTGTCACCTTGCTTATAGATTGGCACCACGTTAGCACATTTCCACCCACACGGCACAGAACCTTGGTTGATAGACAGGTTGAATAACGCACACAGAGAGGGCGCTAATGCTTCCGCACACTGCAGCAGGATCCGTCCAGGAACATCATCTGGGCCGGTCGCCGCATGTGGTCTAATCTTCCGTAGGCTCTGAATCACCTCAGTTGTTGTGAAGTACAGGTTGGAGAGTGGGAGGGGTGGAAGTGATGACCTTGGCAGAAGCAGGTTCATGGTCATATCCGGCTTAGAAAAGTTCTGCTTGAAACTGTCACTGAACGCTGTTGCAATATCTTGGGGTGCACTTAGGAATTTACTGTTACAGTGAAATGAGGCTGGCGCAGCGGTGCCGCGTCTTCTGGACAAAAATTTCCACATTTCACTCGTGCTGCTTATTTTGTGAATATAATTGTCGTATGTTTCGCGAATTAATTTCTTTGTTTGGTTCCTGATGTTCTTGTATTTTTCCCACATGATGTCAGTTGAGCAACTTTTCCATTTCTTGTGTAGAACGTTCCTTTTCCTAATCATTTTAATGACTTCCTTCGTCACCCAAGGAGAATTTTTCTTCCCACTAATGGTTATTTTCGGTATAGCTATATCCACACATTCAAAGAAACAATTTCGCCAGGCGTGCCACACTGAGTTGATGTCGCTGGTGTCCAGAATACATGGGGTGGGAAGGTGTTTGAGGAATAAAGATGATAGCAGTTTCCAGTCTGCCTTTTTGTAATTGTATACTGTCCTCACTGTGCTCTTGCTGCGTGGTTTGTTGTAATGCAATGTGGTAAAGATGGCTGCGTGATCACTGATACCGGGTATGACTTCAGCTTTCTGTACGGAGGAAGGAAGGCTTGTGAGGAATAGGTCTATTGTGGAGCGTGTAGTTTGTGTGATTCGAGTTGCTTCGGTTATTAATTGGTCAAGGAATAAATTGTAGAATGCGGTAAGGAATTCATTAGCAATGGGATCCTTGGGAGTGGGAGGAGAGTTTTGCCAGTCTATTTCTAAATTAAAATCGCCTGTTATGTAAATGGCCTTGTATTTGTGCTGGATGTATTGTACACGACGGAGGGATTCCAATAGTTCATCATTGATGTGCCGAGTTGAATTTGGAGCACGGTATACAGAGCCTATTAGAAATGTATTGTTCGCACACGTGAATTCCACCCACACAGCCTCAGCATCAGTTTCAAGCTCCCATTGGCGAACAGGCCTTAACTCAGGTTTCATGGCTATTAGTACCCCTCCCCCTGATGTCCAGGTTCGATCTTTGCGGAACATGGTGTATGTTACCGGAAATATTTCTGGGTCGTTAGTGGATTTTTTCAGCCATGTCTCCCCTGAACACACAATTGACGGATTAAGTGCTGTGAGACAAGAACGCAGGTCCGGTTGTTTGGAGGGACATGTTACACTTCGAGCATTGAAGGAAAAAATGGACAATGTTTTGCCATCCGAGGGTGTTACGTCACTATCTACACTATTTGCACTCTGTGTCGATGTATTAAAATTTAGTTAGAGAACTGAGGTAAAGAACAGTTCCAACACAGCCACGATTGTTTCCCAGAGGTGATTATTTTGTGTTTTGAAGCACTGATTTTTGCACAAGTTCTGTGCGCTTGAGAGTGGCAAGATGTACATGTCACAAATAACTGATTCACACGACCCTTCGAATCACAAATTATACACACCTTATTCGGCCCTGGGTTCATCTCCACATCTCCACTGAGAGCCACAGACAGCACCACGAGATGTAATAATGTAGCGGGCGGTCTGGCAACCCCGCGCAGTGCTGGGCGCCCTCTGCCTTCTGCCGTGACTATCAGCCCCTCGCTTCCACACCATGTGAGAGAAGATATATTGAGTTTACAAACTACCATGAGGTGTTCCTTCAGGTCCGAGTTCACACACGAGTCTTCAATTGTTAAAGAATGATCGAGGATCTTTTTCGAGGCACCCACTGAGCTTTTTACTAGGTAGAACAGTTGGAGCACTCTAACTGCTACACACCTGCTGGCCGCCATCTTGTCTATATTGCACTCTGTGTCGATGTATTAAAAATGAGTTTCCTCGTTTCAAATGTATTATGCAATACATTTGAAACGAGGAGGACGGGTAATTTATTTTGGACGTTCATTTAGGCAGGATACTTAGAATTGTTACAACGTGTTACAATAGGAGAGGGGGGGGGGGGTAATTTATTTTGGACGTTCACTTAAGGGGGAACACTAAGAATTGTTACAACGTGTTACAATGGAGGAGAGGGGTGATTTATTTTTGTCGTTTTCTTAGGGGGCACACTAAGAATTGTTACAACGTGTTACAATAGAAGAGGGGGAGGGAGGGTAATTTATTTTGGCCGTTCACTTAAGAATTGTTACAACGTGTTACAATGGGGGCGGAGGGGTAATTTATTTTAGACGTTCACTTAAGGGGGCACACTAAGAATTGTTACAACGTGTTACAATGGGGGAGGGGGGTTATTTAATTTAGACGTTCACTTAAGGGGGAACACTAAGAATTGTTACAACGTGTTACAATGGGTGAGAAGGGTTAATTTATTTTGGACGTTCACTTAAGGGGGAACACTAAGAATTGTTACAACGTGTTACAATGGGGGGGGGGGGGTAGGGGGTAAAAATTTATGGCATTTCTGCGAACGTATTTTAAGGATTAGCCTACCCCGTAGAGATATCGTGGTCTCTTTAGCCCCGTATATTTGAGTGTGTGTGGGACCTGTCTGATAATCTGTGTCATCGTGATATCTGTACCAGTGTGTGTACAGTATTGGTAATATTGGGTAGGAGGTAGTTAGGTAGGCCTATTGTCCTGTAATTCGCGTGGACGAGTAGAAAACAACGGAATACCGCTTCTAAGATGAGTCAGATGGGAATCAAACCTACATTTTCTCAGTTTTTCCTCACGAGATCGAGAGTGTACGGTTCTAGTCCTCAGACAAGATTAACATTTATACGAAGAGTCTGGAATCATACACGAACATCAGCGTCGCTAGCCAAAAATAATTGTCACTATATCATTACGTAATACTCTACCACAGTATTGTTACGTGCCACCCCCCCTAGTGGCACTTTTGTTAACTGGATTACTGTGGGTTGAAGCACAACACAGATTGTTTCTTTAAAGAAATAATGAACTTTATTGCGGCCAGAAAATTACACTACTCATCAGCGATTACAAGCAATTGGAACCTTACTCCAGTTTCCTTAAGTCTCTTCCTTGAGCGCTCTTGGCCCTTTCACTTGTCAACAGACCACAGAAGTTAATCCGTCCTAATGAGTACGGTGGCCTTGACAGAAACTACCTGCTCCTCTCCCTTATGTACACCGACTACAGTTACTTAAGATCACTTGCTGCAGGCTGTTCACAAGCTGGGAGAAACAATGTCACTGGATTTCGTAACTCGCACGGCACTTCGTCACCACACTTCTGTCGCTCAGGAAAACACGCACTAGCTCAGAAACACACACACACAGAAAGCTCGGTGCCCTCACTTTTAGGCCGCTTATATAGCAGGCTGGTGACTCAATGAATTCTAGAATCGTCCAGGACACACGGCTTCTAGAGATTTCCTTCACTGGCTGGGTCACGAATATTCTGGACCATCCCTTTCACTTCGCAGCCCGTTGCTCAACGCGCGCGTAATACACTGAGGCAGAGCACACACAGCCTGGGGGCAGCTGTGACTCAACGCGGCGAGGCGACAAAACAAACTCACAGCCGTAACAGTATAATCTATCCAATTCTCATGCACGGAGCACTCGCTTCCCTCAATCATGTATAAGCGAGCAAATGGGCAGTTGAGCTGGAGGGGCGTATGCGAGATCAGGTTTTGTATAGAGACCATCAAAGTCTCTTGAGTCTACCCATTATCAACGATGATTGAACTAATGTGTTGAAGAGTTTAGAAGGTATATTATGGCTGCCACAAAAACACCAACCATTGACATGGAGAGAAACTTTGTTCATGCGAGAAGTTACTGCAGTTCATGGCAAATCTACATGCTTTCGTGGCGAAGTGGATGGGACATTGGCTTGTGGTAGCAGATATACCAGGTTCAATCAGGGAGTGTATGCTTCTGACGTCAGAATTGATTTCATTCTTATCATAACCCTCAGGTCGCTTATGGCCTTCGACTCGAAATATCTGCACCAGACCTCTTGCGAGGTTACAAAACATTATTATACTATTACTATGATTATTGTTATTATTATTATTATCATCATCATCACTTGTTCAACTAAGCGTGTGTACGTGCCTGGCCATAAGGCTTAATAATATCCAGAATCAGGAGATGAATGAGTTCGAGTTCCACGTCTACCCGAATTGAAATGAGATTGCGTGCATACGCTTTTTCAACTCCAGGTGAATGCATGGACGGTGCATTTCTATAGGCCACCGCTTCATTCTTGTAATTCCTTTCCAAGTTTCAATCAATGTTTTTCTTTGAAATTTCATAATTCAATAACATCTCAGTAAACCCATCAAGGAACAAATGATAATTATACGGAATACAAATGGAAACTGATCGATCGTTTCTCCAGAGTTTGTGGAACACCTCACTCTACCTGCGACACATTCTCGAACTCATGCCCAAACCAGTAAAGGGTCAATGTAATTAATTGAAAATTAACAAATATGTACTTTCACTAATTGGATTTAGTTCGAATGTGTTGCTGCGATGCGAGCTACCTACTGTAGACCATATCCTGTCACCGCAGGCTGTCATCAGTCTTGGGCAACGAAGCTTCAGTTCAAACTGCTGCCTAGGGTTGATCCATGTACGTCACTTTGGGACAATGGAAAACATGGTCATCAGCACAATATACTTATGTATGTGTATCTGATAAACAGTGTTATTTTTGTGACTGCAATTATTGGGTATTTGCGTTCCGGTTCTAGGAATAGTGTTTATTTCCTGAGTGATTGGTGGTAGGTATGATTGTTGTTCTCGTGGGCATTTGCTTTGCTAGACGAATGATATTGAGTACGATGGCCCTGAGTGTCGGGTTCAACAGTGCTTCTACTCACAAGGAACACATTCAACTGATCTTATTGCGTTGAGGCACAATTATACCAATTTTAGAGTAGGCCTATACATAATGTAAGGCAAGTTGAACCACGTTCATATTATGGACAATTTAGAATTTAGAAGAGACGTCAAGCACTGATGAACAATGTCATGATAATTTAATAAGTCATGCCACTAATGTTGTATTTCGAAATAGTGGAAATGTGGATAGTTCAGTAGGCTACATATTGTTTCACACAGTACGGAATGTCACCACCTATGTTACCTCTATGTGGGCATTGACGGCTATTTTACAGCACGCGCAAAAGTTAGTTTGCTAACGGCCCTGCTTAAAGATGAATGTAAGTCAAGTTGAACAACGGTCCATATTACAGATAATCCATACTAATATAATAAAGCTGAAGAGTTTGTGTGTTTTTGTGTTTGTGTGTTTATGTGTTTAAACGCGCTAATCTCTGGAACTACCAGTCCGATTCGAAAAATTCTTTTTTTATATGATAGCCTGATTCAAGAGGAATAGTTTAGGCTATGTAGCGTTAGGCTATACCTCTCAGGTGACCTTCAAGATTGATTGTTGTTCAGCAAGTCGGTAGAACAAGTGCCCCGCATGCGCTGGCGTTATGGTTAGTGATACGTACACCGTTTCACCTACCTGAACCAAAATTTGTATAGTTACCCTTTGGAACCCTGATGGTAACACTGGCTAAGTGAAATTTGTGACAGACCAGTCCATTCCCTGCATTTAGGCCCTTTGGTTCAAATCTACACCTTTTCCCCGATCTGAACCAAAATGTGTATAATTACCCTTTGGAACCCTGCGAGTAAGACTGTTTACATGAAATTTCAGACAGAACAGTCCATTCCTTGCATTTAGGCCCTTTGGCACAAATGTACACCGTTTCACCGATCCGAACCAAAATTTGTATACTCACACACTGGAACCCTGCGAGTAACACAGTCTGCATGAAATTTCGGACAGAACACTCCATTTCCTGCATTTAGGCCCTTTGACACAAATCTACACCGTTTCACCGATCTGAACCAAAATTTGTATACTTCCCCTTTGGAACCCTGCGAGTATCACTGCCTACATGAAATTTATGACCGACCAGTCCATTCCCTGCATTTAGGCCCTTTGGCACAAATCTACACCCTTTCACCAATCTGAACCTAAAGTTGTATACTTACCCTTTGGAATCCTACGAGTAACACTGTTTACATGAAATTTCGGACAGACCACTCCATTCCCTGCATTTAGGCCCTTTGGCACACATCTATACTGTTTCACCGATTTGAACGGCAATTTGTATACCTTCCCTTTGGAACCCTGCGAGTAACACTGCCTGCATGAAATTTTGGACAGACCCCTCCATTCCCTGCATTTAGGCCCTTTGGCACACATCTATACCGTTTCACCGATCTGAACGGCAATTTGTATACTTAACCTTTGGAACCCTGCGAGTAACACTGACTGCATGAAATTTTGGACAGACCCTCCATTCTCTGCATTTAGGCCCTTCATCACAAATCTACACCGTTTCTCTTAATTGCACCAAATTTTACATACACATTGAAACCCTGCTGGTAACACTGTTCACTTGATATTTTGGTCAACGCTCCCCATTCCCTACATTTAGAATAACAGACAAAATGAACTTGAAAACCACGTATTATGACCCTAGAATCGTTCATGTCCGTGGTAGTGTAACTGTAAGATTATTTTAATAAGTCTGTTGTTGACGGGCAGTTCGGGCTGCATCACGTCGCCCCTACCAGTGTTCTGGTGCGGAATTGCGAAAATAGTTGCATCTTGCGCTGTTTATAAATTGCAGTCACAGGGGGATAATTAGTGCAAAAAGGTTTCTTATGCCCCTTTAAACGGTTATCATCATGAAAATATTATGCCTCTGTATAAGTGCAATGGTGTTGGTGCAGTACATTGAGGTTACCAGCTGCAATAAGCGTTGGTGCTGTCAAATGTATCTTAATTTATTCTGAAACTTATCGTTAAGCGCTTTGTGGCTATAAATGATACTATTGCTACCTCAGTAGCTGGGGACAGCCGAAGTTTGCCAAAGAGTTCTGATTATTTTCCTACGGCGCTATGCGACAAAAGACGACACTATTGGTCTCTACATTTCTAACAGCCAATGAGATATAGGCCCTAGGCAGTGTATTTTGTTTCACTTACTGTTCTTATTTTTTTGTATATTTGTTTGTAAATTACATGTGTCAGTGCTGTAGTTAGTAAATAGCTGTTTCCCAATTCATAATTATCATTACGGGAAATTGACCTGAATGTTACGTCCATTATACTGTACTATTTATCACCCCCACTACAACCACCACCACCACCACCACCACAAAAATATATATTTTTAAAATATTTGTTTCTGTTAGTTAAGCATCATGTGCCAGTTCTGTAGTAGTATTCATTATCATCCATTAAACAAATAAATCCACCGGGCGAAGCCGGGCACTACTGCTAGTTCTGGATATAGGCCTACGTGTATTTTGGGGGAGATGTCCAGCACTGATGGGCAATGTCTTAACCTTCCATCATAATGCAACAGCCCACACTTAATCTCCTGTCAGGAACTTTGCAACGGTGGTGGTGGAGGATTTGGAGAGCTTGGATCATCCTCCCTACTCACCTGATTTCAGACTTTGTGGCTTTGATCTCATTCCGCAGGTGAAGGAGCCGCTGCTTGGGAAACGGTTTACGAACCAGAAAGATATCGTAACATCATTTCGACAGGAGATGGTACTCATAGACGAATCGCACAAACCGGATAGTATTCAACGTAGTCCTCATGGTTGTCGAAGCCTTGCGGGTTAATTTTGATGGGCTGTGAGGAACGTACATTGTCTCTTTTCGTGCATAGGCATTTCCCTTGCCCTTTGGCTCCTGCTCTCGGGCCCAATTTGGGACAATTATTTACATTTCAGTGATTTCATTTCCTACTCCGTTATTTTCTTACATAATATGTACACCTAGGTAGTTACCATGAAAAATAATGAACCTCGTATTTTGCACCTGGTTTTGTTTGTGAACATTTGCTCACTTGAGCGCCACATTAACAGCACTGAGTGACGGAGGAGTCGATGTTGATTATTTCGGAGCTTTGCGACATCGTGGTCATATAGCACCGTGTACATAGGTGATGTAGAAGTTGTCTGATAACCTGTGTCACTGTCTGTACTAGTGAGTGTATTTGTAATTAAGGTATGATTTGGATAGAAAGTGGCCGTATCTTTACGTAAGTTATCATCCCGGCATTTGCCTGGAGTAGAAGTGGGAAACCACGGAAAACCAGTTTCAGGATTGCTGAGGTAGGAATCGAACCCACCTTTTCACAGTTTTGCCTCACGAGATGAAGTGAACCCCGTTCCAGCCCTCATACCAGAATTAAATTTATTGGCAGAGCCGGGAATCAGACCCTGGCAAAGAATTCTAGTCACTAAGCCACGAGATGGATTGACGAGATAGTATATCGAGGCTAGAGAGAAAGACTTACTCCTTTCTATGCGTTACTAAAATGAGAAATGTTATTACCCCAAAACTGGTGCCAAATATAAGATTGGGGATCTCATGCTTAATAAAGCATTCCTGCTGAAGTCATTGTACGTCACCTGAATCAGCCCCCAGAGACTCACAATTAGCGAGACGTAGTTTCGCGACCATGGGACCCCAGCTGCGTCGAACATCGCTCCCACTTACATGTGCCGGTCTCCTCTCCTTTATTTTTCCTTTGGACCTCTCTTGGTCAACTCTTGTTCTCTTCCGACAACGTTGGCATCACGGTGTGTGAGGCGTAGGGTGTCTTGCATTTTAAAACTTTAATTGGCCTTTGTCTCATCGTTCCTTATGGCCAACTCTCAGACTTCTTTTCCTTATCTCCTACCTTCTGCACAATGCCCTATACGAGGCAGGGTGTGTGTATCCCCGCCACTTATGGTGAACCCTAAATGGTGCTAAACCCTCAGGTATTCATGGGTGATGAGCTCGGAACTTGTTGACCCCAACGGATTCGTTAGCTGGGTCCTTTCTCCTTTTTATCCATTGCCTTTCGGACGCACTCTATTTTTTGCCTTTCATTTTATGATAAAATAAGCTTATGAGATCACCTTTTGTCCGTGTGTGTGTATGTGTGTGCGTATGTGTGCATGGTGTGTGTATGTGTGTCAACAATACATTCTAAATGGCTGGAGCGATTTCAATGAAACTCGGTAAGGTGATAGCATTATTTTGGACGAACCCGACCGTGCCCTTCAAATTTTATTACGTCTCACCAATCCAACATAGCGGCTGTGCGAAATATTTCACCAGCATTCAATATCTCCGAAACTATTACCGATATCACCCTGACATTTTGTACGGTGATAAAGGGAACTTCTAGAAGTTCACCTATGAGACATTCAAAAACCTGGTAACTAAAAAACTAACATGGTGGCCAAGCGATGTTGAGACTTTTAAATAGACTTTCCTCGCGATTTCACTATCCAAACGTAATGAAGCTTGGTACAGCAAATGCCTATACACATTGTAATGCACTAGCGTCTAATCAAGTTCAATTGTTTATATAATCTCAAAATGGTGGCTGTGCGAAATATTTCACTGTCATTCTATATCTCCGAAACTATTACTGATATCACCCTGAACTTTTGAACGGTGATAAAGGGCACTGCTGCAAGTTTACCTATGTAATTGTCAAAAACCTGTAATGTACAAAACGAACATGGCGGCCAAGCGAATTTGAAACATTTCAATAGACATTTCTCTCGATTTAACCATCTGAGCGCAGTGAAATGTGGTACAGTAAATAATTATACATATTGTAATGCACTGTCAACCAATTTAGTTCAATTATTTACATATCCTCAAGATGGCGACTGTGCGAAATTTTAAAATTAAGTTTTTATTTCTTGTGTCGTAAACATGGGATCGAAGTGAAAGTTTGAATAATGAAGCTACGCAATAATTTTCCTTTAATGGTACATGAATCTAGGTTTAAACATATAACAATCCAAAATGGCGACCATCCGAAATATTTAGTCGGTTCTCAATATCTGCGAATCTTTTACAGCAATCAAACTGAATAAGTTCACTTATAGGTCTTTCAGTAACCTGGTGAGAAAAAGTCTATCATGGCAGCGACGCGAACTATAAATATTTAAATGGACGTTTCTCGCGATTTAACCATCCGAGTGCAGTGAAATTTTGTACGTTAAATGCTTATACAAATGTTAATCCACTGGCATCTAATTTATTTCAATTGTTGTCATAACCACAAGATGGCAGCTGTGCTAAATTTAAAAATCTCGTTTTTACTTCTTGTGTCCTAATCATGCAATTGACGTTTGAATACCACACGTACACAATAATCTTCATATAATAGTACATAAATAAAAATCCAACATGGCGACCATCTGAAATATTTGGACGTTTCTCAATTTCTACGAATCCATTACAACAATCAAACTGACATTTTTATTTTATGTTGATAAAGGCAATTAACATGAGTAGGATATATGAAAATAGGCTGTATAGTTCTTCACGGAACTATTTGTTCTCATTCCTATCTGTCCACCTCGTTGCGTAGCTGATGGCATTCTTGCCTGTCACTGCGGAGAACCGGGTTCGATTCCCGGCTCTCCCAAAACAATTAATTCTAGTCTGAGAGTTCAGTCAGCCTCGTGACACAAAATTGAAGAGAGGTGGGTTCGATTCCTACCTCAGCTACCCTGGAATTGGTATTCCGTGGTTTCCTGACTTCTACTCCAGAAAATTACTGGGATGGTACCCAACGTGAGGCCACGCCACTCCCTTCCAAAATGCTAACTTGATCACAAATACACAGACTAGTACAGACATCACAGTAACAGACATTTTGTACACACACAAGAATACACTAGGCTACATGACTACGATATTGCAAAGCCCCTAAATTATTCAACATGAACAACAATCATTCCTATCTGACTTTCATGATTCTACTTCATTCTGAGTCCCCTTAATCCTCATTCGTCGAGGGTTGAAGGCATCTCTTTTCTCTTTCATTTATTTTCCATATTATTTTCGTTCCTTTTCTTCTTCTCCTACTTCAGTGGTTAGTTCTAACTTAAGTATTAATTTCATCATTTTTCATTATCAGGCAAACCATTAAGAACCAATGATCTAGATGTTAGGCCCTATGAAATAACAATTATCATCATCATCATCATCATCATCATCATCAATGTTATCATACATTTTCAATTCAAAAGGTTTCCTTGTCAGCCCTTTCATGAAGTGAATCTGCTTTCATTCTTATTACTTAGGTGAATGTTGAGAAGCGAGGAAAGTCACAGCTGACGTGAGTGGTACATTTGGCTTAGCGTTCGCCTTCGAACCTCACGGTTGCGGGTTCGAATCAGGGTCAGAGTGGTTTCTAATTGAAATAACCTCGAGTCATTAGTTTAATCAGTACTCAAGGACTCTTTCTGGCACACAATTCCAACACCCCAGGATCCCTAATATCATATCAATCAAATGGAAATGAAAACTTTTACATTATTAGGCCTATTAATATTCGTCATCATCATCATCATCTTCATTTCCCCTTTTCCAGTTGACACTGGGTGGGGGCAAATATGGTTCCTCTCCACTTTGTTCTGTCATTCCACCATTCCTCTTCCGACACAGTGTTCCAATCCAGGTTCCGTTTTCTAATACTATTCTCCACCGAGTCCATCCAACGCATTATTAATATTATTATTGCAAATACTGTTACTATTATTATATGTATAATAATAATTGTAATAATAATCATCATTATTATTGACTAACTGTGGCAGCTATGCATGCTGAGGCACATCACAAGGCCATGGGGCCAAGCAATTTCTGGACTCGGTAAATGGGTATGTGTAAACGCTCCACTGACTGGCATCCATTAAATGGTTTTCCATGGTTTCCTGTTTCCAACTCCTGGGAAATGTCGGTACGGTATCTTCTTACAGGCCACGGCAGCTCCCTTTCAACTTCTTGCTCAGTTTCATTAATTTTCATTAATTTCATATCTCATTAACTTATGTCATGAGGTTGGCATCAAGGATAGCGGTTCGGCTGTAGAAACCACCCACCACAGAGATATCCATCATATCTCATCCTAGACACCATTGAAATACTGGGAAAGTAAGGGCTAAACTTTCATTAAGGTGAATTCTAAAGCAATGGCTGCCTTCAGGGGAAATCTTCCCGCAATAACCGGAATAAATTATAAAGTATCCCAAACTGTGACGGAAATCGATGTTGAACGGTACTTTTATACAATCTGAATGAAACGTAGGATTAACCTCATCAGCTCCGTTCCCCGCCTAACCTTCCACCCCTCACAGCCCGTTGGCCTTCTCTCTCTCTTTGACTCCATCGGGCGCGACTGAGATGGGGAGCACCAGCTAGTCCGGAGATCGGAGATTCAAATCCTGGTACTGAAAGTGGCCACCCTGAGTGTGTTTTTCCCGGGTGTTTTCCACACTCCCCTCAAGCGAATGCCGGTATAGTACCTTACTTCAATTCTAGGACTTATTACCCTAATAATTACAGTCAACACAGGTTATCAGACAAATTGAACTCACACCAAAGTACATGGAGCTGATGTCCCAAGCCCCTAGAACGATTGAACAACAACACCTGGGTAGTGAAGGATTCAATGTGTTTGTCTATGTTTCTCAACAGTATGAACCCAAATATGAGTGTTAGCCTACATACAGTACAAGAGGTCTTGAATAATTTATATTTAGGCCTATAACCCTAATTTTGAGAACGCTATGAAATGTCTTCACGTAACGTATGTAAGCTACCTCATAGGCAGTGGAGGCCAGTTATAAGTTTGGAATGTTGCACAACGATCAGATTATTTTCAATAATAATAATAATCAGTGCTTTTTTTCAGGAGGAACGCGGGGGGTACGCGTACCTCTTAAACATCTGAAAACTGTTTAAGAAAAAATATTGGTGCACTTGTATCTTGACCGGAAAATATAACTTCCGACTTGAAAGTTCATCGATCAGCTGGCGTCAACGGGCTGTTCTCAATAGCTGGAGGAGATTTCGAGTACATACTGTAATTCTCGATTTAAATCGATCAATCGAATGAGTTTCTCTTGGTCGGCAACTCGGCACTCCGTTATTATAAGCACGCAGGCCATCGTTTGGAGGTGGGGTAGGTTGTTATTTTGTGCGTGTGGTTTGTTTTGAAGGATGAAGAAAATAACGAACTATTTAACATCCACCCAGGCATCAAAAAAGCTGAAAGTTAATGATTCGAACACAAGCAATGACCGGAATTTGCAAATTGCCGAAAATTGCAAGTTCGTGATGTTTTGTCGACTACAACTGAGAGTACCGGTACCGTACCCCATAGGCTATTTTTTTTAAGCACTGATAATAATAGAATAATTTAAAAAAAAATATATAACCCCTGGCACTACAGCCCATGAAGGCCTACCAAGCGACCGCTGCCCAGCCATTTGGCCTGCAGGTATTGGGGTGACGCGTGATCAACTCATCGTGTCCCCTCGGCCGTTAATCTTGGTTTTCGTGATCAGGGCGCTGCCTCACTGTCAGACAGCTACTCAATTGTCCTCACGAGGCTGAGTGCACCCCATTCCAGCCCTCACGTCATTTTCTAAAATCCCTGACGGAGCCGGGAATCGAACCCGGGGCCTCCGGGTGAGAGCCAGCCGTGCTACCCCAACACCACTGGGCCGGAAATAGAATAATTATGCAAGTAATAATAATAATAATAACAATACTTGCCTGGGTGGCCAAGAGCACTAACGCGCTACCTCGTGCCTCGCTAGCATCAGAGGAGCGTGGGTTCCAATCCAATTTTGGCCGTCCTTAAGATGGTTTACGTGTTTTCCCATTTTCACCACAAGGTAAATGCTGGGACGGTTCCTTTCAACAGGTCTACGGAAGACTTCCTTCCAAAACCCCTTCCCTAGCCCTTCTTTAATAAGCAAAAATGTAGTGGTCCTTCTTGAGCAATCGGGCTGTCACCACCCCCAGTTGTATCTGCTGACAAAGTGTGTTCAGCTCCCAGACACCATCCCTGTGACGGCAGAGGAATGACCCCTTGCAGAGTCCGTGTGTGAAACCGAGCTGGGAGGATGAGCGGTAAAAATAATAATATCAATAATAATAATAATAATAATAATAAATAGTATAAGTATAATAATAATATTAACAAAAATAATAATTATTATACTATTTCAGAAGTAATAGGCTGTGCTTTTTATATTGTTTATATTGTTCTCTATTTCATGCATATATATTCAGATTTATTTATTTATCGTATGGCTTTTATGTCGGGAGTGTCCGAAAACATGTTCAGCTCGCCAGAGTCTGTAGCTGCTCCCAGTGGACACCCAGAGGGTGAGCTACACGTTCCGTTCAATTTCAAGTATTTCCAACTTTCACTGCCAGATGTCAATGATACCTAGTGGTGAACGTTGGAACTTTGATAGAGCGTTCCAACGAAATCTAGCCTAGAAATTTAGCTCCACACAAGTTTAGTCTGTGGAAGGATCTTTTACATGCCATAAATCTATGACATGGGACCTCCGGCTTTACTTCCCCTCCGAAGGAAGGCATACTGATGGATTTTTTACGCTCTTAAAAAAATCCGATGACTTCGGCCTGGTTTGAACCCACTATCGTGGGCACAGCAGTTCAGCATGCTACCAACTACGCCACCGAAGCCGCTATATATTCATAGATTTGTTCTTTATCCAATCAAAAAAATCTGGTGCTATGAATTGAATTAAGATAGTTTAGAATGCCAAACGTACAGAATCGCTCGTGGTGAGGTTGTTGACAGGTTGAAGCACCCGGGATAACTCCTATTCCAAGAGTTCACTCGGAATTCGTGACGAATGAGCTGTTTTGCCACACATGTGTATCCTATCCCCTCCCTCGCTCCCAACCACAAATATAGTGTAACACCATGACAATTAACTACCAGTCGTCACTATGAACGTTTACAATGCAACGGCACTACAGTTTCATGCGATAAAGTCCCTAGGTGCTTCATTTGATTTGACAGCACCGTGTTCCACTTGATCCGTTGAGACTCAGCAGAACAGACGCGTGGTATTTCTTTGAGGGGTGGGCTTATCTTCTTCCAGCAGCCCTGTTTTATTACGGGAGAAAAGAACGTGCCGAGGCAATTGAGTGAGGCTGGTCGCGACCAGTGATTAGCTGCCGAGCTAAACAAACAAGTTGCCTCTTGCTCCCACGTCACATGGCTTACGACTTTTGTCTCATAGCCTCAGTCGGGGCTTGTAGTGTAGTCGGTTCTCTCATAACCAGGGTTACCAATCCGGTAATTTTGTTACTGGATGTAGTGTTTTAAAAATTCGACTGGTGTCAAATTTATTCATTTATATCCATGTCGCAATTTTAGTGCTTTATTTACTCAAGAGATCCCAAATCTGAAATCTGATTTGGTCCTCACAACATTACTTCACAGCGGCGAGACTCGAGCACTAAGTATTTAATGGCTGCCATACATACCCTTTTATCAACCCTTTACTAAGTGGGAAATGAGAAGATGCTTGTTGCCTCAATTCTAAGCCTGCTTACCGGCAATTATTGTTAAACAGTTATGGTGTAATTTTGTGCGTGGGTACTGTTTGCTCACCTGGTTAGGAGTAGGCGACTTATAGCGTGCAACGAACGTGCTGTGAAACGAATAAGTAATCATATGCGTAGTAAAATTTAAAGTGTATGCTCTAATTTTACTACAAATTGCTTGTTCTAACGGTATACACGTACATAATATCCATACTAAGTTCACAAACCTATATAAAAACAAGCAATTCCGTGAAGTAACTAAATTGCCTATTTCATATATCCTACGTATGTTAATTTCCTCTATCAGCATTCAAAACTTCAGTTTGATTGCTGTAATGGATTCTTAGATACTGAGAACCGTCTAAATATTTCGGATGGATCGCCATGTACTGCACTATTACATGAAGATAATTGCGTAGGTGTATTATTCATACTTCAATCCCATGATTAGGACAGAAGAAATAAAAACGAGATTTCAAAATTTCGCACAGCCGCCATGTTGTGGTTATGCAGTGGTTGAGTCAGTAATTGAATGGAGATTGTTGGAAGAAATTGAAACGTAAAAATACTTACAGTGGGCGATGTATTGAAGATAGAGATATGCTTTCCCGGACTTTTTTTTGTAGAATTTATTATGCTGAACAATTCTTACACTCATAGTATATTGATATTTTCAACGGTTTGCCCAGCGTGAGCTTAAAAAACGCACGGACGCCAGGTTCTTTTTTCGACTTTTTCACTGAAATCGTCACTGCTTGGCTTCCTTTGATCATAAAAAGATATATTCTACAGAAACCGTCCTCGAGCTATCCTTTACAGAATGATGAAAACCGAATCAAAATCCATCCAGTGGTTCTCGAGATTACCCGTGACATCCCAGAATCGGGGACTTTGTTTTATACTAAGTAGATAGATATACGGTATATAATAATACTTTAATTGCACCCAATTAGCCATCGAAAATAAAGTATAAACACGTACACTAAAATTGCACTCCGGCACTTTGAGTTGCATAGTCTTTGATTGATTTTTTCATTTTCCTACAGAGCTGTAAGTGGTAGCGATCACTTACTCCTCCACATAGTTGGCATATACACGTCACTGTAGGTTCATGGAAATATTTGCTAATTCAAATAAGGTGGTGAAAATCATGCACCGCCAGACGTGTAAACACATGCCTCAACTCAAAGTTGGCTGTTTTCCACGTCCAGTCGATCATGGCTCCGGTTCCATAAAATTCTTGAGGTTTGTCTTCTCGTTTTTTTTTCAATGATGTTAGTAGTTTCTCTTAGGCTCTGGTGTTTGGTACAGGTAAATAGTTTCTAAAGTCTTCTATAAGAAATTATTCTCGAGCCAGGAGACAGACGAATCGTGACCTGGTAGATTTTGACACTCCAATTACTTGTTTATGAATAATGCCTTCCCTCTTTCTAGTGAGGACAGGTTGCTTTCTGATAGGTGTTGCCAAATGAAGGCATGATTTTATTTCTGAAAAGCGCCATTGCTGTCTCTAAGCTAAGGGTTCTCAAGTATCTAATTTCATGCATTGCCTGTACCGCTTCCGTTGATTTCTCTATCACATGATATGTGAAACATGTAGCACTTGTTTGGAGCGTGATACCCAATAATTTGAATTCCTTTACTATGTTTATTTCACGACACTCTTCACTACGTGAAAATACTATAAATATGATGGGAAAGTCTTTTACTGAAAGCTCCACATAACAGGTTATCTATCGCCTTTAAGCCTCTCCACAGCATGGGATATGCTCACTGTTCACGAGTAATATCTTCACCACTTCAAATACACCACAGTGTAATAGTCCAAGCAACTTGGCTTATGATCTTGTGATTAACGGTCACGTTAAACTACAATCTTCCTTTTCAACATATAAAGTATTATTTCACTCACTTGTTCAGCACAATATTCAGAGTTCCGCACATATTCAATGTTCCGCACAAATGCTATGTTCCCGAACCTTCGGAGTTCCCAATTGGGACGGACGTGGCCTAGCGGCACTTCGCGCTGCACTAGAAAATTCTCGAGTCAAGATGTTCGGCGTACAGTATCACACTCGGCGCACTATGAGCATGGTATCGCTCCCAAAAGTAACCTGGCTACAGGGTTTCCAGTCGTTGGTTTTATACTGTCCAGTGGCGTGACGCGTGCTCTCCATGACGTAATGTGCTTTACCTTCTCTAGTTAATATCTTCTTAACACGTTGTGTAATTTACCTGATTCGTTTTTGCCAAATAGTCATAAAATTAGCGGCTATTTTATAATGTGGTGCTCTTCTCTGCTAAGCAACTAGGTAAGAATTATTAATCTTTGTGGTATGTTCGGCTTCTTGCTATTTGCTGCGACTCCGTTCGCTACCAGCGGACTGGCCTGCTACCAGGCGGCGCTTGTTTGAAAGTCTGCTCGTGGCGCTACATTCAAAGTCCCAAATGACATGACTGCACCAGGGCCACGGGTGCAATATATGTATAGGGGTGTGTGCAACTACGATGAACGACGATATTTGAGCGTGAAAACGTATTCTCGGACTGATTTGTTTAAACTGTCGCTCTTGCGAAATTTCAGCTTCGTATATTTTTAGCCTACTTTTCACATTTTGCAAAAATGAGGAAAAAGTAGACTTATGAGATCGGGCAAATGTGTGTCTGTCTGTCCTTCGGTCTGTCTGTCTGTCTTCCTGTCTGTCTCTCTGTCTGTCTGGTTGTGTGTGTGCTGCATCAATCAAAACAAAATTTGGTGGGAGTAAAGATCTATACCTGAATATCTCACGGCCATATTTGAAAATGATGTCAGTGCTACCAACTGCTGAAAAATCGCAATTGAAATTTGAGCTCCATGTTGGATATCTTGGAAGGTATACATGGGAGCTATTTCAAAATTGGCACACGTATAGATAATAATATTGCAGTTTAATTTCTAGGAGGCCATACATGGCAGTGTTGCCAAAATGATTATAAGCCTGCTGATATGTCCAAATTTAAAATGCATATAACTTCTACACTATCAATTGGATTTCAACCAAATTTCGTATGTGGTATGTGTACATAAACAGATATGACTGAGCGTATTCTTAAGAGCCACCTGGGCTGCCAACTGTTAAAAAATGCTCTCAATTTATTTTATCCAAATACCATTATATCAGAAAGTATGCAAGCCGACAGATTTAAACTATGCACACGTATAGTACCTGGCATTCTAGATTAATTTGGAGTATCTTATATACGTCAGTGCTACCAACATGATTCTAAGCCTGCTGAGGTGTCCAACTTTAAATACATGTAACTTCTATACTATCATTTGGATTTCAACCAAATTTCGTCTGTGTTATGTGTACCATAACAGATATGACTATGCCGATTCTTAAGAGTAACCAGGGCTGCCAAAGGTTAATAAATACTGTCTCTATTTTTGTTACCCTAATATCAATATACCAGAAAGTATGCAAGCTAATAGCTCTAAACTTTGCACACGTATAGTACCTGGCATTCTAGATTAATTTGGAGTAACTAATATAGGCCTACGCCAGTGCTGCCAACATGATTCTAAGCCTGCTGATAGGTCCAATTTTAAAATACATGTTACTTCTATACTAACAAATGGATTTCATCCAAAATTGGTACAACACGAGATCATAATATTTCAGATTATTTCTGACCGACACATGCATGACATTGTTGCCAACATTATTTTACGCGCGCTGATAAATCCAAGGTCTAACTGCATGCAACGTGCATGCTATCCATTGGACTTCAACCAAATTTTGTATTCTGTACCTTAAGAGATGCAACTAACAATAGCCTATATTCAGTCACCAGGGCTGCCAACTTTACTCCTCTATTAGGCTACATTATATAAGGTATATTTCGAACTAATTAGGAATTTCGATATTACCAACTTAATTTCGTCATTATTCTACATAGGTCTAGGCTATATAGATTGGCAAGAATCTTAAATTTCAAGAAAAGTAGGCTCTTTAGTTCGTCACGGAACTTCTTGTTTAATTGTGTATTTTGCTGAACGGAAAGTTCACAGTCGAAAAAAGGAAAAGTTGAGTTGCATTTCCAGGGAAACTCCAAACTCAACCACTCTTCTCTGAAGTTTTAACTCAACACGACTTGACAGTTTGCTGCTGGCTCAATCTGGGGTCATATGTTCGCCCGCCTGCTAGGCTGTGATTGGGGTGATAGACTCGCCCTTAGCCAGCTCGTAAACTGTCGCCTCAGTATTCGATCGGAGATTGCTGGAAGAAATGAAACCCTAAAAACACTTACAGTGGGCGATGTATTGAAGATAGGAATATGCTCTCCCGGACTTTTTTGTAGATCCTTTCATGCTGAACAATTCTCACACTCATAGTATATAGATATTGTAAACGGTTTGCCCAGCGTAAGCTTAAAGAGCGCATGGACGCCATGTGTTGTTTTTGTTTCGACGTTTTCACTGAAATCGCTACTGCTCGGCTACTTTTGTTCATAAATAAATTATTTTCTACAGAAATCTTTCTCAAGATATCCTTTACAGAATGGTGAAAACCGCATCAAAATCCATCCTGAGATTCTCCCGTGACATCCAAAAACGACAGTAGCGACACTCGAGCGCAACTACAGAAAATAGAGAGAGAGCATTGCAGCAGAAGAGAGATAAAACTATATCATCACCTTTCACTGTAACACTTTTCACGAACGTCACTGTATTCCTACAATTTATTTGATGTTGTCGCGCCAAAAGAATAGTAAAGATAATAATAATAATACTAATAATAATAATTATTATTATTATTATTATTATTATTATTATTATTATAATGAATTGCTACGATTTCCATATGTCTTTTATAAAGTAGGAATTCCTGGTAGTTTCTGAATCGATATCTGTTGAAAAGTTGTCAACCCTGCTGTTAGGCTCAGTCCATGTGAGCGGTGTAGCAGCATATCTTCGAATTCAGTTGTTCGATTCATATGTTGGGCACTTAAACCCTCGTCGGCTATGAGGTTGAGCATAGTTTGATTAATTAATTCCATCATGTAGAGACCATGTTCGTGGAGAAAAAATCCCTTACAAGCATTTAAAGCATTAAAAGAGGTGATTACATTATGAAATAATACCCACTATATCATTAACAACTACGTCAGTTGATTTTGTTTTGTCCATTCCATTGATTTTTTAACAATTCAAATATGGAGTTTCAATGAGTACTACTGATTTTGGGGTCTGACTAATATCATTTCATTCCTATTTTCCTTTAGTCTTTATATCTGGCTGGATGCGTGGCTCAGCGGTAACGTTCTCGCTTGCTTTTAACAATTCAAATATGGAGTTTCAATGAATACTACTGATTTTGGGGGCTGACATATCATTTTATTCCTATTTTCCCTTTGACTTTATCGCTGGCTCCCTGCGTGGCTCAGTGGTAACATTGCCGCTTGCTGGGCCCAAGGTTGCAGGTTCGTATTGTGCCCGTTTAGACCGAAGTCCATCGACCACATATGCATTTCACCAAAAATCAGTCAGCACGAGAAACTAAACATCACAGGGCACCATATGGGTTAGAGTGACAACAATAACACAATAAAAATGCTTTACTGATTTTCGTCTCGATGCAACAATAAGGATAGAAGGAGACTTTGAAAATAGCACAATTCCTAAAATAATCTCTTTTTATAAAAAAAATAAAATTTACTTTAACGAAATGCTAGATTAGCATTAGGAATGCATGAAGAATCATACATTTATGTACCAAAAAATACAGGGTTACCAACACATGAACACTTGAATTTGAACGAAAGCCAGAATGTCAGTCCTGTTGACTTTGTTCAAATTATATTTATTTACAGTAGTAGGTTCTTCAGGGCAAATTAAATTGTCCAGTCTGAATCCTAAATTATTAGTATTCACTTGTTGAAAGAAAAATATAATTGTTTCACTCGTTGTAAAAAAAACACTTTGTTTCTGGTTTCATTTTGTTGCAAAAATAACTATCACTTTCCAGGAATCATTATTCCAAAAATTGGTACATTTTTAGGTCATAACAATGGGTTTGACACATCAACTTATAGGACATCTGAGCATCTTTGAAAAATAATGTTTAAACAATATGAGCATGGATTCGAAGAACTTCGATGTTGAGCAGATAATTTATTGTATCATCTGTTCTCGATCCAAAATAATAATTCTGAGTGCATGACTCGACTATCAATTCATGGTCATAAAATTATCAACAAAAACATCAATTCTTTAAATGTTAATTTAACCATGCAATCATTCAAATATTATTTGAAAATATTATTCAGAAAATTGTTATCAAAATAGTAACAAATACTATTATCAAAAGTTGCAATTCTTTGACAGAGTATGACAATGCTAGTCTTCACATTATTTTACATTTCATAATATTTATATTTTTAGGATCACAAATATCCTTTAAATGGTAGTGGCTGTTCATGAATTAACAGTATTAATTTATTTATAGCATCAGCCCATTCTATTTAAAAGTGTCAAAAATCACTTGACCATATTTAGCATTAGACAAACGGTAAAGTCTCAATATAATGAAAGGTTAATTTTAATAACAAATTCGGGTTAACAAGTACTGGGAAAATATTTATAGAACACGAGAATCAACTGTGAATCAACTGTGATGGTTTCATAAAATAACCCTTGGTTATCGAATTCGACGAAAGTGTGGCTTGTAACAATATTTTCAACTCCCAACATATTTATAAAAGTCATCTAACCTTCACAATGGTTGATGCTTCATGTAACGGCGATTCCATTCCTGCGACTTAATTGCACAATCAGAATGACAACATTTAACTATTTCCACACACAATATTTCTTCCCAAATTATACATAATCATGATAATCAAGCCCTTGCTTGTTATCCAAACTGGAAGATTAAGGATCTAGTAAGCTCCTCCAATGAGTTTACTGTAATTTCACCATCCTATTAAATCTTAAAAATTTCACATCGTGTCTATTCATGGTCAAACGTTCTATCCAATGACGTTACCCAAATAATTTATATTTATATACATTCTAGTAAAACCCTAATTTATACATTCTATTTGTTTCCCATATTATCACCTTCCGCGTGTTCTACATGATTTTACTGCATAATGCAATTATAAAATGCTTCCAATATATTATTCTGTTAGTAGAATGTGGGCGTGCGTTTAACCACTAACCTTCGGAAAAACAAGTATCCGATATAGTGAACTGTTTTGAATATCCAATTTATAAATTCACACTACACGATATGATTATTAGAGTGTACAAATCATTATTATTATTATCTCAGAAAAATTGAAAATAATAATAATTATTATTAAATCATTATTATTATTATTATTATTATTATTATTTCCAAAACTGGATTTAACTTCAATAAACTATTCGAGAAAAGATTAAACTCGACTTCTTAAACATGGAAAAATATCCATTCCTCAACTGAAATTTACTTTTATATTTACAGATACGACGGCTGATGACCGCGATTAGAAAAATCACAAAATCAAATAAAAATGCTCATGATGCTTGTCCATAGATTCAAGTCATTGAATCGACATGTCTGAATGTAGAAAAAACTCAGAACTAGGCTTCCAATGCCTCGCAGAATCATTTGCAACAACAAATTACCAAAGAAAATTGTATTGATAAGACTGTAGAAAAATGAGAATTCCGGCTAACTACGCATAAGAATAATGCAAATTGTAGCTTACATTGTTGTAGATCTTGATGTAGAAGATAATCTGGTTAAAACCAGACCATTCCAGTCTTCAGTCCCCATTTGGACCCGTACCTAAATTCTGGTACCGGCCTCCATTGTATACCCGCAATTTGTCTACCAAGACATATCGGTGATTATATTCGTTGCCTGGTAATAATCTTGATGTAAACTGTTGATGTTGGCAGCTCTAAGAGCTGTAGTTAATTTCTTGAAAGGGATTAGATCTATTTGATCCATGGTAAAAAAAATACCAGATGTAACACATACCCAACAGTGACGCATTCAGTACAGTTTAATACGCTAACAATCTTATTCAGCTTCGGTAACAGATCTGCTGTTCTAGTTGTCCCTGGCTAGTTATGCATTCTCCAGACAGTGCTAGGCACAGCTGGCTCCTTATGTCGACTAAGTGATCTTTACCGAGCAAGAAAGGTATTTGTAAAAGTACTGACATGTGATCTTGGTTGGTCATTCAGTCACCAAGACATGAAAATATTCCAATAATAACATTTATGGACTGTGGAAAGTTTATAGACTAAGTCTATCATATGTCCGTTAGAAGTTTGATATTTACCAGTGTTGACTGCCACAAAATGTCTATCACCTGAGTGATAAATGACGAAAAAATCCTATGCTTCACTGAAAGAATTTCTAACACTTTTAAAGTACCAGTAAGTAACCATGTATTCTTTCGGCGATTCGCACTACGACTTAGCAACCATGTGCTCTTTACAGTGTAATGGATCTGATGATGATCGCTTGACGATCGAAACTGGTCATCCTAGTGTTTTATTAATCTCATGTAATTTATTTCAGGATTAGGGCATAACCCATCTCTTTTGGGTACATTCGTGTTGACCGACTGAAAAGCACTAAACTCTTGTTTACTAAGGCAACACTGAAAATATGGCTTCAAACACCACAATGCTCTTTACAAGTATAACGACGAACATAGCAACCACGTGCTCGTAGATAGGTCTCACGAAGTTGATGTAAACTCGAAGAGTTAGCGACTCTGCGCTATGAAGTTGTAACTTGATGAGTCGCGGTCGGCGCTCATTTTAAACAATCCAGGCAGTCCCCCGGCGTCACAGCGGGATATGTCCTCAATCCTTAAACTTCTCATATCTCGGCTTCCGCTGGTTCGATTTTCTTCTAATATAGCTCATTCTTCTTCCCTAAACCGTGCCAGTAATATGGTATGAGTCCCATGTTTCCAATCAATCGGGAAATATTTTATCAAAAATATAGCCTCGCTCGTGACAACCTGCCACGTCACTAGCCGTTCTGTAGGCTGCAAATTCCTTCGATTTCCTTCTTAGATCAATCGGCGCGCGCTATTCAAATCTTCCGCCTGGGACTTAGGATATGTGCCTGTGCTTTCAAATCTGGACAAGTGGATTTGGACACAGTATCCTGGTGCAGTCATATGGCATGTGAGTGTGCGCAAAGGCGAGGGAGCCGTATCAGTAGATCTTTTGGCACGTTAAAGACCCCCTTCGGGGCAAAATTCTAGCACCCCGGCGTCTCTAAACGCCAGATTAGTAAAAAGGGACTTAAAACCAATAACATTATTATTATTAACATCATCTTTATCGCTGATATTTGAAAGTTTTTCCAGGTTACAATGTTGGGAAAGTTGACAAGTCCAAGGTGAGCAATTTGAAAGTTATAAAACACTGCTTGAGTAGATTACTTTTTATTTGCTGCAATAATGAATCATATGTAGTGATGACCTCATGTAGTTGAGCATTTTCCAATGTAGCCTATAGCTGTGAATAGTTTAACAAAAACTGTCTTATCAGCATCTTGATGACAATTTGGGAAATACGAAGAACTAGGCACTAAATGCTATACTTGCAGAATCTTATTAATTCTCATCTAGTGAGTAATTAGCCGTCGTTTCATGTACAAAAGCATCAGACTCGTAGAACGTAACTATAACTATGTCTCTAAAGGTTGGTTATTTGTTGTACGTGTCGTACATGTCGGAGATTTTCGCCTTTTCTTAGCATATGACAGGAAAAGCAACAACGTACAGATTAGAAGCAGCAACATCTGGCTAAGTTGGATACATTCTATGCACAATTGCGGATGTTGGACGAACTATTGAAGATTAATTCAGATGCAGCAAGTATTTGCTTCAATTTTGAAATAACTTGCCACTGTCCGTTAGGAATATTGAACAAACGCCAGTTATGCTGCACAATTTTTGAGTGATGGACTTAAACTGTCGTATAGGAAAGCCAACAGGCTCGTCTATAGCAAGCACTACACTGACAAAGGTATAAATGAGAGTTCCTGAGAATTATCCAGTTTACTGCACGTGTTCAATCCTCCTGGTGTGGATTTATTCTACAGGCCACAATAACAACACAAACCTTTCAGTTAGATCGTAGTTACTGTTCTTTGAATACAAACACTGCTCGCCGGCAATAAGCACACAACATGCTCTTTTATTATAAGATCTGAAATTTCTCTGTCTGTCTTATTTACTCCCCAATGTCAACTATATCAACCCCTGAACTGTTTCTGGTTGCTAATAACGGTATCATCAACTTGAAAGATAAAACCCCGCCAATGTATACAACTTTGTTAGAGGTCTAAAACTGCCCGATTTTATGGAGAGACTTGACATTAGAAACCAATAGCATTGTCATTCGCAACATACAAACCTAAGGCCTGTTAACTGTAAACTAGGAGGGTATAACTAGGAAAAGTAGACTTATAAACATCTAGTCCACACAAGATTATACATGGCTAATTTGGGACGATATCTAAAGTGGACTTACCTAAATTTTCTCCACACGTTGGTTTTCACATACAGTAGTAAAAATACAAAACAGCACGATGCACCTAATATCTAAAAATCGCTGAAATTTGACTTATCAACTTCAACACGCAGTAGTCCTCTTACACTAGAGGCGTTCTCAGCCTTTTGATACAGTGAGCACCACCCTCATGTCCCCGAGCATTGAGCCATTGAGCCGCAACTTACTTGATTCTGTCAGGTGTGTAGTGTAATAATTTCGAATATATCATTGCCCCAAAGTCATATTCCACCTTTTACTAAATCTGAAATATCATGACAAATAGTCGTACTACGATGACGTTTGTTGGCTAGAAAGACCATGTATAATAGGCATAATTCATTGAGCCCCAGCTTACTTGATTTTGTAGGCTTCGGTGGCGTAGTTGGTAGCATGCTGAACTGCTATGCCTGAGATAGCGGGTTCAAACCCGGCCGAAGTCGTCGGATTTTTTAAGAGCCTTAAAATCCTTCAGTATGCCTTCCTTCGGAGGGGAAGTAAAGCCGGCGGTCCCATGTCATAGAGTTATGGCATGTAAAAGATCCATCCACAGACAAAACTTGTGTGAAGCTAAATTTCTAGGTTAGTTTTCGTTGGAACGCTCTATCATAGTTCCAACGTTCATCACTAGGTATCAGTGACATCTGGTAGCGAAAGTTGGAACTACTTGAAATTGAGCGGAACTTGTAGCTCACCCTCTGGGTGTCCGCTTGAAGCAGCTACAGCCTCTGGCGAGCCGAACGTGTCCTCGGACACTCCTGGCGCTTAAAGCCATACAATAAATAAATAAATCCCGGTCACTCCATGTGAGATCTGTGCTGGACAAAACGGAGGCAGACAGGTTTTTCTCCGGGTACTCCGGTTTTCCCAGTCAAAATTTCATTCCAGCAACACTCTCCACTATCATTTCATTTCATCTGTCATTCATTTAATCATTGCCCCAGAGGAGTGCGTCAGGCCTCGGCAGCCGGCACAGTTCATATCCTCGCCGCTAGATGGGGGCTTCATTCATTCCATTCTTGACCCGGTCGGAGACTGGAAGCAGGCTGTGGATTTTCAATACTTGGTTCTGCTATCCGGGTATATTCATTCCATCAAGATCATTCTTCTGGACAAGCTGAAGAAATAGAAGTTAGCAGAGTTCCACTTTCTTCCGCCAGCGGCACCCAGTGCTCCAGTGATGGAATGGCTGACTATATTCTGATTCAAGTCAACTGGCCTACTCATAAATAATACTATGAGTATAATCTTAATAGCAGCACAGCCATTACAGGAAGATTTCGTACGAAATTATCAAAGGCATATGCTCGGCGACATTACATATCACTACAGAAGTTTATACGTTTTATGAAGTTGCGTTAAATAGGACAAAAATATATTTTAATGACGGTTTAGGGGGATGGCGTGCCTGATCTTCGATTGAGTTGCCAGTTTTAGGCGGTTCGAAGGTTCGAATCTCACCAAAGCAAATTAATTTTGCCTGCCATTTTTTGTTTCATTTTTATGGTTCGTCTTTCATTACATCCTATTTAATTGTAATATACCAATTTCGTTTTTATATTAGGAACCTTTTGTGCACCAAACTTTGTGTTTACTACAAGGAAGTGTTGTTTGAGTTAGGGACTTTAAACATTTGCATTTCACAAAAAGCAATACCGTTTACTATGCTAGGTAACCTATACTAATATAATAAAGCTGAAGAGTGTGTGTGTTTGTTTGTGTGTTTATGTGTTTAAACGGGCTAATCTCTGGAACTACCAGTCGGATTCGAAAAATTATTTTTCTTTATGATTGCCTGATTCAAGAGGAATAGTTTAGTCTATGTAGCATTAGGCTACGCCTCTCAGGTAACCTTAAAGATTGATTTTTGTTCAGTAAGTCGGAAGAACAAGCGCTCCAGAACGGCTTCAATAATACCGAAGTCTAATGTTGCCATGTAATGCGGGCTGCATCACGTTGCCCCTACTAATTTTCTGGTGCAGAACTGCGAGCTGCTTATAAATTGCAGTCACGGGGAGTAATTAGGGCAAAAAGATTTCTTAGGCCCCTTAAAACTGTTATCATCATGACAATAGTATGCCTCTGTATAAGGGCGATGGTGTTGATGCAGTATACTGAGGTTATCAGCTGCAATAAGCGTTGGTGCTTTCAAATTTGCTTTCTTTTATTCCGATCCTTATCCTTGAGAGCTCCGGTTCTCGAAAACAAATAAATCCACCGGGCGAAGCCGGGCACTACTGCTAGTGTAAGATATTTTACTTGTTGATTTATAGATAACTCCTAATAATGTGCCTATCAACACAATTCATGAAACATCTATTCAAATGTACATGTTTCCATCCTTCAATTGAGTCTTGTTCAGCTTAAATCTAATTTATAATCTATTCTATTTAAGAAACTATGGGTAAAAATAACTAATCTGTAATAAATGAAAGGATATCCTTACACAAAATCATTACATTTAAAAATGTTTTGGAACAATATATTTTTGAAATAAGTTAAAGTTGTCCGAAAACTGATTATTATTATTTAATAATAACGTGCAAACAGACATCAAAATGAGAATTGCTTGAATTATTATCCAAGCAAAGTGTATCCAGTCATCAATATGGAAATCATCTTCCGATTTAGATCTTATGACACATATGCCTGTTCTAAATCTACGTACTGTATAATAAATCGTCCTACTCAGAGGAATAACGTAGTTACCAGGTAATTCAGATATAAATGTTCTACCCCTTCTCTTATACAAATGGAAATTCGTAATATGTCAGATATTTCCTTTCCGTGTTATGTTAGACACTTGACTGATGTTTATCTTCAGCTTGAGTGATATCGTCTCATCCTAGCTCCATGCAGTAGTTTAACCCATGAGAAGGGAATAAACCGAGCAAATTGACGTAACAAATAAACAATAGTCTACTTCAAAGTTAGAAACTTGATGCTCCTTTAACCCTCCCGTCTTCTGCGCGGAGATAAGAACACAACTAGACCTGTTAATGCTCTTATTCAATTACGTGAAAATGAAATGCAATCCAACCTACACGCTGTTTGTCTTAGCTTCTCTCGTCATTTAATACGTTGAACTCAAACGAAGCGCTCACTAAGCTTCTACTTTCTTCGGGATGAAATTCCAACAATTAAGCTTCCAAGTCTCGCGTCCGGATGAACTTGAGTACAATGTTGGATGAACTCCACATTCCCCACTTCTGTGACCTACTTTGTTATTATAGTGGAGTTTGATGTAACTCGCAATATCAATTGTGAGACTCGTGAATTTTGTGTAATCGGGCTGAATTCAACCTCACTCGACATTTCCCGTTGCTCTAAAATAGATCATACGCGACTTCGACAGCAAACAAGATGAAATCTAATTTTTGTACTCCCCGAGGAAACGTAGTTAAATATAAATCAAATGTCTTTGGAACGCCAAGAGTTCATAATAGAAGTAAATGTATTTCTTGTTCTACTACGTGTAGGCACTTAGATTTGGTCTCGAAGTAAATTACTTTATAGGATTGATATTAAGTCTGGATACAGAATTCTTGTAAATATTTCATATTTGAAATAGAAATTATCTGCATACTGTTCAAAGAGCGATAGTTCCAATTGCCTTGTATATTTAATAATATATTAGTGAAAGTTTCACGTATAAAATATGTTATATTATTTTAAAACTCATCCTTATATTCGTAGGAAACTTATCATAATGACAAATGATAACATTAGCTATGGTAATCTCTGAGCTTTGCGATGGAATTACGTGAAAACAAGCTTGGCATTATTAATAGTAGCATTAATTTTAGAAGATGCAAATCAAGAGATTCATATTGAACAATTTGAGAATATACAGTAGGGTAGTTTACATCAACAAATATTGTAACTGTAGATAATGCTTTATTTACATATGTCTCTGCAATTATACAGTAGTTTATTCCACTTTACTCATCAAAACTCATTCTGGTTCCTATCAAGATGTCATTCCCAATAGGCTATTAAAATCGGGTGAAGCTATTAGGACACGACGCGTTTTCATTGGCCTACCAATTCTATATTTTAACCTTACCAGCACAGCTATTATCAAAAGAGACGCAATATTTCACTTTTTTCAGTATTTGAGATACATGTTTAAACATCGTGGGAAGTTAGGTGATTACGATTAAGAGAATAATAATTATTCTCATAATTATTATGAGAAAATTAATGTTCAAAATAAGAACAAAACATTTAATTATTCAGTGACCGTTAGTTGAAATAGTTTTCAAACTAGTACACTAAACCTACGAAAAGAAGAAAGAGTAGGGAGCTAATATTTTCCACGTGAGCTAGACACACCTCTTGAATAGCATATAAAAATGTTTTTTTTTTTAAATTTTGAACTGACGCCATCTTGATTTTCTGAAAACAATTAAACAAAATTAGATGGTTAAATACTAACCTCTGAATAAAGATTCGGTTAGCCATGTTTTACAGATATCGGATGATTCGATCACCAGAAACGTCTTTTCATTATTAGAATTTTGTGTTTATCAAAATTTTAAGTCACGTAATACATAAATACATAAATAGTCTTCCATTCCAATACCATACAAAACTTCTGTTTGATTGCTGTAATAGTTTCCGAGATGTTCAGAAACGTATAAATATTCAGCATAACCGGCATATTAGATTGTTTTATATGTAGACCTAAGAATTATGTTCCAACAGATGAAGATTATAATGGCTGTTAATCATACAAACGTTTATTCCTATCGCTTGATTCCAATACAAGAAATAGAAACGCAATATTTGGAATTTCCTACAATTGCGATCTCAAATTTCTCACAAGAAAAATAATGTCATAACATGTAAATACAGTATGTTAGGCCTGATATTAAGATTTACCGTCCCAAGTTTCATTGGGCTCGGATGGTTCAACCGTGAGAGAAGTTCAGTTAAATATTTGAAATTTGCATGGCTGCCGTGTTGGATTTGTGCTTGTTAGTGTTTAAGTCACATGTATCCACGTATGGTCCTCTATCGCCATACAGAAGTTCAGGTAGGTAGCAGTATTAGTTTTGGATGTATTGAATACCAGTGAAACATTTCGCTAGGCCGTGACGTTGAATTGGTAGCTACATTCAAAATATGACAGGCACGGTCGAGGTTGGACGTAGTATTAGTAAATTCTTAACAAGTTTCATTGAATTCGCTCCAGCATTTTAAATTTCATTCGGGGCAGACGTACACATACAGATACTTACACACACCTTGTCAAAATGGGGTCCCGCAAGTCCATATTTCATATGGTTTATTTATTATTTATTTATTATTTATTTATCGTATGGCTTTTTGTGCCGGGAGTGTCCGAGGACATGTTCGGCTCGTCTGAGTCTGTAGCTGCTTCCAGCGGACACCCTAAAGGGCGAGCTACAAGTTCCGTTCAATTTCAAGTAGTTCCAACTTTGGCCACCAGATATCAATGATATGGTGAAAATATGTTAAAACATGGAGTACAGGAAGTCGAACCACTGCACCAAGTAAGGCCTCCATAAAATGAGGTATTTTGATAATGATAATTGCAGCTGAAATGTTATAAATTTAATTTTGGAGAACAAAATCTATGCTTCTTCGAAGTATACTGTACCATAAACATGAGCATAATCTGAAACTTTTAGCTTTAGATGTTTATTGTTTGTGTACCTGTTTTTATATATCATCAACCGACATCAGTAGCAACGGTCGCTAACGCGCATTGCTAGGCCATCGGGCCAAGCTATCTGCAGACTCGCTAGACCTTGGTTCGAACCCCACCGTCAGCCGACCTTTAAATTGTTTTCCATGGTTTCCCCATTCTCAACTCCAGGCAAATGCTGGGACTTTACCTTCTGGCAGGCCACGGTCACTTCTTTCCACATCGTTGCCCAGTTTCATTCATCTTAATCCATTCCATCTCACATTAACTCCTCTCATGAGGTTGGTGTCAGCAAGGGCATCCAGACATAAAATCCACCCGCCACATCGACTTTCATCGCATCTCATCCCCGACCCCGTTGAAAATGGGAATAATAAGTGGGTAGACATACACACATTTATAGGCTTACCGGTATAGCAGCAACAATTGCTACACATGAGGACATAACCACTTGCTAGGTCCGCTATGTGTACAGTTTGGCGTGCAGAGTCACGTGGAACTGTATCGACCAAATATGTTGACCAAAATTACTAATTGAATTAACAACAGAATATTTATTTCAGTGAAACATAAAAGCATGTCACTATAATCAAGCCCCACTGCAATCAACGTTATTCAAACAAAAATAATTGCATGAAAATATGAGTTCATTTAATTTATCCCTACATTTACTGTTTAATAGGTATCTTTTAATTGTATTTATAAAAACAATTTACAGTCACTATATACAAACAACTCTCGTCATTTGATCTTTAATTAGTCTATTCAACGACGATATCAATAATTATCCAAAAGTTGCATTCACAGTTGAGATCCACTTGTCGTCCGTATTAAAATCATGAAGATTCATTTGATTCAGCATTCGATTTTATTATAATCAGAAATTACCAGTTACCATTAATTCCAAAATTATATAGTTTATTAGTTTTATGGTTTAGTTTCAATTTAATTCCAAATTAAACATACTTAAATAATATTTATGATGACCCACGACAACAATCCGCCAGACACTCAATAGTTGATCCCGTACAAGCCAAAATTTGGATGCATATCGGCAAAAATACTGAATTATGAAGCCATCCATTCGTGGATTACAAAAGAGCGTGGATTGGATTTCTAGTCACAGAGGAACCTGCTCATGTTATGTGAAAAAAATTAATAATTTGAGTGAACTCTCACAATATCTCAAAGCGTATTTTGAAAATCAAACTCTAATAGGTTTTTGAAATAAATTCACAAAGCATAGATATGTCCATTGTTTGAGCACAAACGCAATTCTTACAATGCTACCGTGAATAACCTTTCCGTACGACTTCTTAAATCAAATTTAATTGGGAGAAAATTTCGAAAATTAACAAAGGGAATCAAACCTGGGGTGATGGCAATGGGTGGAGGATAGAACGTTGCTTTGTGAGAGTCTGTTGTTGACAAGTATGGTGTGGATGGAAAGGATGTAACGGGTCAGGAACAGCAGTCTGCCATTCCATGAATCCCAGAAGAGGTATTCCTGCAATGTCGCTGTCTAAATGACCACATACAAGGGCATATCTTTCCACTGATAAGAAGGAAAAATCCTTTGTGTCGAGAAGAAGCGGCTTTCAGTCTGGATAAAAGCATGACCTCATTCAGAACCTGCACAAAAGTGGTTTTAATTAAACATTAAAGTTGATTCATGAAATCATTTCCGAGAATCTCTGACTGAATGTCTGAATGAAATATTCTGACTCTTTGTATATTATTCATGAAGTGATTAATTCTTATAAATCACTGTGTTGGTAAACTTAATACTGGCTGATGTAGAGAGGATATCAAAAGTCTTCCTTTCTGTACATTTTTCTTTGAATTAGAATACTCTCAGTTCCAAATCACGAATCTCGGATTACAAAAGATTACCGTGGTACAAATGAAATGCCGGCAAAGCACATTGATAAGTAACAGAATCACGAAAAATGAACGTTCAAGTAGAAAACAAACAAACCCCCTTTTATATATTGTACGTTAAAGGCATTTAAATGTTATAGGCATTTAGGAACTGGGTATATTTCTGTTGGTGCATTGCTATTGAGGTACGATGGCGGCTATTAGGCTATGCATATTATATATTGTTCTTATGGGTACAGAGAGGATTCATTTCAAGTTATATTGTATAGGTTGCCATCTCCTGCACTCTTCTCCAATGCATCTTCGTTTTGTTACTCTTCTTACGCTTTATAATCACATTTTGCTCTCATTACAGTGAATAGTTTCTTTACTAGTGGCTATCATTCTTGACCGTCACCGCGGAGGCACGGGATTGATTCCCGGCTCTGCCAAGAAATTTAATTCTGGTCTGAGGGCTGGAACGGGGTACACTCAGACTCGTGAGGCAAAACTGAGAAGAGGCAGGTTCGATTCCTACCTCAGTCATCCTGGAAGTGTTTTTAAGTGGTTTCCCACTTCTACCCCAGGTAAATGCCGGGATGGTACCTCGCGTAAGGCCACGGCCGCTACCTACCCAAATCTTTTCTCAATTAAAAATCATACAACAGTACAGACATCGTAGGGACATAGGTTATGAGACAACTTTTAAACACACCCAAGTACACGGGGCTACATGACCACGATATCCCAATTAATAACTCTTCGAAAAAGTGTCTCCTTGCATATGGAAAGATCTCCGTAGCATTGTACAGATAGCAGAATCATATCCTGCTATTCTCTACCCCATCGACCTAATTTCTGATTTCACCCACACTACTTCTTCCATCTCTTAATCTATCAATTCCGTTTCTTTGCTTATTCCGTCTTCCTCTACGTGTTTTCTTATATTTCTGTTTTGGTGTAAAGTTTAAAGCCCTCTATTTTTAGCCTACATTCGATTTTTGCAAAACATGAGAGTAGACTTATGAGATCAACACAGGGTCAAAAATTGTGTATGTGTCTGTCTGTGTGTCTGTGTGTGTGTGTGTATGTGTGTGTTCTCTGCATGTCTGTACCCCTATCAATTCAAACACGGTATAACCGAATTGAACAAAATTTGGCCACCCAAATGTTCAAAGCTCAAATCAAATTACGACTAACCTAATTATCTGATCTCTACCACATTTTGCAACAACATGTGGGAAGCGTCCTTTGACCAAACGTCAAGATCATCAGCACAATAGTTTGAAGATGGCGGATGTGTATGTGTGCAAAACGATCTCCCCAATCAATTAAAAACAACGGAACCAAATCGCACCACCTTTGATACAGAGTTAGCACTAGCAAGGGACAACTAAGTGTCATGTTGTATATCGCCGCCACCATAACAAAAAAGAAATGGCGCCCACCCAAATGTTCTGAGCTAAAATCAAATTACGACTAACCTAATCATCCGATCGATACCAAATTTGGCAACAATATACCTTAATGTGGGAAGCATCTTTTGCCAAAACTACAAGGTCATCAGCCAAATAGTTTCAATATGTTGGATGTATGAATCATGCAAGTATTGTAGCTTAATCGTAACTTACGACTCAACAAGGCCTGGCCTCAACAATTCAGCATATCGTACATAGGAAGGTTTAAACTGTCCTCAAGGAGGTGACCGGTAGGATATTAGCATATTTTAATAGCATATGTAACCGTAGAAGTGTCTAACAGGTCAGGCTTACCATGCCATATCGTTATGGAGCTGTGCCATCCCAATGTCAAAATGGCCGCCATATTTGCTAGAAGTCCATATATTTCCATAACTTCGTTAGTTTATAAACTTTTAGGAATGTACTGAACAAAATAATACATATTTAGTATCAAATGGTTTATAGAAACGGCAGAATACGATAATAAAATCGTTGATTTCAACACAAAATATGATACAGTCATACTAAACCAGTTGTTTACCAAGTATTAACGTACCGCAAGCGTTGAGTTATGGTACCGACCTGGGCTCATAGTCTTGGGGTTGGTGGTTCAAATCCTTGCAGGTTCGAATTGTCTTAATTCATTTTTTTTTGGTATTTATTGATTTATAACTAATCACACGTTATAATGTTAAGCATGCATAGGCCTAGTGTGTATTTTCAATCGGAAATATTATATACGAGAATATATATAACTTATAACTTATAACACCACATATGTCAACACTCGAATACAGCGATTAATATTCGTTAACCTTGATCCACGGTAGAGTGTATTGTTGTTGTTGATTCTTTAGGGGTTTAGCGGCATCATGGTATTGTAGCGCCATTTACTTGGGTGTGTGTAAAAGTTGTCGTATTGTGTCACTGTGATATCTGTAGGCGTACGAGTGTGTGTACTTGTATACGAGGAAGGATTCGGGTAGGAAGCTGTTAATGTTGTTGTTTCATTTGAGATGCATGGACATGATGGTTATTTAGTCCCGTGTAATTTGATGAGTGTTGAATTTTGTCTGATAACCTGTGTTATTGTGATGGCTGTATTAGTGTGTGTAGCCTATATATAATTCAGGTGATGATTCAATCAATCGACGATTAATATCCGTACAACACGTTGTATTTCAACAAGCTACTACAACCAGCATTCATTAAACTCATTGAAAAGGACAAAGAGTTATAACTATACCCATACATTTGGGAGAAAGAAGGTTATATGTTCTGTACTGAACATCTTGTTATTTCATATCATGTACGAAGCCACATGTCTTAATGTGCTGTTATTGTTGTTTGAGTCGTCAGTCGACTGGTTTAATGCAGCCCTCCATGCTTCCCTGTCCTGAGCTAATCGCTTCATTTCAGCATAGCTACCACTCCTTACATCCGAAGCAATTGTTTAACATATGCTGACCTTGGTCTACCACTACAGTTCTTATCCTCAACCCTTCCTTCCATTACTAAGTTCGCTATTCCTGGGTGTCTTAGTAACCGTCCCACCAAACTACCTCTTCTCTTCATTAGCAGTCGCCACAAACATCTCTCCTCTCCCAATCGTCCTAATACCCCTTTATTTGTAACCCTATCTAACCATCTGATCTTCATCATTCTCCTGTAACACTACATTTCAAACACTTCAATTCTCCTCTTTTCTGCTGCTCCAACAGTCCAAGTTTCACTTCCATAGAGTGCCATGCTCCAGACAAAGGCTTTCAAAACTGACTTACTATTATTTTATGGTATGGCTTTTAGTGTCAGGAGTGTCCGAGGACATGATCGGCTCGCCATAATCTGTAGCTGCTTCTAGCGGACACCCATAGGTTGAGCTACAAGTTCCGTTCAATTTCATGTAGTTCCAACTTTCGCTACCAGATGTCAATGATACCTAGTGGTGATCGTTGGAACTTTATAGAGCATTCCAACGAAATCTAACCTAGAAATTTAGCTTCACACCAGTTTAGTCTGTGGAAGGATCTTATACATGCCATTTTTTATAGCGTATGGCTTTTAGTGCCGGGAGTGTCCGAGGACAAGTTCGGCTCGCCAGTTTTGTAGCTGCTTCGAGACGGACACCCAATGGGAGTAGGGGGGTGATAGGAGTTCCAACGCACTCCAGAACCCTCCTTGACCCACTACTAAGCCTCAGCCATGTTAAATATCTCTCGAACGCATGGTCCGATTTTGACAAATGAGGTGTCGTTGGACTCGGGCTGACGTCCTCTTTGCTATGGACCACTCTTTATATTTTTGATTTTTTTTTTGATTTTTTTCGTTTTCGAAAGTAGGCGATAGCTTGAACACTAAACATGATAGAACGTTATGCCATGGCTCAAACGAATGGTCCTTATGACCTTTATTTTTTATAAGGACTTTTTTTTACTTTTTATGCTTTTTGGAAAACACTCGAATTTTGAAAATCCTATATTTTGGAAACTAGGAAGTTTACAAAAAAGTTTGTTTCATGTAAATCAATGATCCCCACTCCCTCTACCCCCCAAATAAATGTCAAGTCTCTAGAATGAAAACCTGTAGTAGTGGGATGACACGGGAGCTGCTTCCAAAAGCAAGTGGTTAGCCCCTGCGACCTTGGAATGGAAGGAGTCATGCTAGGAAGGCGTGCTTGGATTCGTGATTTTCGTCTCGTTGCGCTCTTTACGGAAATGTAGATGTAGAAAAGGTGAAATGCTGGAAACACGTTTTTTTGGGGGGGGGAAAAACCATGATTTTGAACTTTTTGCTATATCTCGCGAACCAATAACGCTAGAGGCATGTACGACGGGTCCAAGGACTTGGGGTGACGTCCTCTTTGCTATGGACCACTCGTTGTAATTTAAAAAAATTGGGAAACGCGATTTTGGGGTAAACATGTGTTTTTTGTGATTTTTACCGATATGTCACGAACCAATAACGCTAGAGACATGTACGAGGTGTCCTAGGACTCGGGGTAACGCCCCCTTTCAAATGTGGTAGATATTTTTTCCAAAAAAATAATTCACAAAGGGCCTAACGCCATACATGTTGAAAAAACGTTTTCTTTTTCTTTACCTGTTTATAATGTCCATGAAGCGTGGTGGTTGAGAGAGACGATACGGCTGGGTGTGTGTGTTTCAACGAACCTGTCGCTGACCACGGTGGCTGTGTTCAATAGAACAATCGCTATTTCGACGGGTCGGTGTATGACAGAGCGAGCATGCGTTTTCTGATATTTTACCTTTAACGTGTAAACGGTGATGAGAACTTGGTTCTATGTTGGTCGAAGCGAGTACAGAAAACAAACTTGCCGAGGAGCAGGAGGTGAATGTCATTTGAGGTTATCGGATGGCGTTGATCTGACTTGACAACAGGTGACGCTTGAAGGTGAAATAATCTGACCATCGTGGTGGCAGGGGAGTGTGAAATGCATGCACACACATGTGTGAAACCACATGTACGCTAAACCAGTGACATCCTGTCTTGCTTCGTACGTGACAAAATGCAAGTCCATGTGAAATTTGATCTTCCACAGGTGTTCGCTTGGGACGTTAGCTGTCCACGTGCGCGATAACTGTTAACAAGTTACATCCTGTTTTGCTTCGTTCGTGACAAAATGCAAGTTCATGTGAAATTTGATTCGCCGCAGGTGTTCACTTTGGGCGTTAGCTGTCCACGTGACCGATAACAAAATGTTCAAAGCGTGGGAAAAAATGATTATACATGCAACGTAGCATATATAAAGACATGTCGTTATCATTTCCACTCTCACTTGGGTGGACTACCTTTGAACACACTGCGTTGCATGAAACCCCTGGTCTTGTTTAACAGTTTTGGTGTTGGTGGAAAATACTTAACCTTGTTGTGGGGTAGGTATTTATTTATATATTTATTCATTTATTGATTAATATATATATTTACAAGCAATTATTTATTGATTAGGTAATTAATGATTTTATTTATTTGTTTGCAGATAACCGGCATACCTTACATGTCTGAGGGAGAAGAAACCATTGCACTTTTGAGCCCACTAGAAGGGAAGAGCAACAAGTCACTGCAAGTAAAGGTGAGATGATTTTTTTAAACTAACTTGTTTCATTTTTTTGTTTTATGTTTTATTTTATGAAATGTATGTATTAACCTGAATTTAGGTATTTATAGCGGTTTATTTTATTTATTTTTAGAAACTTGGAAAGAATAGCCTTACCGCCGTATCAGTCGCTGAAAAAAAACAGAAACGCACTGAAGCGAAACCACTGCCAAAGAGTGAACTGTTTAAAACTCAGGTAAGTCCAACTTAAAAATGCTATTCCATTTTACCACTACTGAAAACTCGTAGACAAAAAAAAATTCATTACCTGTACATGACTGGGACAATGATTGCTTTCTTGATTAATGGCTATGTTGTTGTTGTTGACTGGGAAAAGTACAAGGCCATGTTGGATTTTCTAAAAATAAAAATAATAAATTTAATTTATGGGTGGTTCCCTATGGACTCAACGAATATCCACAGGTTTGAACATGATAATGTGAACAAAATGACATGACATTCATTTTTGTTTATATATTGGTTAAAGGGAGGGTGGGGGAATGTAAATGACTGTAGCTTTATAAAAAAGAAAATAAGTACATGGGTTACTGTTAGTGCCAACATACAGTTTATTTTTAATGGTGTTTTGATATATTAATGCCAATTAACGTTAACGTTTTATTTACAAGTATTGATTGATTGATTGATTGAGTGATGGGTTATTTTGTTTGCTTTTAGGTGTCGTCATGTGCCATTAACGTAATGAACAGACGGTGAACAAGCATGCATTATGCTTTAAAGTACTCTGTGCAATGTTAATAACTTACAATAAGAAAAAGTTTTATTATAACACATGGCGTTAGTACCAAATACAACAAGTGAGCAAGTTGGTTTACCACGTGGGTTAAATTTAAAATCAGAACATGATCGATGGTTAACATTTGAATCCTGGCCTGTAGGCTTTTTGTCGACGCATGAACTTGCAAAAGCCGTTTTTTTTTACTTGAACCGAGAAGATGTGGTGCGCTGTGTGTTTTGTCGTATTGAACTTTCACACTGGGAAGAAGGGGATGATCCCTTTAGAGACCATTTGCGATGGTCTCCTCACTGTCCTTACATGCTTGGAAAGCAAGTGGGTAACCTACCCGTGCATTCATTTTACCGAACCACAAGGCCGTTGGCCGCTACTTACGTTGCTGAATCACAAATAAATAATAATAATGATGTATTACCAGCCAACGGTAGTGTCGATATATGTGGTCCATATGCCATAGACAGTGTTGAATTGGCGTGTGCTTTTGAAAAATTGGGAGTTTGCAAGACTAAAGCACTAGCACACTCAGAGTACAGCTCTGTTGAAAAACGTTTCGAATCTTATAAAAATGTTTGGCCATTAATATTAAAACACCTTACCAAACAGCTAAGTGAAGCTGGATTTTTTTATACTGCTGAAGGGGATAAAACAATATGTTTTTATTGTGGATTGGCAAATGACTGATGACCCTTTTGTGCAACACGCTCGTTGGTTACCAAACTGTAAATACATGGTGTTGCTTAAAGGTCAGGAATTTGTGAACACTATTCGTAAAGAAAAAGTGATTGCAGCACAAGACATAAAAGTGCCTTTAGAGTTAGAGCACGTGGAGCAAATACATAAGGCTGAAAGAAAAGACTTGTGTTACGAACAAATACAAAAGTGTGATCAACAATTATGTAAAATTTGTTATCAAGATGAACTAGGTGTTGTATTTTTACCCTGTGGACACATGATAGCCTGTGTCAAGTGTGCATTAGAACTTAACACTTGTGCTATATGCAGAAAAGTAGTATCTGCTACAGTTAGGGTATTTCTTGCATAACTAGTATAATTTATTCGCCATGCATAGTGCAAAATCCCTAATTGCACAATATTATTAAAGCTGTTTTAGAGTGTGATAGATATGTTTTTGTTTTGTTTTGTTTATAGACTACTACAATGAATGTTTTGAATGCTGTGGGACAATCATGTGGCTTAGAGACAAAGAAGCTCAGCGAATTGCCAACGCATATTCCATTCCGCATTATCAAGATTCGGAAATTGAAAACAGCATATGGTGATCGTGTACTTTGTGTATGTGAAAACTTTGAGACATTTCTGCCTATACGGTTTAATGATATGTCGGAGAGTGTTTTTGATGAAGTCAATAATGCTGTGCAACCTGTACACTTAATTTATGAAGGTTTTAAAAACAATAGGTGCATGGTTCGTTTTAATTAAATAAATAAATAATGTGAAATAATAATGGAAAATATAAGTAATGACAATATACTGAAAAAGAAAGAAAATATGTGTATAGAATAGTAATGTTTTAGTGTTTAGTGTTGTCTTTAAAAATATTATGATGAAACCAAAAAAAAATGTATATAAAGTTTGTAAATAAATGCAAAATGATGTTACAATGCTGTTTTATTTTATACAAAGTTAGTATATTTAACATTGCAGAGTATACATGATTATGACAATAAATGCACACTGAATACAAGCCTTTCTCACTTTACAATAGTCTGTTATAGTTTTAAACACAAGGCTTGTTGTAGATCATTTTATAGCAATGTCCATTCAATGTTGTTTTCGAAAAGTGGGGAAGCCGCAATGGTTGTATTGACATAAAAACCTTATGGTTATTACTATTTAGTCACTTTGATCCCCTTGCAGATCAAGAGCAGATGACCTAGTTGTTCCACTCTTTAAAACGACAACAACAACACTACCTCTTGCATAGTTTGTGATGTTGATGGCTCTTGCGACGTGGAAGATGGATTAAAAATAACTTTGAGAACCGGGGTTAAACGTTGATCATTAAACAATGCACTATTTTGAGTAGCAATATGGTTTTCTTGATTTTTTGTCGACGGCAACTGTGTTTCATGCGGTACACTACATTGATGATCACTGACACTTAAAACCTCACTATTTTTACTTTTTAGGTCACCACGACAATGTTTGGAACGTTGCTTTGAACAACGCCAAATAACAGTTCCATATTTATTGGTTCGTTTCACAATATATGAATATCCTTTATAGTATGCGTAAGGCTTACCATACCTAGTCACTGATACTTCCATATCAACTGTCAAGCATAGACTAAGCTCTAGTAAAGTCAACTTGGTAATAAGAATACTAGTTTAATGTGAGAGCAAATATGGATCCAAAGAGTTCAGGTAAAAGTGAAAGCAAATAAGCAAATATTAGAAACAAGAGTTGGGGTAAAAGTGGTCGCAAAGTGGTAGACCCATTACACAATAATTTCAGCACGACGAAGCTCTTGTTCAATTTCTTTGATTTCCCAATCGTGACCGATATGCCCAGCTTGTCGTAAAGCATGCAATTGTCGAAGCCGTTGAATTAGCTTACTGTGTTTGTTCCAGTATACAAATTTAACAAATGGATTTTTAGGTGTAAACAAAGCATTACCATTATCATGATCATTATCATCATCATCATCATCATCTTCATTATCATCATCATGATCACCATTATCATCATGACCATCATCACTGTTACTATATAGTCCTTTTTGATCCTCTTGCAATACCACTTTATTTATAGTCTGAGTTGATTTTGATAGTGTTGAAGGTTTCTTGGACGTTGACAACTGTCCTAACATGACGTTTTGAGGACATGATAAGTCCTTTTGAACAAACACTGCACTATCTTTAGCCGCAATATCGTTTTCTTGAACTTGCTTTTTAGCATTTTGATAATTGTTTGTAAACAGTAAGCGTGGTTCGTTTCGAGCACTACATTGATGAACACTCACACTTAAAACCTTTCCATTTTTACTTTTCAGATTGCCTCGACATTTTGTTGAACTCTCTTTTGAGCATCGCCAGAATATTATTCCATTCACATTCTGGCGATTATAGTTATAGGAGTAGCCTTGATAGAGTGCACCTAGCCTACCTTTGTTGGTTGTAATAAGTTCCATAGTAGTAACTGACCTGTCAGTACGATGTTCACACTACAAAGGTTACAACTGTTTTGCTGATGGAGTGACCTACCATAAGCTTATATATTGGCTTATGTGTTGGCTTTTTGTGTTGGCTTTTTGTGTTGGCTTTTCGTGTTGGCTTTTGTGTTGGCTTATGTGTTGGCTTTTTGTGTTGGCTTTTTGTGTTGGCTTTTCATGTTGGCTTTTCGTGTTGGCTTATGTGTTGGCTTTTTGTGTTGGCTTTTTGTGTTGGCTTTTGTGTTGGCTTATGTGTTGGCTTTTTGTGTTGGCTTTTTGTGTTGGCTTTTCATGTTGGCTTTTCGTGTTGGCTTTTCGTGTTGGATTTTTGTGTTGGCTTTTCGTGTTGGCATTTCGTGTTGGCTTTTGTGTTGGCTTTTCGTGTTGGCTTTTTGTGTTGGCTTTTCGTGTTGGCATTTCGTGTTGGCTTTTCGTGTTGGCTTTTTTGTATTGGCCTTTCGTGTTGGCTTTTTGTATTGGCTTTTCGTGTTGGCTTTTTGTGTTGGCTTTAGTATTGGCTTTTGTATTGGCTTATTTGACAAGTTATTTGTGTCAATGTATTTAGTGGATTTTTCTTGGTGTTGGAAAGTAGTTGAAAGAGAAAACAACAACAACAACAACAATTTGAGAAAGCCAACAGGTGCTTACTGCGTATGACAAGGCTGTACACTCGTGGGTTAGACAGCCCTTTCTTGCTAAGGGTCTCCTATATACCCTAAACATGGCTATACATGTTAGTTCTGAACATTTAGTGGTTAATTGTATATTGAGTTTAAATAGAGAACTTATACAAGCACGTCTTGCATGTGGTTAAACTTCACAAGTGTCACATGCAACATGCAAAGTATGTTTCCGCTATCTAGCGGTATGAGCACTACCTGTACTACTAGCAGGCTACCTAGCAGAGGATATGAACACTTACTAGTAATATCCAAAGTGAGCTGAGGTTAGGTTAGGTTAGGTTAGGTAAAGTTAGCTTAGCCATTAAAATAAGTTACCAAAATAAGTCGTCAAAAATAATTGTTTTTTTACCCCTGATGTCTTGGGTTCCAACTCGACTATGCACAGAATTTAATTAACATCTGAGAGTTGAAAGGTTAGGTTAGGTTAGGTTAGGTTAGTGAGCTGAGGTTAAGTCTTTTAAATATTCCCTCTCTTTCAACTACTTTCCAACACCAAGAAAAAAATCCACTAAATACATTGACACAAATAACTTGTCAAATAAGCCAATACAAAAGCCAATACTAAAGCCAACACAAAAAGCCCACACAAAAAGCCAACACGAAAAGCCAATACAAAAAGCCAACACGAAAGGCCAATACAAAAAAGCCAACACGAAATGCCAACACAAAATGCCAACACGAAAAGCCAACACAAAAAGCCAACACTAAAAGCCAACACAAAAGCCAACACGAAATGCCAACACGAAAAGCCAACACAAAAAGCCGACACGAAAAGCCAACACAAAAGCCAACACGAAAAGCCAACACAAAAAGCCAACAAGAAAAGCCAACACATAAGCCAAACACAAAAGCCAACACGAAAAGCCAACACAAAAAGCCAACACAAACAGCCCACACATAAACCATTATATAAGCTTATGGTAGGTCACTCCATCAGCAAAACAGTTGTAACCTTTGTAGTGTGAACATCGTACTGACAGGTCAGTTACTACTATGGAACTTATTACAACCAACAAAGGTAGGCTACGTGCACTCTATCAAGGCTACTCCTATAACTATAATCGCCAGATTGTGAATGGAATAATATCCTGGCGATGCTCAAAAGAGAGGTCAACAAAATGTCGAGGCAATCTGAAAAGTAAAAAATGGAAAGGTTTTAAGTGTGAGTGTTCATCAATGTAGTGCTCGAA